>JASDDO010000008.1:96756313-97956313 GCA_030015575.1 Agapanthus africanus
AGTTATTCCTCTGAATCTGAGACCCACAAGACAAATCTCTCATAAAAAAGAGAATTTAATTCTCATCGGGAAGATCATGTTCTTCAGACTCGAGATCCAGGGGAAAACAATGATTTTTTACTACCCCATATGAACAGAAGAAAAGAAACATGGAAGAAAGAAAATAAAAGATAGAGTTTATACTCCAGGAACTTAGTTCCTTCAAGATATGATTTTAGAAAGAACTTAGTTCTCGTATAAATAAGATCTACAAAGGAAATCGCGAAGAGTATAACTCTATTCGAACTTCAGAGTTAATCTCTACATGAATATGGCGACACTCACGTGATATCCACATGAGCGTTAGAGTTTGAGTGCCTTACGTGATATCCATGTAAGCTCTAGAAAATAAGGCAGCTGAGTGCTTAGCATTACTTTAGCAGCTCTCACGTGATATTCACATGAGCATCCAAGAAAACAACAACTCACGTGACATCCACGTAAGCGCCCATAAAGACAGCGAATTATGTGATATTCACATGAGTGTTGTATGAGTGAGTGCTTAGCACTACTTACATGATAGCACGTGAGCGCCAAAGAAAACCAACGACTCACGTGATATCATGTGAGCATTGAAACAGAAAGTATATTATAACCTATGTTGAAGCTTAAGCTTTTAGGCCCAGTTCTTAGCACTGTTGATGTAAAGCCCCAAAAAAATATATGGCCTAATGCTTAGCACTGTTGAGTAACATAAAAGCCAATGTTTAGTCTAAAATAGACTAAATTCCTGATGTTTTAAACTTCTTTGATTTTTTTTAAAAAAAATTGATCAAGCTCATATATTTTAAGTCGACCTTAATCTATAACAAGATTAACAGTTCTTAACCATATTTTAAGTCGATCTTAGTCTAAAACAAGATTAACGGTATTTAAACCTCTGAACCGATGGCAGAAAATACCTAAGTTCATACTAAATCTGAGATTTATGGATTTTATCAATTCGCGCCCTACGAGCGACCATATTAGTCTCCGTATACAATCCAAGGGCAACCACAAAATAAAAAAATTATAACACGACAAGAAGTGATGCACACGGAGAAAGAGAAAGTTGTTATCACGTAATGATAACGTAATTAACTACAGGGGTTTGCGTCTGCATAAAAAAGTGTCCCCTCAATTAAAAAAACCTCATATATGAGGGGGAATCTGATAAAGTCTGCCACATCGGTCGCATCAATCCAAACCTCCAATATACGGTGTCATAAATCAACTTGGTATCTTCGGAGAGGTGGATGGATATTTTCCATATAGCATCTGCCCCCGTATTTAGGATATACGCGCTCCCTCCACCTTAGTTCCTCGTTTCCGGCTATAAACATAGCTTCCTCCACATTCTGATCTCCACCTGTAGGTACCTGAATACTCTCTTGAGTTCCGTCCAATTCGACGAATTTCGATGTCGTACCATCTTTGGCTTTCTTCTCTTTTTTATATAAGTGCAGCTCATCAAAGACAACGTTCCGGTTTCGTATTACTTTTTTCTTGGGTAATCCTACAGCCTATATCCGAACTCGTTTCCACCATACCTGATGAAAGCATACTTCCTAGACTTGGATTCAAGCTTACTCTTTTCTTCCTTATCAACCAAAGAATATGCAATACACCAAATACTTTTAGGTGCGCATAATTAACCGTTTTATTTGAACAAATTTCTTCCGGAATTCTTCCATCAAGCACACTTACCGGGTTTCTGTTGATTAGATACACAGCAACATTGACAGTTGCTGCCTATTGGAACTTTGGTAAATTCGTATCCAAGGCCATGCTCGGTACTCGCTCTAGGATCGTCATGTTCATGCTTTTAGCGATTCCATTCTATTATGGCGTCCTCGGTTCCGTCTTCAGCCAATAAATACCCTTCTGTGAGCAAAACGTCTCGAACTCCTGTGTGCATTATTCCTCTCTATTATCGAACTTAAAGCATTTTACCTTAGCCCATGTTTGGTTCTCAACCTGTGCAATCCAGTGTTTGAAGATACTAAATATATCGAACTTCTTCTTCATCGCATACACCCATATCTTCCAGCTTGCATCGTCGATGAACGTCATAAAGTACTGATTTCCCGCATAAGACTCCACCGAGGCCGGACCCCATACATCTGTATGCACCATCTCTAGCTTTTTGGTTTTCTTTGTTATGCCTCCAATTTGAAACCTGAGCGTGCTTTGCTTCCGGCAAACACAACTCTCTCAAAACCCTAACTCCATCTTCTTCAGCCCCAAAAGAAGCCCCGAAAGAAGCCCCTACCCTGAAGAATTTTCATGTTTTTTCACTGAGGTGCCCTAATTTTCTATGATATAACGAACTCTCTGAATTTATCTCCGAACTTGCCGCCAACGCAACTGAACACCCGCTGCTCCTACGAAGGAATACAACGAACCGCTCAACTTGTCCTTTGTGACCACCAATGATCCTTTGGAAATTATCCATTGAGAATTCTCAAACACCGTCATATAACCTTTGTTGTCTAGCTGCCTTGTAGAATTTAAGCTTTTCTTCAGATCTGGAATGTTTCTCGCGTTCTTCAGCTTGACTTGACCTCCTCCAGACGGTTGCAAGATGATCATCCCTTTGCCAACAATCTTACACGACTGACCATTTCCCACCGTCACATGTCCAAGATTTTCTTGAACATAATCGCTGAAGTAATGCTGGCCCGAAATGCAATGAAAAGATGCACCTGAATCTAGGAACTAAGCATTCGCCTTTGTGTTCTCGCTCGCCAATAGACAAAGACCTTATTCCTCTTGTTCATGTATATACACCATATTCGCTTTCTTTTCATTCGCCTTCTTATCTGAGCCTTTTTTTGGAGATTTGCAGTCACTTTTACTGTGACCTTTCTTCCCACAATTCCAATACGCGTCTTGGATTTTTCCTTGAGATTTTTCTCAGCTTTTAGACTTTCCCTTCGTACCTTTTCGCTTTTCCATTGTTCTACCGCGATTCTCTACCGAAAGTGCAGAAGTTCCCAAACTCCCACTCATGGCCTTTCTCTACATCTCATCATTTAATATACAACCTACCACATCATTAAATGTGAGAGTACCTGAGATAGAGTTGTTAACCACTATAACTAGGTTCTTCCAACTCTCCGGCAATGAACTGAGAAATAACGGGGCCCGAATCTCGTCTTCAAACACAATCAAGACAGATTCTAACTGGCTCGTCATGCTGTTGAATTCGTTCAAGTGTTCTGTCACTGAACCACTCTCAGTCATTTTCATGTTGAAAAGCTTCTTCATTAAAAATATCTTGTTTGATGTCGAAGGCTTTTCATAAAACTTTTCTAACGTCGTCATTAGCTCCATGGTTGTCTTCTCTTTTGAGATATTAAAGGCAACCTACGGAGTCAACGACAATCTGATCATCGCCAGGGCTTTTCTATCTAGAAGGTTCAACGTCTCATCAGTCAGCTTCTCGGGCTTTTCTCCTAGCAATGGAATATACATGTCCTTTTGGTATAGATAGTCCTCCATCTGCAGTGCCACCAGCCATAGTTGTGATCATTGAATTTTTCGATCCTTTATCCTCTGTCATCTTTTTGTTTAACATCACAGCAAAACACAACTTCTCTCTTAATCTGAACCAACGTCTTCAAAACAACGATCTAAAAAAGTGGGGAAGAGGATATAGGTGTCGTTACCTACCATTAACTTAGATTGTGTAGTTGAAGAACTCTAGGTTTCTTAACTATGCTCTGATACCAGTTGTTGGGGATGAAGAAGTCGATCTATAGAACAATGCTCGTGACAAACCAACCATGAGAGGGATTTGTTAACGAGCACCCACCGTATGACTAGTCCCCGGCAGATCAGAATCTGCAATGTTTACTATAATCTTGAATCAAGTACACCATGAGCAAATCCTAGATGATTGTTTACCGCCAAAAGACAGGGACCGAGACATTGGGACGTTTCGCCTAAATTTGGGGGTAGACGCTATTTGGACTTCTCCATCCACCTCTCCGAAAATACCAAGTTGATTTATAGCACCATATATCGGAGGTTTTGACAGATGCGACCATTGTAGCAGACTATATCAGATCCCCCCTCGTTTGTGAGAGATTTTTTATTGTGGGGATGCTCGTCCCTGCAGACGCATGCCCCTGCAATTAATTATGTTATCGCATTGCGATAACCACTTTCTCCTTCTCCCGTGGTTCACTTCGTGTCGTGTCGTGTTTGTTTTATTTTGTGTTGCCCGTAGTTTGTATACGGAGACTAATTTATGTCGTCGCCTGTAGGGCGCGGATCAGTCCAAATCCGTATTTTTTTAAGATTTGGTTTCGGTGGTTCATTTCGTGTCGTTTCGTGTTGTGTTTGTTTTAATTTATGTCGTCGCCTGTAGCCCGTAGATTGTATATGGAGACTAATTCCTTTAGTTCAAAAATATTTTGTTTGGTTTAAGAATCGTTAATCTAGTTTGAGATTAAGATCAACTTAAATATATGAGCACTTATGCCTAATTTATTTTTAACTAAGGATATGTTAGCCATATTTGAGACTAAGCTCAACTTAGCAAAATTTTAAGCATTATTGAAATTTATTAAAATCCAGAGCATTTGGGCTCAACTGCAAAAAGAACTTCAGAGACCTAGCCAATTTGGGCTTTGTCTGTTCAGTCCTTTTTTTTGTTCAAAAGTGCTAAGCACTTACTTGGGCTCTGTTTGTTCAGCCCTCTCTTTTTTTATGAAGAAGTGCTAAGCACTTGTTTAACGCTCTGGCGCTTATATGGGTATCATGTAAAACCTTCAGTTATGGACGCTGCCCAATCAGTGCTAAGCACTAAGTTATATATGTAATGCTAAGCACTTTTTTATATGGTGTCCACGTGAGGAGCACATGTGCCGCTGGGCGCTGCCCAATCAGTGCTAAGCACTCAGACGTTTTGGCTATATATGATGTGCTAAGTACTTTTGTAGGGCGTCCACATGAGGAGCACGTGCGGCGCTGGGCGCTGCCCAATCAGTGCTAAGCACTCAGCCGTTTTGGCTGTATATGAAGTGCTAAGCACTTTTGTAGGGCGTCCATGTGAGGAACACGTGCGGCGCTGGGCGCTGCCCAATCAGTGCTAAGCACTCAGCCGTTTTGGCTGTATATGAAGTGCTAAGCACTTTTATAGGGCGTCCACGTGAGGAACATGTGCGGCGTTGGATGCTGCCCAATCAGTGCTAAACACTCAGCCGTTTTAGCTGTATATGAAATGCTATGCACTTTTGTAGGGCGTCCATATTAGGAACACGTGCGGCGCTGAGCGCTGCTCAATTAGTGCTAAGCACTTAGCCGTTTTGGCTGTATATGAAGTGCTAAGTACTTTTATCCAGCGCTCACGTGTATTTCACATAAGATGCTGGTCTTTTGTTTTGGGCACCCGCATATTTTTCACGTGAGGCGCTGGAAGCTGTTGGGAGGACGCCCATGTGGGAAGCATGTGGGGCACTAAGTTCTTTTCTTTTTCAGAGATTGAATCTCTGTTAATGGTATTTTGACCGTTAATGATCACAAAGACCTTTTTTTTGAAGATCTGAGATCAGGTTCTTTTATAAGAACTAAGTTCTTTTATAAGAATTAATTTCTTCTATAAGAACTAATTTTCTGTTTTGGCTTTTTATGAAGTGTTAAGCACTTTTGTAGAGCGTCCACGTGAGGAACATGTGCGGAGCTGGATGCTGCCCAATCAGTGCTAAGCACTCAGTCGTTTTAGCTGTATATGAAGTGTTATGCACTTTTGTAGGACGTCCACATTAGGAACACGTGCAGCGTTGGGCGCTGCTCAATCAGTGCTAAGCACTTAGCCGTTTTGGCTGTATATGAAGTGCTAAGGACTTTTATCCAACGCTCACGTGTATTTCACGTAAGGCGCTGGTCTTTTGTTTTGGGCGTCCGCGTGTTTTTCACGTGAGGCGCTGGACGTTGTTGGGAGGACGCCAATGTGGAAAGCACATGGGGCGCTAAGTTCTTTTCTTTTTCAGAGATTGAATCTCTGTTAATAGTATTTTGACCATTAATGATCACCAAGACCTTTTTTTTGAAGATCCGAGATCAGGTTCTTTTATAAGAACTAATTTTCTTTTATAAGAACTAATTTTCTTTTAGGGTTAAACCCTATTTTCTGAGGAATTAAATTTCCATAGGATAGGTCTTTTCCTTTTTTTTCTTTCTTTTTAACCTAGTTCTTTTCTGAATCTTTGATTCTTAAGAACATGATCTTCCTGATGAGAATTAAATTCTAAACTTGCGGGAGACTTGTCTTGTGGATCTCAGATCTAGAGAAAGAACAAAGTTCTTAAGAAGGGTTAAACCCTCGTATATGCTATGATAGATAAAGGAGATGTTTTGATCTCTGTGATTTCTTTACCTATGGTTTGAGAGGAGGAAGATCTTCTTCTCTATTGAGAATTAAATTCTCTGTTGTTTTTGGAGAGCCTTCTGTATTTTTGCAGAAACTTATGGGGGGTTCCCTCTATATGTTTGTATGTCGTATCCTTTTGAGACTTGAAGTCTCGGGTCCTTTATATAATAGAGGCAAATTGTTAATTAGTTTTGAGAAAATATCTCATTGAGAGATTTAATTGTTCTTAAAATTTGTTTGGGGAAATTTACCCACCGTTGGATCTTTGATCCAAGGATTTCTGTTCCACAGAATATGTTTTCTTGTTTTTAACAAGATTGGGGAAATATTTTCCAAAAAATAGAATTTTATTCTATCATTGGATTTTTGATCCAACCGAGAATATCTTTCTCACTTAGAAAGATTTGGGAGATATTTTCTCCTAATAGAATTTAATTCTATATTTTGATGATTTGTCATCTCCATTGGATCTTTGATCCAACGGCTCTGTTTAACAGAGAAAGTCCCAGTTTTTAGGGAAATACCCCCCTATAGAATTTAATTCTACTGATTTTAAATTGGGCGCCAGCGCTCACGTGTCATGCACGTGGGCGCCATTTAAGAATTTAATTTTGGATTCTCCTGTGCTTTGCACATTGGCGCCCACGTGAGTTTCACGTGCGGCGCCACCATAGGATTTAATCCTAAGGCAATGGCGTTGGCGCCCTCGTGGATGGCACGTGAGGCGATGCCTCATTGATGAAGGTTTCTTTTTAGCTTCTTTCTCTGCTTTTCCTGAGTCAAACTCTCTTTTCCAATGCCTTCTTTTGTCAGAGCTTGGAAACAGTTCTACCATGCACAACATTTTCTTTGTCGAGATTTAAATGCCTTCTTTTATAATCTGAAGCAATGCTTCTCTTCTCTCTCACTTTCAGAGAATCATTTTAACAGAGAAGAGTCATGGCTTGTAATTGTCCACATGCACATCGGCAACCATGGGAGGTGCCTATCGTTGAAATTTTTCCTCGTTTTTTTGCACGCTTGGTGAATCCCACTCTCACGGATGACCAATGCGATATGGTGATGCATGAGCTCTTGACTCGTAGAGGATCTCTTCTCCCCTTCGGCTCATTTGGATCCGGATGATCTTCCTATCCGTGCTTGATGACATTCCTCCTCATCCAGTAGTAATGACTCCGGCGATGCTCGACGCAGCGGAGAACAAGATCGAGCGCTTTCATGAAGCACATTTGATTACCTAGCCTCTGAAGAATCGCTCTGTTCCGCTGCTAAGCCAGATACGGGCTCAGCGGGCCATTATGTCTGCCTTCACCAATGGTCACAGCGCTAACCGATGGGGAGCGACTCCTCGTGAAGATCGCCGCTTCGACATGGTGGAGAAGGCTAAGAGGGCTTTAGATAACTTTATTCATAGTTTTGTAAATTCTTGTATTTTTGATCCCGTGTTTGGCGATTTCTTTCCTCTAGAATAAATGCTTATTTAAATGCATTCCTTTTATCGTTGACCACCGAGTGCTTCATTTCTGACACATGTTCTTCCTCTGATTGTATTCTGTAAACATACGTGCAACCTACATGTGCGCACGTGCACTTCACCCTTAGGGATTTTTGCTATGTGCAAACGCCACTGATGTGCTCGTGTCATGCACTAACCCTCCACACGCGTATATGAATGAGCCTGATTTCAATGTTATTACTCGTTCAAGTACACACATATCTGTAAATGAAACTTAAACCGGTGCAAACAAATGCCCTCCACTACTTTGCTCACGAAGGCATACACGTAAGTGAAGTAGTGTAGAGTAATATATAGCATACGACCGATTTTCGGGCCGGTGTATCGTACATAACTTTCAGAATTTCGATATGAGAAAACAGCGAGCGGACACAAGCGTCGTTATCTGTCATCGACTCAAATCTCCGTTCTTAAGAAATGTAGTTTTAAGCCCTGAGGCCCATGAGTTGCACCTTTCTGTTTCTTGATGTCTTGCTCTGGTGCGAAGTAGTTTATGTACTCATTTCGGAGTTTATAGTATATTCACTCATTTCGAAGTCTCTAGTTTATGTACTCGTTTCGAAGTTTTTATTTTATTCACACATTTCGGAGTCTCTAGTTTATGTACTCATTTCGGAGTTTGTAGTTTATTCACTCATTTCGGAGTCTTTAGTTTATGTACTCATTTCAGAGTTTTTTTAGTTTACTTCTCCTGGGTTTACAGGAAAATTTGTCCTAACGTTGTATATAGATAACCCCCATTCTTTATGACAGGGGTCTGTTAAGTTTGTGGTACTAGGGTTTTAGTCCGTAGTACCGTCGCGTTGGCTGATATATTCCTCAATATGCAGTTTTTAAGCGGCTGTTCAAGTAGCCCCGCGATTGTCGTGTCTTTGATCCCTTCGGGGGCTAGACAAAACGTTTTCACGTAATCTCCTTAGGTCATATTACCGTCGGAAGAGCAAGCGTTAGAAAATTGCCATGACACTTTTTACCTAAGGTTAGGTTCAATTTGGAGCCCCGATGAGTCATAACCGTACCGTTCTGTGGTGGGATGATCTCCAATGGTCTTTTTAGGCTTTATATGAGTTGCCGTCAAGACCCGAAGCTGGGAATATGCTGTCACTTCATTTTTTCCTTTGACGATATTGCGCCGATTCTTTGCTGAAATAGGATAGACATATGTAGGACCTCTATGTTGTATGTATTGCAATTGAAGTCCGGAGATAGGAATATACCATTGCTCTAATTTTATTTGATAGTTGCATCCGCACCCTGCTAAAATGAGGGGGAACGCCGAGATAGTCTCTAGGTTGTGTACGTATCGTCAAGACTTGGAGCTAGGATTTTGTCATTAACCCATTTTTTTGCTTTGATCCTTGGGTCTTTCTCTTTTGATGATGACATTGCGTTTGCATCCTGCTGGAACGAGAAGGAACGACGGGATAGTCTTTAGGTTGTATATAAATCGTCAAGACTGAGAGCTAGGATTTTGCCATTACTTAATTTTTTCTTTGACCCTTGGATCTTTTTTGATAGTGACGATGCGTCTGCATCCTGCCGGAATGAGAAGAAACGCCGGTATAGTCTATAGGTTATATATGAACCGTTAAGACTTGGTTCTCCTTTTGACGAAGCGTGGTGGGAAAATAAGGTTCCCTTTCTTTCATTTGTACCCATGGATTATATACAAGAGTCAATATGGACATACCTACAGGGCAGAAAAGTATCATTTTCACTTTTTTATTTCTTTCCACGATGCTCTATCTTTTCAGCTTTTATATCGCGAAAATCGCGATTGCTCAATCATTTCGTCTATTTATCGCGGTGCCCAATCATTTCGGCTATTTTTTTAATTTTTACTTAATGTTTTTATTGCAAGTTGCCCAAACATTTCGGCTGTTTATGCATATTTCTTACTCGCTGATTTTTATCATGAGTTGGGGACTTGGTCCTGATACCCATTGTGGCATCAATATCGCTATAACTGGAATATTGCCAGAAGCGAATCATCATTTTCCGTGAGAGGACTTGGATTTTGACACCTGTTTAGGCATCAGTATCGCTAAAACTGGAATGTTGCTAGGTGCGAATCATCTTTTGCCTTTGTCGATTTGAACAAAGATGGCTTAATGGACAGGGTTAAGATCCTGTCGACTTATGACCCGTAAGGGTCTCATAAAGGTATTTCTTTCTAAGAGTCATGAGGATCTCGTAGGTGTGTTTTCTCCTTAAGAATCGTGAGGATTTCTAAGTGATACTTTCTCTTGTAAGTCGTAAGGATCTTCCAAGGGTGTTTCTCCTTATAATTCGAGAGGACTTACAAGTGTCGTTCACCATATGGGGACATTTCTCGTCATTGGTGGAACTTGGTGGGGGATATATTTATTTATGCCCGTGGATTGTATACAAGGGTCAATATAGGACCGCCTATAGAGCAACTCAGGGGACATCACGGCTTAAGAACAAGTTTAGATCCCTGTAGCTTAAGGTTTTTGAATTGTACGAGCCGTGAGGGTCTCATAGGGGGAAATCCTCCTTATGAGTCGTGAAGATCTCGCTAGTGTATTTCTTTCTTAGAAACCGTGTGGATTTGTGTTGCTCCTTTGTGAGTCGTAAGGTTCTCACGCAGGTATTTTCTCCTCACAAGGTCGAGAGGACTTTGCAATTGCATATGAATTTTTTTTATTTTATAAGTTTGCGTCCTTTTTCGGGGTTTCACAAACTCGCCGGCAGCCCTACTGTTTTTACTCATGGCGCCCTTTCAGGTTTTCATCCGTGCCCATTTCACTTGTGGGCATACCTTTTTTTATTTTACGAGATGAAACTCTCGAGAATAGTTTCGTCACGGGTGACTCACCTGTTAGGGGGTGGCTTTATTGCTGGAGTAGCTGTGCAGCCAGTGGGACTTGAGTTTCCACCTTTGCCACTAGGACTTCGATTGCAATATAGATCTCATGGGAGCATATCGCCGTATTTGGGGCAATGTGCTAGTTTAGGGAAGTTCCGGTCTATTATCGTCATGTTTGAGGCGAATTTTTAGTTTAAGGACTTTTTTCAGTCCAGCATTCCCATCTTGGGGACGAACACTAGTTTAAGGGCATTTCGGTCCAGCATTCCCATCTTGGGGACGAATGTTAGTTTAAGGGCATTTCGGTCCAGCATTCCCATCTTAGGGATGAATGTTTGTTTAAGGGCATTTCGGTCGAGCATTCCGATCTTGGGGATGAATGTTAGTTTAAGAACATTTCGGTCCATTATTAGTTTAGGAACATCTCGGTCCAATATCACCATGTTTGAGGCGACGGCACTTTTGGATACTACTTTCAGGGTTCTGATTTAGGAAGATAGCGAGAAGACGCAAGCGTCGTCATTTAACATTGATCTAAGTTGTAACTCGTCAAGCGTAGTATTTTTTGAGGAATCGGCCGTTTATTGGCCAGAAGGGTCTTTCGCCATGTATGTCCATGAACAGGTAGGCTCTACCTTGGTAGACTTTGTCTATGTTGTACGGGACTTCATAGTTCGGCTCGAACTTACCCCGTTTTGCACGATTGGGGATCATTGGTCTTCTGACGACTAGCACGAGTTCGTCTTGGCGGAATGTTCTCGGCCTGGTCTGTTTTTCGTATGACCGTGTCATCCTTACCTTATAAGCCTCCAGATTTTGTTGTGTTATAAGGCGAGTTTCGTCGAGGGCATCGAGCTCCTCAAGCCGAAGATGAGCATTTTCTTCATCTATCAGCTCGTATCGAACCGCTACTCGTAGAGAGGGGAGTTCTATCTCCAATGGGTGCACTGCTTCCGTACCGAACACTAATGCATACGGTGTTGTTTTCATTGCCGTCTTGAACATTTTTTGGTACGCCTAGAGAGCTTCATGCAATCTTTCGTGCCAGTCCTTTTTGTTTTTGGAAACCGTCTTTTTTATAATCTTTGTCAATGTCTTGTTGAAAGCTTCAGTAAGACCGTTGGCCCGAGAATTATAGACTAAAAAATATCTCCAATCTATTTTATAATGCTGTACGAAGCGGCTTATTTTATGACTCCTATAAGATGGCCCATTATCCGAGATTATCTGTCGCGGAGTGCCGAACCGATAGATGACATGGGTTCTTAAGAAGTGGAGGATATTCTCCGTCTTCACCTCCCTTAGTGGTACTGCTTCTGCCCACTTAGAGAAGTAGTCGATCGTTTCCAATATAAACCAATGTTCTTTGGAGGACGCTAGTTCGATAGCGCTAATTATATATGTTCCCCACATCTCGATCGGTCAGCTGGCCACTGTTGGGTGTAGCGGATTTGGATGTTGATGGATGAAGTCCCCATGAATTCGAGGCAGTCATGGATCATCGTGGGCCAATAGTAACCCATTCCTTTTATCTTTAGCCCAGCTTGATGAGAACCGCATATCTTTATGACCCCGCAATAAGTGATATTGCGTTACGCCCTTTCCTTAATGGAGCTAAGGACTAATAACGAAACTGAATATGAAGCTTTAATAGCAGGTCTCGAGATCACTATCGACATAAGAATCAAAGACCTCTTCATATATGGAGACTCCCGGCTGATTGTTAGCCAAGTAAATGGCGACTATCATACATGCAAGCCAGAGCAGATAAAGTATGGCGAAAAGGTGCAGCAACTGCTGACACAAATCTCTTCCTACATCCAGGAGAGTATACCGCGTGCAGAAAACAGCAAGACGGATGCATTGGCCAAATTGGCTAAGCAATTGGCCGACGAAGACCTCAATGACATGAGGATCATTGTGCAAAGCCTCGGGATTCTCGCGCCAACGGATATATCTTCGGAAGACCTAATAGATCCATCCGAAGGAAAAGAAGCAACCGAACAAGTAGCCCTTCAAATAGAGGATGAAGAAAAGGTCAAGGACTGGAGGGAAATCTTTATAGACTACTTTAAGTCCCAACAAACGCCTGAAGATGCGTTGTCTAGACATCAACTCATGAAACAAGCTTTGTCTTTCGCCTTCGTCGGTGATACCCTATATAAGAGATCATTTTATTGTTTATGGTTTAGATTCCTAGGACCGGAGGAAGCAAAGAAAGTCGTCGAAGAAATACACAACGGACTCTGTGGTTCTAACCAAGCTGGACCAAAGATGAAGCTGAAGATAAAAAGAATGGGTTACTATTGGCCCACAATGATTCAGAACCACCAACGGTCTAGCAGAAGCTTTTAACAAGACCCTGATAAAGATTATAAAGAAAACAGTGTCCAGAAACAAAAGGAACTGGTACGAAAGGCTGCATGAACTCTCCGGGCGTACCGAACAATGTTCAAGACGGCCACGAATACAACACCATACGCATTAGTGTTCGGCACCGAAGCAGTGCTCCCATTAGAAATAGAACTCCCCTCTCTACGAGTAGCGGTTCGATACGAGCCGACAGATGAAAAAAATGCTCATCTTAGGCTTGAGGAGCTCAATGCCCTCGACGAAATCCGGCTTATAGCACAGCAAAATCTAGAGGCTTATAAGGCAAGGATGACGCGGGCATACGAGAAACTCACCAGGCCGAGAACATTTAGCCATGGCGAACTCGTACTAGTCGTCAAAAGACCAATGATACCTAATCATGCAAAATGGGGGAAGTTCGAGCTGAACTATGAAGGCCCATACATCATAGACAAATTCTATCAAGGTGGAGCCTGCCTGCTCATGGATATGCATGGTGAAAGACCCTTCCGACCAATAAACAACCGATTTCTCAAAAAATACTACCCTTGACGGGTTACGACTTAGGTCAATGATAGATGACGATGCTTGTGTCCGCTCGCTATCTTCCTGGGTCAGAATCTTGAGAGTAGTATCCAAAAAGCTCCGTCGCCCCAAAATGGGAAGGTTGGACCGAGATGTCCCTAAACTAATAATAGACCGAGATGTCCCTAAACTAATATAGACCGAAATGTCTCTAAACTAATAATGGACCGAAATGTCCCTAAACTAATATCCGTCCCCAAAATGGGAATGCTGGACCAAAAAGTTCTTAAACTAAAACTTCGCCTCAAACATGGCGATAATGGACCAAAATGTCCCTAAACTAATATCCGTCCCCAAAATGGGAATGCTGAACCGAAAAGTCCTTAAACTAAAATTTTGCCTCAAACATAGCGATAATGGACCGAAATGTCCCAAAATTAGTGCATCATCTCAAACAGGGCACATCGCCTCAAATATGGCGGTGTCCTCCCTTGAAATCTATATCGCAATCGAAGTCTCAACGGCGAGGGTTGCAACTCAAGTCCCACCGGCAAACAGATGGGCACCTGCATCGAAACCACTTTCGGGAGTTCCGTCGTTAAAAAAACGGTATGTCCACAAGTGAAATGGGCGCGGATGAAAACCTGAAAGGGCGCTATGATTAAAAACAGCAGGGCTGCCGGTGAGTTTGTGAAAACCCGAAAAAGGGCGCAAACTCGTAAAATAAAAAAATTCATGTGCACTTGCAAGGTCCTCTCGGCCTTTTGAGGAGAAAATACCTGCGTGGGATCCTTACAACTCACAACGGAGCAACACATTTAGAAATCCACTCGGTTTCTAAGGAAGAAATACACTTGCGAGATCCTCACGACTCGTAAGGAGGATTTCCCCCTATGAGACCCTCAGGGCTTGTAGGATTCAAAAGCCTTAAGCTACAAGGATCTAAACCTGTTCATAAGTCGTCATGTCCCTTGAGTTGCCCTACAGGCGGTACTATATTGACCCTTGTATACAATCCACGGGCATAAATAAATGTATCCCCCACCAAGTTCCACTAATAACGAGAAATGTTCCCATATGGTGAATGACACTTGTAAGTCCTTTCGACTTATAAGGAGAAAACACACTTGGAAGATCCTTACGACTTACAAGAGAAAGTATCACTTAGAAATCCCCATAATTCTTAAGGAGAAAATACACTTGCGGGATCCTCTTGACTCATAGGGAGAAATACCTTTATGAGACCCTTACGGCTCATAAAGTCAAAAGCCTTAGTCGACAAGATCCTAACCCTGTCCACTAAGCCATCTTTGTTCAAATCAATAAAGGAAAATGATGATTCGCTCCTGACAACATTCCAGTTGTAGCGACACTGATGCCTAAACAGGTGTCAAATTCCAAACCCTCTCACGACAAATGACGATTTGCTCCTGGCAATATTTCAGTTGTAGCGATACTGATGCCACAATGGGTATCAGGACCAGGTCCCCAACTCGCGATAAAAATCACCGATCAAGAAATATGCATAAACAGTCGAAATGTTTGGGCAACTCGCTATAAAAGCAGCGAGTCAAAATAAAAAAAATAGCCGAAATGATTAGACACCGCGATAGATAGCCGAACTGATTAGGCAATCGCGACTTTCGCGACATAAAAACTGAAAAGATAGAGCATCACGGAAAGAAATAAAAAAATGAAAATGAAACTTTTCTGCCCTGCAAGTATGTCTATATTGACTCTTGTACATGATCCATCGGCACAAATAAAGGAAAAGGGAACCATATTTTCCCACCACACTTCGTCAAAAGGATCTCCAAGTCTTGACGGTACATATACAACTTAGAGACTATCCCTGTATCCCCTCTCTCCTCATTCCAACAGGGGTAGATACAACAATCAAATAAAAATGAAGTGATTAGTTTAAAATATTGCACATTTGTATGAACAGTTTCCCTACTATTGTTAAGTGCTAAAGGTGTTAATTGTAAATAGAGAACATATGTGTGTTTATTTGTAAAAGTTTATTATCCCATGTTTCTCTATTTTAATTAATATAATTAGGGAAAATATATGCATATAATATTTAAATAAAATATTAGTAATTAAAATATGCATATCATATCAAATATTCCTAATCAATATTCTTAAGATATTATATCATATAAATGGTTACGATAATATCTCAAAAATACCAAATGCTACCTACACTTTGATTTGAGATATTGTGCAGGTTTTAGCTCAGCTCTATAATCTAAGTAAGAGATCCAAGTCAAATCGAGATATCTAAACCGAATCTACTAAATTTTAGAAGCAAATCGAGAAATCTAGCAACGGCAGAGACTCAGAGCAATATTTTCAGAATATATACATCAAAAAGATCTCCAAATATCGACACAAAAAACCAGAAGAAATCTCAAAACCCAGTTCCACCAAGTAGCGGCGGATCCACGGACATACGTGGCACAATGCGGCGGAACTGCGACTCTTTGATAGCCGTTCGATGAGGGATTTTGTAGATCTGATCTTAACAGCTTCTGCTCACTTATGGAATCTAGGATTTCGCTTTCAGGGACTATATAAAGGTTCGAGAGCTGTGCATTCGAAATCATCGAAGTAATCACATAATCATCTATTCATCTACCTCTATAAAGAGAGAGATCTAGAGCAAACTAGGGTTCTTGTAATCTACTTTCTAAGGAGAAAAGTTGTATGCAATAGTTGATTAATAAAGGTAGTTTCTGTTTTAATTCTTTTTGCATTTACTTTTCAGCATTTACTTTACGCATTACTTTTCTGTATCTTAAATATGGTTTCGTTCATCTTCAACCTCTCTTCTAAATTAACCATGAGCGAGTAATTCCTTACTTGCTAGGGTTTGTACGATAGGGTAGAATAATGGAAGAAAAATCTTTTAATTTCTTTTTAACATTTTGAAGTTTATAAACTTTAGCAAAATAAATGTCAATCTTCTTATCGGCCGCACAATCAATTTATTGATAATCACGACCACGATTTGAGATTGGTTAAACACTTGTTTTGTTAAGAGCTTGACATGAATAGAGATCAATGGACGAACAAGGGTCGGTAGTGGGAAACCCTAATTCCCTCCAAGAACCTTAATCCACATTCATCGCTATCTCTCTAGATTTAAACTATTAAAAGATAAAAGAGCCATTTTTAACATTCATCCATTAACTACTAAGTCCTATGAACCCTACAAGTCTTTTTATTATAAATTTTATATCCGTCTCAAAATAGAACGACAACAATCACTCATCTCGTTTATCAAATCGTTTAAAGCAAGAAAAGAGTTTATGTTTCCCTATGGACGACCCGTACTCATCGCGTCTAGCTATTAGCGACACTGTTTTGATTGCGGTTATTTACAAAACACTTTTTCGCACGATCAATCATGAAGTGACGGCAAAATTCTAGTTTCAGGTCTTAATGGCAACATCTAAAGCCTAGAGATCACCCCGATGTTCTTCTCATTCCAGAAAGATGCAGATGCAATGTCAATAAAAGACCTAAGGGTCAAAGCAAAAATAGAGCAATGGCAAAATTCTAGCTCCATGTCTTGACGGTACATATACAACCTATAGTCTTTCCCGGCGTTCTCCCTCATTTCAGCAGGATGCAAATGCAACGTCAACAAAAGACCTAAGGGTCAAACCAAAAATAAAGACATGGAAAAATCCTAGCTCTAAGTCTTAACGGTACATATACAACCGAGAAACTATCCCGGCGTTCTCCCTCATTTCAGCAGGATGCGGACGCAGCCATCAAATGAAATTGGAGCAATGGTATATTCCTAGCTCCGGACATCAATTGCAATACATACATCATAGAGGTCCTACATATGTCTACCCTACTTCAGCAAAGAATCAACGTGATATCGTCAAAGAAAAAAAAACGAAGTAACGGTATATTCCTAGCTTCGGGTCTTGACGGAAACTCATATAAAGTCTAAACACCGTTAAAGATCATCCCACCCAGAAGGGTGCGGTTATGACACATCGGGGCCCCCAAATTGAGCCTAACCTCAAGTAAAAAGTATCATGGCAAATTCTTAACGCTTTCTCTTCCGACGGTAATATGACCTAAGGAGATTACTTAAAAACGTCTTGTACAGCCCCCGAAGGGATCAGAGATACGACAGTCGCGGCGCTACTCGAACAACGGCTTAAAGCTTGCATATCGAAGAATATATTAGCCAACGCGACGGTACCGCGGACTAAAACCCTAATACCACAAACCTAATGGACCCTTGTCATAAAGAATGAGGGTTATCTACATATAACGTTAGGATAAGTTTACCTGTAAACCTAAGGGAGGTAAACTAAAAATATTCTGAAATGAGTATATAAACTAAAGACTCTAAAACGAGTAAATAAACTACAAACTCCAAAATGAGTATATAAACTAGAGACTCCGAAATGAGTGAATAAACTAGAAACTCCGAAATGAGTACATAAACTAGAGACTCCGAAATGAGTAAATAAACTAGAGGCTCCGAAATGAGTGCATAAACTACTTCACGCCAGATCAAGATATCAAGAAACAGAAAGGTCAAAATTCTAAAAGTTATATACGATACGCTAACCCGAAACCAGCCATGCGCCATGCATTACTTTACCCATGGGCATACCCCCATGAGCAAGGTAGTGGGGGGAAGCATTTGTTCACATCAGTCCAGTGTTCACCTATATCTAGACGCATGTTTGAATGAGAAATAGCATTGTAAGTGTGCTCATTTATGTGTGCGTGTATGTGCGCCATATATGTGCACATCATTGGCATTCGTACACAGCAGAAACTCCTAAGGGTGAAGTGAAAAGTATATATGCAGGGATAAGATGCCCACGTGGATATATGCTGGGGTGAAACATCCAGCGGTCAACAATAAAGAAACACATTTAAATAAACCCTTTATTCCTCAGGAAAAGATCACCAAACATGGGATCAAAAGCAAGAGTTTACAAAACTATGAATAAAGTTCTCTAAATCCCTTTCAGCCTTCTCCACCATGTCGAAGCGGCTATCTTCACGAGGAGTCGCTCCCCATCGGTCAGCGCCGTGCCCATCAGCAAAGACAGACATGATGGCCTACTGAGCCCGTATCTGGCTTAGCAACTGAACAGAGTGATCTCTCAGAAGCCGGGTAATCAAATCTGCCTCATGAAAGCACCCGATCTTGTCCTCCGCTGCGTCGAGTATCGCCGGAGTCATCTCCGCTGGATGAGGGGGAATGTCAGCAAGCACGAATAGGAAGATCATTAGGAGCCAAATGGAGCAGATGGGAAGAGGAGACCCTCTACGAGTCAGGAGCTCATACATCACCGTGTCGCATTGGTTATCTGTAAGAACGGAATTCACCAAGTGTGCAGCAAAACGACGAACGATTCCCTCGATATGCATCTCCCATGGTTGCCGACGAGCATGTAGACGATTGCAAGCCATGACTCTTGGTTTATTAAAAATGGTTCTCTCCTTTTGAAGAAGACGGAAAACATTGCTTCAGATTATATAGAGAAGCATTTAAGTATAAGCACAGAAAATGTTGTGCATGGTGGAACTATTTCCAAGTCCTGACAAAAAGGGCATAGGAAAAGAAAGAGTTGACTCATGAAAAGCGGAGCAAGAAGGCGAAACGATTCCTTCATATCCCGTAGCAGCGCCTCACGTGTATGACACGTGAGCGCTGGCGCTAGTTTTCTTTCAGGGTTAAGAACTATAGCAGCGCCTCACATGCATAACACGTGAGCGCCGGCGCTAGTTTTTTCAGGGTTAAGTCCTATAGCAGCCCTCACGTGTATAACACGTGAGCGCCGGCGCTAGTTCTTTTATATAAAAACACCTCACGTGAAGCACATGCGAGCGTTAGCGTAAGAAAAGAAGGGACTTTGTCATTCATACTTCAAAAGAAATTTATACATCAGTAATGAGGATGATGATGCAAAAAAATCATCAAAATGTCTACAATGGCAAGACACTGAACTCTGGACATGGATTCTCAAACTCAAAAGCAAGTTTAAGCAATGCACGTTCAGCCTCAATAACCATCTTTTTTTGCCTCTTCTCTCGGATGCAAGCGTCAGGGTCACCACTGATGTCCTCCACCCTCTGATATGCCGATACTATCTCCTTTTGTTGGAAGACACGGTGTAAGATGGCGACAAGATTATCTCGCATTTTCTTCGGGATCAACCCCATCATATACATAGAATGCATCTTGTTTTCAGCATCATCAACGCTTGAAGCGGTATAACCTCAAGGCGCCCGGGTATAGCTTCCCAGATTGACCCAACGATGATCTTCAAAAGGGAAGAACGGCGGGGAAGCAATCGACTGTTGTAATCATCGAAGCGACGTATCACCGCGTCGCATTGGGCGTCAGTAAACTCCTGGCCTTGGCAGCGGCCATGGATGTGAATCTCCTCATAAGAGATAATCTCTTCAAGATAATACAGACGACCAGCCATGGTACCTGAAAAAAAAAACAGTAGAGGGTTAGCGATTAAAATACTAAAATTACTACAGTCTAAAAGAAAATCAGTGGGCCCTACAAAATCAAGGTGATGTCCCATCAATGATGAGACATGCGCCCATTGTGAGAATCCAAAAGAATTCTCATTAAATAAATAGTCCCATTAAACAGTGGAGTTAAAAACTCTCAATACCCTTGAAAAGCAGGTTCTGTGAAAAACAACAACAGATTCAAATCCGTAAAAAGGGTATTAAAATCCTAAAAAGGAAAATACTCAACAACAGGAAGAGGAATAAAATTCCCAAATGTTCCAAAAAAATTTCAGAGCCAAGCTCTGCAAGACAAGATGGAATTAAATTCCTTGGATAATGAGATTAAATCCCAGAAATCCCCATGTTAGAAAGCAGATGGAAAATATAATGGAATTGAATTTCAGAAACCCTCAAAGATCAAGATCAATGATAGGGTAAAACCCTAAGAAGAGAACTAACGATTCTCAGGAATGCCCATTGATTTGAGACCCACGGTCTACTCAAAAAAAGGTGAGAAGTTCTTCTTAAGATCTCTGAGAGATCATTTCAAAAAAAAGAGCCAAGTTCTGTTAATGGGTTAAAAATCCAAAAAAAAAGGAAGTTTCTTTTAAGAGTTGAACTTTGGTCATGATCCTTACCAATTTTTTTAGCAGAGTTTAACTCTGAAGGAATTCTGTTGGTAGAGATCAAAGCTCTGAGATGAGAATTAAATTCTCAAAGAAGAAGAAACTTAAGAAAGATGATGAGACGATAGTCATCTCAAAGGCCAAAAGCCCTATTTATAGGATGTGAAGGGACGGTTCAACTCCCTACAAGATCAAACGGTGGTAAAAGTGACACCGTTGCACTCACGTGTGAGCCATATAAGAAAAACGGTAAGGGCATTTGTTCCCCTAAAATTTGAATGTAACTGAAGAGCTAAACTCTGTTAAAATTTAATGAAGCAGCGCCTCACGTGCTCCCCATGAGGACGCCGGCGTCTTAGGATTAAATCCAATGGTGACACCGCACATGAAGCTCACGTGGGCACCAATGTGCAAAGCACAGGAGCGCCTAGAATAAAATTCTTAAGTGGCGCCCAATTTTAAATCAGTAGAATTAAATTATACCGGGGGATATTTCCCTTAAAACTGGGATACTCTCTGTTAAACAAAACCGTTGGATCAAAAATCCAATAGTGATGATAAATCATCAAATAATAGAATTAAATTCTATTTGGAGAAAATATTTCCCAAATCTTTCTAAGTAAGAAAAAAAAACTCTCGGTTGGATCAAAAGATCTAATGATAGAATTAAATTCTATTTTGGGAATAAATTTCCCCAATTTTTCTAAATAAAGAAGGATTACTCTCTGTAAAACAGAGAGACCTTGGATCAAAAATCCAATGGTGATTAAAAATCACCGTTTGATAGAATAAATTCTGTATATGGGAAAATATTTTCCCAATCTTGTTCAAAAACAAGAACACGTATTCTGTAAAACAGAAATCCTTGGATTAAAGATCCAACGGTGGATAAAATTCCCCAAACAAATTTTGAGACCAATTAAATGAATTGGAATATTTCAATGAGAGATTTTCTCAAAACTAATTTACAATTTGCCTCCACTATATAAAGGACCTGAGACTTCAAGTCTCAAAAAAGAAAAAAAAAAGAGGAGAGGAAACCACCCTATAAGCTTCTGTAAAAAAAATACAGAAGGCTCTCAAATAAACAGAGAATTTAATTCTCAATAAAAGAAGATCTTCCTCATCAAAACCTTAGGTAACGAAACCACAGAGATCAAAACATCTCCTTTACCAATCATATCAAATACAAGGGTTTAACTCTTCTCAAAGAACTTAGTTCTTTCTCTGGATCTGAGATCCCCAAGACAAGTCTCTCACAAGTTGATAATTGAATTCTTATCGGAAAGATCTTGTTCTAAAAAATCAAGGATTCAGGAAAGAATAAGGTTGAAAAGGACATAAGAAAAGAACATGAAGAAGATGAAGTATATAATACTCCAGGAACTTAGTTTCTTCAAATCAAGAACTTAGTTCTTAAAGAACCCAATCCCAGATCCTCAAAAGAGTGATCTTGGTGATCGCTAATGGCCAAAGTATCATTAACAGAGCTTTAAACTCTCTAAAAAAATATCAACAGAGATTAAATCTCCAAAAATATAGCGCCTCACGTAAAACACACGCGAGCACCCAATGACCAGCGCCTTACATGAAACCCACGTGAGCGCTAGAGAAAATTAGTGCTTAGCACTATTATAGGGCCTTACGTGAAAAGCACGTGAGCGCCCAAAACTAAAAACTCAGCGCCTCACGTGAAAAGCACCTGAGTGCCTAAGGTCAAAAACGTCGGCGCCTCACGTGAAACACATGTGAGCGCCAAAAAAGATTAATGCTTAGCACTATTTCAGCGCCTCACGTGAAACACACGTGAGCGCTAGGTATCTCAGTGCTTAGCACTGTTGGGTAGTATAAAAACCCAACCATAGCCCCAAATTGGTTAGGTATGTGAATCTTGTGCTTCCTCTTTGATTTTAAATCAACCGAGCCTATATACTCGTGACTTCCAAACTGATCTTAGTCTAAAACATGACTAATGATCTCTCATTGATGATATTCATCCCATATCTTATAAGGTAATCTTAGTCCTAAATATGACTAACGATTCTTAGTTCCACAATCCATTTTCCCCTCAAATACGGGATTTGGTTCAAAGGTACATCTTTCCACACCTCTGATATATGTCGTTGTAATTCTTCAATATATTCAGAGAGGTGACGGGTCCCGACAACCAACAACTCCTTTCTTGTCCCAACTTGATATAAAATTTCTTCAAGATAGAGAATGATACTTCCCACATTGATGCACTTCCAAATTAACGTGCACACCTCAAGTCGGATCGCACCCAAAATTAGACACATTCCATGGTACCATCGTTCACCCCGCCACGTAACAAATACATGTGCGCACAAGATGAATGATGGACCGAAATGTCCTTAAACTAATATTCGCCCCAAACACGGCGATAATGGACCGAAATGTCCTTAAACTAATATTCGCCCCAAACACGACGATAATGGACCGAAATGTCCTTAAACTAATATTCGCCCCAAACACGGCGATAATGGACCGTGATGTTCTTAAACTAAAATAATTGAGCCCATATACTCATTTGTTTCTAAGTTGATCTTAGTTTCAAATATGACTAACGATCCTTAGATCAAACCCAAATATCTTATGAACGGATGGACCTCACAAATGTGAGATCTGCATCCTAAGTTCATTTCCTATGGCAAACTAAGCTACCAACGTGAACTTCATCAAGCAAATTCATGACCCAAACCCAAATCTCAAATATAAAGATTTGGACTGATCCGTGCCCTACGGACGACTACATAAACTAGTTTCTGTATACAGTCCACGGGCAACCCAAAATAAAACAAGAAAAATAACGCACGATATGAAGTGAACTGCTGGAGAAGGAGAAAGTGGTTATTACAATACGATAACATAATTAACTGCAGGGGATTGCGCTTACAGGGAAGATAGTCCCTACAATCAAAACCCCTCACAAATGAGGGGGAATCTGATAAAGTCACGCTACAACGGTCGTATTTATCCAAAACTCCGATATACGGTGCCATAAATCAACTTGGTATCTTTGGAGAGGTGGGTAGATAAGTCCAAATAGCATCTGCCCCCAAATTCAGGCAAGACGTACCAACGACTCGATCCGGTCTTTCGACGGTGAACACCATATTTGAGACTAAGATCAACTTAGCAAAATTTTAAGGATCATTGAATTTTATTAAGATCCAGAGCATTTGGGCTCAGCTGCAAGAAAAACTTCAGAGACTTAGCCAATTTGGGCTTAGTCTGCTCAGTCCTTTTTTTTTGTTCAAAAGTGCTCAGAACTTACTTGGGCTCTGTTTGTTTAGCCCTTCCTTTTTATGTAAAAGAGCTAAGCACTTGTTTTATGCTCTGACGCTCACATGGGTATCATGTGAAGCATTCAGTTATGGGCGCTGCCCAATCAGTGCTAAGCACTCAGTTATATATGTAATGCTAAGCACTTTTTTATATGGTGTCCACGTGAGGAGCACGTGCGGCGCTGGACGCTGTCCAATCAGTGAGAAGCATTTGCCTGTATATGATGTGCTAAGCACTTTTATAGGTTGTCCACATGAGGAGCACGTGCGGTGCTGGGCGCTACCCAATCAGTGCTAAGCACCCAGCCGTTTTGGCTGTATATGAAGTGCTAAGCACTTTTGTAGGGCGTCCACATGAGGAACACATGTGGCACTAGACGCTGCCCAATCAGTGCTAAGTACTCAGCCGTTTTAGCTATATATGAAGTACTAAGCACTTTTTTAGGGCGTCCATATGAGGAACACGTGCGGCGCTGAGCACTGCCCAATCAGTGCTAAGCACTCAGCCGTTTTGGCTGTATATGAAGTGATAAGTACTTTTGTAGGGCGTCCACATGAGTAACACGTGTGGCATTGGGCGCCGCCCAATCAGTGCTAAGCACTATGGCCGTTTTGGCTTTATATGAAGTGCTACGCACTTTTATTCAGCGCTCACATGTATTTCATGTGAGGCGTTGGCCTTTTGTTTTGGGCGCCCGTGTGCTTTTCAGGTTAGGCGATAGGCGCTGTTGGGAGGGCGCCCACATGGGAAGCACGTGAGGCGCTAAATTCTTTTATTTTTCAGAGATTGAATCTCTGTTAATTGCATTTTGACCATTAATGATCACCAAGACCTTTGTTTTGAAAATCCGGGATTAGGTTTTCTTTAAGAACTAAGTTCTTTTATAAGAACTAATTTTCTTTTAGTGTTAAACCCTATTTTCTGAGGAATTAAATTTCCATAGAGTATGTTCTTTTCCTTTTTTTCTTTCTTTTTAACCTAGTCCTTTTCTGAATCTTTGATTCTCAAGAACAAGATCTTCCCGTTGAGAATTAAATTCTCAACCTGCAGGAGACTTGTCCTGTGGATCTCAGATTTAGAGAAAGGACTAAATTCTTGAGAAGGGTTAAACCCTTGAATATACCATGATAGGTAAATGAGATGTTTTGATCTTTGTGATTTCTTTACCTAGGATTTCAGAGGAGTAAGATCTTTTTCTCTATTGCGAATTAAATTCTCTATTGTTTTTTGTAGAACCTTTTGTATTTTTGCAGAAGCTTATGGGGGGTTCCCTCTATATGTCTGTCTGCCGTATCCTTTTGAGACTTGAAGTCTCGGGTCTTTTATATAGTAGAGGCAAATTGTTAATTAGTTTTGAGAAAATCTCTCATTGAGAGATTTAATTGGTCTCAAAAAAATTTTGGGGTATTTTACCCACCGTTAGATCTTTGAATATACCATGATAGGTAAAGGAGATGTTTTGATCTTTGTGGTTTCTTTACCTAGGATTTCAGAGGAGTAAGATCTTTTTCTCTATTGAGAATTAAATTCTCTGTTGTTTTTGTAGAGCCTTCTGTATTTTTGCATAAGCTTATGGGGGGGGGGTTCCCTCTATATGTCTGTCTGCCGTATCCTTTTGAGACTTGAAGTCTCGGGTCCTTTATATAGTAGAGGCAAATTGTTAATTAGTTTTGAGAAAATCTCTCATCGAGAGATTTAATTGGTCTCAAAAAAATTTTGGGGTATTTTACCCACCGTTAGATCTTTGATTCCGGATGATCTTTCTGTTCGTGCTCGATGACATTCCTCCTCATCCAGCATAGATGACTCCGGTGATACTCGACGCAGCGAAGGATAAGATCGAGTGATTTTGTGAGGCACATTTGATTACCCAGCCTCTGAGGAATCGCTCTGTTCCGCTGCTAAACCAAATACGGGTTCAGCGGACCATCATGTCTGCATTCGCCGATGGGCACAGCGCTAACCGATGGGGAGCGACTCCTCACGAAGATCGCCGCTTTGACATGGTGGAGAAGGCTGAGAGGGCTTAGAAAATTTTATTCAAAGTTTTGTAAACCCTTGTACTTTTGATCCCGTGTTTGGAGATCTCTTTCCTGTAGAATAAATGCCTATTTAAATGCATTCCTTTTATCGTTGACCACTGAGTGCTTCATTTCTGACACATGTTCTTTCTCTGATTGAATTGTTTAAACATGCGTGCAGCCTACATGTGCGCACGTGCACTTCACCCTTAGGGACTTTTGCTAAGTGCAAACGCCACTGATATGCTCGTGTCATGCACTAACCCTCCATATGCGTATATGAATGAGCCTGCTTTCAACGTTATTACTCGTTCAAGTACATACATATATGTAAACGAAACTTAAACCGGTGCAAACAATGATTTCTCTCGAATCTCTCTAACTCTAATCTGTCACCCTCTCATACAATGATATCTTTTCTATTTGGCTGTACGTAAAACATATAAGAGGTCTTTATTTGTACACAAACCAATTCCTTAATTAAGAAACTACCATAATTAAGAAACTGCCATAAGACATTCTTTAATTAAGAAATTGCTATAAGCTATTTCATAATTAAGAAACTATGGTTTTGGTAAAATCTGATATGGTTTGTTTGCACGTCCAGACATCTGGCTGAAGTTTCTCCATAATTTCAACATTAAGTTCATAGCCAAGAAACTATGAATCAGATTGTTCTAATACACAGCCAATTCGACCAAAATGAGAGCCGGATTTTGGCTGTTCGGGATAGTTGTATCCTTAGTACAACATATTTTAATCCTCCTAAGACTACATATTACGATATTCTGAGCTTATTATATCTCATTGGTGCTATTGTATATAAATGAAAGACAAAATACATCTTAATAAGCTTTTCCCAATAGGCAACGAAGAAAAAAGCGCTATATTTTTACCATTCGTTTAAATTTTATCCATCTCCTAAAGTTGAGAGACATATTATAGTAATTTTATTATACCAGATAAAGTAATTTAGCTATCTATAGTGATGCCTGTTTACATAACAGATAAAATTATTTTCATAGTTTATATCCACGACATAATAATGGAGTAAGAGCAATATTATTTTCTGTCTACAAATTTCTTTCTGCACTCACCTGAAAGATATCTGTTGGATATAGGTGCCCTCAAGTCAATTGTTGTAATTGAAGGAGAACATATACGAAAGAGCAATCTTACTCAAGATGATAGTATCGATCTTGTTTGTCTTTATCTTTCATGTGATGTGTTTTATTCACTATCACGTATCGTTTAGACATGAGATAAAGCCCTAGGATTTTTCTTGACTACCAGGACGATGATAGAGATCATACTAATGAGGTATGGGTAGTCTATAAGCACATCCTTAAATGTCCATAATCGTAGGAGTATCGAGACTGGGTTTCGGTACTCCAGTTTAGACTAGTGTGTATATTTACTGACCCGGTTGGAGGGCTATAGTTGATCCTGCAGCTATTGGTGTTTGACATCGAGGATTGTATACAGGTGCTCATTGGATGAGTTACACTGGACGGAATCACCAAGAATTCCTAGTTAGTAATATACAAATACTAGGTAGTAGTTCTATGGTGACATGAGTACAAGATAGTCTTTAAGGACCTGGAATCGCCATAGTGTCTTTTGTGTGTTCCTACTATACTTAGACTTCTACCCTACCACGGCTCAAAGGAGTCGTGCAAACAGATTTTTTTTGGGTATAGTCCCGAAGCAGGTGGAGGCGGTGAGCGGTTGAGAGGATTCGTCTCTCCTGGTATAGGGAGTTGATATCGCACAGTGCAGGACATGACTACAACCAAAAGTTGATGGCTATCGCAGTGCAGATAAACTGATAAGTGTAATCAGTTATATCTCCGGTTGGTTATGAGTTCTCTGTTGCACGATTTATCGAGTTATCGAGGTCTGACAGATTCTAAACCCTTATCCCGATATGCGAGACTCTTAGACGAAGAGACTGGACTGTAAGGTAATGTCACTGATAAACTTTGCGGGGTTCAGATGAGCTTACTCGTTGACTTTCTTTCGATCAATACCTGTGTAGCTGATTGAAAGAACGCTTTCGTGCGTGTTGCGTGTTTTAAAGTTCTAAAGTTAACCGCAATCAGGACGGCGTCGCGTGTAGCTAGCCACGATGAGTACGGGTCGTCCGCAGGGAGACGGAGCGTTTCAAGTTCTTATTCTCACGAGTTAATGCGCGGGGCGGAATTGTTCGATTCTAACCTATGTGTTTATATGCAAGTATAAGCTGTTAGGATTAGATAGGATAGTGTAAGTTAGTGAAGTCCGTACTCAATCCTTTGTGTCGAACTTGACAATTGAAGTTAGAGCAATCGGCAACAACGTGGATTAGGGTACTTAAGCACGGTATTAGTGAAATCCCACGTATTGACCCTTGTCCGTCCGTTCTTGTCTCTTGGCTTTCGCCTCCGGCCAAACCGAACGCAACCGGTCGCGGTTAGGGATCACCGATACATTGGTAGGATAGGGTGCCTAACGGAGCCCTTGCGTAAGGTTTGGACGGAGTTCAATGGAAAATATCGGGCGAATGAATTGAGAGAGGAAAATCTTAACTTACAACACCATTCTTTTTCCTAACAACATCAATATTTACAAACCATAAAAAACAACAAGGAAAAAGAGCAAAAGAAATGATACAATGAAAAGAATAAACAACATTGCAAGAAAGTAAATTACAAGATAATAAAATGCAAGTAAATAAATGGCATGGAAATAAAAGAGCAAGTAAGTAAAGCAAGAAAGTAAAAGAGAAGAAATATTAAAAACCCAAGAACACATTACAAACCATGAGTTCAATAGCCTAGACTTAAACTTGCAAGCTCAATGAAGAGATTGCAAGATCAAGAGAAGGCTAAGAACTCAAGGCAAAATGAAGGCAAAAAGAAAACTTTATTGATTCCAAATGAAGACACAGCCCTTGAGTTCAATAACCAAAACTTAAACTTGCAAGCGCAATGAAGAGGTTGCAGGATCAAGAGAAGGCAAAGAACTCAAGGGGGACTAACTATGTACAAGAACAAAATGAAAAGAAAAGGAGTTGTGAATCAAAAGTGTGACAATGTGAGACCCCCATCCCTTGCTCACTGACCTGCCTTATATAGGCATAAAATAAAAATAAACAAGCAATAAAAATAAGATGACATGGCAGCAAGGGATGGACAACAGAAAAATAGGACTCATTGGGCATGGTGGGGCCGGCGAGTTCAGTTTTCTTAGGCATGTCGCCGGTACAAATCCGAGCAACCTGGCTCATGTTGATGTGGCGGTCTTGTGTTCTCTCGATAAGTCCATTGGTGCTGCTTGATTTGTCTATATGAACCTAATTTCACTCGGTAGACTTGGAGGGAAACTTGATACTTTTTAAATCACATCAAAACTTTTAGCATTTATCACCCATCACTTCTCATGTGCCCACTTGTGCCACCATGTGCCATAGGCAGCCCCCTCTCTAGGTCCAAGCCATCAAAGAGCTAGTGCACACTTGTATGTGTTGGACCAAAATATGTGTACACTTATTTATTTGCAAAAACTCTTTGAATATCGGTCGGTTTCCGGTTCCGGTTGCTGTGTCGGCTCACAAATATTATATCCGTGATTTTGAGTGTATTTCCAGTATTTTGTCATGGATACCTGTAATCTGTAATTACTGAGCAGACACTGTTAATAGTACCGATATAAACAAAAAATAGATAATGAATGAGTGGTATTAAATTGCAGTTTGCTGAGTTGAACAAATACCCACAAACTTATCTTTTGCTCGTCCTGAGCAAAACAATATCCTAGCCTCACTTTCGCAGGGAACGCGATTGCACTGAGCTCGTGCAAAAAGCCATTAAACATCTAGGTGTCCCTAGTAGGAGGAGTGTTGTCTCCTAAGGGTTTTCAGCGGATACTACCCACAAAATCCCGTTAGGTCAGTTTCACAAGTTAACGTCGATTCTACTCCTACAGTTTAGTATCTAAGTTAGAAATTCAATCATCCTAAATTAGAAATATTCAACCCTTATGTTTCACACCTCATATTTATTTAACCTTAGATCCTATACGTTTTTACAGTTTAGAAAGAGCTCGGTATCTCTTGAGTTTTCTTTCTAAAGTGTAGTCTCCAATCAGAGATTTTTATCATCTTTACGGAAAACATAAGTCTTATTCTTTATTCTTATCTTTCCTCCAAACATCGATTGTATACCCCTACGTGTGTGTAAAATTGCACCCTTATACTTAAGAATTCAATTCAAGCTATAGTACCCTTGCCTTAATACCTAATACTACTTCTTTTCATTAATGATAGACGGTATTGCTCACACACTTTTCATGCGACCATTAATTCTTCTTGAGGCACTAACAGCCGATTACTGAATGTGTGGGCTTAAAGCGTAAATAGCAGTTTCCAGGTCTTGACTTTATTTATTTTCTTTTATTTTTTCTTTATTTTTCTTTTTCAAGACCGGATATTTTTTTTAATGATGCTCTTTTAATGGTTAACTTTAAATACCGTTTTCATTCATACTAGGTTTTCAGGCAAGAGTATTTCTAGGTATCCTCTACTATCCCAAGTTTCAAGGTGCGTGTATGTGCGTTTTGTAGGGTATAAACTTTCTAAATTTGAACTCTAGAATTGAAACTATTTTTCAGACTTATTCTTCAGTAAAGCTTTCAATACTTTCCATTCATCTCGACATAACTCAAGAACCGAACTCAAGATTACCTACTTCTAAAAAAACTGCAAGGACATATAATTACCAAGGTTAAACAGAATGGGTTATTTTTAGGGTTTTCAATTCCTAAGCCTAGAGTTTAGTTATTTCTAACGTATCAACTCAACTTTCGGAATAAAAAATCTCAGTTACCCCATTAGCTAACTTGACGACAAAGTATTTATATTTTTGTAAATTTTTTTGATTTTTATGGGCTTTTAAAATAAGTATGCTAATGCAAAATATACATATGAATGCGAAGGAAGAAAGCTTACCGAGCACACCCTCAAACTTAAACTTGACAGTGCCCTCACTGTCAGGCTACACCAAAAGGGTCAAAATTGTCGGCGCTTCCTTTTTTTATTTTTTTTATTTTATATACAAAATAAAAAGCAAACCAAAAATATATATATACACAAAAAGATCCCCCCGCAACTTAAGTGAAATAGTATTTCCACTGTTTGAGCAGTGAAGTTTAGAATTAGGGGGAGAACAGTATCAAACTATACAAGGCCTTACACTGGTCAAAAGTTAACACCAACCATTCAAAAATTTTATCGCTATAATGTGCAGGTTGGTGAAAAAATGCGGAGAGGAAAGAAATGGAGAATACGCGAGACCGTATGGGGATAGAAGTGGTATACGGTCTTGGTGGAGGAGAAGAATGGCGGGAGGGAGAAAGAAGTGGAATACGAACTTGAGGGTGGAAATGGAGTGAATAAATTAGTACAATTTGTAATGACCGATGTGTAAAAAGTGATTGTACTAATTTATCAACTCGTCGAGAAATGGGGTCAAACCTCTCAAGATTCGTAAGAAAACATGGGTAGACCGAACTTGGTAAACTAGACATAAGAAATGAAATTGATACCGTGTCTTGCAAGGTCGGAACGATGGAAAGGATGGAGGGGAGTGAATGAGGAATGGTATCGGTTAAAGATTCAGGAGGGTATACACAGTCAATGAAAGGGATAGGATGAATTGGAAAATCCGACTCAGCAAGTAAAACCGTTTTATCCTAAAAAAATTCCTCAAAATTCTCCTCAAAAATTATTTCATCCATGCATTTATTATCAATATCTAGACGCATATGAAGTTCGGGAAAAACAGCTAATGACTCGGGATGATGTCCACACGGAAGTGAAAGGACATGATGAATCGGTGAGGACAACTCATTCAAAACTGTGGGTTCATCATCCAAAATATTCCCAGTGTCGATATCCTCAATCAAGTGAAAATCAAATTTCTCAGACACCTCATCAAAAGCATGGATATCAATCAATTTAGGTTTTAGAGTGGAGATGTAGAGGTCAAAATGATTAGGATTAGTTTCACTTGGAATGGACCCTTCACGGTCGGGTAAATCAAACACTACAAAGTCGCACAACTCATTAATTGTTCTATCTTCAATTGGTGAATCTTTTGGGACACTCGATAGACTTTCAAAACCGGAGTTGTGGAATTCAACTTGGAACGGGTAGGTTTGATTTGGAAGGGTGTACTGCTCACCCTCACTATTCAAATTCTCAACAAGTCCTATTGCCTCATCATACATTGGAAAATTTGGAGCTAGTTGGAAACTAGCTACCGGTTCGTTAGGTTGTATGAAGGCGGCCATGTACGCATTCAAATCTATCATCTGTTTATACGATGCTACCCGAAAGTCTTCCAACGACTGTTCTAGACTAGACATGGGTTGTGGAGAAGTTTCAGTAAAAGATTCAAAGTCGTTTGGTTACTGGAAACTCCCAAATGGCTGTTCAGAAGCAATGTCTAGGGAAGGTGCAAAAGTCGGGTAGGATTGATAGGAATTGAATGATTGAACATGATGATGATTAACGTTATGATAAGAAAGCGGTTGGAATTGTTGATCAAAAGAATTTGAAATGGTGAAAAGAGTGAAAGATCGGCTATGAGACTGTTCAATACGTTCAGCAATAGACATAGGTTTTGGAGTTATAACAGAACTCTCAAAAAGGGTATCAACGTACGAAGGCGGGGTAGTCTGAAACAGTTGATACAAAGTGGATTGCGGAGTCCAATTGTTTGTCCTAGACGCGTCTATCCGATCTTTCAAAGAAATTTTGGGCATGGAGGGATCGTTCGATGTTCGGCCAAAGCAAGAACCATAAGAAGTAATTTCTGGTTGTAGGTACCAAAGTTTGGCAAGAGTTTTTCGAGGTGGGGTACCCATGATATAAAGAAAATAAGAAGAAGAGGAGAGGAAAAAGAATGTGTTTTTTTATAAGTTAGTTATTAACAAAAGAATGAAATATAAACACATAAAAAATAATCACGACACAAAATACCACACACCTAATCGGTGTAGGGTCCACCTAGGTCAACTAGACCTGCTCAAGAACTTGATTGTTGAAGTAAAACTGTGTCGAGAAACGGGCTCAAGATATACTGATCACGAGGCCAGCTAAGTGCAGAGATAAGGGGAGGTTTTCCAACGCTTCCGCGAAGGTCCTTAATTAGATAACCCTTTCTCTTTTGGCAGTTTCTCCGTGAACACTTTCCTAGACACCCTGTAAACGATATACCGTTAAGCGGTGTTCTAAACACAGTTAACCTCTCCTAGTGAGCGTGAAATCCTTAAAGCATAAAGTCTAGTTTCTTTTAAAATATGTGCGGGTAAACATTATGCTCAATTTCGTGATTTGTAGGCCACGAAAAAGGTGATGAAATCTTTTACCGTATGTTGTGGGGTTCGCTTGCCCTTAAGTCCGTATTAATGGATGCAATGCGCAATTCAGTAAAAAAAATTATTCAAAGAATCAAACAATCATTTTTTACGTTTATGCACAGCAATGCAACAAATACGGGTTAGTCACTTTTAGTGTTTGACAGCGAACTTGCAAAGAATCCTGCAAAGATATTATATTGGATGTGTCGGATTTGAGAATAAAGTGTTAGTAAAGTACGTACCGATAAATTTTCGGGTTAAAAACCCCCGTTGAAGTGAATCCGAATAGCTTGGAAAGTTCGCTTGTGCGGGTCAAACTATCCGGATCTTTGGCACTATACGTCACAATCACCTTAGTTTTGAATGTACACTTTGCTTCACACAATCGCAGTTCGCAAATCCGTAAAAATCTGAAAATGTCGGAAAACGGGTATTTAGTGCGAAAAAGCGATATGAATGCCCAAACGCCTGCACACTCAAAATTATAAAAAATCAAGCAATAAAATTGGATCAAAATTAGAACCCTGGAGGACAGAGAAAAAATTTGAAGCAAAAGGAAATGATCAGGCCGGAGTCACCGGATTTATGGGGCAAGTCGTCGGTTTTTTCTGTGAGTTGGGGATCTAATTTTCTTCTAATGTCTCAGTGTTCTACTAGTGTTTCAATGTTATTGTTTAATTTTTCTAATTAGCCCCAGAATACTAGCAGGTCAAAAAATACAGAGAACAAAAATGTTAGGTTTGTTAATTTTTTGTTGGTTTTGAAATTTTTTGATTTTTTAGTTTGTTTTTAAGAAAAGGTTTAGATGATATAAACAAGATTAACCCGAAATAACAAGAATAAAAACGTTAGCGTCTCCCCGACAACGACGACATTTGATTGAAAGAACGCTTTCGCGCGTTTTGCGTGTTTTAAAGTTCTAAAGTTTACCGCAATCAGGACGGCGTCGCGTGTAGCTAGCCGTGTTGAGTACGGATCGTCCGCAGGGAGATGAAGCGTTTCAAGTTCTTGTTCTTACGAGTTAATGCGTGGGGCGGAATTGTTCGATTCTAACCTATGTGTTTATATGCAAGTATAAGATGTTAGGATTAGATAGAATAGTGTAAGTTAGTAAAGTCCGTACTCAATCCTTTGTGCCGAAATTGAAAATTGAAGCTAGAGCAATCGGCAACAACGTGGATTAGGGTACTTAAGCACGGTATTAGTGAAATCTGGCTTATTGATCCTTGTCCGTCCATTCTTGTCTCTTGGCTTTCGCCTCTGGTCAAACCGAACGCAACCGGTCGCAGTTAGGGATCACCGATATCTTGGTAGGGTAGGGTGCCTAACGGAGCGCTTGCGTAAGGTTTGGACATAGTTCAATGGAAAATATCAGGCGAATGAATTGAGAGAGAAAAATCTTAACTTACAACACCGTTCTTTTTCCTAAAAACATCAATATTCACAAACCATATAAAACAACAAAGAAAAAGTGCAAAAGAAATGATACAAAAAAAGAATAAACAACATTGCAAGAAAGTAAATTGCAAGGTAATAAAATGCAAGTAAGTAAAGGGCATAGAAATAAAAGAGCAAGTAAGTAAAGCAAGAAAGTAAAAGAGAAGAAATACTAAGAACCCAAGAACACATTACAAACCATGGGTTCAATAGCCTAAACTTAAACTTGCAAGCTCAATGAAGTGGTTGCAAGATCAAGAGAAGGCTAAGAACTCAAGGCAAAATGAAGGCAAAAAGAAAACTTTATTGATTCCAAATGAAGATACAACCCTTGAGTTCAATAACCAAAACTTAAACTTGCAAGCTCAATGAAGAGGTTGCAAGATCAAGAGAAGGCAAAGAACTCAAGGGGGTCTAGCTATGTATAAGAACAAAATGAAAAGAAAAAGAGTTGTGAATCAAAAGTGTGACAATGTGAGACCCCATCGCTTGCTCACTGACCTGCCTTATATAGGCACAAAATAAGAATAAACAAGCAATAAAAATAGGATGACGTGTCAGCAAGGGATGGACAACAGAAAAATGAGACTCATTGGGCATGGTGGGGCCGGCGAGCTCGGTTTTCCTGGGCATGTCGCCGGTCCAAATCCGAGCAACCTGGCTCGTGTTGATGTGGTGGTCTTGTGTTCTCTCGACAAGTCCATTGGTGCTGCTTGATTTGTCTATATGAACCTGATTTCACTCAATAGACTTGGAGGGAAACTTGATACTTTTTAAATCACATCAAAACTTTTAGCATTTATCACCCATCACTTCTCATGTGCCCACTTATGCCACCATGTGCCATGGGCAGCCCCCTCTCTAGGTCCAAAACATCAAAGAGCTTGTGCACACTTGTATGTGTTGGACCAAAATGTGTGTACACTTATTTATTTGCAAAAATCTTTGAATATCGGTCGATTTCCAGTTCCGGTTGCAGTTTTCTGAGATGAACAGCAGCCATTACGTGCAGCTAGTACCGCTGACGTGCTTGTGGGCTATGAATATGATCCTAACCTACTGCCATCATATTTTCGAGTCTTTAAAGTCCCACACAGAGGTTTTCCAGCATATACGAAACGATTTAGGGCACCTATAGGGATACGTGCAGGAGTTCGATTAAACACGTGTATTTAATACACATATTTTAATCGGGTGTTAATTGATATTAGCCGGTATATATATGATATAACCAGATTATTAAATCAAGTGTTGATTTAATAATTGAATATATATTTATATATTGATATATTTATATACTAACTATTATTATGCTCACTTTATTATTTTCGTCGCTTAATTGATATTTATATTTGATGTAGATATTGTTTAATGTATGATGATACATTAAAGATGGATGTCTTAGAATTGTATGGAAGATGAGAACACTTTTATTCTTTCATTTGTTTAAATGAGAATGAGTCATGGTTTTAAGATGCTTGTAGACTTGATGACTCATTTGTATGACTCATTCTTAGATTTGTTTTCATCTTTAGCCATGCTTATCTTCTTCATACTCTCTTCACCATAGCTTCTTCTCTTAAGTTTTTATCAAGTGAAAGAAAGAAAAGAAAAGAGAAAAATTAAGTGAGCTAATTATTCTACATCTCGTACTAATCATTCTTAGCAAGTTTAATTAGTGGATTGCTTCATTTTGATGAGATCAATTTGAAGCTAAAGCTTGTGTTGGAGTTATCTTAAGGTGGATCATCTTCGGTAAGAGGATTATTGAGCATGCTTATTCTAGGCTTTGTAGAGACTAGACAGAGTCTAAAAAGAGGTGGAAAACGTGCTACAAAGTTTGTAGCCCGCCAAACTCTTATTTTTAGCTTACTACTTTTGTTGCATTTTGTAGTTGTTGTTCTTGATCCTATATTTGCTTGCAGTTGCTCTCTAGATTTTTTAAATTATTGCTTCCGCCATATTATAAACCCTGTTGTAGAAAGCATAGAGAACTTACAGTGGCATCAGAGCTGGTACAAAGAATATAACGTGTTTTCGTGGCGAGATGAATCCCTAAATCTATTTTACGATGCACATTAAAAACTGTTTTTTGTGTGCATAAAAAACCATTTCTTTTTAGTATTTTTTTGTCGCATCCGGGGTTAATTGAAGAGTTCAATAAGAAATTAGAGGTGTTACAGAAGTTAGGGAAGGGACACCCCCACCCGGGAGCACCAATTGCGGGGGAGGGTGAATACCCGAGAGCACCATTATGGTGCTCTCGGGGGAGGGTGAATACCCGGTCAGCCATGACCCGAGCCCACTTTTTGGTGGGTTCAGGCCATGGTACCCCCTGAGCCTTCGAAATGTCAATCTAATTTTTTCCTTGGGCTTCACAAAAAATTTGGGCGCGTTTCGGGTTCGTTTCGGCGCTAAAAAGTGATGATTTTTGTGTCGAGATGAATAGTGTTTTTCAAGTGTCGAAAATTAACGTTTCGGCTTCTAAGTTTTTGGGATTCATTGGCCATTTATGATGAGTTGAATAGATTAAAATGTTTAATAGATATAACTCGTCGGTGTATGCGATACGCGGTGCTTAACGTCGTCGATTTGATGTGATCAATTCGACGGGTTGCATGTATATATTGTGATGCTTGTTTTTAATGTGCTGGATTGTCACGTATGAATAACCCCATACAGAATTTTGATAAGTGTTATTTTCATTCATATTTGTAGTCATATTGTATATTCATTAGTTTGGGACAAGCTTCAACTTGTGGCTATCGTTTCCGCTATATGTATATTCTTTGTTTCGGGACTTAGCAGTTCATATGTGGCCGTAGTCACAGCATGATGTATTATTATTTATTGGGACACAATCGGGTTGCGATTGTTGTCGTCGTTGTATTAATGTAGATTTAGGTTTATCCCGCGGAGAAGCGCACTGACGACCGGGTTCTAGATTACAGCGGGTAGCCATCACAAGGAGTTAAGATCGGGTCACTAGAGTCTAGGATTGGCGGGTTGCTTGCCGCGCTTGTAGAGGATATATAATAGACCCGCGGAGGAGTGCTTAAGTCACGGAATTCAAGAAAGTATCGGGTGGCCCCCTTGTTAACCGCCAAAGACCGGACTGAGACGTTGGGATGTCTAGCCTGAATTTGGGGGCAGAAGCTATTGTAACGACTCTAAAATCCATGTACAGAATTATTTGTTTAAATGTATAGAAAAGGATATTTCAGCCTATGTAGGAGTTATAAGTTTTTTTTGTTCAATAAAAACAAGAAGTAACTTGTAGCTCACTGATAAAGCCTCTATACTGCTGTGATATAGCCTATGTGTTCGATTCCCATTAGTCCCAATTATTTTTAAGATTTTTCTTTTAAAATTTTCGGAAGCCTAAGAGTTGCACGTGCAATTCACTGAGAATTGAAAGGTTTTTAAAAATTCAAACAGGCGCAAAGAGGAGTAAACACAAATATAGATACGTGGCACGAATCTCGAGGCAAACCTTCGAGATCCGACCACCCAAAACCCCATTCCACCGGCTACCGGCAGTCCGATTTTCCCCGTTTGCCTCTGTGCTTTGCCCACACGCCTCTTCAGCTCCCCGCTACTCCCCTGCACTGTTTGATTTCCATGTAATTAAACAGTGACTATTCAATTCACCATTTAACATCAAATTTAATTCTTTTAATCCAATTTTTAATTCCTAAACCCTAAATTATTCACTATAAATAGCACCCGTCCCCTAGCTCTCTCCCATTCTGAAATTTCTATCAAAAATTCTCTCAAACTCTCTAAGTACCAATTGGAGTTAAGCACCCAAGAGAAGTAGCAAGCCAAGCTCGACGACCAGAGCATCTCCGACCCCGAAGGCCTCCCCTCTCCCTTGTTAAACTCGTATGTCCCTCTCCTTCTATTTCTTTTCATGTCAAATCACCTTCTATAAGCATATCGATAAAGTGGAGTTACCCCCGATATAAGTTCTTTTTGTTAACATTTGTAATCCACTTTATAAGCAAAAAAAGGGTCAAACTAACATCCTAACACCACTCTTAACCTTATGTATATCATTTAGCTTTTAGTTTAACAAAAATTCTCATGTGAAACAATCATATAACAAAATTTTCATTAAAATACCATGAAGTTTAATATAACCGTAATTTCAATAACTAGAGTATATACCTTTAGATCATTCACGAGGTAACGATCTACCTCAAACGCACACTATGGTTTCATAGCACGAGATTATAAACATAGGGTTTATTTAAAGAATAGGTTTTACATTAAAATACCGCATTTTTTCAAAACGGGTTTCTATTAATCAATATTTTTAAATTATTGGCAATTGTGCCTCTACAACCCTCGTTAGGGGACTCGATAATGGATGGTGCGCATTATCGCACATCCTGAGAAAAGTAGAGCGAGATGCAGAACTCCTCACGGAGTATTCAGTCTCGAAAGGAATTAGAAATGCGGTTTTTTAGATATACGATTTTTCTAAACAAAACAAACTTTGAAAAAATTATATAAAGTTAAGAATCAGTATTTTCAATAAAAATAAATTATGAAACTATTTTTTTTAAAAAAAGGAAAGATTAGATTTTTTAACAAAATACCAACAAGTTTCCAAAGATAGTAGTTTTTATAAAAGCACCATAAACTTTCAAAAAACTAGGTTTTATCACAAAAATACCACAACAATTAAAATACATGTTCATAAAAATCCTAAATATTATAAATCACCCTTGAGGTTTATTTCTAAACAATATTAAAGTATTTTTCACAAAACCCCCTCGAGAAATGCAAATAATATACATACAATGTAAATAAACAATTATAAATATTAAGGACTCTAAATTAATATAGGCTTAAGCGGTATCATTTCTCTTGAGCCCCGGGGAGCTAGAGAAAGTGGGTGATTGCCTTTTCATGTTAGACAACTTAAAAGAGTTATCAATAGCAATTGTTTTGGAAAAAGACACAAATCCTTCTGTCCATATGCAGCAGTTGTCCGATTTCTCCCGAATATAAGATCTTTACCGGTTAAATCAATTCATATGAAAAGACCTGAACTCGAATCCAAACTCGAATCTAAACTTGAACTCGAACTCGAACACAAACTCGAACTCTATCCCAACTCGAATCTAAACTTGAACATGAACTCGAATCCAGTTTCCTTGAACTAACTTGACTCGAACCAAGATTGAAATTGATATGAATCGCATTTTACTCGACAAACTCGACTTCATTCTACACCTTTTGCAATCTATGGTTTCGATCAAGACATGTTATAACCAATCAATCAATTTAATTAAGTATATCATACAGTTATAGACTAGTTATACTCGGGGTGCTTGGGATAGTTTATTGTATGAATCCAACGGAGTTTCAGGAGTCTTGTATTAACCACTTTTTATTTTACTCAAATATCAGTCGGGTCGACTCATCCACAGCCTATAGCCCCGATGCTAACACATGAAATAGGCCCATGTATCCTTGCTCCTGGGGCCCCGCTCTTGAGCTCGTGAATACTTCTACGGCTGCGTTGACATTCACACTTGGAACTTAACGTTAACATAATGACCATATAGAGACCTATAGTACATATTTACCCATGAACATATACTTTTACATGTCATATATATATGTTCTACATTTGTCATTCTTTTACTCTTACTTTATCCTTGGGACTTACCGAGCGCTAGTTCGTTGACAGTCATTCCACCCACCCTTGTTTTCTTGGAATGTTGGTCAGATACGGTCGAGACAGAAGAAATGGAGGCCACAAAAAAGACTACAACCGGATTGCTCCTTAGGATTAGCTTAGCTTCACTTTTTATTCATCTTATGTATGCCACATGTTTATGCATTTTCTTTTATTGCATTTACTTTCCAGCAGAAACTCATGTACTTGTAAATATCTGAAGTTGAATGTAAATAAAGATATTTTTTGAAAAATTTTACAGACTTCTTTTATTCTTGTATTGTGTATTATTGTTTCAATACGCTTAGTATATTTATTTAGGGAATGACCTTCTCTGGATAAATATACCACGGTACTTGGAAGCGGGGCATGATATTTATTAGGACATATCCACCCACCTCTCCGAAGATACCAAGATGATTTATGGCGCCGTATATCGGGTTTGGATAGATGCGACCGTTATAGCAGACTTTATCAAATCCCCCTTCGTTTATGATGGGTTTTTGATTGTGGGGACGCTCTTCCCTGCAGGCGCAAGCCCCTGCAGTTAATTACGTTATCGTGTAGCGATAACCATTTTCTCCTTCTCCAGTAGTTCACTTTATGTTGTGTGTTTATTTTATTTGTTATGGTTTCCCGTGGATTGTATACAAAGACTAGTTTATGTCGTCGCCCATAGGACGCGGATTAGTCCAAATCTATACATATATTTTCATGATTTGGGTCAAGAATTTGCTTGACGAGGTCTACGTTGGTAGCTTAGTTTGCCAACGGGAAAGAACATAGGATGCATTTCTCACATTTATGAGGTCCATCTGTTCACGGGATATTTGGGTTTAATCTAAGGATTGTTAGTCATATTTGAAACTAAGATCAACTTATGAATAAATAAGCATATGGGCTCAAATGATCATTGGATCATATATGAATAGCCCATGAATAATATATGGTAGTCAGTATGGAGACAGTCCATATGGCAAAACATATTAGTTTAAGGACGTCGCGGTCCAACATCACCGTGTTTAGGGCGACGCGCTAGTTTAGGGACATTTCGGTCCAACATTCCCATATTTGGGACGAAGTTTAGTTTAAGGAAATTTCGGTCCAACATTCCCATGTTTGGGACGAAGTTTAGTTTAAGGAAATTTCGGTCCAACATTCCCTGTTTGGGACGAATATTAGTTTAAGGACATTTCGGTCCAATATTCCCATTTTTGGGACGAATATTAGTTTAAGGACATTTCGGTCCAACATTCCCATATTTGAGATGAAGAAAGAGGAATTGTTGGTTGTTGGGACCCGCCACCTCTTTGAAGACGTTGAGAAAATACAATGATATATATTAAAAATGTGGAAAGATATACCCTTGAACCAAATCCCGTATTTAAGAGAAAAGATCATGTTGGATCTAAGGCTCATTAGTCTTATATAGGACTAAAATTCACTTAGAAGATATGGGATGAATATCATTTTGGATATCATCGATGAGAGATTATTAGTCGTATATGAGACTGAGATCAATTTGGAAATCATGAGTATATGGGCTCGGTTGATTCAAAAGCAAAAAGGAAGCTCAACCTTCACAGACTTAGCCAATTTGGGGCTAAAATTAGGTTTTTATACTACCCAGCAGTGCTAAGCACTCAAATATATAGCTCTCACGTGTGTTTCACGTGAGACGCTGAAATAGTGCTAAGCAGAAGTCTTTACTGGCGCTTACGTGGGTTTCACGTGAGGCAATGAGTTTTGGCTTCTTTTGAGCGCTCACGTGTGTTTCACGTAAGGCGCCGAGTTTTGGTGCTCATGTGTGTTTCATGTGAGGCGTAGTGTTTTGGCGCTCACATGTGTTTCACGTGAGACGCTGCCTTCATAGAGATTTAATCTCTGTTGATATTTTCATGGAGGTTAAATCTCTGTTAATGGTATTTTGACCATTAACGATCACAAAGATCACTATTTTGAGGATCTGAGATCGGGTTCTTTAAAAACTAAGTTCTTGATTATGAAGGAATTAAGTTCCTGGAGTATTATGGACCCCATCTTCTTCATATTTTTTCATGTCTTTTTCAACCTTGCTCGTCCCTGAATCTTTGATTTTCAAGAACAAGATCTTCCCGATGAGAATTAAATTCTCAACTTGTGGAAGACTTGTCTTATGGATCTCAGATCCAGAGAAAGAACTAAGTTCTTGAGATGGGTTAAACTCTTAGATGTGATATCATAGGTAAAAGAGATATTTTAATCTCTTCTTTTTTCTTTAACTAGAGTTTTGAGGAGGAAGATCTTCTTCGAAGAGAATTAAATTCCCTGTTGCTAAAGATTTTGGAGAGCCTTCTATATTTTTTATAGAAGCTTATAGGGTTTTCCCCTCTTGAGATTTGAATGATTTGAAAAACTGCGTCTTTGTATGCTTCCTAGTTACCGCAATCAACAACGGTATCACAATAGCTAGCCGATAGCGAGTACGAATCGTCCACAGGAAAATGATGAACTATCTTTCTTATTTTAGACGGGTTAATAAAGAAAGATGGGATTTTTATCATTTTATACTAAAGAGATTTGAAAATTTTATAAGAGAAGGACTTGTAGGGTTTTTCGAATTGAGTAGTTAAAGGATGGAGTTTTAAAAATAATTTTTTATCTTTTAATTATTTAATACTAAAAAAATAGCGATGAATGTGGATTAGGGTTCTTGGAGGGATTATGGTTTCCCTCTACAGACACTTGTCATTTCATTGATCCCTATTTATCTCAAGCCCATAACATAGCAAGTATTAACGAATCTCAAATCATGGTCGTAACTAACATGAATTGATAGCACGCCCGAATAAGAATGTTAAGACTCACTTTGCTAAAATTTATAAAAATTAAAACATAAGAAGAAATTAAGGGATTTTTTCATCCATTATACTATCCTATCCTACAAATCTTAACAAGCAAGAATTTACTCGCTCTTTGGAAAAAACGAAGTAAACGAGGAAAGATAGAAGAATAATGAACCTATAAGAAATAACAAAAAATAAAAGTGCGGAAAATAATGAGACAAAATTAAAAAAAACTACCTTTTATTGAAACTTTTGCATTACAGAATTTGATTGCTGAAAAAAAACTAAAAACCCTAATTTGCTCGATAGATCTAGATCGATTGATCGGTAGATGATAGATAATAACCCTATATTGCTCTCGGTCCTTTATATAGGCTCTAAACCTTGAAAGCTTAGACGTCATCTCGAAATATGTGAAAACAGGATCAAGCCCCTGAAAATTCACATCCAACGGCCACTAGATTGACCGCGGTTCCGCCTCCCTTTGCACCATTTCACCGCGGTTCCGTCGCCCTTTGGTGGAGTTGTGTCTCCAGATTTTTCGTGCTTTCTTTTCTCGATTTTTGGAGATTCTTCTGATGAATATATTTTTAAAATATATTTCTCTCTCTGCGGTTGCGAGAATCTTCAATTTGCTCCTAAAATTCGGTAGATTTGGTTTGCTAACTCGATTTGATGTGGATCTCCTACTTATGTTTGTAGCCTTAAACTGATTTATTATTTTAATACTTGCATAATATTTCAAATCAAATCATTAGTAGCATTTGGTTTATTTGAGATAATATTCCAACCAATTTTTATTTAAATTACTTAATGGATATGATATGATATGCATATTTTAATAATTAAGAATCTCATGGATATTTTATTTAAATATGATATGCATATATTCCTCCAATTATATTAATTATATATTAAGAAACATATGACAAAATCTTTTTACAAATAAACCCATATATGTTCTTAAATTATAAATAACACCATTTAGTAATTAGTAATAATAGGAAAAATGACCGTAAAAATGTGCAATAAATATGACTGATCAAGATTTGATCTCTTTACTCTTATTTATAGGAGAAAAGAAAACATCAATTTGTTTAGGAAAATCTCTCGTTGAGAGATCTTGATTGATCAAATTGATCTTAAAGATCAACCGGTGAATTTATTCACCGTTAGATTTTTAATCCAAAAACTCTCTATTTAACAGAGAAGTTCATTCTTGTTCGTTTAACAAGATTAAGAAAATATTTTCCTAATATAGAATTTAATTCTATCAGATGATCAGATGGTGATTTTATAATCACCGTTGGATCTTTGATCCAAGGGTCCTCTGTTTACAGAGAGGATAGAATTTTATTCTATCATATGAATATCTTACTAGTTTTAACAAGATTAGAAAGATATTTTCCTAACATAGAATTTTATTCTATCACATAGAATTTAATTCTATCAGATAGTTTAATTGGTGATATTTTATCACCATTGGATTTAAATCCAAAGATTCTCTGTTAGAGAAAAATCTTTCCATGATAGAAAGATCAAGGAAAATATTTCCCAAATATAATTTTGAATTTTAAATCCAAAAATTCTCTGTTAGAGAAAGATCTTTCCATATTAGAAAGATCAAGGAAAATATTTCCCAAACAGAATTTAATTCTATCATATGAGAGTATTTTAAATTGGGACGCTCATGTGCTTTGCACGTGAGCGTAGCCATATACATATATGGCAGCGGCGCTCACGTGCTTTGCATGTGAGCGCTGCCAAAAGAATGCGGCAAGAGACCTCACGTATTTAACACGTGAGGGCTATCATAGGATTTAATTTTATCTGAAGCCGGTACTCACATGCTTTGCATGTTAGTGCTAACGTGTTAAACAAGTGAACGCTGCTATAGGATTTAATCCTAACTGCAGCAGGTACTCGTGTACTTTTCATGTAAGCGCTCATGTGCTTTACTCGTGGGGCGTTGTTCTCTATTGTTATAAAACGAACAACAAGCTTTAGCCAAAAAAAATGGCTGGAACACCCCTCATGATGATGATGTTAGGTCGCCTGATTTCTTGGGTTGCCTGGTAGCTTGCCGCACTCATAGGGGTCTGCTTTTGGTTGCGCACGGGCTATTCACGCAACCAGGGAATGTCACGTTTCATTTGATGGCTCGAACGAAACAAGGGATTCCTAGATAATCCGACCATTCCATCTCTGTATTTTTTATTACTTGCTTGTGATGTGATTACCCGCCTGTGATGACGTTTATCGCTTATGTGTAATGTTGATTATCTGCCTGTGATGATATATATATATATATATATATATATATATATATATATATATATATATATATATGCTATATACGTTTTGCACCCATGCTAGCCCTGCCCTCGCCCTGCAATAAGTTAAGTAACCTTACGGTGAAGACCCGGGGCCCCGTGGCGAATGCGGATTGCGTATATGTGCATTCTATTTTCTTTTCATGATTTTTTGTAATTGTATGAGAAGATACTACGTAATGTGATTATCTATTTGATGGGATTGCATTGATTCGAATTAATGCAACGGTAATAAACCTAAAACACGTTGTAGAAACCAAAAATCAGATATTGTGGTGTTATAATCGAATCTTTTGATTTGCACGGTGGTATTCGGTTAGGAATATCCTACACCTCATTCGACGAGGAAAGTTCATAGATTCCTTTACAGGGAATGACCACTTTGGCACTAGATTGTGTTACTATAAATTTGCAAATTGAATAGCCGTAGTCTCTTGCTTTGCATCGAGATATTCGGTTAGGAATATCATGCACTTCATTCAATGAGGTAAGAGCCATGATCCCTTCACGGGGAATCCACACTTAAGCAATAGTCTACTTAACTATAAATTTGCAAAACCACTCGGTTTCTTCAATGGCATCAAGTTCATTACGTTAAAGGTTTTCTTCAAAACAAGCCGTAGTCCTCTGTCATTTCATGAAGTAGAGTACTTAGTATTCGTACTATATTTGTTAGCCTCTAGTCAAGACGTAGTGTATGGTAGCTAAGTTATGTCTTCATGACTGCATAAGATGCGATTGGTTAGGACAGTCGTATAACTTTGTTAGCCTCTTTTCAAGGGTTTGTACCGGTGGGTCTAAGCCAATCACGAAATGACGGGTTGAACTTGGTTAGGAATCTTTGATTTGTTGGCCTCTAGTCAAGGTCCTAGAGTCCTAGAGGTAAAAACTATATCGGGAGTTTCAATTGTTAAAACTTACAATGAGATTGCAAACCTTCTGTGGAGTGGGGTAATTTGTTCATCTTTAGTCATGGTTACCATACCGTGATAGTTGGGCCCCGATTCTCACTTTGAGTGATAGTTACTCTCGAGATATAATCCCGGCTACTTCTCCTTTTAGGGATTGAATGAAAATTCGACAAAAAAGTGGGAGGACAGATTAGATAAATAAATTAACCAATCTAATTTAGGATAGAATGCACGATGAGTATTTCTTTTCTCTCTGTGTGGCAGTGTCCTTAGACTAGCCTTAAAATAAAAACTCATAAACCAAGTTAACCGAAGCATTTTACAATCATTGGCTTTGGAATGTCATGATTGCCCCTTTTCACGACATAATCGCATATATCTTCACGCCTCCCACTTCCGTTTTTGCTTCCTCCAGAACACTATGTATCCGATACAGAGATCCATATTACTTGAAAGGCCATCGTATAGTTACATACGAACTCGGAGAAAGTGTTTCGGTCGAGAATGGCCGCTGGTTCTGGAGAAAGTGAATTGTAAATAATAAAATTCATTTGTCTTTCCTCTCCACCTTATCTCGAGTTTGAGAGCTCCTTAAATAAGAAGAATATACCAATTACGCTTGTTGGATAATCTTCTTCCAATCCCGATGCTGGAGCTGAAAGGAAGGGTAAGAAGAAAACCAACTAGTATAAGTCTGGTATACACAAGGTAAGAAAGAGAGAAAACAACAGGGGTCGAAGTGAGCGGAAAGGAAAATACAACTACTATTATGACCCTGGGTAATAAAAGAGGCATTACTTGGAATACCCAGCTACCCCTTGAAATATTTTGATATTTCATATTTTCTATGTGATTGTAATGGAAAATTGCTTTCCAATTAATTCTGACTCCTAAGTATATAGGTACCGGATTAACATCTCACATCTGTAAGTTGTTACATATGCTGAGAATGATTAGATTATTGGAAAGGTGATTTGATCTTCAATATCGGATATCGGAGCAATTGTTGCTATTTGGAAAATCACTTGTTTTGCCTTTCGGCAAACTTTTGGTTTTGAATATCTGATATTATGCACCAACTTTTAAAAACTGATATATCCATCTCTTTATTTGTTTAAGCGGGATACAAATTTGCAAAAATTATGTTGTGAACATCTATCTTTATCATTTGATGATTGAGAAAGGTGCATTGAATAAAGGGATATACATTCTTAATCAAAATACAGTTTCAAATTACAACACACAGAGTATGAGTTAGTGAACTCATAGGGTTTATACATAATGATGTATGCTATCCAATGTCCGCACGGACAAGAGGATGGTACTCATACTTCGTTCCATTTAACTATGAGTTCACTGATTTTAGACACGCATTCTTATTGAAATGCAAAGTCCAAAGATTTTGAGAAGTTCATAAGATATAGGAATAAAGTAGAGAACCAAACGTTGGATGTATCAAGATTCTTCGAAGTGTTCAAAGATGTGGATACTTATGCTAGGTAATCTATAGTAATATAATCGAGAATTTGATTCTCTCTCAGATTGCTCATCTGTGGGTGCACTACATGATGAGTAATGTTGAATCGCCTTTTTCGATTAAGAGATGCACTAGAAATAAATTCATATCAATTGATATTGGTTCCACCTAAATCAGTGCCTCGTATTCTATATCTGATATAGAATTGGTTATTATCTTCAACTTGTTAAGATGTTGGGTTGCATGGCCTATGCTTAAAACCAGAATCCGGATAAACTCAAGGAACGTTTTGGTAATGGTAGTTTGTGGATTATCCCAGGCATAGAAGAGGGTTTAACATTCTACCATTTGCAAAATAAAAAATTATTTTGTTCTCGTCACGTCACCATTTTAGAATAAGAATTTTTTGCAAAAGAATTAGTGGGAGTATAATAGAAATGGAAGTGGTTCCAGAACCACAAACTATTACTGATGATTTAGTAAAACCTGGGGATTCAATTGACCCTGATAAATCTTAGCCTACTCCACAGATTTAGTAGGTGACCTCAGCCACCAGAGAGATCCATGCAAGTCTACTGGGAAGCGGGGCGTGACAGATTTTGTCAGTGGCCTATGCAGATCAGTTCTACATCTCGCTCTACTGTCCCAAGGATGTGTGATAATCCGCACCATCCATTAGCGGGTCCCCTAACGAGAGTTCTAGAGGCGTAATTGCCAAGGATTATAAAAATACCGATTAAAAGAAATCCATTTAGAAAAGGTGTGGTATTTTAATATAAAACTTATTCTTTAAATCATATGTTTAGAATACCTTGCTATGAAACCATATTGTGCTTGTGGGGTAGGTCGTTACCCCGTGAAGTTTTTCTAAAGGTAGGCAAACTAGTTATCGAAAAAGGTTATACTAAAATTCATGGTATTTTAATGAAAAGTCCGCTATAGAATTTTAATGAAAAGTCCGCTATATGTTTGTTTCACAAGATTTTTTTTTATTAAACTAAAAGCTAATGATGTGAATAAGGCTAAGATTAGTATAGGATGTTAGTTTTATTTAATTTGCTTGTCACGTGGATTACAAATATTAAAAAGAAGATTATATCAGAAATACCTCCACTTTTCTCGATTTGTTTTAAAAATTGTTTTGAGATGGAAAGGGGGGAATGAAGGGACTTACTAGTTTAAAGCGTTAACAAGGATGAGGGGAAACTTTGGTCATCGAGTTTAGCTTGCTACTCTACTTAGGTGCCTAACTCCACTTGGTCCTTAGAGAGTTTGAGAGAATTTTTGATAGAATTTTAAGAATGGGGAAGTGCTAAGAGATGGGGTGATATTTATAGTGAAGAAATTAGGGTTTGAGAATTAAAATTTTGGATTAAAAGAATTAAAATGGTGTTAAATGATGAATTTAAAGGGCACTGTTTAATTGCAAGGAAATCAAAAAGTGCAGGAGAGTTGAGGGGAGATGAAGGGACGAGTGTGCAAAGCATGGAGACGATTGGAGCCAATCGAACCGTCAGCGCCGACCCAAAGAGGGAAACAGGCGGTCGAATCTTGGGCAATTGTTTCGAGATTCATGCCACGTGATTTAGTCAGGGTTTACTCCTATTTGCGCATGTTTGATATTTCTGAAACTTTTCGTTTCTTAGTGAATTGCACGTGCAACTTTTGGGCTTCCGAAAAATTAAAAAGAAAAATCTAAAAAATAATTGTGTCTGATGGGAAACGAACACACAGGCTATGTTACAGCAGTGTTGGGGCTTTACCAGTGACCTACAAGTTGTTTCTTGCTTTTATTAAACAATTTTAACTTATAACTCTTACACAGGTTGTAATACCCTTTTCTGTACAATAACTTGAAAAAAAAATTGTACAGGAATTCCAGAGTCGTTACAGGCAGCCTCCTGAAGGAGGTAGTTTCCGATTCTAGCTTCCTATGGGAGACAGAGCGTCTGCCACGAATTATAAATTCACCCTCTTTTGAGGAGCAGTATATTGGAAAAAGTTCCAAGTGGGATATTGAGATAGTCATGGCGCTAGATGTTGATTGTGAATCAGCAAAAGATACCGCCTGAGAATTCGTTGGATATAATTGTTCATTTATGAACATGATCCCATCGTTTGTCCAAGCAAATACTAAGGCAAGTATCACTCGGTTCGGAAGATATTTGATCTCCTTGAATTAGAGATTCAGAGATAAATATAGAGATGTGTTGTGCCGGGTCCACTCATTGAGGCTAGTTCTCGAACACAGTTTGCAAAACTGCTAGTACAGAAGTTGGGTATGTGATACCGCAATAATTGGCCTTAAGTGCAAGTGGGAGATTGTTGGATATAGGTGCCCTCAAGTTAATTATTGTGATTGAAGGAGGACCTATATGAGAGGGCAATCTTACTCGATATTCCCCTAATAATTAAACACAATAATAAGAGCTAAGCTCTGTTAATTCCAATAATCCAGCGCCTCACGTGTTCTCTACGAGAGCGCCAACGTCGGCGCCAGTCTTATAGGATTAAATCATATGGTGCCGCCGCACGTGAAGTTCACGTGAGCGCTAATGTGCAAAGCACAGAAGCGCCTGTTATGTATAAGAAATTAATTCTTATGTGGCGTCCACGTGCATAATACGTGAGGCCAGCCCCCAAATTAAAAGAAAGTAGAATTAAATTCTACAGGGGAATTATTTCCCTAAAATTGGGATATTCTCTGTTAAACAGAGCCGTTAGATCAAAAATCCAATGGTGTTGATAAATCATCTAATGATAGAATTAAATTCTATTAGGAGAAAATATCTCCCTAATCTTTTGTCACGACCCGAAAGAGCACGTGACTGGCCCTTGAACCATATGAAGCCTATAGGACTCCATCTGATCCAAGTAAGCCAAAAGCCCAGAAATCTAAAACCATTTTTGAGAATAAGTAAAGAAAACTGGTTTAAAGAAGTGAAGAAATACAGGTTTGAAATCAAGGTTTTTAAATAACTAAGCCGAAGGTACGTTTTGAAAACAATAAAGTCTTTTCTAAAAATTTCGGCAGAGTTTCTTTTGAAAAACTGGCCCCGAATGGGGTACAACAAGTATAACAATATGTATGCAATGATAATGGCATCCCCAAGCGGGAGCTAGCTCTTCGTCAATCGACGGTCACAACCACATATGCAGCAATAATATACAACGCCTAGTGGCGAGGATCAAATCCAAAGAAAACTCAAAAGCAATAAGAAAAAAACGCAATACTACTAAGCGCGACTTTAAGGTCGAAATAATACATCACTAGTCTAGGTCTGAAACAATACAAGTTTTGGTTGATGGAAATTCTAGATACAATGAAATAAATAAATACAATGGTGGTTCTTGATGCGAAAGAATCCACCTACCAAAGCAAGTCACCCGCAAGAAGAAAGTGTGCCAGAAATGCCGCAATAGAACCTGTACGGCAGAACCTGCAAGAACTGTAGCACAACGGGGGTGAGTTGCCAACTCGTGAATAGAAACATCTACAAGCAGAAACCGAATGCAAGACATAAACCTAAGTCAACGATCAATAATATAATCCACAAGAGTACATCTGAGTGTAATAGGGTGGCAAAGTAACATCTAATCATGTATGTAGTGCCAGGTACTCAGGTAATTACATGTCATCAGTGTAAGGTATGTCTGCATGAAGTAACCATGAAGAAATATCAATGATATCAATACACATATATTAGCGTCCCATACCACTAATATTGGTGTAAGGGTATATATAACAGCGCCCTCATACCCTGTTATATATACAAATAAAGTATGATCAATGTAAAACCAGTCTGTATATGATCCAAGTCTGTATATAATCCATGTCTGTAAGTATGTGGAACCCGTCCACTCGTCACCCACTGACGATAAGCATCAAGTATGAAAGTATGAGGATATAAACAATATCATGGAAAAACATCATGAAAACCCGTGCCTAGCATCGACACGTAAATCCTCATCCATATGGGGCTCCGTCGGCGGTATCGGCCCTCGGCCCCCGGCAGTACGAGTCAACCCATGTCCATCTCTGGGCTCCGTCTGCGGTATCGGCCCTCGGCCCCCGGCAGTACGGGTCAGCCCATCTCTCGACTGCGGCCGGTATCCTCCAGATATCCGCCGAGCTCAAATACAATCACCGGTAGGTACTCGCCCGCCTCCAGGCTCAATCGGCAAACCCATCGATAATCTCGCCGAGGGGAACCATACCGGGCCCACCACGAACCCGCAAACGGATCATCACCTCCTCGAATCGGGTTTCAAGCACACGTCTCAGCACCGAGAAAACGCGTGGTGGACGCACCGAAATATCATATCACGAGGTACCGGGTTTTCATAAAAGTGCCTCTTTTCTTAAATAACCCCACGGTCCTCAAAAACCAGAAATCACATGAAAATCCAACATCAGGAAGTAAATCCAATGCGATGTGCTATGCAGTCAATCCATGACGTATGCGACATGTAAAGAACAGTAATCATATCGGAAATCATGCAACATGGAATAGTAATGTGCATATGTCGAAGGAAGAATCATCTCATGAATGCAATAGTACTACAGTGTAGTGGCATGGCAATTATCGATGATGAAGTGTGTGAGCCGGCAAATAGTGTACGTGGAACATACGCATCATCGATAATGGTGCTGATGTCCTAACAGCATGATAATAATATAGCAATGAACATATGTCAGCAATGCGAATAGCATGAAGATGCAGAAATCTAGTAGTCAACACCACAGTGAAGTATCTACTATGCAACTACACCTAAGTATCAGGTCAAACAGGAGGGGTAGGTGTGGAAACCACCTAAATCTGAGTCGGTATATATATAAAGATATATAGTCGGTGATCTCGCCTCAATGTCATATCATAAGATATCCTCGAGTTATGAGTGCGGATCTATCATCAATATCGGCACGTACGGTAAATCATCGTACGGCATCCCCAAAAGCTGGGTAGGGATCAACATCTCACTGTCTCATCACATAAGATATCACCATCATCAGAACATATAGTCTGGAGTACTACTCTATGTCTAGTACAAAACGGTAACATCAGTAAAGTATGCATGCGGGGGTAAACACATATCCCAAGCCCGCAAGAATCACAAGTCATATCCCACGTATGAATCGTATCAAATCACCGATCCCAGGGCACCAAGCCCACATCATCGACTCATCTCCAAAGTCATCACATATCATCAATCATAGTGCAAGTACAAGTGATAAGCAAGGGTGTGTGTATAGGTGTAATTCTATCCTAGGGTTCGCGACTATGAACTGCACTAGTCACTTCTAACCCTGTACTATCCATAATACACCTAATATCACGATAACTACATAATAATCTATCTACGGACTGCGGGGGTGCTATACGCCATCCACCCGACTTCCCCCTGTAGATATAATCTACTCACCTTGCTTCTCGTGTGCCAAAGCCGATGTCGCTATCTTCACCTCCTTTGCCTCAACATCACGCGGGGTACCTACAAGTATATCACAATGCTATGCTAAAGCACATGAAAATCACATCGGAAACCAAAATAGCACACGCTACCCGCATAGGTAAAAACCTATCGACTCGCATGTAAACACAATCAAAATCCACTTGTCGTTGACGTCCAAACGCCACCCGACAGGAATGAATCACCAAATACCAAAATCCATGCTAAAACAAGTCCAAAATTATACACCAACATAGGAAAATCAACCCAGATTTCACCCTAGATGGAATCAGTCAAAACTAGACATACTCAGGGTCAAAACTAGAGGAAATGGGGGCATGCACAGAAAACGAGGCAATTCCTTAAAATACCTTATTTTAGAATTTTCCATAATTTTTCCCCATTTATCTGTATTTAATTATACCAGAATATTAAAATATTCATTAAAATAATATTAAATTATAAAATTTCCCAAAAATCATATTTTATTATTTTGAAGACGTTACAATCTACCCCCCTTAAAGAAATTCGGTCCCCGAATTTAAATTTAAACCCCCAAATACTAAAATATTTCAATACAAATTCCAAGTCATCGGGGCTCCGAAATCATCTATACATAAAATATCATAGCGCAATGCATGCGCATGAGTACTGAGCAGATAACTCAAAAGCAACACTCCATCAAGCATCCGCAATCATCGGAGTTATGGTAACGACACAATGTCAAATCCAATACAAAATCAATATGATATGGACCAAGACTATACATGTAGACACCCAATCTATACATGTAATTAGCTGATGCAACTGTATGCCAAATCTTTTTAAGTCGCTGTGCGATGCGCGTAACACTGCACAGTGGCGGATGTTTCTCATAAGAAAATAACTATATATGTGTATATATATCCTTTGTTTAATAAGCACGTTCCACCATTTTGAAAATAATCAGAAGGGTTTCCTTGTTTTTAAAACGTTTTGTGTCATATCGGACACGTAGGTATATACTGAGACTATAGCTCGCTTTTCGGAAATCCCTTCGATAACTATCGATGCATGCAAAATATATCCAGGCACTGTCCACTGACTAGTCCTGCTCAGTATGAAAGCAAATATCCCACATCATAAAAATGTACTGCTCCAAAAGGAATAAATTCCAAAAATGCACATAACACCACCCTGTCCGTCTGACGCGCACGGAAATCAAAATCCATATATGCGCTAAACATGTGCACAAAACAACATCTAGGTGCAACGGGTGTGCACGAAGCATCTGTCATAGACAACATGTGTGCCTGACAGCCAAAACAGGTGCATCTGAAATGCACGAAGAATCTCGATTTAGTGCATCTGGTGTGCCCCAAAATCGTATCTCAAAACATGCGCCCAACATGCGCGAAAATCCAAATCGGTGCATCCATCATGCACGAATGAAAATCTAGACCCTGCGCACTCAATATGCACGGAATCACAAAATCCAATAGCAACGTCGAATATGCGTAAGTCAAACCCCAAAGCACGGAGTGCAAGAATCCACATCAATATCACAATCAAAATCGACATACCGAAAGGCATCAAATCGAAGTCAGGTGCAATCGTAATGCACAAAATATAAATCCGGTGCAACAAAGGCACGAAATATAAATCTGATGCGATAAACGCAAGAAACATAAAACTGGTGCGACAAATGCACGAAGTATAGAACTGGTGCATCCCATGCACAAATACCAAGCAATAACTCAAATACGTAAGCAGCAACACCAAGTGTATCCAGATATGAAGAAAATCATAAACGTGTGCAGCTGCGGGCACAAAACACATATCGATGCACTACAAGTACATATAAGCTATACCGAGTGCAAAATCAAAACACTAAAATTACATGAAACTCTGCTGGAAACGTAAATCAAATCACCAGCATAAAATAGGCATGAAATCGCAATCAACAGCTCAAGAGTAATAACTATGTACAAGGTATAAATACCCAGTAGGTGCAACCATGGTGCACAAAATCAAATATCATGAAACTCAGTCATCAAAACTAAATCATGCAAACAGAACGCCCAAAATACCGAAATCCAAAATGACGGATACGTGATAATCGAATCACAAAATCAAAAATCATAAATACCGTCGTCGGTAGTTCCTCCTTCAAGGTCGAGAAGGAGTCGGTGCAATCCACTGCTAGCAGCGCAGGATATCTACCTGCCTCTTGCTCACGATCTGGCGTCCTCTGGCTCTCTGGGTCCTTATCTTCTCCGTGGATTTCCAATCTCACAGTCAACCGGCTCATCGGCCCTGTCAGATGTGCTAACGGGGACGATTCCGTTCTGGCACTTCTCTGGTCACCTCTCGGTCAAACCTCACGACCACTCGTAAGGCAGCATATCACTGGCGTCGGCCTCTGGCTCTCTGAAAGCACGTCACACATCTGATCCTGGGTGCAATCATCATGGCAGCAATGTCCTGGAAGGGATCCTGCTCAAGGTCTCTTCCAAGCATGCCTATGCCGATCTGTACAGAGGCTGGCCTTCCTGCACAACCTCTTCTCGCTCAAAAGACACCTGTGTCCTCAGCACAATATTTTCTCGGAAACTGGTCACATCCCAACGTCTCTGTAAGCATATCAGGTCTCTAGTCTCGACGGGAAGCAATGACAGCTCGTCAGTGTCTCACACGAACCTCTTGTTCCACCTGTATCTATCGCCGTCCATTATGGCATCATGCTAAGCTACGATGCACCGCACTGTTCTCGGCCGCAGTCAATCTGAAGTCTCTCGTACGGACTCGAAATCGCGTACTCTGTAGCTTCATCATTCCGTAGAAGATGTCAGGCCGAACTGGTCCTCGGGAACACGTCCCAACCATCGGAGGAATACTTATCACTCGTCCGTCCTTGGTCAATCCGCAACGCATCTGGGTAAGTTCCTTTATCCGAACTTAGTCGACTACCCCGTCGACAATGCCGAACTCTGTCCTGCTGGGTGTGCGCAATACGACCACTCCTGGTCTAGGTCTTCTCGTATCGTACTCCAGAAAGGTCCTGTCGAGGTTCCTTCTCAAATCTCAAACCTGCCGAAATGCCCGGAAGTCGTCATCCGATGCTGAAGCTAAAGCTCATTCCGGAACGGCTGCATACATATTGCGCTTCTTTCTGGAAGATCTATCCACATACCACGCCTCGGGGTGCGTATCACATCTCTGATGTCAGCGGAGTGGGACATCATCTCGTCGAAATATCTTGCGAACTCTTTTCTTCACTCTGCGTCAATGTCGACTGATTCGGACTCGTCTCATCATGGCTGCATGTACTGTGCTCCAACGGCTATGCTCGCATCTGGAGTCTCCCAAGCAGTGTCCCATCACGATATCCGAAGATGTCGAACCATCCGATCGACTCGCCAGATCCTCATAATCCCCCAAGAGCTCACATCTCGGGTACAGTTTAATAGTATCGAGTACATGCCACAGCGTCGGTGGTCCAGCCGTAGAAGGGCAAACCCAAGCCTCGTTAATGGCGCCGAGGAACCGCCGCAAACCCGAAGGTTCAAAGGCTTTCACACGGTCATTAAGTCGAGTTAGGGTTTCATTCTTCTAGAGGGTCCATAGAATCACCTGCATGTCTTTCCGTATACTTTAAACTTGGAAAATAGGTTCCTGACATTCGATCGTCTCTATCGACTCTCAACGAACCTGCGTGAAGTCGTCTCTATCTGGAATCGATCCACCTGATGACTCGCATCGGGTAGGCAAACTCACCACACGTCCTAGTCATTCATCCTCGGTGACTAGCGACTCGCTATCATAACTCCAAGAACATGCTCATGCTGCAGTAGCTCCAACCATCTGGGCGATATCTCGTCATTTGCAGTAGCAACTGGCTCATACGCCTGTACGCCGAACAACGCCTCAATCCTCCAGGAAAGGCAATACATAAGCGGTCATCTCTGAGTCGGTCTGCTCTAGATCTGAGTAAGACTCTCCACACTGGAAATCTTCAACTCATCTGGGCCCGCTCTGGCGCAAAATCGGACGAATCACCTTCGTCTCTCAAATCGGGTAGACTAGCTATCATCAGTCGCATGACTGCCCGAAAGCTCCGGCAATCTCAGCTCGTAAGCTCCGAAAGCAACATCCTGTCAATCTCAGCCACAGCTGGTCCATCTGTCTGCACGGTAGGCGACATCACAATCTCTGAGGTATGCTGTACATCAACAGTCTTCTCTCAACTGGCAGCTCTAACAATGGCCCGATCATTCGGTGAAAGACCAAGCACTCGCCTCCACTAGAGGTCACAATCACCAACACTAACTCGAGACGTTCCCATGTCACCAGAAAACACAATGGTCGGCCCTCGTACCAAACGAGCTCACACCGGCCGTAACCCTAGCAGCAGCCCAAACTGCGCTCAAACATGGCGACAGGAACCTCAGTCGAGTATCAAAGAGAGCACATCAATGGCAAGAAAGGAAACAACAGATCCAAAGTGGATACATGATCATAGGAAGGAACAGCATCAATGGAGGTATGATCATGAAACTAATAGAATCGGGGATCTCAAATGGATGTATAATCCAGGATATGAAGAGAATCACTGATCTCGAAAGTATGTACATCCTATGGTTCCTTAAGCGGAGTGGCGTGTCGTAAGTATGCCGCGGAACATACCAACGGTACGTCACTCTACTTTAGTCACCTAATCCATCAACCAAGGGTCGTCCTAATACGACGAATGTTCGGGTCGAATACCCCCTCGACCAAGTCTAAGTTCCGTAAGGTCAAGCCTAAGTTTCGTATATAAACAACGCCCTAGGCTCCACATAGTCAAACTCAGACTCGAACCAAGGTCAACCTAGCGCTCTGATACCAACTTTGTCACGACCCGAAAGAGCACGTGACTGGCCCTTGAACCATATGAAGCCTATAGGACTCCATCTGATCCAAGTAAGCCAAAAGCCCAGAAATCTAAAACCATTTTTGAGAATAAGTAAAGAAAACTGGTTTAAAGAAGTGAAGAAATACAGGTTTGAAATCAAGGTTTTTAAATAACTAAGCCGAAGGTACGTTTTGAAAACAATAAAGTCTTTTCTAAAAATTTCGGCAGAGTTTCTTTTGAAAAACTGGCCCCGAATGGGGTACAACAAGTATAACAATATGTATGCAATGATAATGGCATCCCCAAGCGGGAGCTAGCTCTTCGTCAATCGACGGTCACAACCACATATGCAGCAATAATATACAACGCCTAGTAGCGAGGATCAAATCCAAAGAAAACTCAAAAGCAATAAGAAAAAAACGCAATACTACTAAGCGCGACTCTAAGGTCGAAATAATACATCACTAGTCTAGGTCTGAAACAATACAAGTTTTGGTTGATGGAAATTCTAGATACAATGAAATAAATAAATACAATGGTGGTTCTTGATGCGAAAGAATCAACCTACCAAAGCAAGTCACCCGCAAGAAGAAAGTGTGCCAGAAATGCCGCAACAGACCTGTACGGCAGAACCTGCAAGAACTGTGGCACAACGGGGGTGAGTTGCCAACTCGTGAACAGAAACATCTACAAGCAGAAACCGAATGCAAAACATAAACCTAAGTCATCGATCAATAATATAATCCACAAGAGTACATCTGAGTGTAATAGGGTGGCAAGGTAACATCTAATCATGTATGTAGTGCCAGGTACTCAGGTAATCACATGTCATCAGTGTAAGGTATGTCTGCATGAAGTAACCATGAAGAAATATCAATGATATCAATACACATATATTAGCGTCCCATACCACTAATATTGGTGTAAGGGTATATATAACAGCGCCCTCATGCCCTGTTATATATACAAATAAAGTATGATCAATGTAAAACCAGTCTGTATATGATCCAAGTCTGTATATAATCCATGTCTGTAAGTATGTGGAACCCGTCCACTCGTCACCCACTGACGATAAGCATCAAGTATGCAAGTATGAGGATATAAACAATATCATGGAAAAACATCATGAAAACCCGTGCCTAGCATCGACACGTAAATCCTCATCCATATGGGGCTCCGTCGGCGGTATCGGCCCTCGGCCCCCGGCAGTACGAGTCAACCCATGTCCATCTCTGGGCTCCGTCTGCGGTATCGGCCCTCGGCCCCCGGCAGTACGGGTCAGCCCATCTCTCGACTGCGGCCGGTATCCTCCAGATATCCGCCGAGCTCAAATACAATCACCGGTAGGTACTCGCCCGCCTCCAGGCTCAATCGGCAAACCCATCGATAATCTCGCCGAGGGGAACCATACCGGGCCCACCACGAACCCGCAAACGGATCATCACCTCCTCGAATCGGGTTTCAAGCACACGTCTCAGCACCGAGAAAACGCGTGGTGGACGCACCGAAATATCATATCACGAGGTACCGGGTTTTCATAAAAGTGCCTCTTTTCTTAAATAACCCCACGGTCCTCAAAAACCAGAAATCACATGAAAATCCAACATCAGGAAGTAAATCCAATGCGATGTGCTATGCAGTCAATCCATGACGTATGCGACATGTAAAGAACAGTAATCATATCGGAAATCATGCAACATGGAATAGTAATGTGCATATGTCGAAGGAAGAATCATCTCATGAATGCAATAGTACTACAGTGTAGTGGCATGGCAATTATCGATGATGAAGTGTGTGAGCCGGCAAATAGTGTACGTGGAACATACGCATCATCGATAATGGTGCTGATGTCCTAACAGCATGATAATAATATAGCAATGAACATATGTCAGCAATGCGAATAGCATGAAGATGCAGAAATCTAGTAGTCAACACCACAGTGAAGTATCTACTATGCAACTACACCTAAGTATCAGGTCAAACAGGAGGGGTAGGTGTGGAAACCACCTAAATCTGAGTCGGTATATATATAAAGATATATAGTCGGTGATCTCGCCTCAATGTCATATCATAAGATATCCTCGAGTTATGAGTGCGGATCTATCATCAATATCGGCACGTACGGTAAATCATCGTACGACATCCCCAAAAGCTGGGTAGGGGTCAACATCTCACTGTCTCATCACATAACAGATATCACCATCATCAGAACATATAGTCTGGAGTACTACTCTATGTCTAGTACAAAACAGTAACATCAGTAAAGTATGCATGCGGGGGTAAACACATATCCCAAGCCCGCAAGAATCACAAGTCATATCCCACATATGAATCGTATCAAATCACCGATCCCAGGGCACCAAGCCCACATCATCGACTCATCTCCAAAGTCATCACATATCATCAATCATAGTGCAAGTACAAGTGATAAGCAAGAGTGTGTGTATAGGTGTAATTCTATCCTAGGGTTCGCGACTATGAACTGCACTAGTCACTTCTAACCCTGTACTATCCATAATACACCTAATATCACGATAACTACATAATAATCTATCTACGGACTGCGGGGGTGCTATACGCCATCCACCCGACTTCCCCCTGTAGATATAATCTACTCACCTTGCTTCTCGTGTGCCAAAGCCGATGTCGCTATCTTCACCTCCTTTGCCTCAACATCACGCGGGGTACCTACAAGTATATCACAATGCTAAAGCACATGAAAATCACATCGGAAACCAAAATAGCACACGCTACCCGCATAGGTAAAAACCTATCGACTCGCATGTAAACACAATCAAAATCCACTTGTCGTTGACGTCCAAACGCCACCCGACAGGAATGAATCACCAAATACCAAAATCCATGCTAAAACAAGTCCCAAATTATACACCAACATAGGAAAACCATCCCAGATTTCACCCTAGATGGAATCAGTCAAAACTAGACATACTCAGGGTCAAAACTAGAGGAAATGGGGGCATGCACAGAAAACGAGGCAATTTCTTAAAATACCTTATTTTAGAATTTTCCATAATTTTTCCCCATTTATCTGTATTTAATTATACCAGAATATTAAAATATTCATTAAAATAATATTAAATTATAAAATTTCCCAAAAATCATATTTTATTATTTTGAAGACGTTACATCTTTCTAAGTAAGAAAGATATTCTCGGTTAGATCAAAAATCCAATGATAGAATTAAATTCTATTTTTTGGAATATATTTCCCCAATCTTTCTAAACAAAGAAAGATTGTTCTCTGTAAAACAGAGAGCCCTTGGATTAAAATCCAATGGCGATTAAAAATCCACGTTTGACAGAATAAAATTCTGTATATGGGAAAATATTTCCCCAATCTTGTTAAAAAAAGAAGAAAACATATTCTGCAAAACAGAAATTCACTGGATCAAAGGCCCAACGGTGGATAAAATCCCCCGAACAAATTTTGAGGCTAATTAAATCAATTGGTATCTCTCAAATAAGAGATTTTCTGAAACTAATTAATAATTTGCATCTCCTATATAAAAGATCCGAGACGTCAAGTCTCAGAGAGAAAATCGACCCCATAAGTTTTCCACAAGAACCGAGAATCTAATTCTCCTGAAAAAGAAGAAGATCCTCGCTCTCTCAAACCCTAGGTAAAGAATAAGTAGAGATAAAATGTATCTCCTTTTCCTAGTAAAATGAAAATAAGGGTTCAATTCTTCATAAAAAGAACTTAGTTCTTCCTCTGATCCGAGATTTGAAAAACAAATCTCCCCACAAGTTGAGAATTTAATTGTTATCGGGAAGATTTTGTTCTTCAAACTCAAAATTTCGAGGAAAGAACTAGATTAAAAGAAAAGGAAAGAAGAGAACTTATGGTTCTAAGAATTTAATTCCCCTGCAAGCAGGGTTTAACCCTATATAAAAGAACTTAGCATGAAAAGAAACTTAGTTCTCCAATAAATAAAAAAGAATAGATACCAGATCTTCAAAAACAAAGATCTTGGAGATCATTAAAGGTCAAAATGCCATTAACAGAGATTCAATCACTAGAAAAAGAAAAAGAACTCAGCGCCTCACATGAAAAAAAACGTGAGCGCCCAAAAGATTCCCAAAACAAAGGACTTAGCACCTCACGTGCTTTCTATGTGGGCACCCCCAACAAAGGACTCAGCGCCGCACGTGCTTCCCACGTAGGCGCTCAAAACAAAAGGCCGGAACTTCACGTGAAAGACGCGTGAGCTCTGAGTAAAAGTGCTTAGCGCTTCATATTCAGCCAAAAAGATTGAGTGCTTAGCACCAATTGGGCAACGCTCACATTCTAGCGCCATACGTACTCCTCACGTGAGCGCCATACAAAAGTGTTCAGCGCTCTTTATATATATATATATATATATATATATATATATATATATATATATATATATTCAGTCAAAATGACTAAAGTGCTTAGCACTGATTGGGCAGCGCCCATGACTTAGTGCTTCACATGATACACATGTGAGCGCCAGAGCTCGAAACAAGTGCTTAGCATTTTTGCATGCATAAAAGGAAAAAAAGGGCTGAGCAAACAGAACCATAAATAAGTGCTTAGCACTTTTAAATAAAAAATTGAGCAGACCAAGCCCAAATTGGATAAAAGTCTCTTTGAAGTTTCTTACAGCTGAGCCCAAATGCTCTGTTGTTGGATCTTAACTGAATTTAATGATCCTGAAAATATTGCTAAGTTGATCTTAGTCTCAAATAGGACTAACGTATCCTTAGTTAAAAATATATTGAGCCTATACGCTCATATGTTTCAGCTAATCTTAATCTCAAACTAGATTAACGGTCCTTAAACCGAACAAAACATTTTTGAACTAAAGGAACATATAATCTAAGTTCATAACCCAAGCCCTAAATCTCAAATATATGGATTTGGACTGATCCGCACCCTATGGGTGACGACATAAACTAGTCTCCATATAAAATCCACGGGCAACCAAAATAAACAAAAATACACACGACACGAAGTGAACTGCTGGAGAAGGAGAAAATGGTAAACTGTTGGGGCTTGCGCCTGCAGGGATGAGCATCCCCACAATAAGAAAAACACTTACAAATGAAGGGGATCTGATAAAGTCTCCTACATCGATTTCATCTATCCAAACCTTTGATATATGGTACCATAAATCAACTTGGTAACTTTGGAGAGGTGGGTGGATATGTCCAAATAGCATCTGCCCCCAAATTCAGGCAAGACGTCCTCCGTGTCTCAGTCCGGTCTTCGGCGGTAAACAGATTCTGGAACGTCCGGTAGGACCTTTTCCTCTTTCCACTCCATACTTCGTGTGTCGTGTTTCACGAACAAAATCGTGGTTCGCTATGCTTTCCCTTGGATTCGAGGTACTAAAACTTGGTATCTTTCTCCTGTGAAGAAAATCAATGGCTCTCAACAGCACCCCATGCAACAGCAAATCCCGCTCCGCCCCAATTGGAGGAGTGACCTATGGGCCCAATGTGGCCTCTGTTTTCTTAATGCCGGTTGAGCGGGACACACAAGCCACTACCGGACTGTTGTCAGGGACCATGCTCCCACCAGTCAGTTTTGGTGCCTCAACGCCGCAAGAAGAAGCTCTTAGAAGGTCGGTCTTCAATCGATTGGCAACCACGACGGCCCCCATCAGCAAGCCGTCAAACTCTGGCGTCTCAATCTTCAACAGGCTGAGCAAGAACTCAAACGGGCCTGTAAAGAAGCTCGTGATACCAGAAGGGGCCACCCTAAAACCGCTAGCCCTCCCGATTCCTTCTACAGGTGAAGCTGGCAAAGGTGCTTCCTCTATCAGATGGTCGGTCTTCGAAAGATTGATCGGCCCTCCTCAAACTTTATGAAGGACGTCGGTCTTCAACAGGCTAACGCCGATTGAAACCCCTCGGCAAAGCCGGAGGCATGATGAAGCCGCTTCCAAAACTGAGGTGGTCCCTTCAGCAAGGCACGCTCGACGCGCCACTGGCGCCGAGTGAGAGAAGCTGAGGGCAACTCCCCCTCTGGACTCACCCTACCAGCTCCTATGGTGGAGGTCGATATTGTTTTTCCAACTGGGAACAGTTACGAACCGCTTAAGAGGGTGCGCAAAAACTCTCCAATGACCTTATCAGCGGCTCTCCTTGCAAATTCATAGGATCTGGCGAAAAGTCCAAGACTCTGTGATTGATCAAAACTACTTTCGCCGACCAAAGAAATCGAAGGTTCGACAAGAAAAAGACCACTCCTCCGCCATACAACGGGGGACTTCTCCTAAATAGGTGCCTGTCACAAAAGCTCCTTCAACTCCAATCTCTCATAAAATAACGAGGCTGGAGAAAACTCAACCGTCCGCGGCAAATTCTAAAGGCGATGGATCTAAACGCCCTAAGCCTGGGGATATTACCATCCATACGGTCTATATGACCAATAGGCAAGAAGGGAGCCGTGCTTCGATGAGTCATTGACCGCAAACTCGGTCGCCGACAAAGGCTCGGGAGCAACAACAAAAGCTCCAAGAAATGCTAAACAAAATGACGGCACTCACTGGACAAAAAAAATTCTAGACAAAGAGGCCGAACAGCGCCAAGAGCTAGAGACCGATACAGAGTTTCTGCGAAGGGTGCTCAAGAGAAAGGATAAGAAAGCCGCTGAGCAAGCTGCTAACATAAAAGAGATAGCTCTTTTGTTCCAAGACATGGTTGGAATGATGATCTAGCCAGAACCCCCAGCCGATAATCCGCCGATAATCATCGAGAATAACATAGAGGAAACATCAAACCTTCCTCCGGTCTTATCAGTGGCCAAAGAAGAAATGATCTTCAAGGCCATCCTTGATGATTATATTGCTAAAAAAATAAGAGTTCATCAAGCTATTGAAGCCGCCGGCCAAATTTTCAAAATCGGGCGACCATATCCAGGCTGGTATGATCAAATCAAATACCCGCCGGGATATATGATCCCTAAGTTCCATGTCTACAAAGGAACACGCAACCCTCACCAACACGTCGTGCAATTCAGATCTCTATGCGGAAACACTGGAGGCGACGAAAAACTGTTGCTTCAATAGTTCGTTGGCGGCCTGTCAGAAACAACATTCGAATGGTACTCGGAGCTCCTAAATGACTCCGTGAAAACATTCGAAGAGATGGAACTGCTGTTCATGGAGCGTTTTTTCCAGCACGAGCGAGCGCACTCCGATCACGGCATTAATCAATGCCAGGATAAAACTGGGAGAAACATTAGTCAAATACGCGATCCGGTGGTGAAACCTGTGGTCAAAGTGCGAACAGCGCATTGAAGAATCTCCTGCCGTGGGCATGTTCATCGAGACCCTTGATCCTTAAATGACTGTGTCCTAGTTCATGACGTTCTTCAAGCCCACAACCTTTCATTCTCTGATAGATAAACCGGCCCAAATGGACCAGATGGACCATGGGCCTTCCTCTTCAAATAAGGACCCTCGAAATAACAAGGGTAAAAAGAAAGCGGCCTTCGTTTTCTATACGCAACAATATCCGGGGGGGCCAACAATAGCTGTTCTCCAAAACAACGTGCGTCCGCGCCGGTCCTTAGAAGAAAGACTACGATGCGCTTACTCGTTTCCCCGCGATAAGATGAGCAGTCTGTTCGAATTGGAAATGCATAATAAACTCATCACATTGCCAGACCCACGACGTCCAGCGCAACCCGGTGACGTCAACAACCCTAATTATTGTTCCCATCACAGAGTGATAAGACACCCAATTGAAGATTACTACGTCTTCAAAAACTGGATTAAGGACCAGTATCAACAGGGAAAATTCACGCTGTCTGATAACTGGAAAGTAAACCCACCCCAGAATCACACTTACAAAAAGGTGAATGTGCATGGGGCATCATGCTCACTCGTGGAAGAAACTCCATGGAACGTCATTCTTTCAGAAAAACCAAAAGAATGCTGAAAGATCTACAAGCATGTCCGGCAGTCAGGTGGAAAAGCCCACTTGAACCCGAAATAATCGAAGGGATGCTAAAATCTTGTCCCACGCCAAAAATTATTGACGGTAGAAAAACCCTCAAGTCAAGCCTTCGAAGAAGAAGACCAAGAAGCCTGTAGAGCCTGCCGAGTACGACAAGCGCACAGATCTACAAAAATAAATAGACGCGCTGGAGGAGTATAATCAGACGACACGAACGCCGGTCACGCTTGAAGAATTTCTCAAGCATATTCTTGAGAGCAAAGATAGTGACAATGATGAAGGAAATGACTCATCAGATGACACCGAAGACCATGCAGCAAGTTTCCACATAGTTTCCCACTCTTCGTTATATGACGAAGAGGCTCGTTTAACATCAGAAAACAACGCAGAGGAACTGAGGGAAGAATCAGAGCTCAAATACCTGGAATTGCCAAAAGAAGACCCGATTGAAAGGCTGCTAAACGAAATCTTTCAAAAAAGCAAAGTTGACCGAGAACGCGAGACAGCCATATATGAAAAGGTTAAGTGTCAGCGTCGGGATAAAAAAGCTGCGGTGAGGACGAGTTGTAAAGTGCTCCAACCAAACCAAGGCACACCTGCAAAAAATAAGTGCAGGATCAAAACAGGGAAGCGGTTCACCAAAGCCCTGTCAATGAGGATGAAGTTTCCACCTCTCATGAAGAACACTCCCGGGGTCATATGCCTCGATGGAGAAGAATCACAATCAAACTACTGCCTATATCATCGGATGGTCACCTACCCCATCGACGAATGCAGTGCCTTCAAGTAGTAGTGGCAAGGATACATTGCCCATCAGAAACGTTTCAAGAGGATGAAGCGTGAAGCTCGCACCCATTGACGGAAAAATAGTGGGACGAACACACATGAAGAAACGATTGGCAACTGTCATATGGTTAGTACCGGTTCGGAAGGGGAAAAACCCCTAAGTTCTTACCTTCGGAAGCAATTCTGAGGACGAAACACCCCTCAACCTTCTCTTCAGAGACTCCACCTCCGAAAAAAAAGAGGAGAAGAAGAACTACGAGAATATTCAGCTGCATAACCGCAAGCTGCCTGAGAAGAACATCAGACCTACAAACAAAGGTTCGAACAAAAAATACAAAGGGAAAGGGAAAATCCCTTAGGAAATTTCCCTCAATGATGGAGTTGTAAAATAGCTCATCAGATAAGACCCTCCTATGAAAAAAAATGTGGATTACAACATCCTGGCACATCTGAGGAAAATATCCTCGCAACTGAGCATATTGGATGCTCTCCTATCCAAAGAGGCATGAGATTCCCTGATCAAGACATTACAAGAGCCCGATCGGTTCTAAACTTTCCTCGGAGAGGAGAAGATGAAAAATGAACTGGAAGAGATCTACATAGCTAATATTACATTCAGCGATGAAGATCTACTTCTCGGTACATGTGAACACAATCGCCCGTTATACGTCACTGGGTACTGCTACAACATCAAGATAGGGAAAATCCTTATCGGCAATGGATCCTCCGTCAACCTTTTTAACCTGAGAGTGCTGAAGGAAATTTGCATGAGCGTTCAGCACCTTGCCCGAGCTAAAATTACCATCTCCGGGTTTGACTCACAGTCATCACAGACGCTTGGCTTCATAATACTGATACTACGCTTCGGGCTGCTAGTCACTGATATCAAATTTCATGTCATTGATGCCAAAACTTGCTATAACGCTTTGCTCGGTAGGCCTTGGTTACATGAGTACAACTTCATCCCTTTTACACAACATCAATATATTAAGTATTTCAAGGATAGCTCATAGTACACCGTCACGGGAGAGCTAAATCTGTTTTCTGTAAACGAAATCCAGAAAAATGAAGACGCAAAGTACTTCCTACCAGATTTCGAGGATACTGAAAGGTGCCACAAGCCGGAGAATAAACAGAAATCCATCGCTATTATCCCAATCTTTTGGAGAGATACCGAGGAAGACGAAGAAATAGTCTACTCAGGGCAACCCCAGAAAGAAAACAATAAGTACGGACCATCTACTCTTATTTTGGTATTTGGCAGCGACTCTATGGACGAGGCTAACGCAGTGTTTTCCGTCCACTCGTCAATGCAAACTTTTGCCGAAGCAGACCAGAGTCTACAAATTACAATGGCTCCGCCTTGGCATCACAAGAAAGTTGATGCACTCGATACATACGGCATACAAGAGCTACAAACTTTCTACATGCCTCCTAGGCGAAGGGGTAAAAAGGCGATCCTCTTCTACCAATCTACGGAGACCAAAGTAGAAAAAGAAATTTTGTATGGTGTTGATTTCGCACTCGAGAGGCTTCAACCCATCCTTCTACCAAGATATTACGTGGAAGGATTGAAAAAGCCGTTAAGATGCCAAGGTGTGACCCTCGAACAAACTGTTCGACAATCCCAATTCTACAAAAAGATTTGGGATATTCCTAGGACTCAGCGAAAGATGCCCAACGAGAAGTTGGAGACAACCGGGCTCAGATAAGTTCAGTCCAAGAAATGGGAGCAGAGCTATAGTTGTCGCGTCATAAACAACTCAAATGAAGCAGAAAACACTCTTCCAAATAGCCGTGACGTTAAATCGGAGTAAGATCCCGCTCTAAGAATGTTAAGTTCGTCGCTTGAAGAAAAAATTGACAAGCTAATAAAAGAAGCTTGTCAAACGAGCCAGGACAATCACAGCCATGAAATGGCCATTTATGAAAAGGTTAAGACACAGCGTTTCATCCGGCAATCTGCGGGGAAAGTAGACCGTAATGCTCTTCACCCCCGGTCCGCTATATATTCTCGCGAAAAAGGAAAATCCCGAATTGAAGGCAAAGACAGGGCAAAGAATGCAAACAACGTTTGAAGACAACAAAGCGGATCTAAGACGCGATGCAATCAAGAAAAACTCGATTGGAGCCCATCCTTTATAAAGAAGATAGGACGGGAATACTCTTTCCCCTAAGATAAAACAAGGAAAATATTCAACCTTATCATGAAGCACCAAATGATGACGCTTCCGAAGTCCCGGCACCCCTGACAAAGAAAATTGGTCCAACACCCGGATTATTGCTCCTATCACCGAGTAATAGGTCACACCCTTGAAGACTGCTTCACCTTCAAAAGCTGAGTAGAAGACCAGTATCGACAATGCAGGTTTATATAATCCGACAGCTGGAGGGTAACCCTGTCATAAAAGCATGAGCCAAAGAGGGCATATACCGTCAGGATAGGACCAGCTCAACATGGAGAATGGAAGCGAACTCGTACCTGCCATATGATAACGCTCTCAAAAGAAGGAGGGAATAAGACAATGAATGAATTCTTCAGGTGCTTCGCAAATGAAAACGAGGAAGAGGTGATCTCAGAGTTTCCACCAGCGCCAAAAGAGCTGGAAGATGGGATACACACCATGGCAGACAACCTAAGGAAGATCGACTTAGGAACGAAAAATGATCCGAGGCCAACGTTCGTTAGTGAGCTACCATCTGAAAAACAGCTAGCCACGTTAAAAGACGTGCTCATGTAGTATAAAGAATTTTTTGCGTGGAACTATTCCAAGATGCCGGGTCTAGATCCAAAAGTGGCAGTACATAAACTGGCTATATCTCCGGGCATAAAGCCAATCAAACAGGCGCTAAGAAGGATGCGACTCGAACTTGAGATGGGTATCAACGCTAAAATAAAGAAACTAAGTGACTCTGGCTTCATCCAAGAAGTTCAATATCCTGACTGGATCGCTAACATCGTTCCAGTGATGAAGAAAAATGGGACGGTTCGCATCTGCGTGGACTTTCGGGACCTCAACAAAGCATGCCCGAAGGATGACTTCCAGAACCCATTACCGAGCTGATGATCGATAACACATCTACCCATGAGGTCTTCTCCTTCATGGATGGATCTTCAGGATACAACCAAATAAAAATTCATCCTGAAGACCAGAAGCATGCCGCATTCCGGACCCCGTTGGGCATATTCTGCTATAAGGTGATGCCCTTCGGTTTGAAGAACGTTGACGCTACCTACCAGAGGGTCATGACAAAGATCATCGATGACCTCATACACGATATCATCGAATGCTATATCGTTGACCTTGTGCTAAAGAGAAAATCTCACGAGGAACATTTGGAACATCTAAAAATATTGTTCCAACGTCATCGGAAGTATAATCTGAAGATGAACCCTCTAAAATGCGCATTTGGAGTTTTCTCAGGCAAATTCCTAGGATTCATCATACCTCATCAGGGTATCGAAATCTATCCCTCAAAGATCAAGACGATAATGGAAATGCACATGCCAAGAACCTTCAAACAACTACGGTCTCTCCAAGAAAAGCTCGTGTATATCTGGCGGTTCATAACCAACCTCTCCGGAAAATGTCGTCCCTACAGTCATTTGATGAAGAAGGGGACCCCGTTCATCTGGGATCAAAAGTGACAAAATGCACTGGATGAAATCAAGCAATAGCTGTAAAATTCGCCGGTATTGACCGCTTCGGTTAAGGGAAAACCCCTTATCCTATATACAACGGCCCTTGAGTGTTCTCTAGGCGCATTGTGGGCACAAGAGAACGATCATGGAATGGAGAGAGCACTATACTATTTAAGTCGAGTTCTCCTGGGGGAAGAAAACAATTAGTCCCCCATCGAAAAGTATTGCCTGGCGTTGATCTTCGCAATAACGAAGCTCAGACATTACGCCTTGACACATGAGGTCCATCTCATATCGAAGGTGGATCCTCTCAAATATCTAATGTCAAAGGCCATACTAATAGGAAGGCTCGCCAAATGGTCCCTCCTTCTGATGGAGTTCTCGATAACGTATCGTCCCCTCAAAGCGGTGAAAAGGCAGGCCATCGCCGACTTTCCAGCGGAGCATCCGATACAAGCCGACTCCTCCTTAAATTGCGAGTTGCCTAATGAGCATGAATTCAACGCAATCGAAGAAGAAAATGATTCTAGATGGAAACTCTACTTCGATGGAGCATATTCCATGAAGTGGCGAAAGCAAAACACTCCCATAATCAAAGCTGTGGCGGGCCTTATCTTTGTAACCCCGAAAGGAGGGATATTGCGTTACGCCCATTCCTTAACGGAGCCAAGGACTAACAGCGAAGCTGAATACGAAGCTTTGATAGCAGGTCTTGAGATCGCTATCGACATGGGAATCAAAGACCTTCTCATATATAGAGACTCCCAACTAATCGTTAGCCAAGTAAATGGCGACTATCAGACATGCAAACCAGAGCTGCTAAAGTATTGCGAAAGTGTACAGTAAGTGCTGACACAAATCCTTTCCTATACCCTGAAAAGAAAACCGCATGTGGAAAACAGTAGGGCGGATGCTTTGGCCAAATTGGCTAAGGAATTGGCCGATGAAGACCTCGATGCCATGAGGATCATTGTACAAAGCCGCAGGGTTCTCGCGCCAACAAATATATCTTCGGAAGACCTGATAGAGTCATCCGAAGGAAAAGAAACAATCGAACAAGTAGCCCTTCAAATAGAGGACGAAGAAAAGGTCAAGGACTAGAGGGAAGCCTTCATAGACTATTTTAAGTCCCAACAAACGCCCGAAAATGCGTCGTTTAGCTATCAGCTCATGAAATGAGCTTTGTCTTTCGCCTTCGTCATTGATACTCTATATAAGAGATCATTCGACTGTATATGGCTAAGATGCCAAGGGCAAGAGGAAGCAATGAAAGTCGTCCAAGAAATGCACGACAGACTCTGCGGTTTTCATCAAGCCGGGCCAAAGATGAAGCTGAAGATAAAATGAATGGGTTACTTGTCACGACCCGAAACGTACGGAACATGACCGGCACTTAAATTACGAAACGTCTCGAGGCGTACGTAATCTAAGTAAGCCAAAACCCAGAAATCAAAACCAAAGAAGCAGTAGAGTGAAGGAAAAAACAATTTAAAGCAAGTAGTTTTAACAACATAGGCCGAAGTATGTATTTTTAAAATCTCAAGTATTTTCTGAAAATTTCGGCAGAGTCTCCTTTGTAAATACTGGCCCCAAACGGGATACAACATGAATAGTATACGAAATAAGTAAAAAGGCATCCCTAAGCGGGAGCTGGCTCTTCGTCAATCGACGGTCACAACCACGCAAACAATATAATATACAACGCCGAAGGGCGAGGATCAAAACTCAAAAGAAAACCCAAAATCAGCATGAAAACCATAATAATACAATGCGCGACTCTAAGGTCGAAAAAAATAACAAGTCTGGTCTTCTATGTCTATCAAATATACAATCTGGTTGATGGAGTTTCTAGATACAACTGAAATAATAAATACACAAAGGTGGTCCTGATGCAAAGAACCCACCTGCCAAAGCAATCACCCGGAAGGAACAGTGTGTAAGTCTACGAGAGTGTCCCGGCCGTCAATCTGACGCCAAATGCGGAACAAAAACTTTTATAACTGGCGCTATCGCATACTATAACCCGGATCTACCATTAACGCTAAACTAACAAACTACAAAGAGGGTAGAAAGGTTATACCGAACGATCCGAATCCTTCGTTCTTTAACCATCATCCCACGCTCCTGTTGCGGTTGGTCCGATCTCGTCGATCTCCGATCTTCTCGTCCAGGTGGCACCACGTCATCGGATCTTTAAACGGGATCCCGCCTCTGACCCGAGGCAACTCGGTCATCAAGTTTGCTAAAAGAGATGACCAAGATTGATGTAGAGAATGAGTAGAACACTTTGTCTCGCTTCGTCCAAAGCCATGGACGAACGGTTAATGAAGTTGCCTTTTGGAATCGAGTAAATGAGAAATGAGCATACAAATTTTCATGAACCAAAATTTATCATCTTTTTTAACCAAGTGAGTGAGTGAGGGGAAGGGGAAGGGCTGGCCATATATGAGGAGGGGGTGAGGGTAGGAGCAAGGGAGGGTAACCATAAGCAAAGCTTATCATAACATTAATGAAAGCATGAGTCATATAACACCTCACCCAAAATAATTAATGCAAATGGTGACACATTAATCCTAGTCATCAACCATTAATGCAAAATGGTGACTCACAATCCTAGTCACCATAACTAGAACCTTCCATACTCATGACTCACTCTCAAGAAAAGATAAATCCGCATTAAACCGAATGTTTAAGACGGGTGATAGAAAACTGGAAACTGGCAACTTCCAAAAGTGATCCCGAAACGGATTTCAGGATAACCCCGTAACTGTATAATTATACCCGCATTTGTATTACGACCGAATACAAATGCAACTGAGACAAAGATATTATATCTACTAAGTATAATACTCGGATCCGGCTTAAACCAAAGCACACCAGTATTATCTGCCCGAAATATGACACGTGCGTAAACGCACGTGCATTTTCCGAACCCTGCCATAAAACCATACGGCCCCTACAACATTTCGCCCGAACTTGGAAAACTATCTGTGGGGGACTCTAATGACTCGTCAGTACCCTGGCAGTGGGTTTAACCACAAGCCGTCAGTGGTACTAGCTGTGCATAACGGCTGCCCATGTACTGACCTCAAGGGTAGCCGATGAGCGAACCCATCCTGAAACCCTACTGAGCCTAACAGTGACAATGTATATACAGTCCGGTCCGGTCGTCTATGAGTATCGCATATCCGGCCTAGGGGGCTAGTAACGTCAGACCCCCAATAGTGGTATAAGTCGTGTCAGAGACAAGCCCTGAACACCCTGAGAAACTACCGGAATACTTACCAGTAATTCTCACCTGCCTTGGCCAAGGACTTGGTGTAATGGCTTTCCTAGACACAGCGCAATCTCCACCCCCAATACCGGGAGAGACGAATCCCCTGCTGATCCGCTCACGTGCCTCCATGTGGCTCGGGACTGTACCCAAAAACTACCTGTTTGTACGACTCCTTTGAGCCGTGGTAGGGTAGAAATCAAAGCACAGTGGGAACTCACACGAGACAAATGACGACCTCAGGTCGATGAACTAACCTGTACACATGTCTCCAAGGAACTGCTATCTGACGATATGTATAATACCAACTAGCAGGTTCCCGGCGAGTCCTGTCCGGTGTACTCATAACCCAATGAGCACCTGTATACATCTTAGGTGATCCAACTGACACCAGTGGCTTGTGAGACCGGCCACCGCCCCTCATCGGGGTCTCGACTGTATACACTAGTCTACTCCGGAGTATCGATGCCCTGTCTCGAAACTCCCACGACTAGGGACCACTATTAAGGATGTGCTTATGGACTATCCAACTCTCACGTATATGATCGCCCTCATACTGTTGGTAGTCAAGCAAGATCCTAAGGGCTCTATCAACGTGTAACATGTAATCAGTCACCTGAACATGTACACGACTGATAAAGGCAAACTAGATAGCATACTATCATCTCGAGTAAGACTGTCCTACAGGCATAGGTCCTCCTCAATCATTGCAATCACGTGCCTGCGATCCAATAATTGACTTTGAGGGCACTATATCCAACAATCTCCCACTTGCACTTAAGGCTAATTATTGCGATGTCGCATACTCACAGCCCGTGTGATACCGAATACCCAACTCCTCTACTAATCAGTTTCACAAAGCCCGTTCGTAAAACTCTTGTGTTCGAGAAATAGCCTCAGTGAGTGGATCCACCCTGATGTTTCTTTCTATGTCTCTCTTAATCTCAAGTTCGCGGAGAAAGCCATCTCCCGAATCGAGTAATACCTGTCTTAGAATATGTCTGGATATCTGATGGGACCTAGTTCATAAATGAACTCCAAATCCAAACTTCTTAGACTGTATCGATAACTGAACCTAATCAGTATCCTGCACCATGCCTCCCACAGTATCCTCTTGGACCACATGTCCATAATACTGTCCCTCGTCAGAGAGAAAACTATAACTCTGACAATCACTCTGTCATCCATGTCACCTTTGAAGCATGGAATGATAACCGTCTCCCGAAGGAGGCTGCCGTCATCAAATCCGTAGAACATTCACTTATGTTCTAAAACGGCTTCCTTATGTTTCTCCAGGATTGGATTAATACAAACTTATTGCATCTAGTGCAAAAACAACATGTGGTGTGGTACTTGACATCTCACGATTGACTCAATTGCCTAAGCAAGTGATATGTCAATCATGTACATCCCTCTCCCCTTTAGTCTGTAAGACACCTTTAGAGAGGGTGACTCCATCACCTGCAGGTACACCACCATGCCAGGAGTCAACTATTCTAAAAACCATTAGAATACTGTCAAAGTACCCACATTGGGAAACTACCCAAATCTAGATCTAAAACCATAGATCTAGAAACCAGAATGTCTGATATTATATCCATATCCTGTTTGGAGAAACAACTGTGTGACTACCACAGTACAACCGATCGTAGTATAGGAATTTTACTTCCTACTCTGTGTATGTCATCCAAATACCAGGACATCACACCCTACTACCTTCTTAACAGATCCATCCCCTATTCTGATGAAGTCAAACCCATGACCGTCACATCAAAATTAGATGATCTATCTCCGCTATAACTGCTTAAGTCTATAAATAGACATAAGTTACTTGCCCACTATGCTTCCGCTGCTCCCACTGACCACAACAACCCTTTGGCAGAATAATATATACGTGCACTTCTAAAGCTAATTTAGAACGACGCTATACTTAACCTCCTGCCGGGTCTCATAGTCTGGAACAACAGTAGTGTCAAGTCTTGGTAAGCAAGAACCTCCCTGTCACCGTCCTTGAGGCTACCGGAGTACCTCTCGGGTGTCTGAGCTTACCCACCATATCTGCGGAGTGGCTAATGGAATGTCAAACCTGATTGAATCTTTAGGTCCTATTAAATTTTCCGTAATCGTTTGCGGTTCTGGGATCACTTCCAGTTCTACCATACTCCCACTACTGTTTTCTGAAAAAAATCCATTTTACTAAAACTGTGGCGAGTCAAGAACAATATCACTATTGATCTTCCAGATGGTAGAAAGTCAACCCTCGACATAGCCCAGGTCAACCCACAAACTGTCATTACAGAAACGTGCCCTGAGTTATCCAGAGTCTGGTTTTAAGCATAAGCTGGACAACTCCCCGTACCTTAACATCGTTAAGATATGAACCATTCTATATCCAATATAGAAACTTTGGCACTTATTTAATTAGAACCAGATTCTAATTATGCAGCTGTCTCCAGTGCATATCAACTTAATGGAGAGAGGCTAATCAGTATTACTCAACTTAGGAATACATCCAATTATGAGTAACCTGAAAGAGAAACAAGTTTCTCAAAACCATTACTATCATCTGAATACCAATCACAAGTATCTACATATTCGATCTCTTTGAAGAATCCCGATACTTGCGACATCTGGTTCTCTACTTTATTCTTATACCCACAACTTCTCAAAACTTAGACCTTGTATTTCTACGAAAGACTTGTCTAAAAACTAGAGAAGTCATAAGTAAACAGAACATAGTACGAGGACCAACCCCTTTGTCCTGACGGACACTGGACAACATACAATACTCTGTATAAGTCCGCTGAGTTGAATAACTCAAAACCTGTGCATCGTAGGTTGAAAACTGTACCCAGGTGATTTCCTCAAATATCACCAATTACAACGAATTCCGATATAATGAGGATGATCACCTAATTCCCAATAACTTGCTCCCACTCATCATCTGTAAAATCATACAGATATGAGAATGAAACCTGGTAAATACATACCCTGGAGTAAGTATCTAATCGGGAAAACAATTTTCCTTTAACAATGCACTGAAATATAAAAATGTTTCGTAGGGGTATCCTGGTATTCCTAGTAATGCCTCTTCCATAATCCAATTCATGACATTAACCGTATATTTCTTTGCCATCTCTCCAAATCTTTTTATTTGTCTTTAGTGGTTACCTTCTGTACACCACGTTAGACTAAATGGTTTTCTTCCTTCCCTACCGTTCGGCACCAGCCTATGGTTTGGAAGAAGACTATCCAGTAAGCATAATAGGTGTACTCTCCTAATCCTAGGAGTACTCGCAACTTTAGAGAAGGTGATGATAAAAGACAACTGAATAATACCTTATTCTATTTCTCCCGAACTGGGGAAAAAAGCAAAGGTGAAATAGGAGTGGCGATGAAGTACGCGGTTTACTTTGCCCTCTTTCTAATCCTTTTATTTTTTTCTTTACATATTACCTTCTGTACATCCTACTTAGGCTAATTGGTTTTCTTCATTCCCTACCTTTCGGCACCTGCCTATGGTTTGGAAGAAGATTATCCAATAAGCGTAATAGGAGTACTCTCCTAAACTATGGAGCCCTCGCAACCTGAGAGAAGGTGATAATAAAAGACAACTGAATAAACCAATTCTATTTCTCCTGAACCTGGATCCATCCTCGAAGAAGTCCCTTCAAGTTCGTATATAACCATACGATGGATCTATCCAATGGAAGTGGATGTCCGTAGTAATACGGGGTGTTCTGAGAAATGCAAAGGGTAAAAGAAAGAGTGGCAATGACTTATGCAACTTAGACAATCCAAAAGCCAGTATTTTAAGAAGGTTCGGTCAACTTGGTCACTGAGTCATAGTCTAGGGTTGGTCAAAGGTCGCTGCCAAAGAGAGAGAGAAAAGAAACACTCTGCGTGCACTCTAACCTAGATCAGAATGGTTATCACTTTATCTAATCCGGAAACCTCCCACTGTACTGTCAAATTCTCCTCTAAACCTGAAAGAAGAATCAATCGGGATCACCCGAAGAGTAAACCAACTCATCAGTGGGAATCGGGATCCAACTCTCATCGCATGATAACGTGACGGAATCCACTCACGTTATCACACTCCAGAAGGTATGCGCATACTTGGCAAGTTTCAATTTCTTTAGAAACTCCCGATATGATTTTTGCCCCATGCTCTTATGACCTTGACTTTGGCTAAAATGCCATAAGTCACATGCCAAGTTCTTCCCATCATTATCTTGTCAATTTGAACCCACCCGCACATGCCCCTGACTTTGGCCAATCGGCAGAACGATTGTCCCAAACCAACTCATCTATATATGGAACAAATGAATACCCAGCAGCTACCAAACACTATGCTTTGACTTTGGCCAAAATGCATAGCTTGAATACTACTGAATACCCAAAAGAAATGACGGAGGGCTACGGCTGGTTTTTGGCGAAAAACCTTTAACGTAATGAACTTGATATCGCTGAAGGAACCTGATAGCTTTTTATAAAAATATAGTGGCGAAAAACTTTGCTAAAGAGGTCACTCCCGGTGAAGGGATCTCGGCTCTTTCCTCGTGGAATGAGGTGCAGGATATTCCAACTGAATACCGCGATGCAAAGCAACTTGTAATCGACTATAGTGAAGTTATTACCCTGACGCAAACTTCTGCCCAAGGGGTCACTCCCGGTGAAGGGATATCGGCCCCTGCCTCGTCGAATGAGGTGCAGGATATTCCAACCGAATACCACTGTGCAAAACAAAAGAAAACGTCTTTGTAATAACACCTTTTAAAACTGTTCCAACAACATCCAAATAGGTTTGTTTTCCTTTGCATTGATCAGAATCAACGCAGTCCCATCAATTAATCACACCAGAAAAGAACGAAAATAAAATATACGTATATGCCATCCGCATTCGCCACTGGGTCCCGTCTTTACCCGTTAGGTTACTTAACTAACGACAGAGCGAGGACTGGACTAGCCCGGGTGAAAAACATATACAACATCTACTAGTATATATATCAATATACAATAATCGCTCCAGGCGTGATAATATGCAACATTACAGAAAAGTAATAAGCATCACAGAACAATACAGATAATCTGGGATCCCCGGGTTTCACAGAGCCGCTGCTGAAACCCGACGTTCCCCTGGTCGTGTGGATAGCCTGTGCAATGAAACCTAGACCCCTACGGGTGCGGCAAGTTACCCGCCAAAACCTGAACCGAGGCAGCCCCCTACAGCATAGTGAATGGACCACTCGGCACTTCACGGAATTCGGTAACTTGAGCACCCCTCCTTGGGTCAACCTGTACCCCCTACGAGTGCGGCGAATAGTCTGCCAATTCTAGAGTGAGGCCCCTCTGCCTCTCAAAGCCATGAGATGCGGACCCGTTGCCCTCCAGAACCCGGCTATCCGTGCACTCCGTCGTGGGGTAAAACCTAGTACAGAAATGAAAAATATGTACAACGGGTACATCGACCTCAACCCGGTCGTGCCCCAAAAGAATATTATACAAACAGGCAGTGACGGCAGTCCACATGTTGGATGCTCGCCCCGCAATATCAAATGTATAAATAAACTCAAACTGCACTACCATTGCACACTGCTATCCACCACGACAAATCCGCAACATCACAGCATAACACAGAACATCAACGCGAATGTCACGTTCGCAAATCCGTCTAAAAGGACTATAGCAATTAGACGCAATTTACCGCTCGAATGACATTTACGGTCGGAGATATAATGTAAGTACTGTAAACTAACACGTTTAAATTTCGATCGACAAAACTTCCCGAAGTGGGCCCCACATACATCTGCTGTACAGTAACAAAAACTGGGCCCAAAAGATATATTCCAGAAACCACAATATTCCATGTAGAAGCCCCAGAAGAAAAACTACCCTCTGATTCACCAAGACGGCCGTGTTTCCGCGGCCAAAGCATGACTTTGGCGGCGGATCCGCGGCCGTACGGTCGGATCAGTTGGTCGTTTTTCTCCAGTGTTCTTTAAAAAGCCTGCTTAATTTTCTGGTATGCTCAAAATGATTTTTAGGCCTGTTTTAAAATCAACAGAAACTTTACACATGAAATTTACGATTTTCGAAAATCCGTTCGATCGATGTTTTAAATGTGTTAGCACAAGTTAGTAAAGCTTAATGGTGAGGCTCTGATACCATGTAAGTCTACAGTAGCGCCCCGGCCGTCAATCTGACGCCAAATGCGGAACAAAAACTTTTATAACTGGCGCTATTGCATACTATAACCCGGATCTGCCATTAACGCTAAACTAACAAACTACAAAGAGGGTAGAAAGGTTATACCGAACGATCCGAGTCCTTCGTTCTTTAACCATCATCCCACGCTCCTGTTGCGGCTGGTCCAATCTCGTCGATCTCCGATCTTCTCGTCCAGGTGGCACCACGTCATCGGATCTTTAAACGGACTCCCGCCTCTGACCCGAGGCAACTCGGTCATCAAGTTTGCTAAAAGAGATGACCAAGATTGATGTAGAGAATGAGTAGAACACTTTGTCTCGCTTCGTCCAAAGCCATGGACAAACGGTTGATGAAGTTGCCTTTTGGAATCGGGTAAATGAGAAATGAGCATACAAATTTTCATGAACCAAAATCTATCATCTTTTTTAACCAAGTGAGTGAGTGAGGAGGAGGGGAAGGGCCGGCCATATATGAGGAGGGGGTGAGGGTAGGAGCAAGGGAGGGTAACCATAAGCAAAGCTTATCATAACATTAATGAAAGCATGAGTCATATAACATCTCACCCAAAACAATTAATGCAAATGGTGACACACTAATCCTAGTCATCAACCATTAATGCAAAATGGTGACTCACAATCCTAGTGACCATAACTAGAACCTTCCACACTCATGACTCACTCTCAAGAAAAGATAAATCCGCATTAAACCGAATGTTTAAGACGGGTGATAGAAAACTGGAAACTGGCAACTTCTAAAAGCGATCCCGAAACGGATTTCAGGATAACCCCGTAACTGTATAAATATACCCGCATTTGTATTACGACCGAATACAAATGCAACTGAGACAAAGATATTATATCTACTAAGTATAATACTCGGATCCGGCTTAAACCAAAGCCCACCAGTATTATCTGCCCGAAATATGACACGTGCGTAAACGCACGTGCATTTTCCGAACCCTACCATAAAACCATACGGCCTCTACAACGTTTCGCCCGAACTTGGGAAACTATCTGTAGGGGACTCTAATGACTCGTCAGTACCCTGGCAGTGGGTTTAACCACAAGCCGTCAGCGGCACTAGCTGTGCGTAACGGCTGCCCATGTACTGACCTTAAGGGTAGCCGATGGGCGAACTCATCCTGAAACCCTACTGAGCCTAACAGTGACAATGTATATACAGTCCGGTCCGTTCGTCTATGAGTATCGCATATCCGGCCTAGGGGGCTAGTAACGTCAGACCCCCAATAGCGGTATAAGTCGTGTCGGAGACAAGCCCTGAACACCCTGATAAACTACCGGAATACTTACCAGTAATTCTCACCTGCCTTGGCCAAGGACTTGGTGTAATGGCTTTTCTAGACACAGCGCGATCTCCACCCCCAATACCAGGAGAGACGAATCCCCTGCCGATCCGCTCACGTGCCTCCATGTGGCTCGGGACTGTACCCAAAAACTACATGTTTGCACGACTCTTTTAAGCCGTGGTAAGGTAGAAATCAAAGCACAGTGGGAACTCAGACGAGACAAATGACGACCTCAGGTCGATGAACTAACCTGTATACATGTCACCAGGGAACTGCTATCTGACGATATGTATAATACCAACTAGCAGGTTCCCGGCGAGTCCTGTCCGGTGTACTCATAACCCAATGAGCACATGTATACATCTTAGGTGATCCAACTGACACCAGTGGCTTGTGAGACCGGCCACCGTCCCTCATCGGGGTCTCGACTGTATACACTAGTCTACTCCGGAGTATCGATGCCCTGTCTCGAAACTCCCACGACTAGGGACCACTATTAAGGATGTGCTTATGGACTACCCAACTCTCACGTATATGATCGCCCTCATACTGTTGGTAGTCAAGAAAGATCCTAAGGGCTCTATCAACGTGTAACATGTAATCAGTCACCTGAACATGTACACGACTGATAAAGGCAAACCAGATAGCATACTATCATCTCGAGTAAGATTGTCCTACCGGCATAGGTCCTCCTCAATCATTGCAATCACGTGCCTGCGATCCAATAATTGACTTTGAGGGCACTATATCCAACACAGTGTGCCAGCAAAGCCGCAACAGAACCAATACGGCAAAACTTGCAAGGAACTGTGGCACAACGGGGGTGAGTTGCCAACTCGTGAGTAGAAAATATCTACCAGCAGAAATCGCATGTATAACGCAATCCTAGGTCATGCAATCAGTAATATCCCAAAAATAATAATATGGCATGAAGCATAATATAATGGTAAGGGTAAACATCTATCCCTAAGTGTAAAACTGAGTACTCGTGTCAGTGCCTCAGGTAACAACATGCCACGAATATGATGTACAAATGTCAGGTAAAAATATGTCACTAAAATGATGTGCAATGCATATAATGAGAATAGAGTACATCATGAATCGAAGAACTATTTTCCTTTAATCAATGAGATTTCTGTATGTATATAAATCGAGATATCATCAATGAAATCAACATAGAATCCGTGTCAAGCATCGACACAAAACACTAATCTCAATATCTCAATATCTCAGTGTCTCAAATCTCAATATCTCAATATCTAAAACCTCGGGCTCCGTCAGTCCGGATCGGCCCATATCATCAAACTCACGACCACGAACGGTATCCTTCGGATATCCGCCGCGCCAGGTAAAATCACAGGTAGGCAGTCTGCCCCTGCCGGGCTCATCGTCTACTACTCGAACTTTTTGCCCCGGGGTACCATACCAGGTCCACCATGTACCCAAGACGGTTCATCTAACTCCTCGAATCGGGTCTCGAAAACATCTCCGAACCAAGAAAATATCATGGTGGACGATACTCAACATATCATGGAAAACCGCATTTTTTCTCTTTAAAATGGTTCATCAGTTTACAAAACTTTCACATGCGGTTTCCAAATCCAGAAAATATCAAGAAGAATCCAAAATCATCAAGTCACCATGTCAATAACAATGAAAACCGGCATAAATCTCCATAATACCGCATAACCAATGAATATATGGATGCATCTGATATCATGCAATAATTAAACTAGCATATGAAAGCTATAACATGTAGCAACTATTAGTTAGCAAGCTATGTCAATGAAATAGTGTTTTCTAAAGTGTACGTGACATGGCAATTACCGATGATGATGTTTGTGAGCCGGTAAGTAAGTGTATGTGGAACATACGCGTCATCGGTAATGGTGCTGGTGTCCTGACAGCATGGTTCATAATCACTAAGTACACAATAAACATGCAATGAGACGATAACAACGTGATAAATGGCAATGAATAGTAATTGCAACAATAATATGCGGAACATGAATGATAACGTAACAATAAGGAATCTACATCGCGACACCTGTGTTATACTGTTTTGCCGTTTGAAATAGTGTGAATCGTGGTGTTTTGAAAATAAGGGCTACGGTGTTTTTAAGAAAAGGTACGTCTTTTTAAATATCCGTAGTATCCAATGACATGTCTTTAAAATCCTCACGATTCATTAGTTTTGGAAATAGGTATGACTCGGGTCCAGTCTGACATCTACTAGGTAAACTACATGTCTAACTAACAACCAATCAAAAGGGATATGGAAACCACCTAAATCTGAGTCGATATATATATACATATATATAGTCGTTGATCCCACCTCAATAATGTCTCATACGATACATCATCTAATACGACATCCTTGAGTCGAGAGTGCGGATCTATCATCAATAGCTCGTACGGTAAATCCATCGTACGGCATCCCAAATCTGGGAACGGTCAAATGTCACATCTATCACATTATTCATCTGGTATCCTCTTATCAAATATCATGATCGGGGTACTGATCTATGTCTAGTACAATACTGCTACCATCTATGAAATGTATGCGTGTGTATGAAAACACCACGCCTAAAGAACCGCTAAAATATCATGACGTATCTCAAATACGGACCATATCACCTCACCGATCTCACGGCCTCAAGCCCAATCTCATCGACTCATCTCCAATCCTAAGTACTATCCTCATAATCCATGTATATGTATACGTATATAGATATACATAGTCACATACCCATGTGTGTGTGTGTGTAAATATATATATACATATCCCCATATACGCACGGGTAAAAGAATGAATGTATGCAAGTGTGTGTGCGTGTATAGGTGTGACAATTACTCTAGGGTTTCGCAAGTAACACTACTAATCCATGAACATGTAACCCTATCATTAACATCCATGTCACACCAAATAGATATCATAATTATATAGTATATACGTATAACATACTATACATCGAACTGCGGGGGTGCTATACGCCATCCACCCGACTTCTCCCCGTAGATATAAATCTACTCACCTGAGCTTGCTCGCTGGTGCCGACGTCGCCACGCTCTTACTTGTTGTCTCGAAGTCCACCTGGGGTACCTATATGTCACCACATATCGTATCGCATAAAAACCCAATTCGAAATCGAAACTGCATACGAAAACCAAATCGGCACGCGTATCACGCATAGGTCAAAACCTATCTCCTACACATGCGAGAATAGCCAAACCAACCCTCGGTGTCGATGTACAAACGTCAAACCGTCGAGAAAAACCCAAACACACCAATCGTGTTTTCACAAATCACTAATTGTATATGAAATAGGGTTTAAATCATCAAAACATTAAAACTAATCAAATCGTTTTATTTCCCAAAAACCTAGTTAACACAAATTCCCATTTCGGTTCAAAACTTAATGTTTAAACCAATCTAAATATTTTAACGATTCTAATGGCCAAAATTCTCACTTAATATCATAATTAGGTCACACAATTATTCACTACTATTTTATCTCACCAAAATATATACATTTTAAAAACCTAGTTTGCAATTTATACAATTATTACAATTTTAAATTAACAATTTGCAAACTAGCAATTAGATTAGTTTTTACATGCTTTGATGTGTTAAACTAAAATTTATAATATTAATGATATGATGAAACCATAATTAGATTTTAATTCTCAATTTTGAATTCAATTCTAAAAACCTAGTTTACTAGAAATCTTAATTACTATAATTTACATGCAACAATTAGTAATATAGCAAGTATCTTAACTTTAGCATGCCTAAAAATGTTAAACTACACCTTGCAAATCTTTACAAACGATATAAATCCTAACTTACTCTCAATTCCCTTTTCTTTAAATTTCAAACTTGAAATTTAGAACCTTAATTAAACATATAATAGCTAGATTCAAGTAATTAAACAATAACTTAAACAAAATGCTAAGATTATACCTCACAAAATTAGAGATCTAGCATGAAAATCTTGGCCTCCAAATTGCTCTTCTTTCACCACAATCCATGCTTGATAGGCTAAGGAAAAATGGGTAGGAGTTGGATTTTGATTTTTCTTTGAATTTGTAGGGATTTTGATGCATTTTTGAGTGGATTTTTGGTGTGAAATGGTGTAGGAAAAAGGGGGGCTGCTGCTGGAATTGGGGGAAGAGGGGCTCGGCCAAGTGTGGGGGAAAGAGAGGAGAGAGAGTGAGGTGGGGAAAATAATTCAAGGAAATACCCTTACCTCAAAGTCAACACTTATACATCTTTTTCTTTATTTTTCCATTTTCTTTAGATTTTAATGAGATGAGAAAGTTAAGTGGGGACATAGGGGATTGGGGGTGGCTGAATTCAGCCATACTAGGGGAGAGGGTGAGGGTGTGTGTGTGTGTGTATGAGGAATACCAAGTAACATGCAACCATACCCCAATTCTATTTAGCTATTTTTCACCATTAAAGCCTTTTTCTTCGATATTTCTAAAACCGTTATAAAACTTCATTTCATTTCAGAAACAATATTTTACTTGTTAGTTAAATGTGTCGTGATGCACAAAATTTGTATCAACCCATTCCAATTTGTATTTATCCCTAATTAAATTTATTAGTGACGGCTTAAAATAATATTAAAATAATTAATTTCGGAAAAAATTTCAGAAATTTAGAAATTTTACAAGTGGCTCAATAAACACCAAATACTAGCAATTACATAGCTAGAATATGTATAGTTAATTTTATATTAAAAGATATTTATATCTTGATTTTTACGGAAAACACCCGTTATTTTACCGATTTTCCGAAATTTCACCTAAATGATTTTCAAAACGTTACATTACTATTGGCCCACGATGATCCAGGACTGCCTCGAATATGCGAAGCAGTGTCACTCGTGCCAAATTCACAGGGACTTCATCCATCAACATCCAAACCCGCTACACCGGACAGTGACTAGCTGGCCGTTCGAAATGTGGGGAACCAATATAATTGGCTCTATCGAACCGGCATCATCCAAAGGATATCGATTCATACTAGCAACAACTGACTACTTTTCTAAGTGGGCAGAAGATGTACCACTAAGGGAGGTGAAGACGGAGAGTATCCTCCACTTCTTCAAAACCCATGTCATCTATCGGTTCGGCACTCCGCGACGGATAATCTCGGATAATAGGACAGCTTACAGAAGTTATAAAATAAGCCGCTTCGCACAGCAGCATAAAATAAATTGGAGATACTTTTCAGTCTATAATCATCGGGCCAACAGTCTAGCTAAATCTTTCAATAAGACCTTGACAAAGATTATAAAAAAGACAGTGTCTAGAAACAAAAAAGACTGGCACGAAAGGCTGCATGAAGCTCTCTGGGTGTAACGAACAATGTTCAATGCGGCCACAAATACAACACCATATGTTTTGGTGTTCGGCACGGAAGCAGTGCTCCCATTGGAAATAGAACTCCCCTCTCTACGAGTAGCGGTTCGTTATGAGCTGACAGATGAAGAAAATGTTCATCTTAGGCTTGAGGAGCTCGACGCCCTCGAAGAAACTCGCCTTATACCACAGCAAAATCTGTAGGTTTATAAGGCAAGGATGACAGGATCATACGAAAAAATGTCCAGGCCGAGAACATTCTGCCAAGGCGAACTCATGCTAGTCGTCAAAACACCAATGATCCCCAATCGTGCAAGGCGGTGGAAGTTCAGGCCAAACTATGAAGGCCCATACATCATAGACAAAATCTACCATGGTGGAGCCTACCTACTCATGGATATGCATGGCGCAAAGCCGTTACGGCCAATAAACGGCCGATTCCTCAAAAGGCACTACGCTTGAAGAGTCATGATTTAGGTCAATGATAGATGACGACGCTTGTGTCTGCTCGCTATCTTCCTGAGTCAGAACTCTGAAAGCAGTACCAAAAGAAAAAGCTCTGTCGCCCTAAAATATGGCGATAATGGACCGAAACGTTCTTAAACTAATATTGGACCGAAACGTCCTTAAACTAACACCGGACCGAAACGCCCCTAAACTAATATGTTTCCCCAAAAAAACGGGAATAATAGATTGAAACGTTCTTAAACTAAAAATGAAACGAAACGTCCTTAAACTAATATTCATCCCCAAATATGGGAATGTTGGACCGAAATATCCTTAAACTAACATTCTCCCCCAAAACGGGAATATTGGACCGGAACGTTCTTAAGCTGGCATTTCGCCCAAAAATACGGCGATAAAGGACCATTATATCCTCACATGTTTAGCCTTATGGTGAATCGCCATATCGATTACCGTATACAATCCACGGGCATAAACGATTCACAACTCCCCCAGCTCTTACATGATGTGGTGCTTTGAAGAAGACTGAGGCCTACAGCTAATGGTGTGTTATCTTACGGGCCGCCTAAAAAAAGGTATGTCCACAAGCGAAATGGGCATGGATGAAAACCCGAAAGGGTACCGTGAGTAAAAACAGCAGGACTGCCAGCAAGCTAGAGAAAACCCGAAAGGACGCTAACTCGTTAAAAAAAACCTGCGTGAGATCCTTACGACTCACAAAGGAATAACACACTTAGGTGTCCCCCTCGATTCCTATGGAGAAATTACACTTGCAAGATCCTTACGACTCGTAAGGAGAATGCCCCAAATGAGACCCTCACGGCTTATTGGATTCAAAAGGCTTAAGTTACAGGAGTCTAAACATGTTCTTTAGCCATCATATCTCCTAAGTTGCCTTACAGGCGGTCTAATATTGACCCTTGTATAAAAGCCACGGGCATAAATAAATATTCTCCCACCAAATTCCACCAATGGAGAGAAATTTCCCCATATGGTGAGCGACACTTATAAGTGCTCTCGACTTACAAGGAGAAAATACTCTTGTAAGATCCTTACGACTTATAAGAGAAAAACACACTTAGGAATTCTCACGACTCATAAGGAGAAAATACACCTACGAAATTATCTTGACTCGTAGGGAGAAATACCTTTATGAGACCCTTACGGATCATAAAGTCATAAAGCCTTAGTCAACAGGATCCTAATCCTGTTTGCTAAGCTATCTTTGTTCAAATCGACAAAGGCAAATGATGATTCGCTCCTGACAATATCCCAGTTGTAGCAATACTGATGCCTAAATAGGTATCAAATTTCAAGTTCTCTCATGGCAAATGATGATTCGCTCCCGGCAATATTCCAGTAGTAGCGATGATGATGTCAAGATTGGTATCAGATTTCAAATATAAAAAAAACGAAATGGTAGGGCAGTTCACAATAAAAAGCAGCTAGTAAAAACAAAAACAGCCGAAATGATTGGGCACCGCAATAAATAGATGAAATGATTGGGCAATCGCGGCTTTCGCGACATAAAAACTGAAAAGATAGAGTATCGCGGAAAGAAATAAAAAATGAAAACAAAATTTTTCTACCCTGCAAGTAGGTCTATTTTGACTCTTGTATATGATCCATGGGAACAAATGAAAGAAAGGGAACCATATTTTCCCACTACGCTTCGTCAAAAGGAGAAACGATTCTTGACGGTGCATATACAACCTAAAAACTATCCCGGCGTTCCTTTTCATTCCAGCAGGATGCAGACGCAACGTCATCACTGAAAAGAAAAATAAAAGACCCAAGGGTTAAAGAAAAAATGGAGTAATGGTAAAATACTAAGCTCCAATTCTTAACGGTACATATACAACCTAAAGACTATCCCAGCGTTCCACCTCATTTCAGTAGGATGGGACACCGATATCAAATGAAATTGGAGCAATGGCATATTCCTAGCTCCGGACATCAATTGCAATACATACAACATAGAGATCCTACAGATGTCTACCCTACTTCAGCAAAGAATCGGTGCAATAGAGTCAAAGCAAAAACGAAGTGACGACATATTCCTAACTTCGAGTCTTGACGGCAGTACATACAAAGCCTAAAGACCGTTGGAGATCATCCCACCCCAGAATGGTGTGGTTATGACTCATCGGGGCTCTAAATTGAACCTAATCTCAAGTAAAAAGCGTCACGGTAAATACCTAACGTTTGTTCTTATGATGGTAATATAAATACTCCAACATAAGAAAATTACTTAAAGATGTATTATCCAGCCTCAGAAGGGATTAGAGACACGACAGTCGTAGGGCTACTCGAACAGCGGCTTAAAGACTGCCTATCGAGGAATACATCAGCCAACGTGATGGTACCACGGACTAAAACCCTAGTACCACAAACCTAACAGACCCCTGTTGTTTACTGCCGAAAACAGAGACGAACTGGGATAGATCGTCTTTCCTGAATTTAGGGACATATCCATCCACCTTTCCGAAGATACCAAGTTGATTTATGGCACCGTAGATCAGAGGTTTGGATAGATGCGACCGTTATAGCAGACTTCATCAGATTCCCCCTCATTTATGAGAGGTTTTTATTGTGGGGTGCTCTTCCCTATAGGCGCAAGCCTCTGCAGTTAATTACGTTTCCGCATTGCGATAACCACTTTCTCCTGCTCCAGTAGTTCACTTCGTGTCATGTTGTGTTTGTTTTATTTTGGGTTGCCCGTGAATTTTATACGAAAACTAATTTATGTCATCGCCTGTAGGGCGCAGATTGGTCTAAATCTGTATAATTAAGATTTGGGTTTGAGTCAAGAATTTGCTTGACGGGGTCCATATTGGTAGCTTGGTTTGCCAACATGAATGAACTTAGTATGCATTTCTCACATTTGTGAGGTGCATTAGTTCATGGGATATTTGGGTTTGATATAAGGATCGTTAGTCATATTTTAGACTAAGATTAACTTAGAAACAAATGAGCATATGGGCCCAATTATATTAGTTTAAGGACATCACGTCCATTATTGCCATGTTTCGGGCGAATATTAGTTTAAGGACATTTCGGTCCAACATTCATCTTGCGCAAACGTGTATTTGTTACGTGGCGAAGTAACTGATGGTGATATGGGATGCGTCCAATTTGGGGTGCGATCTAATTTGAAGATATTTATATTTCCTTCAAAGATATACATAAATGTATATGTATATAGCCAAGGCTCGGTATGAGACCTGCATCTATATGAGATGTGTGTCAATATGAAGTGTACACATAAATTTGGAAGTGTATGAATATGTGATGTATCATTCCCTATCTTGATCAAGTTCCATATCTTTCATCAAGTTAGGACGAGATGTTGTTATTGGTTGTCGGGACCTGCCACCTCTCTGAAGATGTTGAGAAATTACAACGACATATATCAGAGGTGTGAAGAGATGTACCTTTGAACCAAATCCCGTATTTAAGGGAAAAGATCATGGTGGATCATCTAAGAATTATTAGTCTTATTTGAGACTAAGATTAACTTAGAACGTATGGGATGAAGATCATCAGTATGAGACTAAAATCAGTTTGGATATCACAAACATAAACTTAGCCAATTTGGGCTAAGATTGGGTTTCTGTAACACCCACCAGTGCTAAGCACTCAGTTTTATATAGCGCTCACGTGTATATCACGTGAAGCACTATAATAGTGCTAAGCACTAATCTTTTCTGGCGCTCACGTGTGTTTCACGTGAGGCGCTGAGCGTCTGGCGCTCATGTGTGTTTCACATGAGGTGCTCAGCTTTGGCTTCTTTTGACCACTCACGTGTGTTTCACGTGAGGCGCTAAGTCTTGAGCGCTCACGTATGTTTCACGTGAAGCGCTCCAATTGTGCTAAGCACTAATGTCACGCCCCGCTTCCCAAGATACGTAAATTACGGCACGTGACAGAGCCAACCATGCTACCTGTGGTTAGGAATCATCCCTCCATAGTCACATTACGGCTGTCTATCAGATATCAAGAACAGAAAAGAATATACTCTAGCTAGTACATGTCTATTTGCCACAATAAATAAAATCAAGAAAATACATAAAGCGGAAACGAATCAAGATCCAATAAACAATATCTGAAAACACATCCTAATATAGGCTCACATCAAAAGAAATAAAACTATGGAAATAAATAAGCTAAACATCTCTAACAACACATGTTCAACTCCTCGTTGCTCGGCTTGATTGCTAAAATACTCTCGATCTGCCTGCGATAAAGGTGAAGGATCTGGGCCATGCAAAACCCAGACGTCAGTACGTCATAATATCAAAATAACAGTAATAACCAGGATATGATGATATGATTAAACAAGAATGTAAATAATAAACATGGATATAAACAGTGAGCTATGTGTATGTATGGGTGTGTGATGTGGGACCTAAATCTGTGCTTCTAGGTTATCTATTCTAAAATTCTTTGAAATCAATTAATGTAATCCTCATCGTAACCCAACAGTAGATATCCCGTTCATTTCCAACGGGACCACGGTAACAGTATTTATTCCGTAACGCCCGTAAACACGGAAAACAAGTATTTATTCCGTAACGCCCGGAAACACAGCAAACATGACGAAATTCTTTTATAGTTGGGTAAAATGTAACACCCTAGTTCATTTATACTATGTTCTATTTGAGTATTTTCTAATCTTGTGGCTATTTCTTGATTATTATTTGTTTTGGGTGCGGATAGTGCATTTGGTATCTTTCTTTAGTATCCGACCCGATCCGCATGCTTGAAACCCTTCTTGGTACTAGATTACATCTTATCCTTGCTAGTACAGAGGATCCGTACATACATATATACTCTATATACCTGTATCATATATTTGGCATCTGCATACATTTTAAATAATACAATTATAACCAAATATAATATTTTAATACCTAGCATGACCTGCATCATACCCCAGACCCTATGGTTGCATCTGTACGTCGTGTTCACTTCCTGTTTGATGAAACATACTCGTTTGGATCGCTACGTGCATTTTATGTGTATCCGTTCTTGGGGGTATGCATTTTCTTTAACCGGACATCGCATTATAGTTTTGGTTGATACGTATATTATTCGTATTTTAAAACTAGATTTTTAGACACAACCCGGGAATTTTTCGAAGTAATTTTGTATTAGCTATAAAATCCTAGTTTATATATTATAATATATTTAAACCTAAAATCTAAACTACACACACACACACGAATATATCTTTCCTCTCTCTGTCTCCTCTCTCTCTCTCTCTCTCTCTATATATATATATATATATATATATATATATATATATATATATATATATATTCAAAAACCTAATCTTTACAAATCAACAGCCACCCTCTCTCTCTCTCTTCCTCACCACTCTCTTTTCTCCTTCTTTCACCGTGAGAACCCTAACCCGATGCCTACACCCTCGCCGCCGACCTCCTCGTCCCCTCGCCCTCGTCAACCTCACCCCGACCACCATATCCTTCACTTCCTCCGCTCCCTCTCTCAACTCCCGAGAACCCATGAACCCGAGACAACCTAAGAACTCATCGTCGGCGACTCGCCCTCGCCACCACCCTCATCAGCACCCTCACCATCTCCTCCTTTCATCCCTCTGCTCTTTCTCCCTGAGAACTCCCGAGCACCCAGCAACCGACCCCAACACCCCAATAACCCAAGAAACCCATCGCCGGCACCCCTCATCGTCGGAGACCTCGTCGTCACCCCTCGCCTCCTCGTCTCTGACCCCAAATCCAGAGCACCAAACCACAGTCCCTTCTCCTTTCTTCTTCTTCTTCCGTTCTCTTTTCTTTTCTTGCTTTCTTGGTTTTTCCGGTGATCGCCGGAGTCGCGCACGTCATCGACGATCCGGGTGACCCAGTCGTCATCCTCATCCAGCGTGGTCACGTTCTTGAGTATCCTGGTTCAATTCTGCACGCACGTGGTTCGAATCGCGACGTTTACCCGACGTCGAATGGGACGTATGCACCCCGTCGTGAGATCCGATCAGGCAAGTTTATCTTGCTACATGCTATACTACTATATTTATACCCATATGAATAAAAATATTACATTTAGTTTAATCGTGCATCCGATGTTACAGTTTTACCGTTTTACGATACCCGTACGTATCCGTACTGTTTATTGCATACTAATTACATACCGGAACACCCTGATGTCTTTTCACTATTATATTATCATGCCATGTTATCTAGCTTGAATCATAAGTAGTCATGGATATATATATATATATATATATATATATATATATATATATGTGTGTGTGTGTGTGTGTTATTATAGATATACGCATATGCATCCTCACACCAGTACTATTTACCATGATCCCGATATCGTTTACAGTTTTACATTTGGTGTCCACTTGATACATATACACCACATGACTTGCCCTGATACACTACTTGACTTGTTACCTGATCTTGTTACTAATGCCGACAATCCTGACTTGTTGTCCTAACGGACGTATTATGTTGTCTACATAGACAAAACATGTATCTGCTTGATCCTGTGTTGGCATTAGTTCCATATTATCAATACCTGACTTGAACACATAAGCTTGGGGGTAAGGGGAAATCAATAATGAAACCTGACTTGTAACTCGACAGTTCGATGCTTATACTGATCAGTCTTTATGGGCTAGGCCAGCCCCGGGATTATGTTGCTGACATCATTCGTCTGTACATGTTGCGTGTTTACTGCCTAGTGGCACATCTCGGATTCAGCCCAAGAGTCTTGACCGTGGTCCCGGGCACGCATGGGATACTATTGAGTTACATCGACGATTACATTAAATTGATTTCAAAAACTTTAGAATAGATAACCCAGTAGCACAGTTTAGATTATTCATCGCACTTCACATACATATACACACCTCGCTGTTTATATTCATGTTGTTGATTTATATTCATGCATGTATATATGGTTACATCCTGGTTCTTACTATTGTTTTGATATTATGACGCATTGACGTCTGGGTTTTGCATGGCCCAGTCCCTCTATCTCTCTAGCAGGCTGAACATGAGTATTTTAGCCATCAAGCCGAGCAGTGAAGATTGTGTTTAGTGATGCTTAGTTAAGTTTAGTTTTACCACTGCTTTTATCTCTTGATGTGAGCCTATATTGGGACGTATTTCCAGATATTATTGTTTATTGGATTTATCGTTTCCGCTTATATATTTCTTGACTCTTTTATTTTGGCAAATGGACATGTACAAGATAGATTTTATATTTTACTGTTCTTAATATCCTATAGACAGCCGTAATGTGACTGTAGAGCGATGTTTTCTAGCCACAAGTTGCATGGTTGGCTTTGTCACGTGCCGTAGTTAGTGCACTCTGGGAAGCGAGGCGTGACAGGGTTTGTTTGGTATCAGAGCCATAGGATTTAGGTTAATCGAGTTTGGTTCTCTTGTAGTTGGGTATTGAACCCAATACAGTAACCAGGAAACACGGAATTAGGAACATGTCCTACCATTCTTGAATCTCATCTTTCACTTGACCCTTTATCTTGACGTTATGGAAATGACTTTGCATCTCCGCTTAGGAATGCTCTTGATTCCTTATTGGTTGTCCCCTCTTATTCTTTCGATTCTAATACTAGGATTTGGGCGACTTGAATGGAGTTATATAATTGTAACTATGAACCGCGGCATGGTTACGATGCGGTACTCTATTTTGCTAACCTGGAGTCCTATTTCGATCCTATTTTCTTGATTTATAGTCGTTATATTACCTTGTTTCTCTTGATTGCATTGCTTACCAGTTTAAGTTTTATCGCAAGTTTGAATCCAATAACCACATTATATCTTTCCTCTCGTCCCGTAAGAACCAATCCGTTTACATTTCGAAGAATAAAGAGAAGCTTTTGATTATAGTAGTGCCGACTACTTCAAGGCAGTTCAGATGCAGGATGTTTCGAGGAGTTTCGATGAACCTGCTGTAGATTATCAGAGTAGCACAGCGAAAGAGTGGTGGGCCAAAACCCACAAGTCTTAGAAAAAACTTGTAAATTCATGATGAAGGGAACCGTTTACTGAAAGGTGAAGTTCGTAAACAAGTTGTAGATGAAGCGCTGGTAGCAGTTCGGGATTTCATGGACATGTTTGAGGACATCTCGGGTTTACCGCTAAAACGAGATGTGGAGTTTGCGATTGATCTTGTTCCTGGAGCAGCGCTAATCTCAAAAGCGTATTATCCGATGGCACCGGTGGAGCTAGAAGAAGTCAAGAAACAATTTGCCGAATTATTAGTGAAGAGTTGGATTCGCAACAGCAATTCACCCTGGAGAACTCCAGTTCTTCTAGACAAGAAGAAGTATGGCATATGGAGGATGCATTGATTATCGAGAATTAAATCTCGTTACCTATTAAGGACAAATACCCAACCCCTCGCATCGGCGAATTATTAGATCAACTCAGTGTCGCGGGGGTATTCTCGAAATTGGATTTGCGATCCGGATATCAGCAAGTTCGAGTAAAATCAGAAGATATTTGTAAGACAGCGTTCCAAACTCGATATGGGCATTATGAGTACTTAGTGATGCCATTCGGAGGCACGAACGCACCAGCGATATTTATGGACTTGATTAACCAAATCTTTTCACCGTATTTGGACCAGTTCATAGTGGTGTTTATTAATTACATTCTGGTCTATTCGAGGAGCCAAGAAGAGCATGTTGGACACTTAAAAATCGCACTACAAATGTTGAGGCAAGAAAGACTATATGCGAAGATGAGCAAGTGCGAGTTTTGGCTCGAAGAAGTAAAGTTTTTGGGGCATGTCGTATCCGGAGATGGAATTGCGAAGATCAGAAGTTTTCTTGGACTCGCCAGATATTATAGAAGGTTCATGGAGAATTTCACTCGATTAGCTGAACCATTGACCAAGCTTATGCAAAAGGAGGTACCATTCGTATGGACGGATGGTGTGCGTCAGCTTTTGAAACGTTGAAGCAAAGATTGACCACCGCTCCTATCTTGACAGTGCCAGACAGTTCCGGATGGTTGGTTATTCACAGTGACGCATCTGGAAAAGGATTGGGATGTGTTTTGATGCGGCATGGGAAGGTTATAGCCTACGCATCGAGACAATTGAAGATCCATGAGAAGAATTACCCAACTTATGATTTGGATCTAATAGCAGTGATTTTTCTTTGAAGATTTGGAGACACTACTTATTGGGTGAAAGGGTAGAAGTATTTACCAATTACAAAAGCCTAAAGTATGTGTTCACACAGAAAGAGCTCAATATGAGGCAGCGTAGATAGTTAGAGCTGATGACTGACTATGATCTTGATCTCAAATACCATCCAGGAAAAGTTAATGTAGTGCTGGATGCTTTAAGTCGGTTGCCAGCAATACGGATATTGACTGTACAGAAGGAGCTTATAGATGACTGTCAGAGATTCGAGTTGGAGATCGTGTTATCGCATTCTTCGGGACAGTTGATGCAGCTGCAAGTACATTTGTCCTTGATCGATAGTATTAAAGCAGCGCAGTCGCACGATCCAAGGTTGCAGAAGTTTCGAGAACAGGTAGAAGCTGGACTTCGAACGGACTTGTTGATTCATGAAGATGGTTCGTTACGATATGGGAGCCATTTATGTATGTCGAAAAAAGATATTCGTGAAGAAGTTATGAAGGAGGCGCATAGTTCCGCTTATTCCGTACATCCGGGAGGCACGAAAATGTACCGAGATCTATGACAGCATTTCTGGTGGGAAGGCATGAAAAGGGAGATTGCTCGCTTTGTAGCGAAGTGCTTGGTGTGTCAGCAAGTCAAGGCAGAGCATCCAAGAGTAGCTGGTTTATTGCAACCACTTCTGATTCCTTAAAGGAAGTGGGAACATATAACCATGGATTTCATGACGGCATTACCGCAGAGTCCGAAGGGTAACAATGCAGTTTGGGTGATTATTGATCGATTGATCAAGGCAGCTCATTTTATACCGTTTCGAGTTGGTCAGTCGACGGAAACGTTAGCAAAGCGGTACATGCAGGAGATTGTAAGATTGCATGGAGTACCTGTGAGCATCGTTTCCGATCATGATACCCGATACTATCGCACTTTTGAAGGAGTTTACAGGAAAGTTTGGGGATCCGATTGAAGTTTAGCACAGCCTATCAACCCCAGAAAGATGGCCAGTCAGAAAGAAAGATCCAAACTCTTGAAGATATTTTGAGATCATGCATGTTAGACTTCAAGGGTTCATGGGAGGATCATCTACACTTGGTAGAGTTTTCTTATAATAACAGTTTTCAGGCGACTATTCAGATGGCTCCATTCGAAGCATTATGGTCGCAAGTGTTGCTCGCCCGTCTGTTGGGACGATGTTGGAGAACAAAGATTATTGGGACCGGATCTTATCGTGCAAACCGTGTAGAAAGTTAATATGATCCGAAATCATATGAAGGCGGCGCAAGATCGAAAGAAAAGTTGGGCCGATACAGGACGAAGACCTCTGGAGTTCGCAGTTGGTGATCTTGTATTCTTGAAGATATCACCGACCAGAGGAGTGATTCGATTTGGTAGTCGAGGCAAGCTTAGTTCTCGATTCGTGGGGACTTTCGGTATCATCGAGCACATTGGAGAAGTAGCCTATCGATTGGCGTTACCGCCATCCTTGGCGATTGTTCACGACGTGTTTCATGTATCTCAACTCCGCAAGAATGTTCGAGATGAGACGTGTTAGTTGTATGTATCCCCTAGATGCCATTATTGTACATGATTGTATATTATAATGGATGCTTGGACATATATAGGGAGGACTTTCTTGCTCGACATGATAGTATACTATCTGATTGCTCTTTATCTTAACATGTAGACTAGTATTGTGATACTGTCTTGCTCTCACATGTTGGTAAAGCCCTTAGGATATACTTGACTACCAGGACATACTAGTGGGACCAGGGTAGTCCACAAGTTCATCTTTTAATTGTTCCTAGTCGTGGGTGTATCGAGACGGGGTATCGACATTCCAGAGTAGACTAGCGTATACATTTCTTGACACATTTGATGGGCAATGGATGATCCCATATCTATTGGTGTTTGAGATCAAAGATTGTATACGGGTGCTCAATGGAGACTGTGTACACTAAACAGGACTCGCCGAGAACTCCTATATGGTATTATATCTAACGTCAGATAGCAGTTCTCTGGTGACACTGATACGGGTTAGTCTGTAGACCCAAGATCGGCATAGATTCTTGTGTGATTCCCAGTGTGCTTTGATTTCCACCTTACCACGTTCAAGAGAGTGCGCAAAACGATGGTTTTTAGGTACAGTCCCGAGTCAATGGAGGCAATGAGCGATAGGAGGGGTTTTGTCTCTCCCGGTATTGGGGGTTGATGTTGCGCTGTTCTCGATTGGCCATAACAGGAAGTCCCTGGCCAGGGCGGAAACTGAGATTTGCTGGTAAGTGTTATCAGTAGTTTCTCGACCCGTTATGAGCCTCACATCGGCACGACTTATCAAGTTATTGGGGTCTGACGTTTACCACCCCCGGACTCGATATGCGATATATCAGACGAAGAGACCAGACTGTACGGTAGTGTTACTTATTGGATTCACGGAAGTATGAACAAGCTTGCTTGTTGATCTTCTGATCGCTCAATACCCGGGTAGCCATTACGTCTAGCTAGTACCGCTGACGGCTTGTGGGTAACTGATATGATCATTACCTACTGACGGCGTATTGATGAGTCTTTAGAGTCCTACACAGAGGTTTCCTGGTTCAAGCGAAACGAAGTAGGACACATATGCGATATGTGCGGGACCGAGATTAATACGTGTATGTGATACCGTATTTTAATCTCGCGATATATGATATTAGTCGGTTGTATGTGATATAGCCGGATTATTAAATCAAGTGTTGATTTAATAATTTAATATATAATTATATATTTGATATATTAATATATATTAACTAATATTATCTCACTTAAGAATTTCTTTTCTGCTTATACATTTAATATATATGTGATATATATTAATGTATTTATTTTGTGTCATGCTTGATGATACATTGGACATGGGTGTATGAGACTCATACCATACTTAAGATAATTTTGGGGATTTAATTATTAAGGGAAAAACAAAATTAGGAGGAAAAAGCCATGGTTTAAGATTCTTTTAGAAGCTTGTGGAAACATTGACTTAGTCCACAAATTTTGTTTTACTCTAGATATTTATTAATCCAACCATTATCTTTAGCCATGGTTAATCTCTGCAAATATCATAGATGATATTTTCTCACCCATGGTTGCTATGATTCACCACTTCTTCTTCTTCATCTCATTTGAGCTCACTAGGTTTTCTTGAGTGAAGAAAAGAAAAGGAGAAAATAATTCTAAAGTGAGCAAAATTCCTACTTTATTAATCTATACCAAACTATCCATTTAGTATAGATTGTTTGCTTCACTAATCCATCAATTGGTGAAGAGATAGCTTGAGTTAGAGATTCTTCGACGTAGATCATCTTCGGCCTCGAAGATCCTTGAGCAAGCTCGTTCCTTTCGCCTAGTGGAGCCTAAGGAGAGTCCGGGAGACCACTACTTGGAGCAAAGGGACTACTACACGGAGCTTTAGAAGTGAAGGACCGGTCTACAAAGGTTGTATTCCTATATCACTTAGTGTAAAATTGTGTACTTGCATTGAAAACCGTAATTCTCTAGTTAGATCTTTGGTTAGGGCTCACTCGGCACCCAAAATTTTTTAAGTTGCATACTTGATACTTGCCGAAAACCGTCGGAAGTGCTAAGCGAACCCAGCACTAGTATCAGAGCAAAGCAAGAGATTAGGAGTCGTCTAGGCGAAGTTAAAGTGTTCGATCGGCTTTTCAAAACCCGTTTTTCCCACTCTCTGGAAAAAATTTCAAAAGTTGGAATTTTTCTAATTAAAAATATTCAGAAAATTGTGCAGGGTTTTCTATGGACCCACATAAAAAACGACGGCCCAGCTCGACCAAACTACCGTGGAAGTGCGGCCAAAGCATGCCTTTGGCGGCGATTCCGCGGCGCCGTTGGTGAGGCAGGGAGCGTGCCTTCTTGTGTAGGTCCGTAGGTACTTGGGGCACTGTCTGGGTATTTTTAACTGTGACTCAAGTGTTGAGCTTTCTGGGAATTTTGGGTGTTTGATAAATCGATCGAAATGTTTAATATCGTCTAGATATCTGTAATTTGTGATACAATATTTGGAATCCACAATAATTAGTTTCGTGAAAACTAATTAATACTTTATGAATCTAGCAAGTTAGTCTCTTTTGATCGGTTGCCGCGGGGTTTTTATTCGGATCAAAACTCCGTCGCAATCTCGTATTGTACACGAACGCTCGCCGGTAACACTATTAGATAGCCACGCCCCATAGCCCTGACCAAGTGACTGTAGGAGAACCCCGTAGCCAAAAGCATCCGTTTGGGTGCTCGCGGCCTCGGTGTTTCGCCTAAGTTCGCTTCGTCTACGGTATCGGGGGCGCGACCGCCTGCTAATGTTTACGACGAGCATTCGATCAACGGTCGGGAATCTTGTTGAATTGCCCGACTAGATATTGAAAAGTGTTTTCAATTTGAGACTAAAATACCGGGTTTATAACGTTAGGCATGAAATTCGGAATATGTGATATTCCGGGTTTATGATGTCTAAGGAATTTATACGGTTAGGCATGAAATCCGAAATATGTGATATTTCGGGTTTATGATGTCTAAGGATGTTGTGGATTCCAACTGTTGTAGTTTTCACTTTCTTTTCTGCGACCATAAGTGTAATATATGGTGTATCGCCGGTTTCGTTGCTATACGTCAACGACAATTGGGATACGTATATTTACTTACGTTGATGACATGTGATGTTATGTGTTACTGTGATATGTTATATTGGATCGTCGTGTTTAAATAGCCGGGGGGTTTTGCGTGAGATGAGAGTTTTTCATTTTCATTCATGTAAAAACTTGTATGTAATATTCTTTTATTGGGACACTTCCGGGTTGAGGATGATGTCACCATTGATGTATATTATTTACTTTTCCGCATTAGGATAGACCCAAGGCGGGGAGCACAAGTAACCGGGTTCTAGAGTCCTGTGCGAGACCATCTCGAGGAGTCGAGTCCGGGTCTCCTAACTCTAGAATTGGTAGGGTTTCTTGCCGCTCTCGTAAGGGTCTAGGGATGTGGGTTTGGCTATTCATCACGACTATGGAATCCGTGTTTTTTAATAGCTTAATTTAAAACACGGACCTTCTAGTATATCCAATATTTCATATGTTGACTTCTGCTACAATATTCTGTGATGAGATCATATAACTGCGTGAGACGAATGCTTTATATTATATATATGATATATAATAAATGTTGCTTATGTTTTACATCCATGCTAGTCCTGCCCCCGCTCTGCCTTTAGTTAACTAACCTAACGGTGTATGACGGGACCCCTTGGCGAATGCGGATGGCATAAGCGTACGTTGTATTTTCGTTTCTTTATCTGTGATGCTTAGGAAGCATAAATGATAGGACTTTGTTAATGAGATAAATGAAAAGGAAAGAAACCCAATGATGTTGTAGAATCCTGTTTTCAAAACCGGTAGCTCTAATACTTACTTTGCATAGCGGTATTCCTTTATGAATATCCAGCATCTCATTCTATGAGGAAAGAGCCGAGATCCCTTCACCGGGAGTGACCTCTTTAGCAAATGCTAGCAGATGCTACACCTACTCGGTTTATTTTGAAAAGCTCGATTTTAAAAGCGGAGCTTAAACCACTCCTTTTCAAATCACTCAATTTTACAACGATATCAAGTTCATTACGCAAAAAGATTTCTTAAAAATATGTCGTAGCCCTCCGTCATTTCAGATAAGTACTATTTAGTATTCGTGCTACGTTTGTTGGCCTTCGTCAAGGCGTAGTGTGCGGTAGCTGATTAGTACTTATCTGCTGCATATGATGCGATTGGATTAGGGTAGTCATATGACTTTGTTGGCCTTCGTCAAGGGTCGTACGGGTGGGTTTAATTCAATCACGAAATGTGCGGGTTGAACTTGACTAGTGGCCTATGGTTTGTTGGCCTTCGTCAAGGTCATAGGACGTTAGGGGCAGAACATTATTGGGAATTTCAAGTGTTGAAATTTACAATGAGATTGCATACCTTCTATGAAATAGTTGGATCCCGATACCCACTGCGAATAAGAGTTACTTCTGGGAGAGTTTTGCACTTTACAATTACTCGATCAAATAGGTGACTAGAGAGGTGTCAGCGAGGTTAAGCCTCTGGGAAAACGAGGTTTATTTTAATTAGGTCCGTGCGAAAGCACGAGGAACCTCCCTCAAAATACCGACACTGGCCTGGTTGAACGATTGGCGAACTTGTAGGGTATAATTAATCCGGGCTAGTCTTACCTTTTAGGGTTTGAAGGAAGATTTGATAAAAACAGTGGGAGCTATCCTGATTAGATAAAATAATAACCAATCTAATCTTGCAAGAGCATACGCTAAGTATTTTCTTCTCTCTATCTCCAGGTAGCGACCATGTCATGCCTTAATCAAGATAATAATATTGATGTATTGACCGAACCCGCTTGTTATACTAAGCTGGGGAATGTTGGTTCCGCTCTATCTTATAATTGTTACAAGTCTGAGCAGGAAATAGGGGAATACCAGGATTCCTACGCGACCCAATTGAGAAATGAGCATGTTGATGTATCTTCTTCGGGTGTGTTTGTTACCGAGAACTGTTTCTCAGTACACTCTACGTCCTGGGTATTAGATACCGGATCGGGATCCCACATATGTAATATGTTACATGGGCTAAAGAAAGGTAGAGAATTGGGAAAAGGTGATCATTCTCTACAAATAGGGAATGGTGCAAGTGTTGCAGCCAAAGCAGTTGGCAAATATCACCTTGTATTACCAAATGATAATACATTGATTCTGAACGAATGTTATTACATACCGAACCTGATATGCAATATTATATCAGTATCTTTATTAAGTAAAGAAGGATATAATTTTGTATTACAGGATAATGTTATGAACATTTTCCTGAATCAAAAGCTGATTGGATCAGGTACGTTATGTAATGGCATATACGTTCTAAATAAAACCACAGTTCCCAACATACAGAACACACACAAGAGGAAATGTTCAGAAATGAACGAATCCTTCTTGTGGCATTGTAAACTAGGTCATATCAATGCGACACGACTAGCTAAGTTATATAAGGATGGATATTTGAATCCGTTCGAATTTTCATCTTATGAAACTTGTCATTCATGTCTCAAAGGTAACATGACCAAAACTCCGTTTACTGGACACGGAGAAAGAGCTACTGAACTCTTGGGACTGATACATAGTGATGTATGCGGTCCCATGTCTACACATGCCAGGAATGGTTCCTCATACTTCATTACATTCCTGATGATCTCTCAAGATTCGGGCATGTGTTCCTGTTGAAACACAAGTCTGAAGCTTTTGAGAAATTCAAAGAATATAAATGCGAAGTGGAGAACCAAACGGGTAAAATTATTAAAATCCTTCGATCAGATCGGGGAGGAGAATACTTAAGCACGGAGTTCCTGAGTTATTTAAAAGAGAATGGGATTCTCTCTTAGCTTACTCCTCCATATACACCACAGCACAACGGTGTACCGAAGCGGAGGAATCGCACCCTATTAGATATGGTGCGCTCTATGATGAGTAACGCTGAGTTACCTGTTTCCTTTTAGGGTTATGCACTTGAGACAGTCGCATACATATTGAATAGAGTTCCAACCAAATCCGTGCCTACCACTCCATATGAGATATGGAATGGGAAGAGACCATCTCTTAAACGAGTTAAGATATGGGGTTGTCCGACCTATGTTAAAAAGCGAAATCCGGACAAGCTCGAGGCAAGGTCAATTCTGTGCAAGTTTGTAGGATATCCCAAGCATTCGCGAGGGTATATCTTCTACCATACTGAAGAACAAAAGGTGTTTGTTTCTCGGAATGCCGCCTTTTTAGAAATGGAATTTCTTATGGAAGAAATTAGTGGTCATGAGGTATAACTGGAAGAAGTTCTAGCTAGATAAACTAGCAGCTGATGATTTGGTAGAACCGGAGGATTCAATAGTTCCCGACGAAGCTCACCCTCTCCGCAGATCTAGTAAGGGTTCTTCATTCGCCTGAGAGATACTACGGTTTTCTCAATGACAGTGGGAGCGAGGATTGCATCATGGAAAATGATGACCCTACTAGTTTCGAGCAGGCCATCACAAGTGGGGACTCTGTGAAATGGCTGGATGCTATGAGGTCTGAGATGGAATCCATGTACACCAACAAAATATGGACTTTGGTAGTTGCACCTGAATGGGTAAAACCCATCGGGAGAAAGTGGGTCTTGAGAAGATTCTTGGTGTAGATGGAAAAGTTGAGACTTTCAAAGCTAGACTTGTAGCAAAAGGTTTTCGTCAATGAACAGGTGTGGACTATGATGAAACCTTTTCTCCAGTGGCTATGCTTAAGTCCATCCAGATCCTACTTGCCATTGCTGCATACCATGACTACGAAATCTGGCAGATGGACGTCAAGACCGCTTATCTAAATGGTGATTTAGAAGAGAGCGTGTTCATGACACTGCCAGAGGGCTTCGTAGACAATGGAAGCAGCGGAAAGGTGTGCAAGCTGTTTAAATCAATCTACGGATTGAAGCAGGCATCGCGGAGATGGAACATCTATTTTGATGTGGCAGTCAAAGAGTTTGACTGCATCAGAAAGGTAGATGAACCTTATATATACAAGAAGGCTGTAGAGAGTAAGGTTGTCTTCCTCGTATTGTACGTGGATGACATACTCTTGATAGGAAATGATGTTCCTATGCTATACTCGGTCAAGCTCTACTTATCACTAAGTTTCTCCATGAAGGATCTGGGTGATGCCTCTTACATCCTGGGGAGAAACACTGGACAGCTGTGAAGAACATTCTTAAGTACTTGAGAAGGACTAAAGAATTGTTCTTGGTGTATGGTAACGGTGAACTCCAAGTGGAGTCCATTATCGGTTCGAGCTTCCAGAGTGATAAGGTCGACTGTAAGACAGTCTCGAGTTTTTACTTTACCCTCAATAGAGGGACGGTATGTTGGAAGAGTTCCAAGCTAGATACCGTAGCAAACTCGACGATAAAGGCAGAATATATCGCTACCAACGATGCTGTCAGAGAGTCTGTCTGGATGAAGATGTTCATGAGATGAACTTGGTGAGGTTCCTACCATTGTGATGACAATGGAGCTGTGGCTTTGGCCTAAGAACCCCGGTCTCATCAATGATCCAGACATATTCTTAGGCGGTATCACCTGATCAGAGAGATGGTTGATCTCCGGGCGATCGAGGTCGGGAGAGTTGAGACGAAGAATAACATGGCGGATCCCCTCACCTAGGCAAAACCCCAGATACAATTTGAGAGATTTTGGGATGTTGGGTATGAGATACTACAACAACTGGCCTCAGTGCAAGTGGGAGATTGTTAGTTGTATGTATGCCCTAGAGGCCATTATTGTACATGATTGTATATTATAATAGATGCTTAGACATATATAGGGAGGACTTTCTTGCTCAACATGATAGTATGCTATTTGGTTGCTCTTTATCCTAACATGTAGACTAGTATTATGATATTGTCTTACTCTCACATGTTGGTAAAGCCCTTAGGATGTACTTGACTGCCAGGATTATGATGCAGATCATACTAGTGGGGTCAGGGTAGTCCATAAGTTTATCCTTTAATTGTTCCTAGTCGTAGGTGTATCGAGACGGGGCATCGATATTCCAGAGTATACTATCGTATACATTCCTTGACCCATTTGATGGGCGATGGATGATCCCATATCCATTGGTGTTTGACATCAAAGATTGTATATGGGTGCTCAGTGAAGACTGGGTACACTGTACAGGATTCGCCGAGAACTCCTAAATGGTATTATACCTAACGTCAGATAGCAGTTCTCTGGAGACACTGGTACAGGTTAGTCTGTAGACCCGAGATCGTCATAGAGTCTTGTGTGATTCCCACTGTTCTTTGATTTCCACCTTACCACGTTCAAGAGAGTATGAAAAACGATGGTTTTTGGGTACAGTCCTGAGTCACATGGAGGCAATGAGCGGTAGGAGAGGTTTCGTCTCTCCCGATATTAGGAGTTGATGTTGCGTTGTGCTCGATTGGCCATAACAGGAAGTCCCTGGCCAGGGAGGAAACTGAAATTTGCTAGTATGTGTTATCAGTAGTTTCTCGACCCGTTATGAGCCTCACATCGGCACGACTTATCAAGTTATTAGGGTCTGATGTTTACCACCCCCAAACTCGATATGCGACATATCATACGAAGATACCGGACTATACGGTAGTGTTACTTATTGGATTTACGGGAGTATGAACAAGCTTTCCTGTTGATTTTCTGATCGCTCAATACCCGGGTAGCCGTTACGTCCAGCTAGTACCGCTGACGGCTTGTGGGTAACTGATATGATCATTACCTACTGCCGGCGTATTAACGAGTCTTTAGAGTCCTACACAGAGGTTTCCTAGCTCAAGCGAAACGAAATAGGGCACATATGTGATATGTGCGGGACCGGGATTAATACGTGTATGTGATACCGTATTCTAATCTCGTGATATATAATATCAGTCGGTTGTATGTGATATAGCTGGATTATTAAATCAAGTGTTGATTTAATAATTTAATATATAATTATATATTTGATAAATTAATATATATTAACTAATATTAGCTCACTTAAGAATTTCTTTTCTACTTATACATTTAATATATATGTGATATATGTTAATGTATTTATTTTGTGTCATGCTTGATGATACATTGGACATGGGTGTATGAGACCCATACCATACTTAAAATAATTTTGAGGATTTAATTATTAAGAGAAAAACAAAATTAAGAGGAAAAAGCCATGGTTTAAGATGCTTTTAGAAGCTTGTGGAAACATTAACTTAGTCCACTAATTTTGTTTTACTCTAGATATTTATTAATCCAACCATTATTTTTAGCCATGATTAAGTCTCTACAAATATCATAGATGATATTTTCTCACCCATGGTTGCCATGATTCACCACTTCTTCTTCTTCATCATCTCATTTGAGCTCACTGGGTTTTCTTGAGTGAAGAAAAGAAAAAGAGAAAAATAATTCTAAAGTGAGCAAAATTCCTACTTCATCAATCTATACCAAACTAGCCATTTAGTATAGCTTGTTTGCTTCACTAATCCATCAATTGGTGAAGAGCTAGCTTGAGTTAGAGATTCTTCGACATAGATCATCTTCGGCCTCGAAGATCCTTAAGCAATCTCGTTCCTTTCGCCTAGTGGAGCCTAAGAAGAGTCCGGAAGACCACTACTTGGAGCAAAGGGACTACTACACGGAGCTTTAGAAGTGAAGGACCAATCTACAAAGATTGTATTCCAATATCACTTAGTGTAAAATTGTGTACTTGCATTGAAAACCCTAATTCTCTAGTTAGATCCTTGGTTAGGGCACGCTCGGCACCCTAAATTTTTAAAGTTGCATACTTGATGCTTGCCGAAAACCATCGGGGGTGCTAAGCGAACCCAGCAAGACGCACGTACTAGATGATTCGGAACTGAAAGTAAGGGAGGACTTGACATATGAAGAACGAGCGATGGCAATTATAGATCGAAAAGAAAAGGTCCTCAAGAATATGGTTATCCCTCTAGTACTTGTTTCATGGGAGAATCGTTCGCATGGAGAGTCAACTTAGGAACGAGAAGACGAGATTCGACAGAAGTTTCCACATCTCTTTTCTTAGATTCATGTTTTCTTGTCTTTTCTTGTTCCGGGAATTTTGAGGACGAAATTCTTTTGTAGTTGGGTATAATGTAACATCCTAGTTCATTTATACCATGTTCTATTTGAGTATTTTCTAATCTTGTGGCTATTTCTTGATTATTATTTGTTTTGGGTGCGGATAGTGCATTTGGTATCTGTCTTTAGTATCCGACCCGACTCACATACTTGAAACCCGTCTTGGTTCTAGATTACATCTTATCCTTGCTAGTACAGAGGATCCGTGCATACATATATGCTCTATATGTTAGGAATATGTATGCCCTAGAGTCTATTATTGGTGATATAGTGGATGCTTGGACATATATATAGATGACTTTCTTGCTCGACATGATAGTATGCTATCAGGTTACCTTTATCTTAACATGTAGACTGGTATTTATACTATCTGTCTCTTACATGTTAATAAAACCCTTAGAATATGTACTTGACTACCAGGATTATTATGAGATCATACTAGTGGCATCGATATTCCAAAAATACATCCTTTAATCAGTTCCTAGTCGAGAGAATATCGAGATTAGGGCATCGATATTCCAGAGTAGACTAGTGTGTACGTTTCTTGTCCTTTAGAGGGCGATGGTTGATCCCACAACCATTGGTGTGTGACATCAAAGATTGTACACAGGTGCTCATTGGAGAATGGGTACACCGAACGGACTCGCCGAGGACTCCTAGTTGGTAGTATACCTATCGTCAAATACCAGTCCTCTGGTGACACAGGTATAGGTTAGTCTGTAGACCCGAGATCGTCATAGAGTCTTGTGTGGCTCCCACTGTTCTTTGATTTCCTCCCTACCACGCTCAAGAGGAGTTGTACAAACAGGTGGATTTTGGGTACAGTCCCGAGTCACACGGAGGCAATGAGCGATAGGAGGGGTTTCGTCTCTCCCGGTATTGGGGGTTGATGTTGCGCTATGCTCGATAGGCAATAACTGGAAGTTCTTGGCCAGGGCTGCTGCTGAGATTTACTGATAAAAGTTATCAGTAGTTTCTCGAACCGTTATAGACCAGACATCGGCATGACTTATCACGTTACTGGGGTCTGACGTTTACCACCCCTAAGCATGATATGCGACATATAAGACGAAGAGACCGGACTGTACGTTAGTGTTACTAATAGGCTTCATGGAGAGTATGGACAAGCTTACTTGTTGATCTTCATATCGCTCAATACCCGGGTAGTCGTTACGTCCAGCTAGTACCGCTGACGGCTTGTGGATGACTGATGTGATCATCACCTACTGCTGGCGTATTGACGAGTCTTTAGAGTCCCATACAGAAGTTCCCTGGTTCAAGCGAAATGAAGTAGAACACATATGTGATATGTGTGTGGGCCTGATTAAATACGCGTATGTGATACCGTATTATAATCTGGCAGTTATCTGTTATCGAGTTAGGTTATATGTGATATAACCAAATTATCGAATCAAGTGTTGATTTGATAATGTGATACACAGATTAATGATATTAGTCGGTCATATGTGATATAACCGGATTATTAAATCAAGTGTTGATTTAATAATGTGATATATATTATATTTGATATAATTATATCTTAACTAATATCATTAGCTCACTAAATATTTTCTTATATGTATTAATATATATATGATATATATATATATATATGTAGCATGGCATGATTTCTATTTTTAAGAAAAATGGAAAATGAGGTGGAAAATGGAAAGACTTTGGGAGCATGGTTGCAAGCATGGGCTTTATATTTGTTTATTCATCTTGACTCACTATTCAAGCATGGTTGCAATTTTATATTGCAATAATTCCATGCTTGAATGAGTGAAGGGTCAAGAGTTGCCATTCTTCATCTCTTTCAACACTTAGCCATTTTCTTGAGTTGCTCCCATTTTTGCTCTCATGCTCTCTAGCTTTTTCTTCTTCCTCAATGTCATGGTTCAAGCTTCAACCCTCACATTTGATGTGAACCATAAAGCTTGAATACAAACTTGTGAGCTTTAACATCCCATACTTCACCATCCTACACTTGACTAGCGATCGAGTGTAGCGTGTTTACTACGCTAAAGAGTTTAGTGTAGAGGTAGCTTGAGTTGGATGGACTTCGCGTGGATCATCTTCGGCACGAAGGCCATCGGAGGAAGCTCGTCCAAACCCTCAAATGGAGCCTAGTGGGGTCGCGGGACTACTACACGGAGCATGTGAAGTGAAGAACTCGATCTACGAGGGTATAGCCATCTTCACTTCTTTATACTTTAGTTGATATCAAACGTAATACCTTAATCATCTAGTTAACGATCTTTTAAAGTCTAGCTTAGCACCCATAAAAATTTAAATTTGGCATGCATGATGTCACTTGGACCTCATGGTGGTACTAGGGTAGACTTTCATGGTATCAAAACCAAAACTAGAAGATTAGACGATGTAATTAGAATAACGAATCCGAAACACCCGAACCCAAAATCAAGTTTCTGTCAATTTTAAAACTTCCTCAGAAAATTTTTTAAACAACTGCAGAATATTGTATATGATGCAACTTGAACACTGGAAAAATTCAAGGCCAAACCACCACGTTTGACCCGGCGAGATGCCTTAAAAGTCCGGCCTGGCCGGTTTTAATTTGTTGTCTGGCCTTGAAAATTTTTGGGTGTTCTAGTAGCTTGATTTTAGGGTTTCGGGTATTTTTTGATTAGCCCGGTTTTCATGTGATGTTAACAGTTCTATTAGGAGTAATACGGAGTGTTTCGTAATCGTAATCATTGCATCGTTTCGGGTTTTAGTTTGATATGGATACAATTGTTAGAATCCAGAATAATTAGTTTTGTGAAAACTAGTTGGTATATTGTAAATCTAGCCGTTTAGTCTCATTTGATTGATTGCCACGGAATTTTGATTCGGATCAAAACTCCATCACAATTGTGTATGAGTACGCGATCACTTAGTCGGGAATCTTGTTGAATTACCCGACAGTTTATTGAAAAGTGTTTTCAATTTGAGACTAAAATGCAAGGTTTATAAGTTAGGCATGAAATTCGGAATATGAGATATTCCAGGTTTATGATGTCTAAGTATATTGCGGATTCTAATTATTGTAGTTTTCTATTTCTTTTTCTGCGACCGTAAGTGTAATATGTGGGGTATCCCGAATTTTGTTGCTATATGTCAACGACATTCGAGATACGCATATTTTCTTACGTTGATGATATGTGATATCATGTGTTGCTGTTGATATGATTTATTAGATCGTCATGAAAGAATAGCCGGGGGTTTTATATGAGATGAGATTTTTTTATTTTCATTCATGTAAAATCTGTATATAATATTCTTTTATTGGGGCACTTCCGGGTTGAGAATGATGTCACCACTGTTGTATATTATTTACTTTTCCGCATTACGATAGATCCAAGGCGGGGAGCATAAGTAACCGGGTTCTAGAGTCCAGTGGGAGACCATCTCAAGGAGTTGAGACCGTCTCAAGGAGTTGAGACCGGGTCTCCTAACTCTAGAATTGGCATGGTTACTTGCCGCTCTCATAGGGGTCTAGGGATGTGGGTTTGGCTATTCATCACGACCGTGGAATCTGTGTTTTACATTACTGGCTAAATTTAAAACACGGACATCTTAGTATATCCAATATTTCATATGTTACTTCTGCTGCTTGGATCAGTGATGTTGATCATATAACTGCGTGAGACGAATGTACTATTATATATATGATATATAATAAACGTTGATTATATTTTGCACCCGCGCTAGTCCATCCCCCGCCCTGTCGGTAGTTAAGTAACCTAACGATGCATGAAGGGGCCTCGTGGCGAATGTGGATGGCATAAGCGTACGTTCTATTTTCGTTTCATTTTTCTATAATGTTTAGGAAACATTAATTGATGAGACTTCATTAATAAGATTAATGAAAACAAAGAAACCTAAAGCTATTGTAGAATCAAATTTTCAAAAAGGGTAGCTCTAGTTTTTGCTTTGCACAGTGGTATTCCTTGATGCATATCCAGCACCTCATTCGATGAGGAAAGAGCCGAGATCCCTTCACTGGAAGTGACCTCTTTAGAGAAACTAGCAAATGCTACAACCCGCTCGGTTTTATCTTTTGATTGCTTCTCTAGTTCTTGCTTTACATAGTGGTATTCCTGAATATCCTGCACCTCATTCGATGAGGAAAGAGCCGAGATCCCTTCACTGGGAGTGACCTCTTTAGCGAAACTAGCAAGAGCATAAAAAACACTCCTTTTCAAAATCATTAATTCTACAACGATATCAAGTTCATTATGCTCATGGTTTTTTTTAAAAACATGCATAGTCCTCCGTCATTTCAGATAAGTACTATTTAGTATTCGTGTTGCGTTTGTTGACCTCCGTCAAGGCGTAGTGTGCGGTAGCTGATTAGTACTTATCTACCGCATGTGATGCGATTGAATTAGGGTAGTCGTACGGCCTTGTTGACCTCCGTCAAGGGTCGTGCTGGTGGGTTTAATTCAATCAAGAAATGAACAGGTTGAACTTGACTAGCAGCCTATGGTTTGTTGACTTCCGTCAAGGTCATAGGAAGTTAGGGGTAAAAACCATTATCGGGAATTTCAAATGTAGAAATTTGCAATGAGGTTGCATTCCTTCTATATGATAGTTGGATCCCGATACCCACTACGAGTAAGAGTTACTCCTGGGAGAGTTTTGCACTTTACAATTAGCCGATCAAGTAGGTGTCTAGAAAGGTGTCAACGGGGTTATGCCTCTAGGAAAACGAGGTTTATTCTAATTAGGTCCGTGCGAAAGCACGGGGAACCTCTCTCGGAGTACCGATACCTATCTGGACGAACGATTGGCGAACCTCTAGGGTGTTATTAATCCCGGCTAATCTTACCTTTTATGGTTTGAAGGAAGATTTGATAAAAATAGTGGAAGCCATCCTGATTAGATAAAATAACAAATCTAATCTTGCAAAGAGCGCACGCAAAGTGATTATCCTTCTCTTTCTCGTGGTAGCGACCAATGAAATGCCTTAATCAAGATAATAATATGGATGTATTGACCGAACCTACTTATTATACTGGAATAGGTTCCGCTCTATCTTATGATTGTCATAATTCTGAACAAGGAATAGGGGAATATCCGGATTCCCACGCCACCCAAACGAAGAAAAAGCATGTCGATGCATCGTCTTCGGGTGTGTTCGTTACCAAGAAACTGTTTCTCAGTTATCTCTACGTCCTGGGTATTGGATACCGGATCAGGATCCTGTATATGTAATTTGTTACATTGGCTAAAGACAGGTAGAGAACTGGGAAAGGGTGATATGTCTCTAATAGTAGGGAATGGTGCAATTGTTGCAGCCAAAGCAGTTGGCAGATATCACCTAGTGTTACCAACTGGTAATACATTGATTCTAAGCAACTGTTATTTCGTACCAATAATATTGTGAATATTTTCCTAGATCAACTGTTGATTGGGTAAGGTACGTTGTATAACAGTGTACACGTTCTGAATTAAACTACAGTTCTAAACGTACGGAACACACACAAGAGGAACAGTTCAGAAATGAACGAAGTATTCTTGAAGCATTGTAGACTGGGTCATATCGATGAAACAAGACTAGCTAAAGTTCCATAAGGATGCATATTTTGAATCCGTTCGAATTTACATCTTATGAAACTTGCCAGTCACGTCTCAAAGACTAGGTGGTCAAATCTCTGTTTACTGAAAACGGAGGAAGAGCTACTGAACTCTTGGACAGATGCATGGTGATGTATGTGGTCCTATGTCTACACATACCAGGGATGGTTCCGCATACTTTATTACATTCACCGATGTTCTCTCAAGATACGGACATGTGTTCTTGTTGAAACACAAATCTGAGTCTTTTGAGAATTTCAAGGAATATAAGTACGAAGTTGAGAAACAGATGGGTAAAGGTATTCAAATCCTTCGATATGATTGGGGAGAAGAATACTGGAGCACGGAATTCTGAGACTATTTAAAAGAGAATGAGATTCTCTCTCAGCTTACTCCTCCGTATACAGCACAGCACAACGGTATATCGGGGTGGAGGAATCGCACCCTATGAGATATGGTGCTCTCTATGATGAGTAATACTGAGTTACCTATTTCCTTTTGGGGATATGCACTTGAGATAGATGCATACCTATTGAATAGAGTTCCGACCAAATCTGTTGCCTACCACTCCATATGAGATATGGAATGGAAAGAGACCATCTCTTAAACAAGTTAAGATATGGGGTTGTTCGGCCTATATTGAAAATCAAAATCCGGACAAGCTTGAGGCAAGGTCAGTTCTGTGCAAGTTTGTAGGATATCCCAAAACATTCACGGGGGAATATCTTCTACCACACTGAGGAACAAAAGGTGTTTTGTTTCTCGACATGCCACCTTTTTAGAAAAGGAATTTCTTGTAGAAGAAATTAGTGGCGACGAGGTAGAACTGGAAGAAGTTCCAGCAAAGCAAACTATAACTGACGATTTGGTGGAACCGGAGGATTCAATAGTCCCCGACGAACTGCAGCCACTCCGCAGATCTAGTTGGGTTCCTCATCCACCTGAGAGATACTAAGGTTTTCTCGTAGATGGTGGGAGTGATGATTGCATCATGAAAATGATGACCCAACTAATTTCGAACAGGCCATCACAAGTGGAGACTCTGTGAAATGGCTGGATGCTATGTGTAACAACCCTAATTTTCCTATACAAAATTTTTTTTCAAATATTTTTTTCAAAAAAATCCACAAAGGGGTATTTTAGCCTGAGCACAAGATATAGATAATTATTTTGTTTTTAATTACAAGTTACAAGAATGCAATAACTCCATTTTTAGTGTACAAGAAATTACTTTAAATTTAATGTATACTTGGAGTATTTACTCTTGCTGCTATCATTTTGAGTAATTAAATAACACCATAATTACAAGAAGGAGCTTGTAGCTCATTGGTAACACCTTGCACTGCTGAACCAAGCCACCAAAGTTCAAATCCCCTGCCCCACATTATTTTTAGATTATTTTTGTTTTAAATCCTTTGGAAGCCCAACAGTCCAAACACCGTAACTCCCAAAACTTGAACTACACTTTATAAAATAAATATACCAGAGGACCCACCTGAAGACCCCCCACCCACCGACCGCCTGAATCGGCCGGGATCAGCCGAGTCGGCCGACGGACCGGCCGACTCGGGCTAGCGCCGCCGGCCGGACTCGGCCGGACGGCCGAGTCGGCAACTGAAAAGTTGTGACTTTTCAGTTGCCCAACTCCCCTGCACACACCATTTACTTGGATCGGTTCCCGAGAATTTAATATACCCTAATTACTATGATTTTAAATGTTTTCCCACATTTTTTACAATTTTTTTAATTAAAAACCTTTCACCTACCCGACCCTACCCTACCATATAAATACACCCCCTACCCTCTACTCTCTCATCCCAAAACCCTAAGCTCACTCTCTCAAAATTTTCCAAGAGTTGTGTAATTTGAAAACAAGTGCACGGCGAAGCTCCGACGAAATTCCAGCGGAAATTCCGGTGACGTTTTTAGGAACAACCGGCGACGAAGCAACGCCTCGACAACCCCTTTAGTCCCCCCTTCACTCGCTTGCTTAATCGAAACCCGTAAGTCCCATTCTATCCCCCTTTCTATTTCTCTAAAATACGAAATTACGAAACCCGACGGAATCGGAACAAATCCGATTTCCGATTCGGTTTTCTATAAAAGTTCACTTCTCACCAATACATTCATGTTTAAATATCTTTATGTTGACTATTAAACTTTTAAAAATCAATTTGAATAAGTTTCATCACATGAAATGATAACCTTTCCAATTTATCGTATTTTTCACTTTAATACCATCATGTTTCGATTTCACATTTAACCCCTTAACTTTGCTATACATTTAAAGTAGAGCACGAGATAATGGCCTACCTCCACACACACGCAAATACAACCCTAAACGACATCATCAAAAAAAACTTAGAATACGATAAAACAATACTTTCATTTAAATACCATACTCTTAATAAAATCATTTCTAAAAAGTTTTAGCTTTGATACACTTTTAAATAAATACATTTTACTAGGAATAATACGATAAGTTGTGGACATCGATCGTTTATCTAAACCTGACTTTGTGGTGTCTAGGCTAGGCAAGTGAGCAAAGGTAACTTTAAAAGGCCCGTCTCACGATTCGTGAGTGGATCCCTCCTTTCCTCATTTGTACTTACCTGGCCACAATTGGCGGTGAAGAGGCGATTTGAGGCTTCTAACGACTTGTCGTTTAGACCATTTAGAAATAGGCTAGTTGATTTAGGGAACCCTAGAATCTAAAATACGGAAAATTACATTTTGCAAGTAAATACCTTTTACTTTATAAAACCGTTTTCTAAAGGATTAGTATTTTACAATCTTTGCAAAGTGCCGCTACAACCCATTTTTGGGGAACCCGTTCGGGATTGTGCGGTTTATCACGCACCCTCGGGCTAGTAGTGCGAGATTCAGACCTCCGCAAGGAGTATTCGGTCTCGAAAGGTTTAAAATACGACATCTTAAGAAAATGAGATTTTTGGAATATAAAATATTTATTAAAATTATTTTTGTATAAATATATGTATATTTATCATTTAAATAGATATTTTATTATAATATAAATATTCCACCTTTTTCTAAAAATCACAAGAATAAATTTTACACTAAAATACCATGAACTTCAAATAAATCAATATTATAGATAAATACCCTTATTTATAAAACTAGGATATTTTCACTAGAAATGTCACCACATAAAATCCACCCTCATTACAACTCTAAAGAAGAACAATAAATACTTGAGCCGTATTTTGAAAAGTATATAAAAGTATTTTTACATAAAACCCCCTCAAGTTTTATAAATTACCCTAAGGACCCTAGCAATTATAAGACTTCGATTCACATTCCTGATTGTCTGACTCGGGTTTGAGTCTGATTAATCTGACTTGAATATGATTCAAGTCAATCTATAATCTACAAGTTTCCAATTCAATATGAACACATGAATCCATGAATACAATTATCAATTTATACAACTTGACTGAACCGAACCATGGATATATATTCCTTTTACATGATTCTCAGTATTCCATTTACATGACTCTACGGTTATAACCGTTTCCTGATATCATGGTTTCGGTCAGTCAGTCAATCACTCATACAATCAATACAATTTTACAAGATAACAATACAAACAAGACATCGCGGGGTTTAAGGGGTAGATTGATACGGAAGGTGTTAAAGGTAGCACGAGGTGGTCAGATTTAATACACCTAACATGAATCTAGTTGTTGTTGTACCGTGGCATAAACGGTTCCTTGTACTACACGTGCCTCTAGTCTCTGGCCTATAGAGACTCCCCTCGTATACACTGGCATCCTTCTGTACCAAGCTACAAACAACAGCGTTAACACAACATTACAACAATAGTATACACCTTTAAAAGATATCGTCTTATTCTGTCGATTCTACTTTCCTCTTACCTTTGGGACTTACCGAGCGACCTGTTCGCTGACGACATTCTGTTTCTTTCTTCTTTGAATGTCGTCAGGTGATTTGGACCCAGCGGAGATCGAGCCATCTCAAGAAGACTTGGAGCAGTTTGCCGAAGACCCTGCACTTTAGTTTCATTGTACACTTTTCCTTTCTGTACTTTTCATTTCCTGTTATGCCACTGTTTAGGCATCTTTTTATTTTAGTTGTATTTCCTTTCATGTATTGTACAAAGAATGTTAATAAATAAAAGTTGTTGTTCTTTTTATTTCTTGTCTCTTGTGTATTTATTTTATATTGCTTAAATACTCTTAGCGTATGTACTTCTGAGTATATACGTAGCGGACCTCGTCGCGTCCCCTTCGCCGTATACTAGGAAGCGGGGCGTGACACTATGCGATCTGAGATGGAATCCATGTACACCAACAAAGTGTTGACTTTGGATATTGCTCCTGAAGGGGTAAAACCCATCGGGAGAAAGAGGGTAATTGAGAAAGATAATTTGGTGTAAATGGAAAAGTTGAGACATTCAAAGCTAGACTTATAGCAAAAGGTTTTCATCAACGACCTGGTGTCGACTATGATGAAACATTTTCTTCTGTCGCTATGCTTAAGTCCATCAGGATCCTACTTGCCATTGCTGCATACCATAACTACGAAATCTGGCAGACTGCACGTCAAAACCGCTTTTCTAATTAGTGATTTAGAAGAGAGCATGTATATGACACTGCCAGAGGGCTTCGTAGACAGTGGGAGCAGCGGAAGCATGTGCAAGCTGCATAAATCCATCTATGGGTTAAAGCAGGCATCGCGGAGATGGAACATCTGTTTTGATGAAGCTGTCAAAAAGTTTGATTTCATCAAAAAGGTAGATGAACCATGTATATATAAGAAGGTTGTAGAGAGTATGGTTGTCTTCCTCGTATTGTACGTGGATGACATACCCTTGACAGGAAACGAAGTTCCTATGCTACACTCGGTCAAGCACCTCTTATCACACAGGTTCTCCATGAAAGATCTAACCGATGCCTCATGTTTCCCGAATTAGAGCAAAGCTCTGTTCAGAATTCAAATTTTGAATTAAAGCCGCGCTTTTATAAAAGCGTTGCTCCATAAACAGTGCACCCCGCGCAAAACGCATAGGCGTTAACGCCGAATGCGCTGCGCTACAAGTAGCGCACCACGTGCAAAGCACGTGTGCGCTAGCGCTAAGAGCGCTGCGCTCCAAGTAGCGCATCATGGGCAGAGCGCATAAGCGCTAGCGCTGGAACTAAATGTTACTCACCGTTGTATCAAATATCCAACGGATATGATTAAATCATCAATTAACAAGAATGAAATTCTGTTGAATCTTTCCAAACAGAAAAGATTGTGCCCTGAATTTGGAACACCGTTGGATCAATGATCAATGGTGATTGAAAATCACTAAAAATACAGAACAAATTCTGTTAAGGAAAGATTTCTCAAAATCTTTTCAGACAACAAAATTGTGCTCTGTAAATCAGAGCACCGTTGGATCAATGATCCAATGGTAAATAAAAATTACCAAAGACAGAATAAATTCTGCATGGAAAGATTTCCCAATCTTGTTAAAAACAAGAAGGTTGCCTTCTGTAAATCAGAAGCCCTTGGATCAAAGATCCAACGATGGGAAATTCCCCAAATCAATTGGAGAAAAGATCTCCTTAACTGATTGAACAAACCATCTCGCCCTATATAAAAGCCCCCAGACTTCAAGTCTCAAACAGAGGAACCCCCCCCCCCCCCCATAAACTTTGAGAAAATCTCAAGAAGAAGAAGAAGCTCTCAGCAAAAGAAGACAATTCTTTTTCAAGGTAAAAAGAATATACAGACGAAATCGTCTCAATATAAACAGAAGTACTTACTTCTTTCACAGATCATAGATCTATAAGACAAAGTTGTCTTTCACAAAAGAGATTATGAACATCTCATTATAAAGGGGGGAGAATTATTCAATTCTCTTAGGATCACAGATCCACAAAGGCAAAGCCTTTCATCAAAAAGAGATTGAAATATCTCCTATGAACTAAGAACTTTGTTCTTAGAATTTTGAGACAAAATCCCTTATCAAAGAACAGATAATCTGCAGAGCGCAAAGTTAATCTAAGAAGAGCCTTAGCGCTCCTAATTAAAAAGTGCCTTGGTGCTCTTCATCTAGCGCAAAGCGCTGCAGTGCCATAGCGCATCAAACACAGCGCACTGCGCTCATTGGCTAGCGCTCAGCGCTAAGCGCACCACGTGCTTCTCACGTGTGCGCTGCATCACTAAAAGCGCTCTGCACTCATTATATGGCATCAGCGCCGAACGCCTCAACACTTCAACTAAAAGCGCATCAGCGCTCCACATCTAGCGCTAAGCGCATCAGCGCTCCACATTTAGTGCCAAGCGCATTAGCGCTTCATATCTGGCGCTACTGCCAAGTGCACCACATACTTTTATGTGTGCTTGGACAGAACGCAAAATGTTCTTTGAGTAAGCCTGGAGCTATGATAAATGTACAGCATTCAATTAAAGACAAACATTGTTAAAAGGGCCGAGCTCAAACAAATGCTTAACATCCCAAAATAAATGTTAAAACATTTTAACTTGATTGGACTTAGCCCAAGATTGGCCATAAGTCCTCAAATTCAGCTTAATTGAGCCCACATGCTTATAAATCACAGATCTTAGCCCCAAATTGGACTACAGATCTTTCAACCAACTCACGTCGGTTCGAGGGTACATCTCTTTACTCCTCTAATATTTGTCGTTGTAATCCTTCAATGTCTTCAGAGAGGTGACGGGTCCTGACAACCAAACATTCTACGGACTGTGGGGTCCTTTCAAACCCATGGACTATGATGTCCTTAACCTTGACTGTGGGGTCTTTAAACTCACGGACTATGATGTCCTTAACCTTGACTATGAGGTCTTTAAAATCACGAACTATGATGTCCTTAATCTTGGACCGAGATGTCCTTAAACTAACGGTGGACCGTAATGTCCCTAAACTAATCGACTGCAATGTCCCTAAACTAAACAATAGAGTCCAAATGCTCTTTTGTTGGACCTAAATGATCCCGTTAAGTCGATCTTAGTCTAAAATGAGACTAACGTATCCTTAACAAACGTTTAAGTTGATCTTAGTCTCAAATGAGGCTAACGTATCCTTAAACCCAACCCCCAAACCCAAATCTAAGAAGATACGGATTTGGACTAATCCACGCTCTACGGGCGACAACATAAATTAGTCTCCGTATACAATCCACGGGCAACCAAAAACAAAACAAACACCCACGACACGAAGTGACCATCTGGAGAAGGAGAAAGTGGTTACCGCGATGCGGTAGCGTAATTAACTGCAGGGGCTTGCGCCTGCAAGGAAGAGTGTCCCCGCAATCAAAAACCCCTCATCAACGAGGGGGAATCTGATGAAGTCTGCTATATCGGCCGCATTCATTTAGACCTTCGATACATGGTGCCATAAATCAACTTGGCATCTTCGGAGAGGTGGATGGATAGCACCAAATAGCATCTTCCCTCGAAATTCAGGCCTGACGTCCCAACGTCCCGGTCGCGTGTTTCGGTGGAGAACACCTCCTATATCCTGCGAATATAGATCTATAGAGATAGATCTAAACTGATTTGGGATTGTCCCGATCCAGGTACATAGACACCATACTAAAAGGGTTTAGTATGGAAGATTCTAAGCGTGGTAATGTACCCGCTTGTTCAAGAATCACCCTCTCCAAAGAGATGTCTATCGAGACTGATTTGGAGAGGGCTCGCATGCAAGGAATGCCCTATGCTTTGGCAGACGGGTCAATCATGTATGCGATGTTATGTACCAGACCAGATGTAGCTTACTCACTAGGTATAGTGAGTAAGTATCGAAAAGATCTTTGGGAAAACCACTGGACGGCTGTGAAGAACATTCTTAAGTGCTTGAGAATGACTAAAGAGAAGTTCTTAGTGTATGGTAACGATGAACTCCAGATGGAGTCCTTTACCGATTCGAGCTTCCAGAGTGATAAGGATGACTGAAAGTCAGTCTCGGGTTTTGTCTTTACCCTCGGTGGAAGGACGGTATGTTGGAAGGGTTCCAAGATATATACCGTAGCAGACTCGTTGATAGAGGCTAATTACATCGCTTCTAATGATGCTGCCAAAGAGGTTGTCTGGATGAATAAGTTCATATGATGAACTTGGTTCCTACCATTGTGCATCCAAATACTTGTGTATTGCGATGACAATGGAGCTGTGGCTTTGGCCTAGGAACCCCAGTCCCGTTAGCGATCCAGACATATTCTTAGAAAGGATCACCTGATCAGGGAGATAGTTGATCTCCGGGAGATCGAGGTCAGGAGAGTTAACACAGAGGATAACACAGTGGATCCACTCACCGAGGTCATCCCCTAGATGCTATTCAAGAGACTTTTAGGACGTTGAGTATGAGATACTACAACAACTGGCCTTAGTGTAAGTAGAAGATTGTTAGGAATATGTATGCCCTAGACGCCATTATTGGTGATATAGTGGATTCTTGGACATATATATAGAGTACTTTCTTGCTCGACATAATAGTATGCTATCAAGTTACCTTTATCTTAATATGTAGACTGGTATTTATACTGTCTATCTCTTACATGTTGATAAAGCCCTTAGGATATATACTTGACTACCAGGATTATGATGAGATTATACTAGTGGGGCCAGGGTAGTCCAAAAGTAAATCCTTTAATCAGTTCCTATTCAAGAGAATATCGAGACTAGGGCATCGATATTCCAGAGTAGACTAGTGTGTACGTTTCTTGTCCCTTAGAGGGCGGTGGTTGATCCCACAACCATTGGTGTGTGACATCAAAGATTGTACACAGATGCTCATTGGAGAATGGGTACACCAAACGGACTCGCCGAGGACTCCTAGTTGGTAGTATACCTATCGTCAAATAGCAGTCCTCTGGTGACACTGGTACAGGTTAGTCTATAGACCTGAGATCATCATAGAGTCTTGCGTGGCTCCCACTGTGCTTTGATTTCCTCCCTGCCACGCTCAAGAGGACTTGTGCAAACAGGTGGATTTTGGGTACATTCCCGAGTCACATGGAGGAAATGAGCGATAGGAGGGGTTTCGTCTCTCCCGGTATTGGGGGTTGATGTTGCGCTATGATCGATTGGTTATAACTGGAAGTCCCTGGCCAGGGATGCTGCTGAAATTTACTGATAAGTGTTATCAGTAGTTTCTCGAACCATTATTGGCCAGACATCGGCATGACTTATCACGTTACTGGGGTCTGACGTTTACCACCCCTAGATATGATATGCAACATATCAGACGAAGAGACCAGACTGTACGGTAGTGTTACTGATAGGCTTCATGGAGAGTATGGACAAGCTTGCTTGTTGATCTTCATATCGCTCAATACCCGGGTAGCCATTACATCCAGCTAGTACCGCTGACGGCTTGGTGGTGACTGATGTGATCATCACTTACTGCTGGAGTATTGACGAGTCTGTAGAGTCCCACACAGAAGTTCCCCGGTTCAAGCGAAACGAAGTAGGACACATATGTGATATGTGTGTGGGCCTGATTAAATACGTGCATGTGATACCGTATTGTAATCTGGCAGTTATCTGTTATCGATTTAGGTTATATGTGATATAACCAGATTATTGAACCAAGTGTTGATTTGATAATGTGATACACAAATTAATGATATTAGTCGGTCATATGTGATATAACCGGATTATTAAATCAAGTGTTGATTTAATAATGTGATATATATTATATTTGATATAATTATATCTTAACTAATATCATTAGCTCACTAAATATTTTCTTATATGTATTAATATATATATGATATATATATAAATATATATATGTAGCATGGCATGATTTCTATTTTTGAGAAAAATGGAAAATGAAGTGGAAACGGGGAAGACTTTGGGAGCATGGTTGCAAGCATGGGCTTTATATTTGTTTATTCATCTTGACACACTATTTAAGCATGGTTGCAATTTTATATTGCAATAATTCCATGCTTGAATGAGTGAGGGGTCAAGAGTTGCCATTTTTCATCTCATTCAACACTTAACCATTTTCTTGAGTTGCTCCTATTTTTGCTCTCATGCTCTTTAGCTTTTTCTTCTTCTTCAATGTCATGGTTCAAGCTTCAACCCTCACATGTGATGTGAACCATGAAGCTTGAATAAAAACTTGTGAGCTTTAACATCCCCTACTTCACCATCCTACACTTGACTAGCGATCGAGTGTAGCGTGTTTACTACGCTAAAGAGTTTAGTGTAGAGGTAGCTTAAGTTGGAGAGACTTCGCGTGGATCATCTTCGGCATGAAGGTCATCGGAGGAAGCTCGTCCAAACCCTCAAGTGGAGCCTAGTGGAGTCGCGGGACTACTACACGGAGCATGTGAAGTGAAGGACTCGATCTACGAGAGTATAGCCATCTTCACTTCTTTATACTTAGTTGATATCAAACGTAAAACCCTAATCATCTAGTTAACGATCTTTTAAATTCTAGCTTAGCACCCATAAAAATTTGAATTCGGCATGTTTGATGTCACTTGGACCTCATGGTGGTGCTAGGGTAGACTTTCACTATATACATGTATCATATATTTGTCATCTGCATACATTTTAAATAATACAATTAAAACCAAATATAATATTTTAATACCTAGCATGACCTGCATCATACCCCATACCCTATGGTTGCATCCATACATCGTGTTCACTTCCTGTTTGATGAAACGGACTCGTTTGGATCGCTACGTGCATTTTACGTGTATCCATTCTTGGGGGTATGCATTTTCTTTAACCAGACATCGCATCATGGTTTTGGTTGATACGTATATTTTTCGTATTTTAAAACTAGATTTTTAGACACAGCCCGGATATTTTTCGGAGTATTTTTGTATTAGCTATAAAATCCTAGTTTACATATTATAATATATTTAAACCTAAAATCTAAACTTCGGGGTGTGTGTGTGTGTGTACGAATATATTTTTCCTTAACTAATCTATATTCTTTCCCCCCCCCTCTCTCTCTCTCTCTCTCTCTCTCTCTCTATATATATATATATATATATATATATATATATATATATATATATATATATATATATATATATATATATATATTCAAAAACCTAATCTTTACAAATCAACAGCCCCCCCTCTCTCTCTCTTCGTCACCTCTCTCTTTTCTCTTTCTTTCACCACGAGAACCCTAACCTGACGCCTGCACCCTCACCGCCGACCTCCTCGTCCCCTCGCCCTCGTCAACCTCACCCCGACCACCATCTCCTCCACTTCCTTCGCTCCCTCTCTCAACTCCCGAGAACCCACGAACCCAAGCCAACCCAAGAACTCATCGTCGGCAACTCGCCGACGCCACCACCCTCACCATCTCCTCCTCTCATCCCTCTCCTCTTTCTCCCCGAGAACTCCCGAGCACCCAACAACCGACCCCAACACCCAATAACCCAAGAAACCCATCGCCGGATACCTCGTCTTCACCCATCGCCTCCTCGTCTCTGACCCCAAATCCATAGCACCAAACCACAGTCCCTTCTCCTTTCTTCTTCTTCTTCTTCTTCTTTCCTTCTCTTTTCTTTTCTTGCTTTCTTGGTTTTTCCGGTGATCGCCGGAGTCGCACACGTCGCCGACGATCCGGGTGACCCAGTCGCCGTTCTCATCCAGCGTGGTCACGTTCTTGAGTAGCCTGGTTCAGTTCTGTACGCACGTGGTTCGCATCGCGACATTTACCCGACGTCGAACGGGACATACGTACCCCATAGTGAGATCCGATCAGGAAAGTTTATCTTGCTACATGCTATGCTATTATATTTATACCCATATGAATAAAAATATTACATGTAGTTTAATCGTGCATTCGATGTTACAGTTTACCATTTTACGATACCCGTACGTATCCGTACTGTTTATTGCATATCTAATTACATGCCGGAACACCCTGATGTCTTTTCACTATTATATTACCATGCCATGTTATTTAGCTTGCATCATAAGTATTCATGGATATATATATATATATATATATATATAGGTTATTACAGATAGACACATATGCAACTTGACATCAGCACTTTACCGTGATCCCGATATCGTTTACAGTTTTACATTTAGTGTCCACTTGATATATATACACCACATGACTTGCCCTGATACACTACTTGATTTGTTACCTGATCTTGTTACTAATGCCGACAATCCTGACTTATTGTCCTGACGGACGTAACCTGTTATCTACATAGACAAAACTTATACCCGCTTGATCCTGTGTTGGCATTAGTTCCATATTATAAATACCTGACTTGAACACATAACCTTGGGGGTAAGTGGAAATCAATAATGAAACCTGACTTGTAACTCGACAGTTCGATACTTATACTGATCAGTCTTTACGGGCTAGGCCAGACCCGAGATGATGATGATGACATCATTCATCTGTACATGTTACCTGTTTACTGTCTAGCGACACGTCTCGGATTCAGCCGAGAGTCATGACCGTGGTCCCGGGCATGCACGGGATACTATTGAGTTATATCGATGATTCCATTAAATTGATTTCAAAAACTTTAGAATAGATAACCCAGTAGCACGGTTTAGATTATTCATCGCACTTCACATACATATACACACCTCACTGTCTATATTCATGTTGTTGATTTATATTCATGCCTGTATATCTGGTTACATCCTGGTTCTTACTATTGTTTTGATATTATGACGCACTGACGTCTAGGTTTTGCATAGCCCAGTCCCTCTATCTCTTTCGTAGGCTGAACAGGAGTATTTTAGCTGTCAAACCGAGCAGTGAGGATTGCGTTTAGTGATGCTTAGTTTAGTTTAGTTTTTCCGCAGCTTTTATTTCTTAATGTGAGCACATATTAGGACATATTTCCATATGTTATTATTTATTGGATTTATCGTTTCCGCTTTTATATTTCTTGACTCTTTTATTTTGGCAAATGGACATGTACTAGATAGATTTTATATTTACCGTTCTTGATATCCTATAGACAGCCGTAATGTGACTGTGGAAGGATATTTCCTATCCACAGGTAGCATGGTTGGCTCTGTCACGTACCGTAGTTAGCGCACTCTGGGAAGAGGAGTGTGACAGAGGGTGAAGAGAGTAAGGTCGGGACGAGGTCGACGACGAGGGCTGGCGAAGGCGAGGGCTAGGGTTTGGGTTTCGCGGGTGATAGAGGAAGAAAGAAAGAAGAGGGAGGAGAGAGAGAGGGGTAAGGGTTAAGTAAATTATTAGGTTATATAATAAATATATATAAGAGAGAGGGAGAGAGACAGCGGGGGGGAAAGAGATCGAAGGGAGAAAGAGATGTTGAGGGATTAGAGAGAGGGAGAAATAGATTAGTATATAATTAGTTATTATATATATATATATATATATAACTGTTATTTTTTTAAAATATTATTATATAAATATATATTGGGATTATACAGCTAATATCAAACTACTCCGAAAAATAACTGGGTCTCTTCTAAAAATTTAGTTTTTAAATATGGAGAATATATGTAAAAGTTAAAACCATAATGCGATATTCGGTCAATAAAAATGCATACCCCAAGTACGGATCTACGTAAATATATGTAGTGATCCAAACGAGTCTGTTTTAACAATTAGGATATGAATATAATGTATAGATGCAACCACATGATATGGGGTACGATAACATGCCATGCTAAATATCAAAAATATATTATTTGATTATTATTTGTATTATTAAAAGATATGTGGATACAAAATATATCATGTATGTGTATAGAATCTAGATGTGCATGGATCTTCTGTACTAATAATTATTTGACGTAATCTTGAACCATGATGGGTTTCAAACATGCGGGTCGGGTCAGATACTAACCACAGTTACCAAATGCACTATCCACAACCCAAACAATAATAATAAAGAAATATGTCGCAAAATTTTAAATACCCTAAATAAAAAATATAGTAGAACTGCACTAGGGTGTTAAAACTTTTTTCCGGCGCTTACGTGAGTTTCACATGAGGCACTGTGTAACTTGGCCTTAGATGCTCACGTGCTTTTTACGTGAGGCGCTGAGTTCTTTTGGAGATTTAATCTCTATTGATATTTTTAGAGAATTTAAACCTCTGTTAATGGTATTTTGGCCATTAACGATCATCAAAATCACTATTTTGAGGATCTGGGATCGGATTCTTTAAGAACTAAGTTCTTGATTTGAAGGAACTAAGTTCCTGGAGTATTATGAACTCTATATTCTCCATGTTCTTTTATCCATGTTTTGTTGTCCATGTTTTCAGAAAGGTTAAAGCTCTGCTAATGGTACTTTGACCATTAACGATCACCATGATCATTATTTTAAGGATCTGGGATTAGGTTCTTTAAGAACTAAGTTCTTAATTTGAAGGAACTAAGTTCCCGAAGAATTATGAACTCCGTCTTCTTCATGTTCTTCTATCCATGTTCTCCCCTGAATTTTTTATTCTCAAAACAAGATCTTCCCTATGAGAATTAAATTCTCAACGTGTGAGAAATTTTTTTGTGGATTTCAGATCCAGAGAAAGAACTAAGTTCTTTGAGAAGGGTTAAACCCTTGTATTTGATATGATAGGTAAAGAAAATGTTTTGATCTCTATGGATTTTTTACCTAGGATTTTGAGGATAAAGATCATCTTCTTTGAGAATTAAATTCTCTGTTGTTTTATGGAACCTTTTTTGAGATCCTTCTATATTTTTCACAGAAGCTTATGAGAAGTTTCCTTTTTTTATATCGAGTCCTCCTCCTCTTTTCATCTCTTTGCTCCTATTTATAGGAGAAGGAAATGAATCAATTTGTTGCGAAAATCTCTCATTCAGATCATGATTGATTTCATAATCAATCCAATTGATATTTTAGATCAACCGGTGAATTTTATTCACCGTTGGATTTTTAATCCAAAGGCTCTTTATTTAACAGAGAATATTTCTTGTTTATTTTAATAAAATTAGGAAAATATTTTCCTAAGATAGAATTTTATTCTATCATATGAATATCTTGTTAATTTAACAAGATTAGGAAGATATTTCCCTAACATATAATTTAATTCTGTTATATGAATATCTTGTTAGTTTAACAAGATTAGGAAGATATTTTCCTAATATAGAATTTTATTCTATTATATGAATATCTTATTAGTTTAACAAGATTAAGAAAATATTTTCCTAATATAGAATTTTATTCTATCACAAGATTAGGAAAATATTTTTCTAATATAGAATTTTATTCTACCTAATAGAGAAGTTCATTCTGGTTTGTTTATCAAGATCAGAAAAATATTTTCCTAAGATAGAATTTTATTCTATCAGATGATTGATGGGTGATTTTATAATCATCGTTGGATGTTTGATCCAAGGGTCCTCTATTTAACAGAGAAGATCTTTTTAGTTTGAGAAAGATCATGGAAATATTTCCCATATAGAATTTAATTCTATCAGATGATTTAATTTGTGATATTTTATCACAATTGGATTTTAAATCCAAGATTCTCTGTTAGAGAAAGAACTTTCCATATTAAAAAGATCAGGAAAAATATTTCCAAAAAATAGAATTTAATTCTATATGGAATTCAATTCTATCATTAGAGAGCATTTTAAATTGCAGCGCTCACGTACTTTGTATGTGAGTGCTGCCAAAAGAATGCGGAAAGGGAACTCACGTGTTTAACACGTGACTCCTAGTGTGAGTTTATGCCTATTTATTTTCAGCGCTCATATGCTTTGCATATGAATGCTCACGTGTTTAACACGTGAGATCTATTTGGCCTTTGGTTATTATGTTAAGCGCTCATATGCTTTGCATATGAGCGCTCACGTGTTTAACACGTGAGGCCTGTTTGGCCTTTTTGTTATTTGCTTTCAGCGCTTATATGTTTTACATATAAGCGCTCACGTGTTTAACACGTGATGCCAAATTATGAGAATTCTTTTCCTCTTTCTTTTTCTCCTTTTTTATAAGGGAACAAATAGCCCTTAGCCATAAAAAATTTGCGGGAACAAATGCCCTTCACTACTTTGCCCACGTAAATATGTATGTGGGTGAAGAAGTGCAAAGTTATGCATGACCATAGAATTGATGGCTTAGGAGACAAGTTTAGGATCTTTGTAGCCTAAGTCTTTTTTCATCTTCATGAGCCGTAAGGGTCTCAAGAAGTTTTTTCTCCCTATGAGTCATAAGGATCTCATAGATGCATATTCTCTCTAGAAATCGTAAGGATTCCTAGGTGTTCATCGCCTCCGTGAGTTGTAAGGATCTCACTCGGGTATTTTTTCCTTACGAGTCGTCAGGACCTATAAGTAGCTTCTTCATTTTAGTGGCATGTAACTTTGACGAATGTGGCCCGTGGATAATATACAAGAGTTGGTCTTGAGCTCCTTGTAGGTTAACAATGGCTTAGAAAACAGGTTTAGATCTGTCGCCTAAGACTTTTCAACTTTATGAGCCGTGAGGGTCTCATAAAAATGTTTCTCCCTCCGAGTCTAGAGAATCCCGTAGGTGTATTTTCTTCTTAGAAGTGTATTTTCTTCTTAGAAGTTATAAGGACTCTTAAGTGTGTTTTCTCCTGAGAGTCGTAAGGATCTCACAAGAGAACTTTCTCCTTACGAGTCGAAAGGACTCGTAAGTGGTTTCTCCTCCTCGTCGGTATGCAACTTTGGAGAATGTGTCTCGTGGATAGTTTACAAGAGTCAGTTTGGACCTACTTGTAGGGCCACGGTGCTTAGGAAACAGTTTGATATCCCCGTTGTCTAAGACTTTTCACCTTCATGAACCGTGAGGGTTTCATAAGATATTTTTCTCTACGAGTCGAGATGAGTCGAGAGGATCTCGCAGGTGTATCCTAACGTGAAATATAGATAACCTTTTTTTTATAGAGGTCCGTTAGGTTTGTGGTACAAGGTTTAAGTCCATCGTACCGTCTTTTAACGACTCTGAAATTCTTGTACAGAAATTTCTTGTTATTTCACATTAAAGGGTATTACAGCCTGTGTAAGAGTTAAAACTTATTTTTGTTAAATAAAAGCAAGAAGCAACTTTTAGTTCACTGGTAAAGCCTCTACACTGCTGTGACATAGTCTGTGCGTTCGATTCCTATCAGACCCAATTATTTTTAGGATTTTTTCTTTTTAATTTTTCGAAAGCCCAAGCGTTACACATGCAATTCACGGAGAAACGAAAAGTTCCAGAAAAATCAAACATGCGCAAATAGGAGTAAACACCCAACTTGACACGTGGCACAAATCTCGAGACAGGCCACTCAGATTCGACCGTCCATTTCCTTGATTTGGCCGCCGCCGACGGTATGGATAAGCCCAATTGCCTCCATGCTTTGCACACTTGTCCCTTCGACTCCCCTGCACTGTTTGATTTTCCTACAATCAAACAGAGACTCTTCAATTCACCATTTAACATCATTTAAATTCTTTTAATCCACATTTTTAATTCTCAAACTCTAATTCTTCACTATAAATACCACCCCATGCCCTAGCTCATCCCCATTCTGAAATTTATAACAAAAATTCTCTCAAACTCCCTAAGCACCATGTAGTGTTAAGCTCCCCAAGTAGAGTAGCAAACCAAACTCGACGACCGAAGCATCTCCGACGAAACCACGGCCCCCGAGGGCTTTTTCTCTCTCTTGTTAACCATCTAATCTTGTAAGTCCCTTCATCTCTATTCTTTTCCAACTCAAAACAATTTTTAAAACAAATCAACAAAAGTGGAGTTATCTCCAATATAATCTTCTTTTTTTAATTTTTGTATGCCACTTGATAAGCAAATTAGATCAAACTAATATCCTATACTAACCTTATTTCACATCATTTAGTTTTTAGCTTAACAAAAAATTCATGTGAAACAAATATATAACGAACTTTTTATTTAAAATACCATGAACTTTAGTATAGCTTTTCTCGATAACTAGTTTATCTACCTTTAGGAAAACCTCACGGGGTAACGACCTACCCCACATGCACACCATGGTTTCATAGCACGGTATCCTAGTTCTATGGTTCATTTAAAGAATAACTTTTACCACACCTTTACAAAATCTCGGTATTTTGAAATCCTTGGCAATTACGCCTCTACAACCCTCGTCAGGAGACCCGCTAATGGATGGTGTGGATTATCAAACATCCTTGGGACAGTAGAGCGAGATGCAGAACTCCTCACGGAGTATTCGGTCTCGAAACGAAATAAAAATACGGTTTTTAAGAAATACGACTTTTCTAAATAAAATAAAAACTAAATTTTTGAAAAAATTATATAAAAAATTATGAATCCGTATTTTCAATAAAAACAAATTATAAAACTATATTCTTTACAATGAAAAGTTAGAATTTTTAATAAAATACCACCAAGTTCCCAAAAGTAGTAGTTTTCACAAAAGTACCATAAACTTTCGAAAAGCTAAGTTTTATCACCAAAATACCACAACAATTAAAATACATATTCATGAAAACCTTAAATATTACAAATCGCCCTCGAGGTTTATTTTTAAAGTATATTAAAGTATTTTTCATAAAACCCCCTCGAGATATGCAAACGATATTGTAAGAACTCTAGAATTAATATAGGTTTAAGCGGCATCATTTCTCTTGAGTCCCAGGGAACCGGAGAAAGTGAGTGCTTGCCTATTCAGATTAGACAACTTAACGGAGTTATCAATGGTAATTGTCTTGAAAAAAACACAAATCCTGCCGTCTATGTGCAGCAGTTGTCGATTTCTCCCAAACATAAGATTTTTAACAGTTTAAATCAATTCCTATGAAAAAGACATAAACTCGAATCCAATCTCGAATCTAAACTTGAACTTAAACTTAAACACAAACTCGAACTCTAACCTAACTCGAATCTAAACTCGAACCCAAACTATTCGAACCAACTTGAGATTTCAATTGTTATGACTCGCATATTACTCGACTCACTCGACTACATTCTACACCTTTTGAAATCTATGGTTTCGATTGATTTGTATGGATTTTTACGATCAAAAATAATATTACCGCAATCAAGAACGGCGTCGCTTGGTAGCTAGCCAGTGAGTACGGGTCGGTCCACAGGGATTTTGTGTATTTCCTAATTGTTCTAACGAGTTAATTCCGATTGGTGTCGGATTAATTAAATCTAAAAACTAAAGTTTATCTAGATCTAAATCTTGCTAGGGTTAGGTTTAGGTTAGGTTTGGAAAGTCAATAAATCTCACCGCTTTCTATACCCAAATTAAGATCTCTTTAAGAGTTATGGTAATTATTAATAAAGGGGATTAGTACCATCGGGAAGAAACGGTGTTTCTTCCTCTAGGTTCTTGTCCTTCCTTTCTTAATCCTTACCCTAACCTCCATGGAAAACACGCTCAACCGGGCATTTATACTACGGTATCACCGCTACCTCGTGGGATAGGGTGCCGTAGGGAGCGGTGTGTGCATGTATGCATGGAGTCCTATAAAAACTTATGATGGGCAAGAAAGGGGTGAGAGATCTTCATCTCTCAAGCCTTCCCCAAAGCTAATCCTAACAAGCGAGGAGACTACTCGCTCATTAGGGAATTGAAGCACATATCTAAACTATCTATCTAGGGCAAGGAATTAAAGATCTAACTAGGGCAGATAAGAAATTACCTAGGGCAAATAAAAAGAAACTACTTACAAATTGATGCTCTCTTCATTCATTGCAGAAAATTACAGATCTGAATTTTTGATATAAAATGAGGCACAAGAAGAGGCATACCATAAATCAGGTTTTTAGGGTTCTATTTATAGATTCATAGAAAACCCTAGGGTTACAATCGACGCACATATGCTATTACAAAAATACCCTCTAAGAAAAAGACCTAGTCAACGCTCGCAGCCGCCTCGGAATTTTTCCATCAATACGGGCTCTTCATGGCCGCGGTTCCGCGGCCAAAGCCCACTTTTGGCCGCGGTTTCGCGGCCGTATATGGGCCTTGTGGGCTTATTTTCTTTGGGCTGATTCATGTTGCATTTTTCTTGGTTTTTCTTCAGTTGTTTTCTCAGATTGGCTTCTGGTTCTCTTCCAGATCTCCACAGTGAATAAAGTCGTGGACTTTTACCGCTTGCTTCGTGTCGAAGTCTTGAATCTTGCTCTGCCTTTGTGCTTTGTGAAATTTCTCATTGATCTTCGTTTAGTCTTCAAACTGTAGGCAAGATAAAGATTCTCTGTTTGTTGGTCGAAGTCTCACTTTTTCATCGTCTTTTCATTGTTTTCACTGTTTTTGTTCCAAAAACCTGTAACCTGCAACTATGTAGCAGACATGGGTCAAAAGCACCTGTTTATTTGTAAAGTGAATAAGAATAGGGAATGTAATAATGCAATATTATGATATGAACAAATACCCACAAACTTATCTTTTGCTCGTCCTCGAGCAAACCTAGTTTTATTCTCAACAAAAACCTAACCTCACTTTCGCAGGAAAACGCGATTGCACTGAGCTCGTGCAACAAGCCGTTAAACCTCTAGGTGTCCCTAGTAGGAGGAGTGTTGTCTCCTGAGGGTTTTCAGCGGATACTACCCACAAAATCCTATCAATTTGGCTTATCGACTTTTATTCTCCAATTAGGTTTTCCAACAAGGAATTCTATTATTTTCGACTCAGAAATTATACACCCGTATTCTTCACGCTTTCTTATTATTTAACTTAAGATTATATATATTCTTGTGAATTTACTTAGATTTTGGCATCTCTTAAGTTTTCCTTCTACGGTTCTATCTCAACTAAGGAATTTTTATCATCTCTACTAAAGATACAAGTCCTATTCTTCATTCCTATCTCTTATCTAAACCCCAATCACATACCCCTACGTGTGTGTATATTTCACCCCTACACTTGGAAATTCAAATCAAGCTATCTACTCTTGTCCGTCGTCCAAAGCACTTCTTAATAGATGAATTTTTAGATGAATTTTGCTCATACATCCTTCATGCGACTGTTAATACTTCTTGTGGTACCAACAACCGATTACAAGATGTGTTCGCATATTAAACCATAATTCCTAGTCTTGCAACACCTAAGGCTTTAGCAGTGACTCCCAAACCAGTTGGTCTAAGGCACTAGGTGATGAAGCACCCTCGCTAAATATTTTTTCTATTAATGCAGCCTTAAGTAATCACAAAAACCAGTGTTCATTTTTTTTATCTCTTTATTCACACTTGTATTTTTATTTTATTTTCTTCGTACTGAGGACTTTAGACAAGAGCATTTCAGGGTCTCTTCTATTATTCCAAGTTTCAAGGTTCGTGTTTGTGCAATTTGTAGGGTATATATTTTCAGAATTTAGACTTAAGCTTAAGAATTATTTTTCAAACTTATACTTTAATAAAAATTTCAATACTCTTCCCTTGTTTTTTCTTGGTTTTTCTTCAGTTGTTTTCTCAGATTGGCTTCTGGTTCTCTTCCAGATCTCCACAGTGAATAAAGTCGTGGACTTTTACCGCTTGCTTCGTGTCGAAGTCTTGAACCTTGCTCTGCCTTTGTGCTTTGTGAAATTTCTCATTGATCTTCGTTTAGTCTTCAAACTGTAGACAAGATAAAGATTCTCTGTTTGTTGGTCGAAGTCTCACTTTTTCATCGTCTTTTCATTGTTTTCACTGTTTTTGTTCCAAGAACCTGTAACCTACAACTATGTAGCAGACATGGGTCAAAAGCACCTGTTTATTTGTAAAGTGAATAAGAATAGGGAATGTAATAATGCAATATTATGATATGAACAAATACCCACAAACTTATTTTTTGCTCGTCCTCGAGCAAACCTAGTTTTATTCTCAACAAAAACCTAACCTCACTTTCGCAGGAAAACGCGATTGCACTGAGCTCGTGCAACAAGCCGTTAAACCTCTAGGTGTCCCTAGTAGGAGGAGTGTTGTCTCCTGAGGGTTTTCAGCGGATACTACCCACAAAATCCTATCAATTTGGCTTATCGACTTTTATTCTCCAATTAGGTTTTCCAACAAGGAATTCTATTATTTTCGACTCAGAAATTATACACCCGTATTCTTCACGCTTTCTTATTATTTAACTTAAGATTATATATATTCTTGTGAATTTACTTAGATTTTGGCATCTCTTAAGTTTTCCTTCTACGGTTCTATCTCAACTAAGGAATTTTTATCATCTCTACTAAAGATACAAGTCCTATTCTTCATTCCTATCTCTTATCTAAACCCCAATCACATACCCCTACGTGTGTGTATATTTCACCCCTACACTTGGAAATTCAAATCAAGCTATCTACTCTTGTCCGTCGTCCAAAGCACTTCTTAATAGATGAATTTTTAGATGAATTTTGCTCACACATCCTTCATGCGACTGTTAATACTTCTTGTGGTACCAACAACCGATTACAAGATGTGTTCGCATATTAAACCATAATTCCTAGTCTTGCAACACCTAAGGCTTTAGCAGTGACTCCCAAACCAGTTGGTCTAAGGCACTAGGTGATGAAGCACCCTCGCTAAATATTTTTTCTATTAATGTAGCCTTAAGTAATCACAAAAACCAGTGTTCATTTTTTTTATCTCTTTATTCACACTTGTATTTTTATTTTATTTTCTTCGTACTGAGGACTTTAGACAAGAGCATTTCAGGGTCTCTTCTATTATTCCAAGTTTCAAGGTTCGTGTTTGTGCAATTTGTAGGGTATATATTTTCAGAATTTAGACTTAAGCTTAAGAATTATTTTTCAAACTTATACTTTAATAAAAATTTCAATACTTTTCCCTTGTTTTAACTTAGCCCAAGAAGTCAACTCGAAATTTGCCTATTTCTAAATAAACTACAAAGACATATACTTTCTATCGTTAAACTTTAAGAAAAGTTATTTTTAGGGTTTTTAATTTACTAAGTCTAGATCTAGTTGTTCCTAGCTAGTTAACCTTTTTGTCAAACTCAAGTCAATTAGGGCCAAAATTGAATGTTTTAATTTTTATAATTTTTGAAATTTTTCAATTTTTATGGGTTTTAAAATAAGTATGCAAATGCAAAAATATACATATGAATGCGAAGGAAGAAAGCTTACCGAGCACACCCCCAAACTTAACCTTGACAGTGTCCTCACTGTCAGGCTACACCAAGAAGGTCAAAAATGTCGGCACTCCCCTGTTTATTTATTTATAAAAAAAATTATTTTTTTATTGTCAAAAGAAAAACAAAAAAAGTATATATATATATACAACAAGGTTCCCCCCAAACTTAAGTGAAACAGTGTTTCCACTGTTTTAAGCGTTAAAGTTCAGAGTTAGGGAGGAGAAAAATCAAACTATACAAGGCCTTACACAGACCAAAGGTTAGCACCAACCATTCAAAAACTCTATCGTGATAATGGTAGGGTTTGTGGAAGAATGGAGTGTAAAGAAAGGAGTTGAAAAACACACGAGACCGTATGGGAAGAAGGGTGGAATATGGTCTCGGTGGAGGAGAAGAACGACGGAAAAGAGAAAGAAGTGTAGTACGAACTTGAGGGTGTAAATCGAGTGAATAAATTAGCACAAATTGTGATGACCGATGTGTTAAAAGCGATTGTGCTAATTCATCATCCCGTCGAGAAATGGGGTCAAATTCCTCAAGATTCGCGAGAAAACATGGGTACGTTGAACTTGGTAAACCATCCACTGAAAATGGAAACGCGACGGATTCTTGCGTGGTCGAAACGATAGGAAGGACGAAAAGGAGTGATTTAGGGATAGTCTTATTCTCACCTAAGTAATCTGTCTCGAACTTGAAGGATTCCATCAATGGTTCGAAATGACTGTAAGCAACCGAGTCTGATGGTTCAACTAACTCATCTGAAAATTTAAAGGACTCAAACTCGGGAGGTGAGTTTTCAACATCGTCCGAAAAAGTGAAAAACTCGTAATCGTTATCAGCTGTGAGAACTGAGTCAGATTCAAAGAGAAACGCACTAGTGGCGTCAAAACCGTTGTGATCAAACAGAAATTTTTCAAGCTCACAGTCCTCAAGCGTGATCTTTTGCGTGGTCGGAACGATGGAAGGGAGGGAGGGTGATTTAGGAAGTATAACAGTTAAAGGTTCACAAGGATGAATTGGAAAATCCGACACATCAAACAAAAATGGTTCATTCTCAATACTATCCTCAATACTCTCCTCAATACTATCCTCATAATTCTCCTCAAAAGTTATCCCATCCATGCAATTATCATCAAAATCAAGACGCATATGAAGTTTGGGAGAAACATTTAATGACTCGGGATGATGAATTAGAGATAAAATTTCAGTCAAATTTATGGGTTCATCATCCAAAATATTCCCGGCGTCTATATCCTCAATCAAGTGAAAATCAATTTTTTCGGACACCTCATCAAAAGCATGGATATTTATCAATTCAGGTTCTAGATTGGAGGTGTAAAGATCGAAAGGATTAGGTGTGGTTTCACTCGAAAGAGACCCTTCACAATCTGGCAAATCAAGCACTACAAAGTCGCACAACTCATTAAATGTTTTATTTTCAACTGATGAATCATTTGGGACACTTGTTTGAAAACTGGAGTTGTGGAATTCAATTGGTAATGGGTAGGTTTGATTTGAAAGGGTGCACGGCTCACTCTCTCCTCTCAAATTCTCACTCTGTCCAACCGCCTCCTCATACATTGGAATTTTTGGAGCTAGTTGGAAACTAGCTACCGGTTCACTAGGTTGCATAAGGGCGGCCATGGACGCATCCATATTCCTAATCATTTGGTTTGTCGCTACCATATAGGCCTCCAACGACTGTTCCAAACTAGACATGGGTAGTGAAGAGGTTTCAGTAAAAGATTCAAAGTTATTTGGATTTTGGAAACTCCCAAATGGTTGTGTCGAAGCAATGTCTAGTGAAGGTAGGAAAGTCGGGTAGGACTGGTAGGAATTGGATGGTTGGACAGGAGTAGGATCAACATTTGGATAAAAAGATGAATGGACTTGTTGATCCCAAGAACTCAAAGTGTTGAAAGGAGTGAAAGATCGGTTACGAGATTGTTCAATGTTTTTAGCAATAGACATGGGTTTCGGAGTTACAACAGGACTCTCAAAAGGGGTATCAACGTAAGAAGGTGGTGAAGGTTGAAATGGTTGATATAAAGTGGATTGCGGAGTTGAACTGTTTCTCCTAGACGCTTCTATTCGATCTTTCAAAGAAATTTTAGGCATGGAGGGGCCGTCCGTAATTCGACCAAAACAATTCGCGTAAGAGGCAAAGTTTGGTTCAGGGTACCAAAGTTCGGCAAGAGATTTGTGAGGTGGGGTACCCATGATGTAAAAAGGAGAAGAAAAAGAAGGTGGGTGTAAGTAGGGTGCAAGGATTTCTTAGCGATAAGTTGCAAGTTTTTGTAAAAAAAATTCCATTTTTTTTATGTGGTGCTCTTTGCAAAAAGATTTTCGATAAAAGGCTTTGACACAAATGCAATCAACCACAAATGCACAATCAGGCCTAGATCTAGGGTCACCTAGGTCCGCTAGACAGCTCCTAATCGTTCCAAAGGGCTAGATATAGGACTTCAAACCGCCTCTTCACCGCCAATTGCGGCCAGGTGAGTGCCAGGTGAGTGGGAGGCTCTCCACTATAAGTAGTGGCCCTAATTAAGTAACCACTCGCCTTGGACACACTTTCCTAGACACCACAAAGTCAGGTTAGGATAAACGGCCGATGCCTACAACTAGTCCTCTGTCCTATTGAGCGCGAAGTCCTTAGGGCTGAGTCTAGTATTTTTTAATTAAAAATGGTCAATGCAATATGCCTTATATGATTTCTGGGGTCCTGAGAAGGGTGATGAAATCCCCACCCAATCTGGATTGGTTTCAAGCCCCTTAAAGTCCGATTAAAAATATGCAAAGCAGTAACAATCACTTGCAAACAATTTTTTTTATTTTTTAGCGCGGCGCAAAGAATCCTGCACAAGATAAATTATTGGAAGGGGGAGAGATTTTTTAAGCGCAAAGAATCCTTCATGAGATTTTATAGAGGAGATATTTGGAGTTCAGAGGAAAGAGACAGAGGGAACTTACAGTGATTTTTTTTTACCGCGCTTCCGCCGCCAAAGTAGTGCTACGGCCACGGTTCCGAGGCCTTTTTTTTGTCACCAGATCGCCGCGGTTCTGCCGCCGAAACACACCTTTTACCGCGGTTCTGCGGTTGACTTGTTGACTCGGTCCTCCAAATTTCTTCTGTTGTCTGTTATGATATTTCTCTGTTTGTTCAGATTTGATATTTGCTGTTTTGATCTCTGGATTTTTCCAGATCCAATCTCGATTGTAGATCCTGCAAAATTCAAACAAAAATACCCTTCACAAAATAAAAAGATGATAAATTTTTATATTTTTTAATTTTTCAGTTTTTATGATTTTTTTAATTTTAGATTAACCCGAAATTGCAAAAAGAAAATAACACGTCATCCCCGGCAACGGCGCCATTTGATTTGTATGGATTTTTACGATCAAAAATAATATTACCGCAATCAAGAACGGCATCGCTTGGTAGCTAGCCGATGAGTACGAGTCAGTCCACAGGGATTTTGTGTATTTCCTGATTGTTCTAACGAGTTAATTCCGATTGGTGTCGGATTAATTAAATCTAAAAACTAAAGTTTATCTAGATCTAAATCTTGCTAAGGTTAGGTTTAGGTTAGGTTTGGAAAGTCAATAAATCTCACCGCTTTCTATACCCAAATTAAGATCTCTTTAGGAGTTATGGTAATTATTAATAAAGGGGATTAGTACCATCGGGAAGAAACGGTGTTTCTTCCTCTAGGTTCTTGTCCTTCCTTTCTTAATCCTTACCCTAACCTCCATGGAAAATACGCTCAACCGGGCCTTTATACTACGGTTTTACCGCTACCTCATGGGATAGGGTGCCGTAGAGAGCGGTGTGTGTATGTATGCATGGAGTCCTATAAAAACTTATGATGGGCAAGAAAGGGGTGAGAGATCTTCATCTCTCAAGCCTTCCCCAAAGCTAATCCTAACAATCGAGGAGACTACTCGCTCATTAGGGAATTGAAGCACATATCTAAACTATCTATCTAGGGCAAGGAATTAAAGATCTCACTAGGGCAGATAAGAAATTACCTAGGGCAGATAATAAAATTAACTAGGGCAAATAAAAAGAAACTACTTACAAATTGATGCTCTCTTCATTCATTGCAGAAAATTACAGATCTGAATTTTTGATATAAAATGAGGCACAAGAAGAGGCATACCCTAAATCAGGTTTTTAGGGTTCTATTTATAGATTCATAGAAAACCCTAGGGTTACAATCGACACACATATGCTATTACATAAATACCCTCTAAGAAAAAGACCTAGTCAACGCTCGCAGCCGCCTCGGAATTTTTCCATCAATACGAGCTCTTCATGGCCGCGGTTCCGCGGCCAAAGCCCACTTTTGGCCGCGGTTTCGCGGCTGTATATGGGCCTTGTGGGCTTATTTTCTTTGGGTTGATTCCTGTTTCATTTTTCTTGGTTTTTCTTCAGTTGTTTTCTCAGATTGGCTTCTGGTTCTCTTCCAGATCTCCACAGTGAATAAAGTCGTGGACTTTTACCGCTTGCTTCGTGTCGAAATCTTGAACCTTGCTCTGCCTTGTGCTTTGTGAAATTGTCCATTGATCTTCGTTTAGTCTTCAAACTGTAGGCAAGATAAAGATTCTCTGTTTGTTGGTCAAAGTCTCACTTTTTCATCGTCTTTTCATTGTTTTCACTGTTTTTGTTCCAAGAACCTGTAACCTGCAGCTATGTAGCAGACATGGATCAAAAGCACCTGTTTATTTGTAAAGTGAATAAGAATGGGGAATGTAATAATGCAATATTATAATATGAACATCGATCAAGACATGTTAATCAATCAACCAATCAATCAAACCAATTAAGTATATGAACCGGTTATAATATATTATACTCGAGGTGCTTGGGATAATTTCTTATGTGAATCCAACGGAGCTTCACGATTCCCGTATTAATCTCTCTTTTTTATTTTACTCGAATATCAGTCAGGTTGACTCATCCACATCCTAGAGCCCCGATACTAACACATGAAATGAGCACGTGTTTTCTTGCTCCTGGGGCCCCACTCTTGAGCTCGTGAATACTTCTACGGCTGCGTTGACATTCACACTTGGAACTTAACGTTAACATAATGACCATATAGAGACCCATAGAATATATTTACCCATGATCATATACTCTTACTCGTCATATATATTCTACATTTATCATTTTCTACTTTTACTTATCTTTGGGACTTACCGAGCGCTAGTTCGCTGACGGGCATTTCATCCACTTTTTCTCTTGGAATGTTCGTCAGATACGGTCGAGACAGTAGAAGTGGAAGCCGCAGAGGACTACAACCAGATCACTACCCAAGGCTAGCTTAGCTTCACTTTTTCTTCAGTTTATGTATGTCACTTGTTTAGGCATTTTCCTTATTGTATTTACTTTCCAGCATAAACTCATGCATTTGTAAATATTGGAAGTTGAATGTAAATGAAGATGCTTGTTGAAAAATTTTACAGCCTCTGTTTATTCTTTTACTGTGTATTATTGTTTCAATATGCTTAGTATATTCATTTAGGGAATGATCTTCTCTGGATAAATATGCCGCGGGCTTGCCATATTATCGTTTCCGTCTACTGGGAAGCGGAGCATGGCACATCTTGTTAGCTGATGTATTCTTCGATATGCAGTCCCTTACATTGCTGCTCATGTAGCCCCGCGACTGTCGTGTCTCTGGTCCCTTCTGAGGATGGACAAAATGTTTTCAAGTAATCTTCTTAGGTCATATTACCGTCGGAAAAACAAGCGTTGGGTATTTGCCATGGCGCTTTTTACTTGAGGTTTGGCTCAATTTGGAGCCCCGATGAGCCATAACCGCACCCTTCTGGGGTGGGATGATCTCAATGGTCTTTAGACTTTATATGTATTGTCGTCAAGACCCGAATCTAGGAATATGCCGTCACTTCATTTTTGGTTTGATGATATTGTACCGATTCTTTGCTGAAGTTGGGTAGACATCAAAATGACCTCTATACTGTATGTATCACCATCGAGGTCTGGAGCTAGGAATATACCATCGCTCCACTTTTATTTGACCCTTAAGTCTTTATTGACGTCACGTCTGCATACTGCTGGCATGAGAAGCACGTCGAGTCGATCTCTGGGCTGTAGATATTGCCATCAAGATCTGGAGCTAGGAATATATTATTGCTCCACTTTGTTCGACCCTTGGGTCCTTGTTGATGTTGCATCTGCACTGAGAAGGAACGTCGCCATCAAGATCTGGAGGTAGGAATATGACATTGCTCCACTTTTATTTAACCCTTAGATCTTTGTTGATGTTGCATCTGCACCGAGAAGGAACATCGAGTTGATCTCTAGACTGTAGATATTGCCACTGAGATCAGGATCTAGGATTTTTCCATTACTCCACTTTTATTTGACCCTTGGATCCTTATTGACATTGCATCTGCACTGAGAAAGAACGTCAAGTTGATCTCCGGGCTGTAGATGTTGCCGTCGAGATCCGACGCTTCTTTTGACGAAGCATGGTGGGAAAATGCGGTTCCCTTTCTTTCATCTATGCTCATGGATTGTATACAAGAGCCAGTATGGACCTACTTGCAGGGCAAAAAAGTTTTGTTTTATTTTATTTTTATTTCCGCGATACTCTATCTTTTTAGCGTTTCATATCGCGAAAGTCGCGATTGCCCAATCATTTCAGCTATTTCATTTTTTTTATTTTTACTCGCCATTTTTTTATTGTGAGTTGCCCAAACATTTCGGCAGTTTCATATGCATATTTTTTTTGCTCGCTGATTTTTGTTGCGAGTTGCCCCATCATTTTGGCTATTTCTTATGCATTTTTTTGCGACTCGTTGAGTTTTACTATGAGTCAGGAACTTGAGATCTGATACCAATTTTGCCATCAGCATCGCTACAACTGGAATATTACCAGAAGCGAATCATCATTTGCCTTTGTCAATTTAAACAAAGGTGGGTTAGTAAACAGGGTTAGGATCCTGTCAATTAACACTTTTTGACTTTATGAGCCGTAAGAGTCACATAAAGATATTTCTCCCTATGAGTCGTGAGGATCTCATAGGTGTGTTTTCTCCTTATGATTCGTGGGGATTCCTAAGTAATACTTTCTCTTGTAAGTCATAAGGACCTTATAAGAGTGTTTTCTCCTTATAAGTCGAGAGAACTTACAAGTGCCGCTCACCATACGGGGATATTTCTCGCCATTGGTGGAATTCGGTTGGAACATATTTTGTTCGTGCCCGTGGATTGTATACAAGAGTCGATATCGAACTGCTTGTAAGGCAACTTGGGAAATATGATGGCTTAATAATAGGTTTAGATCCCTACAACTTAAGGCTTTTGAATTCTATGAGCCGTGAGGGTCTCATGGGGGGAATTCTCCTTACGAGTCATGAGGATCTCGTAAGTGTATTTTCTCCTTAGAAATCGTGTGGATTTCTAAGTGTGTTGCTCCTTTGTGAGTCATAAGGATCTCACGCAGGTATTTTCTCCTCACGAGATCGAAAAGACCCTGCAAGTGTATTTTATTTTTTATTTATTTTTTTAATTTTTTTACAAGATCGCGCCCTTTCGGGTTTTCACAGGCTTGCCGGTAATCCTGTTGTTTTTACTCACGGCGCCCTTTCGGGTTTTCATCCGTGCCCATTTCACTTGTGAACATACCTTTTTTTTTGCGGAACTCTCGAAAATATTTTCGCCGTAGGTGACCCATCTGTTTGCCAGTGAGACTTATGGGTGGCTTCATCGCTGGAGTAGCTGTGTAGCCGGTGGGACTTGAGTTGCAATCTTCGTCGTTGGGACTTCTATTGCAATGTCGATCTTAAGAAGCATATCGCCGTATTTGGGACGACGCGCTAGTTTAGGGACATTTCAGTCCATTATCGCCATGTTTGAGGCGACGCGCCGTGTTTGAAGTGATGCACTAGTTTAAAGATGTTTCGATCCAGTGTCGCCATTTTTGAGGTGACGTGCTATGTTTGAGGCGATGCACTAGTTTAGGGACGTTTCGGTCCAGTATCTTTGTTTTTGAGGTGATGCGCCTTATTTGAAGCGATGAACTAGTTTAGGGACGTTTCGGTCCAGTATCGCCGTTTTTGAGGCGACGCGCCGTGTTTGAGGCAACTCACTAGTTTAGGGACGTTTCGGTCCATTATCATCATTTGGTCGGGGAGTTGCATAACCCATTCCTTCCAATGCTTGTTTTCTTAGGCGCTGCTGCCTGTCCTTTGTATGTATGGACACTTCACACCTCAAGCTATTTTCACCCTCTTGGACTGCATCATTTATTATCGTATCAATCGGGTTGTTTTTGCGGGAAATACCGGTCTCTTTACACGGCATCTGCCCCCTTCTCATCAATATCGCTTTCTGACACTGACAGAGCATCTTCTTCATGTAAAGGAATGAGAAATCACGTCATTCCTTCTGCTGAGTTTTCTTCTTCCTAATCTTAACTAGAGATTTAGACGAAACATCATGCAAACAACTTTGTATAAAAAGTGAGTAGGGAATACAACCTTTGTAGACCGGTCCTTCACTTCTAAAACACCGTATAGTAGTCCCTTCGCTCCAAGTAGTGAACACTCGAACTCTAGTAAGGGTTCACATGAAGAAATGAACAAGTTTGCTCGAAGTCTTCGAGGCCGAAGATGATCTACGTCGAGAAGACTCAAGCTCATGCTACCTCTTCACTAATGGTATATTAGTGAAGCAAACACCCTAAACTAAATGGATAATATAGTAGAGGATGATGAAGTAGGAAATAGGCTCACTTTAGATTTTATTTTCTCACAATATTTTCTCATTTAGAAAAAGCTAGCAAGATTTTTCTCAAATGAAGAAGAAGATCAAGAATGAAAATGAGAGAATGAACTCTTGAAGTGAGAATAGCAACCATGGATAAGTTGGTGTCATACACTAACTCATGTAGAGAATAAACCATGGCTAACAATAATGGTTAGGTTAATAAATATCTACAAGTAAAACAAAATTAGTGGACTTGATCATGGTTCCACAAGCTTCTACAAGCTTGAACTATGTGACTAATTACCAACTAATTTTGATTAACTTTAAATAAATAAAACCATACATTATCATAAGCTTGGTGTGAGTCTCATATACCCATGTCACATATGGCATCAAGCATGACATAATAGTTGTACATTAATATATATCACATATATACTATATGTACACAAGTGAGAAAAAGAAATGTTTAAGTGAGCTAATAGTAGTTAATGTAAATTAATATATCAAATATATAATTATACATTAAATTATTAAATCAACACTTTATTCAATAATCCGGCTATATCACATACAACCGGCTAATATCAAATGTAACATCCTATCGAATCAACACTTGATCCGATAATCCGGCTATATCACATATAACTGTCCAATATCACATATCGCGAGAATAGAATGGGGTATCACATACGCGTATTAATCTCGGTCCCGCACAGATCACATATGTGCTCCTACTTCGTTTCGCATGAACTAGGAAACCTCTGTGTAGGACTCTAAAGACGCGTCAATACGCCGGCAGTAGGTGATGATCATATCAAACACCTACAAGCCGCAAGCGGTCTGCTAAACGTAACGGCCATCCGGGTATTGAGCGATCAGAAGATCAACAAGCAAGCCTACCCATACTCCTGCGAATCAAATCAGTAACACTACCGTACAATCAGGTCTCTTCGTCAGATATGTCGCATATCGCAGCCTGGGGGTGGTATAACGTCAGACCCCAATAGTCTGATAAGTTATGCCGATGCAAGGTCCATAATGGTTCGAGAAACTACTGATAACACTTACCAATATATCTCAACAACCCTGGCCAGGGATTTCCTGTTATGGCCAATCGAGCATGGCGCAACATCAACTCCCAATACCGGGAGAGACGAATCCGCTCCTATCGCTCATCGCCTCCATATGACTCGGGACTATACCCAAAAACCACCTTTTTGCATGATCTCTTGACCGTGATATGGTAGAAATCAAAGCACAGTGGGAATCACACAAGACTCTATGACAATCGCGGGTCGACAAACTAACCTGTACCAGTGTCACCAGAGAACTGCTATCTGACGATAGGTATAATACCATCTAGGAGTTTTCGGCGAGTCCGTTCAGTGTACCCAGTCTCCACTAAGCACCCGTATACCATCTTTGATTTCAAACACCAATGGATGTGGGATCATCCATCGCTCATCATATGTGTCAAGATGCGTATACGCTAGTCTACTCTGGAATATCGATGCCCTGTCTCGATACACCCTCGACTAGGAACAATTATAGGGTGTACTTGTGGACTATCATTGGCCCCACTAGTATGATCTCCATCATAGTCCTGGTAGTCAAGTACACATCCTAAGGGCTTTATCAACATGTGAAAGCAAGATAGTATCACTTATACAAGTCAACATGTTAATACAATGAGCAACCAGATAGCATACTATCATGTCGAGCAAGAAAGTCCTCCCTATATATGTCCAAGCATCCATTATAATATACATCTCATGTACAATAATGGCCTCTAGGGCATACATATAACTAACACCTTTGATATCGTTTCTGTTTTTTTAGAAGAAAGGACCATCTCACGTAGAGATTCTTCCGCCAGTGAGGAATATTCCCCCTGTGTATATTTTTGAGGGAGCGAGTACCCATGCCATCACTATTTTGGCGACAGGTTGCTTCAGAGCCGCTCATTTTTGTTAAGCGTTGGCGACAAATGCTGCCTTGTCTTTGTTTTTCATTCATCTTCATCGGATGAGGAAGGGTCTTGACCCATCTGATCCAATCGGACCATTTTATCCATGAGCTCTTGGAAGGTCGTCGACTTGAAGAAGGCTATATATGGGAACACCTTTGAATTTTGGTCAAGGGTGGCTATGAACATTCCCACGGCTGCAGCTTCGTCGATGCGTTGCTCACATTTGACCAGAAATTTCGCCATCAGGTATCCTATTGAACCCATGTCTCGTTCGGTACAACCCTTTCGTTGACTAACGCCGCTACTGTAGTGCGTTTATCTGCACTAGCGAATCTTTGACAGAAGAGCTTATCAATCTCGTCGAAGGTTTTCATGGAATCGTTTGGGAGTTCCGCATACCATTCAAAGGCGATGCCTGTCAAACTGCTGACAAACTGCCGGAGGAGCAGTATATCATTTTCTCCAGTGTTGCCACACATTGACTTAAACCGCACGATGTGCTGGTGAGGATTCCCGGTTCCTTTATATATATGGAACGCCATTATTGTATTTGATCGTAGAACGCCGGAAGTATGTATTCTGGCTGGTACTGTATTTGATCGTAGAACGCCGGATACGGTCGACCAATCCTGATTGACCTATTTGATGCTTCACTCGCATAGTGAACTTTGATTTGCTGAGCGATATATGCATCCAGTTTTGCATTTGGGATCATCTCCTCCTCAGCCGTTGATGAGGCTTGTAGAGGATTTGAAATGTCACCCTTATTTTTGAGAGCGACTACCGGCGGTTCATCTGCCAGTGGTTCAGAATGGACCATCATTCCAGCCATATTCTGAATCGGAAGGGCCATCTGGTACATTTTAACAGACATCTCTGCTGCTTCTTCATCTCTCTTTTTGAGAGCGTGCTTTAGGAAATCAATATCCGACTCCTTCCCTACTCTTTCTTCGGGTGCGTCCTCGGGATTTTCCTTAGGCGATAGATTAGCGAGTGTTGCCGCCTGAGCAAGCATCTCCTGCAACTTTTCGCGTTGCAGTTGAGCTTTCATCAGGGACTGAGTTTGAGGTCGGTGACTACTATAAGCACGAATTTCGTCTTTGGAGTTCACCATATAGACTGTGTGAACTACTATGCCCCCAGACTTGGGGCGTTTGGAGCTTTGACCCTCAGAGTTTTCCTCGGGCACTTGGGCTTTATCAGGCCTCTCTTTTTTATGAGAAGCTGTTTTAGGAGGAACCATTGTATCAGGAACCGTCTTGGAACGAGTCCCCTTGTATTTGAAAGGGGATTTGTCAGAATTTGGCTGACGTTTAGGGGAAGAGCCACGGTTGACGATTGAGTCCTTCGCCTGCTTCCACACCTTATATATAGATGAGGAAAGTTCTTTTAGGCAGCGAAATTATTTCTGCTCTCGTTGGATTTCCACGGGCTGCAGAGGTTTCTTCAATACTACGGTGGAAGAATTTTGTCTGACCCTTCGCAGCAGTTTGAAGGTGTTCCTGGTTGGAACAGCAGCATTCATCATCAGAGTTGAAGCAGGTGGAGTCAACGCTGATAGAGAACTGCCCCAGCTCGTTTTGTATGACGCCCGATATCGGCGTCGACCGTTTCTTACGGCCAGAATTTGATTAGCCTCAGGATTTTGCTGTGTCTACCCCATATTTCCTTTGAGAGCTTGAATATTCTTCCCCCTGCATCGACCTTGGTTTTTGGCAGGTGCCAGTTGTTTGAGGACTGTTTCCGTCGGCAAAGCTGAAGTTGGAGGATCCGGTCCATGGAGGATAGAGTTCTTCTGGGTTTCCACCTTCGGCGTTGAGGCACTGAGGGTAAGAGATGGGAGCATAGACCCAAAGATAAGCCCATTGATTTCTTGAAGAGCTGGATTGCAGAGATTTGAGATTGCAAGTGGCCCATATTTGACTCCACCAGATGTGACAGAGCCTGAGTTGCTGTGATAGAAAGCAAACGCAATTCTGCATAAAGATGAAATGCCAGCTTCAGTATCCCATCGCCCAAGGGCAACTACAAACATATATACCATGATTATTTAATCACGGAAAAACACGACACACGAAGTGTGAAGTGGAAAGAGGAAAAGGCCCCACCGGGCGTGCCAGAATCTGTATACCGCCGAAACAGAGACGATCTGAGATAAATCTTCTTTCCTGAATTTGGGGGCAAATACTATTTGGACATATCCATCCGCCGCTCCGAAGATACTAAGTTGATTTATGGCACCGTATATCAGAAGTTTGGATAGATACGACCGTTGTAGTAGACTTCATCATATTCCCCCTCATTTGTGAGGGGCTTTTGATTGTGGGAGCGCTTTTCCCTGCAGGCGCAAGCCCCTTCAGTTAATTACGTTACCGTATTGCGATAACCACTTTCTCCTACTCCAGTAGTTCACTTTGTGTCGTGTTGTGTTTGTTTTATTTTGGGTTGCATGTGGATTGTATACGGAGACTAATTTATGTCGTTGCCCGTAGGGCGTGGATTAGACCAAATCTGTATATTTGAGATTTGGGTTTGGGTCAAGGATTTGCTAGACGGGATCCATGTTGGTAGCTTGGTTTACCAACGCGAATGAACTTAGGACGCATATCTCACATTTGTGAGGTCCATTAGTTCATGGGATGTTTGGGTTTGATATAAGGATCGTTAGTTATATGTGAGACTAAGATCAACTTAGAAACAAATGAGCATATAGGCCCAATTATATTAGTTTAAGGACATCACGGTCCATTATCGTCATGTTTGGGGCTAATATTAGTTTAAGGACATTTCGGTCCAATATTCATCTTGCGCACACGTGTATTTGTTACGTGGCGAAGTGAACGATGGTAACATGAGATGCGCCCGATTTGGGGTGCGATCCAATTTGAAGGCATTTATGTTTCCTTCAAAGATATACATATATGTATATGTATATAGCCAAGGCTCGGTATGAGACCTACATCTATATGGAATGTATGTCAATATGAGGTGTACACATCAATTTGGAAGTGCATGAATGTGGGATGTATCATTCTCTGTCTTGATCAAGTTCCATATCTTTCATCAAGTTAGGACGAGGAGTTGTTGTTGGTTGTCGGGACCCGCTACCTCTCTGAAGACGTTGAGGAATTACAACGACATATATCAGAGGTGTGAAGAGATATACCCTTGAACCGAATCCCGTATTTAAGGGAAAAGATCATGGTGGATCATCTAAAAATCATTAGTCTTATTTGAGACTAAGATTAACTTAGAAGGTACGGGATGAAGATCATCAGTCATGTATGAGACTAAAATCAGTTTAGATATCAGTTTGGATATCATGAACATAAGCTTAGCCAATTTAGGCTAAGATTGGGTTTCTGTAACACCCAGCAGTGCTAAACACTCAGTTGTATATAACGCTCACGTGTATATCACGTGAGGCGCTATAATAGTGCTAAGCACTAATCTTTTCTGGCGCTCACGTGTATTTCACGTGAGGCGCTGAGCGGCTGGCGCTCACGTGTGTTTCACGTGAGGCGCTCAGTTTTGGCTTCTTTTGAGCGCTCGCGTGTGTTTCACGTGAGGCAGTAAGTTTTGAGCGCTCACGTGTGTTTCACGTGAGGCGCTCCAATAGTGCTAAGCACTAACTTTTTTCCAGCGCTCACGTGTGTTTCAGGTGAGGCACTGTGTAACTTGGCCTTGGATGCTCACGTGCTTTTCACGTGAAGCGCTAAGTTCTTTTGGAGATTTAATCTATGTTGATATTTTTAGAGAATTTAAACCTTTGTTAATAGTATTTTGGCCATTAATGATCACCAAGATCATTATTTTGAGGATTTAGGATTGGGTTCTTTAAGAACTAAGTTCTTGATTTGAAGGAACTAAGTTCCTGGAGTATTATGGACTTCATATTCTCCATGTTCTTTTATCCATATTTTGTTGTCCATGTTTTCAGAGAGGTTAAACCTCTGTTAATGGTATTTTGACCATTAACGATCACCAAGATCACTATTTTGAGAATCTGGGATCAGGTTCTTTAAGAACTAAGTTCTTGATTTGAAAGAACTAAATTCTTGATTTGAAAGAACTAAGTTACTGGAATATTATGAACTCCATCTTCTTCATGTTCTTTTATCCATGTTCGTCCCTGAATCTTTGATTCTCAAGATCAAGATCTTCCCGATGAGAATTAAATTCTCAACTTATGGGAGACTTGTCTTGTGGATCTCAGATCCAAAGAAAGAACTAAATTCTTTGAGAAGGGTTAAACCCTTGTATATGATATGATAGGTAAAGGAAATGTTTTGATCTCTATGGATTTTTTACCTACGATTTTGAGAAGAAAGATCTTCTTTTTAGAAAATTAAATTCTCTGCTGTTTTGTGGAAGCTTTTTTGAGATTCTTCTGTATTTTTTACAGAAGCTTATGAGGAGTTTCCTCTTTTTTTATATCGAGTCCTCTCTCCTCTTTTCATCTCTTTGCTCTTATTTATAGGAGAAGGAAAAGAATCAATTTTTTACGAAAATCTCTCATTGAGATCATGATTGATTTCATAATCAATCCAATTAATATTTTAGATCAACCGGTGAATTTTATTCACCGTTGGATTTTTAATCCAAAGGCTCTCTGTTTAACAGAGAATATTTCTTGTTTGTTTTAATAAAATTAGTAAAATATTTTCCTAAGATAGAATTTTATTCTATCATATGAATATCTTGTTAATTTAACAAGATTAGAAGATATTTCCCTAACATAGAATTTAATTCTGTTATATGAATATCTTGATAGTTTAACAAGATTAGGAAGATATTTTACTCATATAGAATTTTATTCTATTATATAAATATCTTGTTAATTTAACAAGATTAGGAAGATATTTTCCTAATATATAATTTTATTCTATCATAAAATTGGGAAGATATTTTCCTAATATAGAATTTTATTCTATCTAATAGGGAAGATCGTTTTTGTTTGTTTATCAAGATCAGAAAAATATTTTCCTAAGATAGAATTTTATTCTATCAGATAATTGATGGGTGATTAATCACCATTGGATCTTTGATCCAAGGGTTCTCTGTTTTGTTGGAGATAGTGCCCTCAGAGTCAATTATTGGATCACAGGCACGTGATTGCAATGATTGAGGGAGGACCTATCCCGGTAGGACAGTCTTACTCGAGATGATAGTATGCTATCTGGTTTACCTTTATCATCGTGTACTGCTTTAGGTGACATGACAGGTCGCTATTGCACGTTGATAGAGCCCCTAGGATTCTTGCTTGACTACCGGCAGTATGAGGGCGATCATATACGTGGGAGCTGGTAGTCTATAAGCACATCCTTAAAAGGTCCCTAGTCGTGGGAGTTTCGAGATAGGGCATCGATACTCCAGAGTAGACTAGTGTATACAGTCGAGACCCCGACGAGGGGCGGTGGCCGGTCTCACAAGCCACTGGTGTCAGTTGGATCACCTAAGATGTATACAGGTGCTCATTGGGTTATGACTACACCGGACAGGACTCGCCGGGAACATGCTAGTTGGTCTTATACCTGACGTCAGATAGCAGTTCCCAGGTGACATGTGTACAGGTTAGTTCATCGACCTGGGGATCGTCATTTGTCTCGTGTGAGTTCCCACTGTGCTTTGATTACTACCCTACCACGGCTCAAAGGAGTCATGCAAACAGGTTTTAGTTGGGTACAGTCCCTAGCCACATGGAGGCAGTGAGCGGATCTTCAGGGGTTCGTCTCTCCCGGTATTGGGGGTGAGGTCGCGCTGTGTCTAGGAGAGCCATTACACGAAGACCTTGGCCAAGGCAGGAGATTTACTGGTAGGTATTCCAGTAGTATCTCAGGGTGTTCTGGGCTACACTCCGACACGACTTGTACCGCTTTTGGGGGTCTGACTTTTACCAACCCCCTAGGCCCGCCATGCGATGCTCATAGACGAACGGACCGGACTGTACGGATATTGTCACTGACAGGCTCAGTAGGGTGTCAGGATGAGTTCGCTCATCGACGTCCCTTTTAGTCAATAGCTGGTGGCCCGTCACGTATTGGCTTATACCTCTGACGTGCTAGTGGTTAAATCCACAGCCATAGTATTGACGAGTCTTTAGAGTCCACCACACTTTCAGTTACTCAAGCTTTCGGGCGAAACGCTGTAGAGGCCGTTTGGAGATATGGCAAGGTTCGATCGGATACGTGCGGTATTGCACGGATCAGGATCGAACGGATATTACTAGCCGGTTTTGGTTTAAGCCGGATCCTAGTATAGTACAGTGTAGATTTTGTCTCATTGCATTTGTATCCGGACGGAATACAGATGCGGGTGTGTATGCACAGTATCGGGGTTTTCCTGTTATTTATTACGGGACCAGTTTTCTGGAGTTGCCAGTTTGCATTCCGTTCCGGCCGGTTTTCCTTTGTTCTTTCCCGGCCGGACTTTTCCGATGGAGGGGGTTATTTGCAAGTTTGCAAATAACACATTGTGGAGGATTTTCTTGCAAATGTTTTAATTATGATAGCATCTTTTGATGCCATTCTCATCACTTGCTTTTTGTTGATTAGAAGTGATTTGTAGTTGATGTGAGTTAGTTATGATGATGTTTTGGATGTGGTCACCACTTGTGCTCCTACCATCACCTCCCTTCATGCTTCATATTCTTTCCTCCACCATTTTCTAAGTGAAGAAGTTTTTTCATGGTTGAGAGAGAATAAGATGAGAGGATCATTTTCAAGAGGGAAAATTTGTTCATCTCATTTCATGCTAGAAAAATGCAAGCACCATTTTTCTTATCTTGTTTCCTCCATCATCTTCAAATGGCAACGAACCCAAATGAGACATAGCCTCTACACTACACTTCCTACAGCAAATCTTAGACGCGTCGACTCGCCAGCTTCGCGCCCGAGTTGCCTCGGTATTGAGGTGGGAGCCCGTAAAAGATGCAGGCGATGTGGTGCCCTTCCGGCGAAGAGGCGACAACGAGGAGATGAAGGACGAAGCGTCCGCGGGAAATCGGAGTGGAGACGAAGACCGAAGGACTCGGATCATTCGGTATATCTCTTCCCCTTCTTGTACTTTGCTAGATCTAGTTTAATGGCCCGATCCGGGGTTTAGTGCGCGGTGGTGCCGGTTTGCTAAGTTCGTAAAATTAAAGTTTATCACCGCTTCCGCATATTGGCGTCGGATTGACCACCGGGGCGCCGCCGTGCACTTACAGTGGTATCAGAGCCTCACCATTAACTTCGTCTAGCTTCGTTTGATGTGTTTTTCAGTTCCGATCGACCAAAATTCCAAAAACCTAATTTTAGTTCACATCAGTTTTCTGTTAAAATTTTTTGGTGTCCAAAAATTTTTCCGGTTGTAAAAAACTAATGTACTGGAAATTATAAGACTACTGGAAAAATTCGATACATTCAGTAGACGATTGGAGCGCGGAACCGCGGCCAAACCCCCCTGGGGCCGCGGTTCCGCCGCACATTGGAGTCGTCAATGCATCATTTTTTTCCAGTGGGCTTCTGGGCTATTTTTAAGGGTTTTGGAATATTAAAATTGGGCCCAGGTTTTCTGTGAGTGCTGCAGTATTGATTGGGGGCCCACTTGTTAATTTTTGATCGATCGGATATTTTAAACACATTATTTCACAGTATTTACATTATATCTGCGACCGTGAATGTCACTTGATCGGTAAATCCGGTCTAACTGCTATAGCCCGGTTAGACGGATTTGCGAACGTGACTTTCACGTTGATGTTCTATGTATTTTGCTGTGATGTTGCAGATCGGTCGTGGGGGATAGCATAGATGCAATGCTAGTACAGTTGTGGTTGTATTATGTACATTTGATTTTGCGGGGCGAGCGTCCGACATGTGGACTGCCATCACTGCCAGTTTGTATTATTCTTTTGGGGCACGACCTGGTTGCGGTCGATGTACCCGTTGTATGTATATTTTACTTTCTGTACTAGGATTACCCCGCGGAGGGGTGCACGGATAGCCGGGTTCTGGAGGGCAACAAGCCCGCATCTCATGGCATTGGGACGGAGGGGGCTTCACTCTAGGATTGGCGGGCTATTCGCCGCACTCGTAGGGGGTACAGGTTGACCCAGGAGGGGTGCCCAAGTTGCCGGATTCCGTGAAGTGCTGGGTGGTCCATTCACGGAGCTGAAGGGGGCTGCCTCGCTTCAGGTTTTGGCGGGTAACTTGCCGCACCCGTAGGGGTCTAGGATTTCATTGCACAGGCTATCCACACGACCAGGGGAACGTCGGGTTTCAGTAGTGGCTCTGTGAAACCCGGGGATCCCAGATATCTGTATTGTTCTGTGATACTGTACATTTCTGTGATGTTGCATTTTTTATCACGCCTTGAGCGAAATATAATATATTGGTATATATATTAGTAGATGTTGTATATGTTTTACATCCGCGCTAGTCCAGTCCCCGCTCTGTCGTTAGTTAGCTAACCTAACGGGTGATGACGGGACCCAGTGGCGAATGCGGATGGCATATACGTACGTCAGTATATTTTTGTTCTTTGTGGTGTGATCAATTGATGGGAATGCGTTGATTCGGATCAATGCAAGTTAAACAAACCTATTCTGATGTTGTTGGAACACTTTTCAAAAAAGCTGTTATTGCAAGGACGTTCACTTTTATTTTGCATCGTGGTATTCATTTGGAATATCCTGCTCCTCAGTCGACGAGGCAAGGGCCGAGATCCCTTCACCGGGAGTGACCCCTTGGACAGAAGTTTGCGTCAGGGCATTAACTTCACTATAGCCGATTACTTTTGCTTTGCATCGTGGTATTCAGTTGGAATATCCTGCACCCCATTCTACGGGGAAAGAGCCGAGATCCCTTCACCGGGAGTGACCTCTTTAGTAAAGGTTTTCGTCACTATATTTTCTAAAAAAGCTATCCGTTCCTTCAACGAGATCAAGTTCATTACGTTAAAGGTTTTCGCCAGAAACCATTCGTAGCCCTCCGTCGTTTCATATGGGTAGTCAATAGTATTCAAGCTGTGTTTGTTGGCCTTAGTCAAGGCACAGTGTTTGGTAGCTATTGGATATTCATATGCTGCATAGATAGATGTGTTGGTTTGGGACAGTCGTATAGCCTTGTTGGCCCTAGTCAAGGGCTTGTACGGGTGGGTTCAAATCAACCTGGACAATGACGGGTAGAACTTGACATGTGACTTATGATTTGTTGGCCTTAGTCAAGGTCATAAGAGCATGGGGTAAAAATCACATCGGGAGTTTCAAAAGTACTGAAACTTGCCAGATATGCGCATACCTTCTGGAGTGTGATACCGTGAGCGGATTCCGTCACGTTGTCATGCGATGATAGTTGGATCCCGATTCCCACTGATGAGTTGGTTTACTCCTCGGGTGACCCCGACTAATTCTTCTTTCAGGTTTGGAGGAGAATTTGAGGTACAGTGGGAGGTTTCCTGATTAGAAAAAGTGATAACCATTCTGATCTAGGTTAGAGTGCACGCTGAGTGTTTCTTTTCTCTCTCTCTTTGGCAGCGACCATTGACCCGACCCTAGACTATGACTCAGTGACCAAGTTGACCGAACCTACTTAACACTGGCTTTTGGATTGTCAGAGTTGCAGGCCTCATTGCCACTCCTAGTTTTACCCTTTTCTCCGGGACACCCCGTATTACTACGAACGTCCACTTCCATTGGACAAAACCATCGTATGGTTAGATACGAACTCGAAGGAATTCGAGGATGGTTTCTGGTTCTGGAGAAAACGGATAGGATTATTCAGTTGTCTTTTCTTTTCACCCTCTCTCAGGTTGCGAGTACTCCTTGGTTTAGGAGTAGTACACCTGTTGTGCAAATTGGATAGTCTTCTTCCAAACCATAGGCTGGTGCCGACCGGTAGGGAATGAAGAAAACTAATTAGCCTAAACGGTGTACAGAAGGTATTAAGTTAAGACAAATAAAGGGATTAGTAAGAGGGCAAAGTAAGTTGCGACTGCTATTCACGACCAAACCAAGTATTTCTTCGCCAATCCTAAATCACCTTTGTATTTCTCCAGGACACTCCGTATCACTACGAAGATCCCATTTTATTGGATAATCCATCGTATGGTTATATACGAACTCGAAAGGAACTTGTTCCAGTTCGGGGATGGATCCTGGTTCAGGGGAAATAGGAATAAAGTACATTCAGGTGTCTTTTATCTTCACCTTCTCTCGCACTGCGAGTGCTCCTAGGATTAGGACAGTACACCCTTTATGCTTTTTGGATAGTCTTCTTCCAAACCATAGGCTGGTGCCGAACGGTAGGGAAGGAAGAAAACCATTTGGCTTAAAGGGGTGTACAGAAGGTAATGACTAAAGACATATAAAGGGATTTGGAGAGGTGGCAAAGAATTATACGGTTATAGTTGTGAATCTGGATAATGGTAGAGGCATTACTAGGAATACCAGGATACCCCATCGAAACATTTCAATGTTTCAGGTTCACTGTGTACTGTTAAAAGAAAACTGATTTCCCAATTAGACACTTGCTCCAGGGTATGTATTTACCAGGTTGGATTCTCACATCTGTATGGTTTTACAGATGATGAGTGGGAGTAAGTTGTTGGGAATTGGGTGATCATCCTCATTATATCAGGATTCGTTGGAATTGGTGATATTTGAGGAAGCCACCTGGGTTGTTTGCCGGTCGGCAAATATTTGGTTTTGAATATCCGTTGTTGTGCACCAATTTCAAATTGATATATCTGTACGTCTATTTTCATAGAGTGAGATATACCTTTTGATATTATGTCGATGACATTTACCTATATCAGTGGATGGTTAGGTAAGGAGCATTCAACAGCGGTGTAATTCTTCTTAACCAAAAGTACAGTTTTCAACCTACGACACACAGTGAATGAGTCACTAGACTCAAGGGACTTATACAGAGTATTGTATGTTGTCCAGGGTCCATCAGGACAGAGGGGTTGGTCCTCGTACTATATTCAGTCTACTTATGACTTCTCTAGTTTTTAGACAGGTGTTTCGTGGAAACACAGTGTCTGAATTTTGAGAAGTTATAGGTATTTGAATAAAGTAGAGAACCAGGTATTGCAAGTATCGGGATTCTTCAAAGTGATCGAAGATGTAGATACTTGTGTATGGTATTCAGATGATAGTAATGATTAAGAGAACTTGCTTCTCTTTCGGGTTACTCATAATTGGAAGCATTCCTAAGTTGAGTAACGCTGATCGGCCTCCTTCCATTTAGTTGACATGCACTGGAGACAGCTGCATGATTTGAATCTGGTTCAATTAAATCAGTGCCTCTGGTTCTATATTGGATATAGAACAGTTCATATCTTAACGATGTTAAGGTACGGGGAGTTGTCCGGCTTATGCTTAAAACCAGACTCTGGATAACTCATAGGCACGTTTCTGTAATGGTTGTTTGTGGGTTGACCCAGGCTATGACGAGGGTTGACTTTCTACCATCTGGAAGATCAATAGTGATATTGTTCTTCACTCGCCACAATTTTAAAAGAAATGGATTTTTTCAGAAAACAGTAGTGGGAGTATGGTAGAACTGGAAGTGATTCCAGAACCACAAACGATTACTGAAGATTTGATAAGGAACCTAAAGATTCAATCTGATTTGACATTCCATTGGCCACTCCGCAGATAAGGTGGGTAACTTCAGGCACTCGAGAGGTACTCCGGTAGCCTCAAGGACGGTGACAGGGAAGTTCTTGTTTACCCACACTTGCCATTGTTGTTGTTCCAGGCTGCGAGACCCGGCAGGAGGATGAGTATAGCGTCGTTCTAAACTAGCTTTAGAAGTGTACGCCTATATGACTCTGCCAGAGGGTTGTCGTAGTCAGTGGGAGCAGCGGAAGCATTGGTGGATATCAGGCTTATGTCTATTTATAGACTAAAGCAGATGTAGCGGAGATAGACCATCTATTTCTGATGTGACAGTCATAGGTTTGACTTCATCAGAATAGGGGATGGATCTGTTGAGAAGGTAGTAGGGTGTGATGTCATGGTATTTGGATGACATACACAGAGTAGGAAGTGATATTCCTATACTACGATCGGTTATACTTTGGTCGTCACACAGTGGTTTCTCCACATGGGACTTGGACATTATATCAGACATTCTGGTTACTAGATCTATGGTTTTAGATCTAGATTTAGGTGGTTTCCCAATCTGGGTACTTGGACAGCATTCTATGAGTATTTAGAATGGACGACTCCTGGCACGGTAGTGTACCTGCAGGTGATGGAGTCACCCTCTCTAAAGGTGTCTTACAGACTAAAGGGGAGAGGGATGTGCATGATTGACAGATCACTTGCTTAGGCAATTGAGCCAATCATGATATGTCAAGTACCACACCAGATGTTGTTCTTGCTGTAGGTGCAATAAGTTGATATTGATCCAATCCTGGAGAAACAATCGGAAGCAGTTTTAGAACATAAGTGGATGTTCTAGGGATATGATAACGACAGCCTCATTCGAGAGACAATTATCATTCCAGGCTTCCAAGGTGACATGGACGACAAGGAGGTTGTCAGAGTTATATTTTTTCCTTCTGACGAGGGGCAGTATTTTGGACAGGTGGTCCAAGGCAATACTGAGGGTGGCATGGCGCAGAAAACTGATTAAGTTCAGTTGACGATACAGTCTAAGAAGTTTGGATTTGGAGTTCATTTATGAGCTAGGTCCCTTCAGACACCCAGACATTCTAAGACAGGTATTGCTCATTTCGGGAGATAGCTTTCTCCGCGAACATGAGATATAGAGAGACATAGAAAGAAACATCTGAGCGGATCCACTCACTGAGGCTATTCCTCGAACGCAATAGTTTCGCAAACGAGTTTTGTGAGACTGACAAGTAGAGGAGTTAGGTGTTCGGTATCACACAGGCTGGGAGTATGCGACATCGCAATAATTAGCCTTGAGTGCAAGTGGGAGATTGTTGGAGATAGTGCCCTCAGAGTCAATTATTGGATCACAGGCACGTGATTGCAATGATTGAGGGAGGACCTATCCCGGTAGGACAGTCTTACTCGAGATGATAGTATGCTATCTGGTTTACCTTTATCATCGTGTACTGCTTTAGGTGACATGACAGGTCGCTATTGCACGTTGATAGAGCCCCTAGGATTCTTGCTTGACTACCGGCAGTATGAGGGCGATCATATACGTGGGAGCTGGTAGTCTATAAGCACATCCTTAAAAGGTCCCTAGTCGTGGGAGTTTCGAGATAGGGCATCGATACTCCAGAGTAGACTAGTGTATACAGTCGAGACCCCGACGAGGGGCGGTGGCCGGTCTCACAAGCCACTGGTGTCAGTTGGATCACCTAATATGTATACAGGTGCTCATTGGGTTATGAGTACACCGGACAGGACTCGCCGGGAACATGCTAGTTGGTCTTATACCTGACGTCAGATAGCAGTTCCCAGGTGACATGTGTACAGGTTAGTTCATCGACCTGGGGATCGTCATTTGTCTCGTGTGAGTTCCCACTGTGCTTTGATTACTACCCTACCACGGCTCAAAGGAGTCGTGCAAACAGGTTTTAGTTGGGTACAGTCCCGAGCCACATGGAGGCAGTGAGCGGATCTTCAGGGGTTCGTCTCTCCCGGTATTGGGGGTGAGGTCGCGCTGTGTCTAGGAGAGCCATTACACGAAGACCTTGGCCAAGGCAGGAGATTTACTGGTAGGTATTCCAGTAGTATCTCAGGGTGTTCTGGGCTACACTCCGACACGACTTGTACCGCTTTTAGGGGTCTGACTTTTACCAACCCCCTAGGCCCGCCATGCGATGCTCATAGACGAACGGACCGGACTGTACGGATATTGTCACTGACAGGCTCAGTAGGGTGTCAGGATGAGTTCGCTCATCGACGTCCCTTTTAGTCAATAGCTGGTGGCCCGTCACGTATTGGCTTATACCTCTGACGTGCTAGTGGTTAAATCCACAGCCATAGTATTGACGAGTCTTTAGAGTCCACCACACTTTCAGTTACTCAAGCTTTCGGGCGAAACGCTGTAGAGACCGTATGGAGATATGGCAAGGTTCGATCGGATACGCGCGGTATTGCACGGATCATGATCGAACGGATATTACTAGCCGGTTTTGGTTTAAGCCGGATCCTAGTATAGTACAGTGTAGATTTTGTCTCATTGCATTTGTATCCGGACGGAATACAGATGCGGGTGTGTATGCACAGTATCGGGGTTTTCCTGTAATTTATTACGGGACCAGTTTTCTGGAGTTGCCAGTTTGCATTCCGTTCCGGCCGATTTTCCTTTGTTCTTTCCCGGCCGGACTTTTCCGATGGAGGGGGTTATTTGCAAGTTTGCAAATAACACATTGTGGAGGATTTTCTTGCAAATGTTTTAATTATGATAGCATCTTTTGATGCCATTCTCATCACTTGCTTTTTGTTGATTAGAAGTGATTTGTAGTTGATGTGAGTTAGTTATGATGATGTTTTGGATGTGGTCACCACTTGTGCTCCTACCATCACCTCCCTTCATGCTTCATATTCTTTCCTCCACCATTTTCTAAGTGAAGAAGTTTTTTCATGGTTGAGAGAGAAGAAGATGAGAGGATCATTTTCAAGAGGGAAAATTTGTTCATCTCATTTCATGCTAGAAAAATGCAAGCACCATTTTTCTTATCTTGTTTCCTCCATCATCTTCAAATGGCAACGAACCCAAATGAGACATAGCCTCTACACCACTTCCTACAGAAAATCTTGGACGCGTCGACTCGCCAGCTTCGCACCCGAGTTGCCTCGGTATTGAGGTGGGAGCCCGTAAAAGATGCAGGCGATGTGGTGCCCTTCCGGCGAAGAGGCGACAACGAGGAGATGAAGGACGAAGCGTCCGCGGGAAATCGGAGTGGAGACGAAGACCGAAGGACTCGGATCATTCGGTATATCTCTTCCCCTTCTTGTACTTTGCTAGATCTAGTTTAATGGCCCGATCCGGGGTTTAGTGCGCGGTGGTGCCGGTTTGCTAAGTTCGCAAAATTAAAGTTTATCACCGCTTCCGCATATTGGCGTCGGATTGACCGCCGGGGCGCCGCCGTGCACTTACATGTTTAACAGAGAAGATCTTTCTATTTTGAGAAAGATCAGGGAAATACTTCCCATATAGAATTTAATTCTATCAGATGGTTTAATTGGTGATATTTTATCACGATTGGATTTTAAATCCAAAATTCTCTGTTGGAGAAAGATCTTTCCATATTAAAAAGATCAGGGAAAATATTTCCCAAAAATAGAATTTAATTCTATATAGAATTCAATTATATCCTTAGAAAGCATTTTAAATTGCGGCGCTCATGTACTTTGCATGTGAGTGCTGCCAAAAGAATGCGGAATGGGAACTCACGTGTTTAATACGTGACCCCTACTATGGGTTTTAGCCTATTTATTTTCAGCGCTCATATGCTTTACATATGAACACTCACGTGTTAAACACATAAGGCATTTTTAGCCTTTGGTTATTTATGTTAAGCGCTCATATATTTTGCATATGAACACTCACGTGTTTAACACGTGAGGCATGTTTGGCTTTTTTGTTATTTGCTTCCAGCGCTTATATGTTTTGCATATAAGCGCTCGCGTGTTTAACACGTGATGCCAAACTATGAGAATTCTTTTCCTCTTTCTTTTTTTCCTCTTTTATAAGTGAACAAATAGCCTTTAGCCAAAAAAAATTGGCGGGAATACCTGTCATAAAAGAATGGAGGTTATCTACATACAACATTAGGACAAGTTTGCATGTAAATCTCAGGAAGGTAAACTAAAAACACTCCGAAATGAGTACGTAAAATAGAGACTCCGAAATGAGTGAATAAACTATAAACTCCAAAATGAGTACATAAACTAGAGACTCCAAAATGAGTGAATAAAGTATAAACTCCAAAATGAGTACATAAACTATTTCGCGCCCGATCAAGACATCAAAAAATAGAAACGTCGAAAATTTTAAAGTTATATACAATACGCCAACCCGAAACCGTCCATATGCTATGCATTACTCTACACTATTTCACTCACGGGTATACCTCCGTGAGCAAGGTAATAGGGGGAAGCATTTCTTCACATCAGTCCAGTGTTCACCTACATTTAGATGCATATTTGAATGAGAAATAGCATTGAAAGTATGCTCATTTATGTGTGCGTGTGTGTGCGCCACATATGCGCGCATCATTGGCATTCGTACGCAGCAGAAACTCCTAAGGGTAAAGTGCAAAGTACATATGCAAAGGCAAGATGCCCACATGAATATGTGCTGGAGGTGAAACATTCAACGGTCAACAATAAAGAAATATATTTAAATAAACACTTTATTCTACATGAAATAGATCACCAAACACGGGATCAAAAGTACAAGGGTTTACAAAACTATAAATAAAGTTTTCTAAAGCCCTCTCAGCCTTCTCCACCATGTCGAAGCGGCGATCTTTGCGAGGAGTCGCTCCCCATCGGTCAGCGCCGTGCCCATCGGCGAAGGCAGACATGATGGCCCTCTAAGCCCGTATCTGGCTTAGCAGCTGAACAGAGCGATCCCTCAGAGGCTAGGTAATCAAATATGCCTTATAAAATCACTCGATCTTGTCCTCCGCTGCATCGAGTATCGCCGTAGTCATCTCTGCTGGATGAGGGGGAATGTAGGCAATCCTGAACTGGTAGATCATCCGGAGCCAAATAGAGACAATGGGAAGAGGAGATCCTCTACGAGTCAGGAGCTCGTATATCACCGTATCGTATTGGCCATCTGTGAGAATGGGATTCACCGAGCGTGCAGCAAAACGAGGAAGAATTCTCTCGATAGGCACCTCCCATGGTTGCCGACGAGCATGTGGATGATTGCAAGCCATAACTCTTGATCTGTTAAAAAATGGTTTTTTCCTTGTGAAGAAGAACATTGCTTCAGAATATAAAGAGAAGCATTTAAGTCTAGGCACAAAAAATGTTGTAAATGGTAGGACTATTTCCAAGTTCTGACAAAAAAGGCATGGAAAAATAAAGAGTTGACTAATGAAAAACAGAGCAAGAAGGTAAAACGATTCCTTCGTTTCCTATAACAGCGCCTCACGTGCATGACACGTGAGCTTCGGCGCTAGTTTTTTTTAGGGTTAAGTCCTATAGCAGCGCCTCCCGTGCATGACACATGAACGTCGGCGCTAGTTTTTTTATATATAACAACACCTCACGTGAAGCACATGTGAGCGTTGGATTAAAAAGGAGGGTTTTGTCATTCATACTTCAAAGAAATTTATACATTGGTAATGAGGATGATAACAAAAAAATAGTAAGAAACAAACATCATCAAAATATCTACAATGGCAAGACACTGAACTCTGGACATGGATTCTCAAACTCAAAAGCAATTTTGAGCAATGCACGTTCAGCCTCATCAACCATTTTTTTGTGCATCTTTTCTCTAGGATGCAAGTGTATGTTCTCCACCTTCTGATATGATGATACTATCGCTTTTTGTTGAAAGACACATTGCAAGATAGCGACAATATTATCTCGCCGTTTTTTCGAGATCAACCCCATCAGATACATAGAATGCACCTTATCTTCAGTATCATCGAGCGCTTGAAACGGCATAACCTCAAGACGCCCAGGTATTGCTTCCCAGATCGACCCAACGACGATATTCAAAAGGGCAGAACGGCGGGGGAGCAATCGACCGTTGTAATAGTCGAAGTGACGCATCACTTCATCGCATTGAGCGTCATTGTACTCCTGGCTTTAAAAGCGACCCAGGATATGAATCTCCTCATAAGAGATAATCTCTTCAAGATCATACAGATGACCAGCCATGGTACGTGGAAAAAAACCAAGTGGAAAGTTAGCAATAAAAATAACGCTAGCATCACAGAATCAAAATGGTGACTCATCAATAATGAGACATGTGCCCATTGTGAGAATCCAAAAGGATCCTCATTAAATGAATAGTGCTCATTAAACAGTGGAGTTAAAAACTTCCAACATTCCCCGAAAAGCGGGCTCTTTAAAACAAACAACATATTCAAATCTGTAGTAAAAAGAAAAGGGGTTAAAACCTAAAAATTCTAGAAAAGAAAAAAAAATATCCAAGAACAGTAAAGGGAAAAAAATTCCCAAAGTTCTTAAGATTCAAATCAGAGCTAAGCTCTGGAAAAAAAGGAATTAAATTCTCCTAAACAGTGAGATTAAATCCTTGAAATCCCCGTGCTAGAAAATTCATGGGTTAATTGATAGAATCAAATTCCAGAAAAATGTCAAGATTGACAGGAGGGTAAAACCCTAAGAAGGAGAATCAAAAATTCTCAAATCTTGGATATGGACATCAAGATCCACGATCTATATAAAAAAAGGGTTTTTTTAGATCTCCAAGAAATCAATTCAAAAAAAAGAGCTAAGCTCCGTCGGGTCTAATAATGGATTCAAAATCCAAAAATAAAATATATATATGATAAAAAAGGGTTAAGAGCTAAAGCTCCGTTCATAATCCTCTCCAAGAAATTTGGCAAAGTTACCCTGTTCAAAAGAGATTCTTGAGAACAGAGATCTAAGCTCTGAAACAAGAATTAAATTCTCAAAAGAAGAGCAAGGCTCAAGGAAGAAGATGAGACAGCAGTCATCTCAAGGGCCAAAGACCCTATTTATAAGATGTGGGGTGAACGGTTCAACTTCCTAGATGATCCAACGGTGGTAAAAGTGACACCGTTGCACTCACGTGAGAACAACGGTTGGGGGCATTTGTTCCCCTAATAATTAAACACAATAATAAGAGTTAAGGTCTGTCAATTCCAATAAGGCAGAACCTCACGTGCTCCCCACGAGAGCGCCGGCGTCGGCGCCAATCTTAGATTAAATCCTATAGTGACGCCGCACGTGAAGTGCACGTGAGCGCCAATATGCAAAGCACAGAAACGCCTGTTATGTATAAGAATTTAATTCTTAAGTGGTGTCCACATGCATAACACGTGAGCATCAGCGCCCAAATTAAGAGCAGGTAGAATTAAATTCTGCATAGAAATTATTTCCCTAAAAATTGGGATATTCTCTGTTAAACAGAGCCGTTGGATCAAAAATCTAATGGTCCCTCCGAAGGACGGCGCACAGGACTGCGATGTCCTGCTGCTGAGATTTGGGGCAGATGCTATTTGGTTTTATCCGTCCACCTCTCCGAAGATGCCAAGTTGATTTATGGCACCGTGTATCGGAGGTTTAGACGGATGCGGCCGATGTAGCAGACTTCGTCAGATTTCCCCTCGCTTGAGGGGTTTTTGATTGTGGGGACGCTCTTCCCTGCAGGCGCAAGCCCCTGCAGTTAATTACGCTACCGCATCGCGGTAACAACTTTCTCCTTCTCCAGAATTTCACTTCGTGTCGTGTGTATTTGTTTTGTTGGTGGTTGCCCGTGGATTGTATACGGAGACTAATTTATGTCGTCGCCCGTAGGACGTGGATTAGTCCAAATCCGTATTTACTTAGATTTGGGTTTGGGGTTTTTTGTTTAAGGATACGTTAGCCGTATTTGAGGCTATGATCAACTTAAACGTTCGTTAAGGATACGTTAGTCCAGTTTGAGACTAAGATCAACTTAACGGGATCGTTTAGATCCGACAAAAAAGCGTTTGGGCTCTATTGTTCCAGTTTAGGGACATAGTGGTCCAACATTCTCATTTTGGGAGCGGATATTGGTTTAAGGACGAATAAGTCCATGAGTTTAAGGACCCCACAGTCCGTATTAATGTGTGGTTGTCAGGACCCGTCACCTCTCTGACGACGTTGAAGGATTACAACGACAAATATCAGAGGAGTTCAGAGATGTACCCTTGAACCAAAGTTGGTTGAGAGATCTATAGTCCAATTTGGGACTAAAGTTTGTTTGAAGGTTTGATTTAAGGACACGTTAGCCATATTTGAGGCTAAGATCAACTTAATCGTTTGTTAAGGATACGTTAGTCCAATTTGAGACTAAAATCAACTTAACAGGATCGTTTAGATCCGACAAAAGAGCGTTTGGGCTCTATTGTTCCAGTTTAGGGACATGGTGGTCCAATGCCAGTTTAGGGACATGGTGGTCCATCGTTAGTTTAAGGACGTTTCGGTCCGATATTAGTTTAAGGACGTTTCGGTCCGATATTAGTTTAAGGACATTTCGGTCCACGAGTTTAAGGACCCCGCAGTCCATATACGTGTGGTCGTTGGGACCCGTCACCTCTCTGACGTCGTTGAAGGATTACAACGACAGGTGTCAGAGGAGTTCGGAGATGTACCCTCGAACCGGTAGTAAATTAATTTAAGAGAGCAATATTGCTCAGTCAATTTAATTTAAGGACTTACGGCCAAAATTGGGCTAAGTCCAGTTGAAAATGTTCAACATTTTATTTGCTTTTGCATTGCATTTCTTTTTTTATTTTTATTTAGGCTTTGCCCAGAAAGGATGCAGAGCATCAATTTGTTTTGGGCTATGTTCTTTATAAATGATGCAAAGCATCAACTTTATTTGGACTCTGCCCTTTTATTACTTTGCAATTTATTTTGGCATGCTTGGTCTTTTTGATTTGGGCCTGGCCCTTTTAGGAAATGCATTGCATTTGTGCAAAGCACTAAGAATCTTTTTAGATTCAAAAAAAAACAGAAGTACAAAGCACTTTTTGATCCCTTGATCTAAACAAGTTTTTCCTTGTTTCAGAGAACCAAAGGTTCATAACAAGTGCAAGGCACTATTTTTATTTTTATTTTATTTATTTATTTATTTATTGAAGATCAATGATCTTGTTTTTAGATCCCTGATCTGTTCATAAGAGAATTTTCTCTTCTTTCAAAGGTTTTTTCCTTTTTTGTTCTTGAGGAGTTCTTCAGAGTCCTCTTTCTCTCTTTTTTTTATAGAAAATGTTGATGCCTTTTGAAATGAGGTCTGGGGTCCTTTTTATAGTGCTCACAAATTAGTTAAATTTGCTACAGAGATCTTTTTCTGAGTGATTTGGGGAATTTTCCCCACCGTTGGATCTTTGATCCAAAGGCCCCTGCTTTACAGAAGAAAATCTTTTTGTTTTAACAAGAACAGAAAAGATTTATTCTGTTTTGCGCAACTCCCCCAGCGCGTGACACGTGTCGCGCAGCGCAGCGCTTGCGCAACTGCGCAGACACGTGTCGCGCAGCGCAGCGCTTGCGCAGCTGTGCTTGCGCAACTGCGCAGACACGTGTCGCGCAGCGCAGCGCTTGCGCAACTGAACGTTGCTTCTTTTACTTTTTGTTTTTAAAAGAGCCTTGCTCTGATTGGGTACGCTGCTTTGGGCGCTGCGCTGATGCGTCTGTGCCTGACACGTGGCGCATTGCGCACAGCGCAAAGAATCTGAAGCGTTGCTTCATTTATTAAAGTTTAAATTTTCAAAGCAAAGCTTTGCTCTGATTGGGGGAAGATGAAGCGTTGCTTCATCTCCCGTCTTGGAATTTGAACAGAGCTTTGCTCTGATTGGGGTAAACAAATGCCCCCCCACCGTTGCGCTTACATGGCCTCCAAACGCAAGCGCAACGGTGGCAGAATCCCAACCGTCGCGGCAGTTTTTAGAAGTTGGAAGGGCACTTGGCGCTTATAAATAGGACCTTTGGTCCTTTAGATGATTTTCATCTTCACAATTTTACTTTCAGAACTCAGAGCCCTGCTCTCTTGTTTAAACACTTTTAAAATTTCAACTTTAGAGAATTTTAGGTAAAAATATTAATTTTGATTAAATAAAATTAATTTTAAAAGCTTTGCTCTCAATAGATCCCTGATCTAAAGAAGACCCATTTAGGGTTTCACTTAGCAGAGCTTTGCTCTAAGGGGGTCTAAAGAGAACTAAAGGGAACTCTATTAGGGTTCCATTAACAGAGCCCCGTTCTCTAAAAGATTTTCCTTGGATTTTCTTAATTAATGGAGCTTTGCTCCTTCCAAATCGTATAGAAGAACTCTTAAGAGTTCTTCATGGCATTTGATACTATTATTATTATTATATCATTTTTTCCCAGAGCAGAGCTCTCAATGTTCTTAGGGAATTTTCCTCAAATTCTCCTCATAGCTGATTTTGACTGGTGTCACTCCTGTCTGCAGAGCATTGCTCTCGAGGAGTTTAACTTTTAACTTTCTGTATTTTCTTATTTGTTAATCTCCATGTACTGTTTTCTTCAGGTATTATGGCGGTGCGTCTATACAGCTTGCACGAGTTCATCACTTATGAGGATATCCGTGTACAGGGCCGTCAACAGAACCAGGAGTTTACGGACGCCCAGCGTGCGGAGGTCATGGGTCGCCTCAACGCAAGTGGTGGTTGGTTGCTTCCTCGTCGTTCAGCTCTCTTAAAGGTCGTGCTGGGAGCAATATGGAGAGCACTTCCGGGGTTTCACGAGGCCCTACCGCTCAATGCGCTGGATGATGCCGAAGACAAGGTGCATTCAGTGTACCTGACAGGGCTGATCTCGAAGAAACGGCGGGACAGCCTCATCGACATCCTACATCAAGTCTTCCAGCAGACGACGATAATCGCTGCTTATCAAAGGATATGGGGCCTTGCTGAAGACCTTGACACCCAGGAGCGCGAGAGGCTGCGCACGAGAATCATCAGAAAGGCCAGGAGAACTCTGGATGGCCTTATTTTTGAATTCCTCAATCCGTGCCCCGGATCCGAAGTCATACCTTTGTAAACCTTTTAATAATGTTATTATTTATTTCTCCGTGATTATAAGAACCCCCTTTTTTATGATATGAATAGAAAATTTCCATTTCATCTTGTCTTGTTCCTCATCCCGAACCGTTTGCACGTGCATGAATGAGTATGTCTTAAACGCTTGATCAAGTGTAAATCGGATGTTCTTTCTGTTGCTTTTCTTCTTTCTCAGCATGTCGTCACAATTAGCAGGTAATAGAGTAAGCTTCTTGATTTCTTCACAAGATAGCGAGGGCTTAGGCTGCAGGTTCAGATCTGCTGCCTAAGACTTTTCAACTCTATGAGCCGTGAGGGTCTCATAGAGACTTTTCTCCCTACGGATCGAGAGGATCTCGTAGGTGGGTTTTCTCCTTAGGAATCGTGAGGATCCCTAAGTGTGTTTTCTCTTATAAGTCGCAAGGATCTTATAAGAGATTTTTCCCTCTTACGAGTCGAGAGGACTTGTAAGCGGTTGTTCCCCTCCTTGTCGAAGTTCGACGTTGGAGAGTGAGACCCGTGGATGGTATGCAAGAGACCGTTTTGGGCCAACTTGCGGGGTCCCAACGCTTAGGAAACAGGCTTCTTTTATGCCCACTGCCTAAGGCTTTATCTCACGAGTCGAGCCGCCTCGACAATTTTTTCACAAGTCGAGACGAATCGAGCGTTTCTCGCAAGAACATCTTAACGTCGCATTTAACCTCTGCTCTTTACGACAGAAGCCCGTTAAGGTTGGTGGTACTTAGGGTTTTGGCCATCGTACCGTCGCATAAGCTGATATAGTCCTCGATAGGTAATCGTGCTGTTCGAGTAGCCCTGCGACTGCCGTGTCTCTGATCCCTTCGGGGGCTGGACAAGACGTCTTCAAGCAATTCTCCTTGGCAGTTTGACCGTCGGAAGAGCAAGCGTTAGGAATTTGCCATGTCGCTTTTTACTTGAGGTTAGGCTTATTTTGGTGAGCCCCGATGAGTCATAACCACTCCGCGCCGGTGTGGGGATGATCTCCGATAGTCTTTCGGGCTTTATGTGAGTTGCCGTCAAGACCCTGAAGCTAGGAATTTAGCCTTTGCTTCGTTTGCTGGCATTGCGTCTGCTGTATCGAGACGAATGTTGCGGTGGGAACTAGGGATTTTTCCGTGGCTCCGTTTGTTTGATGACGTTGCGTCTGCTGTGTCGAGACGAACATCGAGGTGGTGACCACTCCATGTGGGATGATCTCCGGTGGTCTTTCAGGCTTTATATGACTTGCCGTTAAGACCCTGAAGCTAGGAATTTGGCCTTCGCTTCGTTTGCTGGCATCACGTCCTCTGTATCGAGACGAATGTCATGGTTGTCTCTAGGTTGCTGATGAACCGTCGAGATTTGGAACTAGGGATTTTTCCGTGGCTCCTTTTGGTGATGTTGCGTCTGCTGTGTCGAGACGAACGTCGAGGTGGTGACCACTCCGCACTGGTGCGAGATAATCTCCGATTGTCTTTTAGGCTTTATATGAGTTACCGTCAAGACGTCGAAGCTAGGAATGTGGCCTTCGCTTCGTTTGCTTTGGTGTGTCCAAATCCTGTTGGAGGAAGAATGCTGGGGTTGACATTTCGTCTGCTGTATCGAGACGAACATCAAGGTGGTGACCACTCTGTGCTGGTGCGAGATGATCTCCGATTGTCTTTCCGGTTTTATGTGAGTTATCGTAAAGACGTTGAAGCTAGGAATGTGGCCTTCGCTTCGTTTGCTTTGTCACGTCCGAATCCCTGCTGGAGGAAGAACGCTGGGGTGACAACTCGTCTGCTGTATCGAAACGAACGTCGAGGAGGTGACTACTCCATGTGAGATGATCTCCGGTGGTCTTTCAGGCCTTATATGACTTGCCGTTAAGACCTTGAAGCTAGGAATTTGGCCTTCGCTTCATTTGCTCACACTGCGTCTGGTGTATTGAGACGAATGCTGAGGTGGAGCTGGGATTTTGCCGTCACTCCGCTTTGTTTCGACCATGGGGTCTTTTGTTAACTTTGCATGTACACCCTGCTGGACTGCGAAGGAACGCCGTTGTTGACATTGCGTCTGCTGTAACGAGACGAATGCTAAGGTGGAGTTGGCATTTTGCCGTTACTCCGCTTTGTTTCGACCGTAAGGTCTTTTGTTGACGTTGCATCTGCCTCCAGCTGGACTGCGGAGGAACGCTGTTGTCGACATGGCGTCTACTGTATCGAGACGAATGCTGAGGTGAAGCTGGGATTTTGCCATCGCTCCGCTTGTTTCAACCGTGGGGTCTTTTGTTAACTTTGCATGTACACCATGCTGGACTGCGAAGGAACGCCATTGTTGACATTGCGTCTGCTGTAACGAGACGAATGCTAAGGTGGAGTTGGGATTTTGCCATCGCTCCGCTTTGTTTCGACCATGAGGTCTTTTGTTGACGTTGCATCTGCCTCCAGCTGGACTGCGGAGGAACGCTGTTGTTGACATTGCGTCTACTGTATCGAGACGAATGCTGAGGTGAAGCTGGGATTTTGCCATCGCTCCGCTTGTTTCGACCATGAGGTCTTTTGTTAACCTTGGATGTACACCCTGCTGGACTGCGAAGGAACGCCGTTGTTGACATTGCGTCTGCTGTAACGAGACGAATGCTAAGGTGGAGTTGGGATTTTGCCGTTACTCCACTTTGTTTCGACCGTGAGGTCTTTTGTTGACGTCATGTCTGCATCTAGTTGGAGTGAGGAGAAACGCCGTTGGTGATCTCTAAGTTGTCGATGTTGACGTCGAGACCCTGAAGCTCGGGATCTTCGTTTGCTTCATTTGTTGACATCGTGTCTGTAATATTGTGACAAATGTCGAGATGGTCTCTAGGTTGTCTATGAACCGTCGAGATTTGGCTTCGCTTTCTGATGGAGCCTGTTGGGAAGGTATGGTTCCCTCTTTATCTGTGCCCCTGAATTGTATACAGGGATCGATGTGATTTCACCTGTAGGGCAAAAAGTTTCATTCTTTCATTTTTTTTTATTCTTTCCGCGATGCTCTATCATTTCAGCTTTTATATCGCGAAGGTCGCGATTGCCCAATCATTTCGGCTATTTTTCGCGGTGCCCAATCATTTCGGCTGTTTACTTTATTTTTACTCGCTGCTTTTTATTGCGAGTTGCCCAATCATTTCGGCTATTTCGCATGCATACATTTTACTTGCTTCTTTTTATTGCAAGTTGCCCCATCATTTCGGCTATTTCGTATGCATGTGCGGCTTACTGGCTTTTCGCCGTAAACCTGAAATTAGACACCAATTTCGGCATCAGCACCGCTACAACTGGGATATGGCCAGGAGCGAATCATCGCCTGCCTTTGTCGATGTCAAACAAAGGTGGCTCAGCGACCAGGGTTAAGGTCTTGTCGGCTAAGGCTTTTGACTTCATGAGCCGTAAGGGTCTCACAAAGGTATTTCTCCCTACAAGTCGTGAGGATCTTGTAGGTGTATTTTCTCCTTAGGAATCGTGAGGGTTCCCAAGTATTTTGTTCCTCTGTAAGTCGTAAGGATCCTACAGGAGGATTTTCTCCTTGTAAGTCGAGAGGATTTACAAGGGTTGTTCACCATGCAAACATATCCCTAGTCTCGGATGGGACTTGGTTAGGGAAATGTTTATTCGCGCCCGTGGATTGTATACAAGAGTCAGCACTGAACCACTTGTAGGGCAATATCGGAGGTTGTGGGGGTTGCTTAAGAACAGGTTCAGGTCTCTGTAGCTTAAGACTTTCAAATCTTATGAGCCGTGAGGGTCTCATAAAAGAGTTCTCCTTACAAGTCGTGAGGATCTCGCAAGTGTAATTTCTCCTTAGGAATCGTGAGGATCCCTAAGTGTGTTGCTCCCTTATGAGTCGTAAGGATCTCACGCAGGTGGTTTCTCCTTACAAGGTCGAGAGGACCCTATAAGTGTCTTTTAACGAGGTTGCACCCTTTCGGGCTTTCACAAACACTCGCCGGTAGCCCTGCTGTTTTTACTCACGGAGCCCTTTCAGGTTTTCATCCGTGCCCATTTTGCTTATGGACATACCATTTTTTTTTTGTTTTTTTTTTAACGAGGTCGCGCCCTTTCGGGTTTTCACGAACACTCGCCGGTAGCCCTGCTGTTTTTACTCACGGAGCCCTTTCGGGTTTTCATCCGTGCCCTTTTTGCTTATGGACATACCGTTTTTTCTTTATTATATTTTTTTTTATTCACCTCGTCAGCCTAAGGATGCTGCGGTATTAGTTTAAGGACATTTCGGTCCTTTGCAAGTTTTAGGACATTGCGGTCCATCATTAGTTTAAGGACGTTTCGGTCCGGGGTCGCCGTATTTGAGGCGAATATCTAGTTTATTGACTTTTCGGTCTATGGGTCCTTCCCCATGAATGAGCATGATGCCCATGGCGTATCCATCTTTCTCGGAGCGTGCGGTTGTGGTGGGTTCACCTTCCAATTTTCGGACAACGCGAACTTGCCCTGTTGGCATTGGTCTTCAACCCAGTTCTTGAAGACGTAGCAATCCTCGATCAGATAACCTACCGCTTGATGGTAAGGGCAATAATTAGGATTATTAACATCGCCTAGCCGCAACGGACGTTTTGGACTCGGCAGATTGATGAGTCTGTAGCACACTGCCAGCTCGAACAGTCCCCTTGTTTTATCTTGCGGAAACGAGTAAGGACGTTTCAACTTTTCCTGGAGGGTTTGCCGCTTGTTGCTTTGGCGAGCAACCGGTCTAGGGTTACTTGATTGTTGTTGAGCGCTGGCGACGAAGGCCGTTTTTCCTTTTCCTTTATCCTTTTTGTTCGCTCCGTTGTTTGAGGGGTCGAGATTCTTTTCGAATAGCGTGCGACTACACGGCTGAACGTTCTCGCAGCTCCTCAATTCCTTTATTTTTGAAATAGATTCCCCGAGGGAAGAGTTGGGGGTAGATTCTTCGTCAGAGTCGCTTCCAAAGGTGATAATTTGCGATCCCTTGAAGTCGGTTATATGACAGTCGGCGGCGGCTCCTTTGCGCTCATATATCGCATTTTTCCGATGTCCACAAGCTTCACACTTTGTCCTGTCGAAGTGTTGCTTTTGAGCGACATACCCTTGCCACCAACAGTTAAAGGATTCGCAGTCTTCGGTAGGATGTATGATCTTCTGATGATATAAACAGAAGTTAGGGTGCATCTCTACCTCAGCGAGAGTATTTTCTTCAGAGGGCGGTAGCTTCATTCCTACTGATAGAGCTTTGGCAAACCTTTTCCTCGTCTTGAATTTGTTTTTATCCGCAGTGGATAGCTTTTGATTTGACGGGAATGCCTTGGCTCTTTCCAGTATGGCCATTTCATGCTCTTGATTGGCTTTTGCTTTCAGACGAATTTCATTTAGGAAGACATCGATCAGCTCATCTGATGGCTGTAGAATTTCTGGTTCGGGGTTCACCATTGGTTTCTCGGCGCAAGAAGCTTCTTCATCATCTGCCAGTGAGTGAGAAATTACATGACAAGTCGCTACGTAGTCTTCAGATTCATCTGATGAGTTTTCTCCATCGTTTTCATCCTTGACTAAAGAACAAGCTGCCCCCCGGCGTGTCCGTCTTCTTTGGAGAGTGCGGCTGTGGTGGGTTTACCTTCCAGTTTTCCGACAGCGCGAACTTGCCTTGTAGGTACTGATCCTCGATCCATCCCTTAAAGACAAAACAATCTTCGATCGGGTGACTTACCGTTTGGTGGTAAGGGCAGTAATCGGGATTATTGAGATCCCCTGGCCGCAACGGACGTTTTGGATTCGGCAGACTAATGAGTCTGTTGCGCGCTGCCAGCTCGAACAGTCTTCTCGTTTTATTCTGCGGAAACGAGTAAGGACGTCCTAGCCTCTCTTCGAGGGATGGGCGTGGGCGCACGTTGTTTTGGCGAACGACCGGCTTTGAGTTGTTCGACTGTTGCTGAGCATTGGCGACGACGATCACTCTCCCTTTTCCTTTCTCATTTCGGGAATCTGGTTTTGGAGGAGACGGTCCATGGCTCATCTGGTCCATTTGGGCTAATTTGTCGATCAGGGCCTGGAAGGTGGTCGACCTGAAGAACATCATGAATTGCGAGATGGTCGCCTGCGGATCGAGAGTGCCCACAAACATGCCTACCGCAGGTGCCTCTTCTATGCGTTGTTCACATTTTGACCATAGGTTCCGCCATCGTGTTGCGTATTGGACCCACGTTTCGCCTGGATTTATCCTGGCATTTATCAGTGCTGTTATCGGGGTGCGTTCACCAGTACTCGTGAATCTTTGCGTGAACAGTAACTCTATCTCCGTAAATATTTTAACAGAGTCATTAGGTAGCTCCGAATACCATTCAAAGGCTATTTCTGCTAAGCTGCCGACGAATTGGCGAAGCAACAGTTTGTCATCGCCTCCAGTGTTGCCGCATAAGGCCCTAAATTGAGCGACATGCTGATGCGGATTCCCTGTCCCTTTATATATGTGAAACTTAGGGATCGTATATCCCGGCGGGTAACTGATTTGGTCATACCAGCCCGGATAGGGTCGTCCAGTTCTAACAATTTGCCCAGCCGCTTCACTCGCCTGATGAGCTCGTATTTGCTGAGCTATATAGTCGTCAAGCGCGGCCTTGGAAATGGTTTCTTCCTTGGCTGCTGAAAGAGCCGGAGGAGGATCAGATGTTTCCCTTCCATCATCTTCAACAATGATTAGAGGGTCTTCAGCTGGAGGGTCCGGCTGTGACATCATCCCTACTATATCTTGGAAGAGGAGGGCCATTTTCTTTATGCTGGCTGCTTGTTCCGCAGCCTCTTTATCCTTTTTCTCTAATATCCGGCGAAGAAACTCAGCGTCAGTTTCTTGTTCTTGACGCTCATCCGAGAACGTTTCAGAGCTTTCTTTTGGCCCAGTAAGTGCAGCCATTGTAGTCATCATTTCCTGAAGCTTTTGTTGTTGCTCCTGGGCTTTCGTCACGGATCGGGTGAGCGGTCGGTGGCCCGTAGAAGTGCGGCTTTCCTCCTTTCCAGAAGCCATATAAACAGTGTGCACCACCATGCCCCCAGACTTGGGGCGTTTGTGTTCGGTGTCTTTGCGATTTGCCGAAGACACAGGGGCTTTTTGCGGCCTCCTTTTTTGAGTGATTGGAGTTAAGGGAGCCGTTGTATTGGGCACCCAAGTAGCTTTTGCTTTTTGTGGTTTGACGGAGTAATCCTTCCCTTGCCGAACCTTCATCTTTTTCTGTCGTCGGAGGCAGTCTTGATCGATCACCGACTCTTGGACCTGTCGCCAGACTTTGTAAATTTTAGAGGACAGTCGTTGAGGAGGCTGCTCTAGCTTCTTCTCTGGAGTATTCTCCACAGGTGAAGGAGTTCGTTTCAACATCGCAGTAGGAGAGTTTCTGCGCACCGTATTCAGCAATTCAAAGCTTTTCCCGATTGGAACAGCAGTATCGATCCCCACCGTTGGAGCTGGAGGAGTAAATCCAGAGGGGAAGTTGCCCCCAGCTTTCTTTACTCGGCGCCAGTGGCGACGTCGAGCATGTCGTGCTAATGGAGTTGTTTCAGCTATAGGGGTGACCTCCTCATGCCCCCTGTGTTGGTCAGAATATGCTAGTACCAGCCTTTTAAAGATCGACGTCCGTTGAACGGGGACGGTCAACCTGTTAGAAGCGGACTTCCGAACATGGGAAGCAACCTTGGTGACTTCGCCAAGAACGGGAGCTGAGATGGCTATCCGCTTCGGAATAATTCCTTCTGGTATGGCAGGCTTCTTCATGGGCCCGATGGAGCTCTGGCCTAATCCATTAAAACCTGAAGCAGTGGAGTTGGGCGACCTGTTGAGAGGGGTCGCGGCAGTGGTAAGTCAATCGAAGACCGACTTCTTTGGAGCTTCTTGCAATGTCATTGGGGCGTTGAAGCTCATTGGTGGGAGCATGGTCCCAAAAAATAGTCCAGTGGTGACTTGAGCCACCTGCTCCACCGGCATTTTGAAAAGGGAGGCCGCTTGGGGCCCATAAGTCACTCCTCCAGTAATGACAGAGCGAGAGTTGTTGCTGCAGGCGATGCAGTTCGAAGCCATCGATCTTTTGTTTTCTGCACGGAGTAAGACACCAAATCTTAGTACCTTGAATCCACAGGCAACCACAGTAAACCGCGATTAGTTCGCGAACACGGCACACGAAGTGTGGAGTGGAAAGAGGAAAAGGTCCCACCGGGCGTGCCAGAATCTGTTCCCCTCCGAAGGACGGCGCACAGGACTGCGATGTCCTGCTGCTGAGATTCGGGGAAGATGCTATTTGGTTTTATCCGTCCACCTCTCCGAAGATGCCAAGTTGATTTATGGCACCGTGTATCGGAGGTTTAGACGAATGCGGCCGATGTAGCAGACTTCATCAGATTCCCCCTCGCTTGAGGGGTTTTTGATTGTGGGAACGCTCTTCCCTGCAGGCGCAAGCCCCTGCAGTTAATTACGCTACCGCATCGCGGTAACAACTTTCTCCTTCTCCAGAATTTCACTTCGTGTCGTGTGTGTTTGTTTTGTTGGTGGTTGCCCGTGGATTATATACGGAGACTAATTTATGTCGTCGCCCGTAGGACGTGGATTAGTCCAAATCCGTATTTACTTAGATTTGGGTTTGGGATTTTTTGTTTAAGGATACGTTAGCCGTATTTGAGGCTAAGATCAACTTAAACGTTCGTTAGGGATACGTTAGTCCAGTTTGAGACTAAGATCAACTTAACGGGATCGTTTAGATCCGACAAAAAAGCGTTTGGGCTCTATTGTTCCAGTTTAGGGACATAGTGGTCCAACATTCCCATTTTGGGAGCGGATATTGGTTTAAGGACGCATAAGTCCATGAGTTTAAGGACCCCACAGTCCGTATTAATGTGTGGTTGTCAGGACCCGTCACCTCTCTGACGACGTTGAAGGATTACAACGACAAATATCAGAGGAGTTCAGAGATGTACCCTTGAACCAAAGTTGGTTGAGAGATCTATAGTCCAATTTGGGACTAAAGTTTGTTTGAAGGTTTGATTTAAGGACACGTTAGCCATATTTGAGGCTAAGATCAACTTAATCGTTTGTTAAGGATACGTTAGTCCAATTTGAGACTAAAATCAACTTAACGGGATCGTTTAGATCCGAAAAAAGAGCGTTTGGGCTCTATTGTTCCAGTTTAGGGACATGGTGGTCCAATGCCAGTTTAGGGACATAGTGGTCCATCGTTAGTTTAAGGACGTTTCGGTCCGATATTAGTTTAAGGACGTTTCGGTCCGATATTAGTTTAAGGACATTTCGGTCCACGAGTTTAAGGACCCCGCAGTCCATATACGTGTGGTCGTTGGGACCCGTCACCTCTCTGACGTCGTTGAAGGATTACAACGACAGGTGTCAGAGGAGTTCGGAGATGTACCCTCGAACCGGTAGTAAATTGATTTAAGAGAGCAATATTGCTCAGTCAATTTAATTTAAGGACATACGGCCAAAATTGGGCTAAATCCAGTTGAAAATGTTCAACATTTTATTTGCTTTTGCATTGCATTTCTTTTCTTATTTTTATTTAGGCTTTGCCCAGAATGGATGCAGAGCATCAATTTGTTTTGGGCTCTGTTCTTTATAAATGATGCAAAGTATCAACTTTATTTGGGCTCTGCCCTTTTATTACTTTGCAATTTATTTTGGCCTGCTTGGTCTTTTTGATTTGGGCCTGGCCCTTTTAGGAAATGCATTGCATTTATACAAAGCACTAAGAATCTTTTTAGATTCAAAAAAAAACAGAAGTGCAAAGCACTTTTTGATCCCTTGATCTAAACAAGTTTTTCCTTGTTTCAGAGAACCAAAGGTTCATAACAAGTGCAAGGCATTATTTTTATTTTTATTTTATTTATTTATTGAAGATCAATGATCTTGTTTTTAGATCCCTGATCTGTTCATAAGAGAATTTTCTCTTCTTTCAAAGGTTTTTACCTTTTTTGTTCTTGAGGAGTTTTTCAGAGTCCTCTTTCTCTCTTTTTTTTTTTAGAAAATGTTGATGCCTTTTGAAATGAGGTCTGGGGTCCTTTTTATAGTGCTCACAAATTAGTTAAATTTGTTACAGAGATCTTTTTCTGAGTGATTTGGGGAATTTTCCCCACCGTTGGATCTTTGATCCAAAGGCCCCTGCTTTACAGAAGAAAATCTTCTTGTTTTAACAAGAACAGAAAAGATTTATTCTGTTTTGCATAACTCCCCCAGCGCGTGACACGTGTCGCGCAGCGCTTGCGCAGCTGTGCTTGCGCAACTGCGCAGACACGTGTCGCGCAGCGCAGCGCTTGCGCAACTGAACGTTGCTTCTTTTACTTTTTGTTTTTAAAAGAGCCTTGCTCTGATTGGGTACGCTGCTTTGGGCGCTGCGCTGGTGCGTCTGTGCCTGACGCGTGGCGCATTGCGCACAGCGCAAAGAATCTGAAGCGTTGCTTCATTTATTAAAGTTTAAATTTTCAAAGCAATGGTTTGCTCTGATTGGGGGAAGATGAAGCGTTGCTTCATCTCCCGCCTTGGAATTTGAACAGAGCTTTGCTCTGATTGGGGTAAACAGTGATGATAAACCATCAAATCATAGAATTAAATTCTATTAGGAGAAAATATCTCCCTAATCTTTTTAAGCGAGGAAGATATTCTCGGTTGGATCAAAAATCCAATGATAGAATTAAATTCTATTTTTGGGAATATATGTCCCCAATCTTTCTGAACAAAGAAAAATTATTCTCTGTAAAACAGAGAGCCCTTGGATTAAAATTCAATGGCGATTAAAAATCCCCGTTTGACAAAATAAAATTCTGTATGGAAAAATATTTCCCCAATCTTGTTAAAAAAAACAAGAAAACATATTCTGCAAAATAGAAATTCACTGGATCAAAAATCCAACGGTGGATAAAATCCTCCGAACAAATTTTGAAGCCAATTAAATCAATTGGTATCTCTTAAATGAGAGATTTTCTCAAACTAATTAACGATTTTCCTCTCCTATATAAAGGATCCGAGACTTCAAGTCTCAGAGAGAGAATCGACCCCATAAGTTTTCTACCAAAACCGAGAATTTAATTCTCCTGAAAAAAAGAAGATCATCACTCTCTCAAAACCTAGGTAATGAAAAAGTAGAGATAAAATGTATCTCCTTTGCCTTGTAAAAAGAAAATAAGGGTTTAACCCTTCATAAAAAGAACTTAGTTTTTCCTCTGATCTAAGATTTGAAAATCAAATCTCCCCACAAGTTGAGAATTTAATTCTTGTCGGTGAGATTTTGTTCTTTAAACTCAAAATCTAGGAGAAAGAACTAAATTAAAAGAAAATGAGAGAAGAGAACTTATGGTTCTAGAAATTTAATTTCTCTGCAAGCAGGGTTTAACCCTATATAAAAGAGCTTAGTATGAAAAGAAACTTAGTTCTCCAATAAAAATAAAAAAAAATATCCCGGATTTTCAAAAACAAAGATCTTGGTGATCATTAATGCTCAAAATGCTATTAAAAAAGATTCAATCTCTAAAAAAAAGGAACCCAGTGACTCACGTGAGCGCCCAAAAGATTCCCAAAACAAAAGACTTAGTGCCTCACGTGCTTCCCACATGGGCATCCCCAACAAAGGACTCGGCACCGCACGTGCTTTCCATGTGGACGCTCAAAACAGAAGATCAGCGCCTCACGTGAAAGACACGTGAGCGCTGAGTAAAACTGCTTAGCACTTCATATTCAGCGAAAAAGACTGAGCGTTTAGCACCAATTGGGCAACGCCCACATCCTAGCGCCGCACATACTCCTCACGTGAGTGCCATACAAAAGTGCTTAACAATATATATATATATATATATATATATATATATATATTCGGTCAAAATGACTAAAATGCTTAACACTGATTGGGTGGCGCCCATGACTGAGTGCTTCACATGATACACATGTGAGCGCCAGAGCTCCAAATAAGTGCTTAGCACTTCTGCATAAAAGGAAAAAAAAGGCTTAGCAAACAGAACCATAAATAAGTGCTTAGCACTTTTAAATTAAAAAAACTGAGCAGACCAAGCCCAAACTGGTTAAAAGACTTTCTGAAGTTTCTTGCAGCTGAGCCCAAATGCTCTGTTGTTGGATCTTAACTAAATTTAATGATCCTGGAAATATTGCTAAGTTGATCTTAGTCTCAAATAGGACTAACGTATCCTTAGTTAAAATAAATTGAGCCCAAACGTTCATATGTTTAAGTCGATCTTAATCTCAAACTAGATTAACGGTCCTTAAACCAAACAAAATATTTTTGAACTAAAGGAACATATAATCTAAGTTCAAAACCAAAGCCCTAAATCTCAAATATACGGATTTGGACTGATCCGCGCCCTGCGGACGATGATATAAACTAGTTGTAACAACCCTAAACTTTCTGTACAAAAATTTTCAAAAAATACAGAAAGGAATACCTTGGCCTAAGCACAAGTTATAAATTTGATTTACTTTTGAACAGCAAGAAATAGCTTGTAGCTCATTGGTAAAGCCTTGCACTGTTGTGACATAGCCCCTGTGATCAAATCTCCCCAGCCACATATTATTTTTATTGTATTTTCTTTTAAACTTTTAGAGGCCCAAAGGTTTACACGAGCACTACATGTAAAATGAAGAGTCACACAGAAAACAAACACGTGCACTGATGTATACCAAGCGACAGAGACACGTGGCAACAATCCAAGCTCCTACCCTCGGTTCTCGACCGGCGAGATCCTTCCTTGGCCCGGCGACGCCGACCCCTTCGTAGGGGTTGGTATCCAAACATCAACTCCACACCCCTTGGCCTCCCCCTTTAACCCCTGTACTGTTTGTTTTTATTAAAAATAAACAGTGAATTAAAAAGTGGCATTAAACCAAATTTTTAATGCATTTTTAATCACCCCAAAACCCTAATTTTCCATATAAATACCACACTCCATTTCACCCCTCCTCATTCAGAATTTCCTCACAAAACTCTATAAAATTTCTAAGTCTCAAGTTGTGCAAGTGGAGTTAGCAAAGGGCAAAGTTCCGACGTCGTTTCGAGGAGATTCCGGCGACGAAACGACGCCCCAACGGTTCAATAGTCTTACCCTATCTCCTCTCTATATTTGTAGCTAGTAAGTCCCCTCTCCCCTCCTTTTCTACTATTCTAAAACTTTCATTTTTCAAAACTCGTCGGAAGCGGAGTTATTCCGACTTCCGATTCGTTTTTCTTTAAATGTTCTATTTTTCTTAAACCATAAAATACCATATTCTTATATAATGTTTAACAAACATAAATAAACATATTAGAACAAGTTTCATCTCAAAATAATTCATGTTGCAATTTTTATATCACTTTTACAGTAAAATACCATCATGTTTACAAACGATATTGTTATCCACTTTTAACCGTATCACCTTTAGAAAACTCACGAGGTAAGGACCTACCTCATCACAACATATATATTGGACATAGCATGATGAACTTTGGAATTCTAGATTATGGGATAATGCGTTTTTATGAATAAATATCCTAAACTTACAAAACTGATTTCTTTAAAAAGAGTGTTAATCAATTCCTTGCAAATACGCCTCTACAACCCATTTTGGGGAACCCCGATCGGGATGGTGAGGGTTATCGCACATCCTCAGGCCTAATAGAGCGAGATGCAGACCTCCGCAAGAAGCATTCGATCTTGGTTGAATTTTTAATGCTATTTTTAAGAAAAATGAAATTTCTACAAAAATAAATAAAATTTATTTTTATTAAATATAAATATATATATATAAATATTATCAAAAGATCTATTTTAAATATATTATATAAATATTCCATGTTTTTCTAAATCAATGGAATCACAATTACAGAAAGTACCATTTCAATACAATACAAATTCCAATTTTTCATTAAAATACCATGAACAATGAAAACTAGGTTCTACTTACTAGAAATTTCACTTTTATAAAATATACATTTATGAAAATCCTAAAGACGATAATTAAATACTTGAGGTGTATTTTGAAATTATACCAAAACTATTTTTACATAAAACCCCTTCAAGTTATACTAAATTACAATAAGGACCCTAGTAAATATAGGTTTAAGCGGGACCGGTTCTCTTGAGCCTCGGGGAGCCGGAGAAAGTGGGTGCTTACCTATCTAAGGTAGACAATCTAACAACGGTGTTATCAACACGGTAATTGTCTTGGAAAAAGACATAAATCCTGCCGTCCATGTGCAGCAGTTACCGATAACATCAAAACTAATTCAGGATTTCAATTTATTTTCAAAGTGTCTGACTCAGATTGAGTCTCAATCTAATCAATCTGACTTGAATATGATTCAAGTATAAACTACAATTCAACATGAATCCGTCTAGTCAATCTATATTGACTGAACCGAACCATGGATATACTCCGTTTACATGACTATCCATTTATATCCATACCATTTACTGATATCATGGTTTCGCCAAGTCTTCCATTTATTACAAGACAATACAATACCATCATTACAATCAATACAATAAACATTACGGGGTTTATAAAGGAGTAGACTGGTACGGAAAATGTTAAAGGTGGCACGAGGTGGTCACTAAAGACGTAATTACATCCATGCCGTTGTTCCGTGGTATTTTCGACGGAGCCTTGTACTACGGGTTACCAAATTCCATGGTGTAAGTTGGACTCCTCTCTTATACACTGGCATATTCTATACTAAGCTACAAACAACTACGTTAACATTATAATAAAACATTACTAGTTATACTCTCTTTCTGTCTATTCTATCTCTACTCTTCTTTGGGACTTACCGAGCGATTGTTCGCTGATGATATTCTTATTTCTCTTCTTCTTTGGAATGTTTTCAGGTGGATCGGACGCACTAGAGATCGAGACCAGCCAGGAGCACTTGAAGCAGTTCACAGAAGATCCTGAGTATTAGACTTTACTTGTACATACTTTCATTTCAGTTCATGCCATTATTTAGGCATTGCTTTCCAGACATGTATTTACATTTCCAGTTGTACCTGTAAAAGAGTGTTTAATAAATAAAGTTGTTGTTCATTATATTCATAACTCTTGTGTACATTTACTTTATATTGCTTAGATACGCTTAGCGTGTTTACTTCGGAGTAAATACGTAGCGGGTCTCGCCGCGTCCCCTTCCATATACAGGGAAGCGGGGCGTGACACTAGTCTCCGTATACAATCCACGGGAAACCAAAATAAACAAAAATACACACGATACGAAGTGGACTGCTGGAGAAGGAGAAAGTGATTATCGCAACGCGATAACGTAATTAACTGCAGGGGCTTGCACCTGCAGGGAAAAGCGTCCCCACAATCAAAACCCCTCACAAATGAGGGGGAATCTGATAAAGTCCACTACAGCGGCCGCATCTATCCAAACCTCCGATATATGGTGCTATAAATCAACTTGGTATTTTCGGAGAGGTGGATGGATATATCCAAATAGCATATGCCCCCAAATTCAGCCTAGACGTCCTCCGCATCTCAGTCCGGTCTTCGGCGGTAAACACTCGAGATGATAGTTTGCTATCTTGTTTGTCTTTATTTTTCATGTGATTCATTTTATTCACTATCACGTATCGTTTAGACTTGAGATAATACCCTAAGATTTTGCTTGACTACCAAGACGATGATTGAGATCATATTAGTAGGACCTGGGTAGTCGATAAGTACATTCTTCAATGTCCATAGTCGTAAGAGTATCGAGATTGGGTATCAATACTCTAGTTTAGACTAGTGTGTACGTTTCTGACCCGGTTGGAGGACAATAACTAATTCTGCGGCTATTGGTGTTCGACATCGAGGATTGTATATATGTGCTCATTGGATAAGTTACACTGGACGGACTCACCGAGAACTCCTACTTACTAATATACCAATGTTAAGTAGCAGTTCTCTGGTGACATGAGTACAAGGTAGTCCCTGAGGACCTGAAATCAGTATAATGTCTCATGTGTGTTCCTACTATACTTAGACTTCTACCCTACAATGGCTCAGATGAGTCATGTAAACAGGTTTTTGTTGGGTATAGTCCCAAAACACGTGGAGGCGGTGAGCGGTCGAGAGAATTTGTCTTTCCCGGTATAGGGAGTTGATATCGCGCTGTGCAGGACATGACTACAACCATAAGTCGATGACCATCGCGGTGGAGATAAACTGATAAGTGTTATCGGTTGTATCTCCAGTTGGTTATAAGTCCTCTGTCGCACGATTTATCGAGTTATTGGGGTCTGACAGATTCCAAACCTTAGACCCGATATGCTATAATTTTAGACGAAGAGACCAAGTTGTACGGTAATGTCACTGATAGATTTTGCAGGGTTCAGATGAGCTTGCCCGTTGACCTTCTTTTGATCAATATCTGGGTAGCCGTTATGTGTAGCTAGTACCACTGACGTGCTTGTGGGCTATGGATATGATCATAACCTACTGCCAGCGTATTGTCGAGTTTTTAGAGTCTCATACAGAGATTTCCCAGCACATGCAAAACGATGCAAGGCACATATAGGGATATGTGCAGGAGTTCGATTAAACACGTGTATTTGATACACGTATTTTAATCGGGTATTAATTGATATTGGCCGGTATATATATGATATAACCGGATTATTAAATCAAATGTTGATTTAATAATTAAATATATATTTATATATCGATATATTTATATATTAACTAATATCATACTCCCTTTATTATTTTTTTCTCTTAAATAATATTTATATTTGATATAAATATTGTTTAATGTATTATGATACATTAAAGATGGGTGTATAAGAATTGTATGGAAGATGAGAACACTTTTATTCTTTCATTTGTTAAATGGGAATGAGTCATGATTTTAAGATGCTTGTAGACTTGATGACTCATTTGTATGACCCATTCTTGGATTTGTTCTCATCATTAGCCATGCTAATCTTCTTCATACTCTCATCACCATGACTTCTTCTCTTGAGTTTTTCTCAAGTGAAGGAAAGAAAAGAAAAGAGAAAAAATTAAGTGAGCTCATTCTACATTTTCTACTAATCATTCTTAGCAAGTTTAATTAGTGGGTTGTTTCATTTTGATAAGATCAATTTGAAGCCAAAACTTGTGTTGGGGTTATCTCAAGATGGATTATCTTCGGCAAAGAGATCATCGAGTAAGTTTGTTCCGGGTTTCGTAAAGACCGGCCGGAGTCTAAGGAGAGGTGGCTAATGCGCTACAAAGGTTGTAGCCCGCCAAACTGTTGTTTTTAGTTTACTAGTTTTGTTGCATGTTATAGTTGTTGTTCATGATCCTATGTTTGCTTACAGTTGCTCTCTAGATTTTTAAAATTATCGCTTCCGCCGTATTATACAACCTATTGTAGAGAGTATAGCGAACTTACAACATCATGATTCAAACCATCGTTGTGTTTTTGTCTAATGGAGTGTTCTATATTAGAGTAAATTTTATAACATGATATGGCATTTTTAGAGTTTTTGAGTTAATCATATTAAAGTTTAAAATTGTCTTGAAGTACTTTAAAGGATACCTTCGTCAAACAAAAACGAAGGGCGTTATTTTGTGTCAAAAATGCTATTTTCAGTTCAGGCATTTTGAAATCATTCAGTCAACCAGTGCCTTGTAAAAGTTGATGAAATCAACAATTTCAAATATTGCTAGTTTAGGAAGGTTTCAACCTTTTTAATGTTCGTCCTTATAACCCAAAATGTCCGTGGTATTTTATAAAAATTATATGTATCAAAATATATATAGAGAGAGAGATTAATGGAGGAAAGAGGCCATAGGAGGGGATTTCCTCCTATGGCGTGGAAAAAATACAACCTCCATCATTTTTTCCGACGATCGGCACCCATCATCATCATCGTTATCATCTAAGATGTGCGTACACCAAATTTCATGTGATTCCACAACTTTTTCACCGTTGATTTAGTGGGTTCAAAATTAACGGTTTACCGACAATAGAACTTTTTACATTGCTAAATCAACGGTGAAAAAGTTGTAGAATCACATGAAATTTGGTGTACCCACATCTTAGATGATAACGATGAAGATGATGGAGGCCGATCGTCGAAAAAATTGGCGGAGGTTGTATTTTTTCCACGCCATAGGAGGAAATCCCCTCCTATGGCCTCTTTTCTCCATTATTCTTATATATATATATATATATATATATATATATATATATATATATATATATATATATATATATATATATATAAGAGAGAGAGAAAAGAGGCCATAGGAGGGACCCCTCCTATGGCCTCGAAAAAATACAACCCCCATAGATTTTTCCGACGATCGGCACCCACCATCTTCATCGTCATCATCTAAGATGTGGGTACACCAAATTTCATGTGATTCCACAACCTTTTCACAGTTGATTTAGCAATGTAAAAAGTTCTATTGTCGGTAAACCGTTAATTTTGAACCCACTAAATCAACGGTGAAATGGTTGTAGAATCACATGAAATTTGTTGTACCCACATCTTAGATGATGACGATGAAGATGGTGGGTGCCGATCGTCAGGAAAAACTAGGGAGGGAGTATTTTTTCGACGTCATATGAGGGAATCCCCTCCTATGGTCTCTTCTCTCCATTAATCCCTCCTATGGCCTATCTCTCCATTAATCTCATATATATATATATATATATATATAGGGTAATTCTTTTGGTGCTTCTAACAATTTTCTATCTCACACACACACTCTCTCTCTCTCACACACATACACACTCACTCTCTCTCTCTCCATCTTTGGGAGCACCAAAGAATTTCCCATATATATATATATATATATATATATATATGAATTCAAGTGAATAAAATTGATTTGAAGTGGATGAAGGGTTAGGATACACCCACATGCAAATGGAACAAGTGTCAATTCCTGGATCCCACGCACAGCATTATTTTTCGCAAAGTGAATAGTGACAAAGTATGGCAACTGCCTAATGATGGCATGGCACAAGGAATCAATTCTTATTGTGTCTGTATTCTCCTTCTTTTTCTCCTAACAATAAAGCTTAGAAAAAGAGAACAGAAAGGCTCATGGTTTGTTTTCTTTATGAGTTTGAACAGTACAACAAGACAAATTCTCACTAATTATTAAAAAAACTGAATAGGGATTAATCTTTAACTCCTACCTTCAAACTTTTACTAATTATTTTGCGTTGTACATTGAGGCACCCCCTCCCCCACCCCTCCACCATCACCACCCCCACCCCCCAATCAAGGGAAGGGTTGTAAATTAAACCGAAGATTGAACAATCATATTTCTTTCTCAGAAAGATTTCCAAAATGTCTGCATACCACTTTTCATTTTTTGTTAAGAACATAGTGGCTCTATGCAGCGATTCCTACATGAATCGTTGCGAAATAGAATAAAACATGAGAGGGCCATCCATATTTACATGTATGAGCCCTATACCTTTTTTATGAACTCTTTTCCTTTGTTAAAAAACGTGTTTGCAATTGCTAATTACTTAAAAATAGTAAACTGCATTAATCTAAATAATAATAAACCATGTAACCCTTTTATCACAAACTACATATTCCTTGAATCTCTCCTCTTGGAAATTACTTCTAATCATTTTCCACACGTTATTTTCGCATGGGTATTCATAAATTTCCTATTATACAATTAGGAATAAGCGTTATCATATAATTCTAATTGAATTTCATCATTTCCATCTGCTACACACCACTTTCGAGACTGTTTTTCTGAGCCAATTATAATAATCCAATTGAAAAATCTAAGGCAAAAAAATATATCAACAGCTTATTCCTAATTTATTAACTTTATCAAGTTCACGGTCAATTCTTTTCCTACACATGGCAAAAAACAGTTTTGGTGACAATAAACCGAAGAAGAAAAAGCTTCAAAATTATTTACATGCAAGTTTAGAAAATGGCCAAAAACGAAAATCCAGGCTGTCCAGCAGTAGCATCAAAAAAAAATCTAAAAAATGAGTAAATCATCATCATCAACAACAAACTACTTATATTGTTGTAGTAAAAAAGGGCAAATTGGTAAAGTATACAGCAGCAGCAGCAGCAGCAGCGCCCACCAGTGACAGTGAGCTGAGCCTCTGCTGATAAAAAGGCAACCATAACCGCACACTCCCTTCCTCCCTCCTCAACGTTCAAAAACCAAACCCCACCACTTTCTCTCTCCTACCTCCTCTCTCCTTCTCTAGAGAGAGAAACACCAAAATGCTGCCGAGGCTCAACAGCTCGTCGTGGATGGACTCCCCCGCCGGCGCCGGCGACGAGGGCCCCACCTCCTCCGCCTCCGCCGCCGCGTGGTCCGCCGCCCCCAGCCCCGCCTCCTCCTCCGCCGCCGCCGCAGCCATCCTCGACGACGCCTCGTGGCTGCTCTCCCCCTCCGACCCCGGCTCCTACCTCCTCCCCCACTCCTCCTTGGTGGGCCCCTCCTCCCTCTCCTCCCTCCTGGCCGCCACCTCCACCTCCTCCTTCGACCCATTCCCCCTCCCCCCACCCCCACCCTCCTCCTCTCACGTGCTGCAGCTTCCCCAATTCGGATCCCTAGACTTCTCCGGGTTCGGATCCGCCTCCTCCTTCAACCCCCCGCCGCTCTCCTTCGACTCCTTCGAGCCCACCCGGCCCAAGATCCTCCGCCCCCTCGACATCTCCCCCACTATCGGAGCGCCGCCGACCCTCTTCCAGAAGCGCGCCGCTCGGCGAAAGGGGAGCAACGACGACGACGACTTCGACGACGGGAGCGTCGACGGGTCGGGTCTGAACTACGACTCCGACGAGCTTATCCCCGATAACGGGAAAGTGGGGGAGGAGGAAGGGAGGAATGAGGGGGGTAAGGTTGAGGGGAAGGGGAAGAAGAAGGGGCTGCCGGCGAAGAATCTGATGGCCGAGAGGCGGCGGAGGAAGAAGCTGAATGATAGGCTCTACATGCTGCGCTCTGTGGTCCCCAAGATCAGCAAGGTGAGATTTTTAGCCAAGTTAGAATTTTTATGTTTTTTTTTTTTATTTATGAATTTTAGTTATAATTTGGTAGATAATTGATAGTTTTTCCTAGGATTAGTTATAATTTGGGTTAGTTTATGTGTTTTTAATGAACTTTAATATGTGGCCCTGTGGGTCTCTTATTATTATTATTTTTATTATTATTATTATTATTATTATTATTATTATTATTATAATTTTAATTTATAATTTGGTATACATTACTATAGTCTTGGTTATTTTTAATGTTCTACAATTTGGTATATGCTTTTATCCGCTTTGGTTTCAAATTGTGCTATAGTTGGATTAGTGGCACGGAAGGTTAATAACAATTCGCAACTCGCCTAAAATTATGGTAGATTTCACCTAAAATCATGGCACTGGATCGGTGTTGCTAGAAGAATAGTTTACGCGATTAATATTTGGATCTTCTACAAACTTCATTTTGGATGTCATTTAAATTTCGTGTAATTATGGTGAATTTTGATAACAAAAGTTTTGTTTTATCGGTAACATCTTTACCAAATCTAAGAATTTAAGCATTTTGGCCTAAAAAGACATGAAGGTGAGATTTTTCGAAAAAGATCAAGTTCTTTTATAAGGATTTCAGTAGACTTTAATTTCTTGAAATTTTATATATTTTTGCAAAATTAATTGATTTTCAACCAATTATTGAGTAGTTTTGGTGACAGGCTGTTGATTTCCATGTCAAGTTTTTCTCATCTGGTGTACTTTATTTTTCAGTTACATAAACACAGTCCTGATCTCTGTTAATTTCAAAACTGGCTTTATCTGGCTTATTGTATTTATTTTTTTATAATAACAAACATTTTTTGCAAACTGGTTTTTTGCTTCGGTCTTTTTCTGATCCTCAAGTATAGAGTGAATCTATAGAGCTAACAATATTAAACTGTTTTTTTAATAAGCATTGTCGATATGATCCTGCATTTATTATATGTCTGTGGTCCCTTCGTCAAGGAGGTAAAAAAACTTACCATTTTGACAAATTATCTTCTTCGGTTCTCTATAGAATTTAACAGGGTTTTTTCCTCCCTCCGTTTTCAAGTTTTCTATATATGTTTGAGGTTGTTGATTTTTTCCAAACAAGTGAACAATCTGCTTGAATCCTATACTACTGATCCTAAGAATCTTTTTTGACCTATCGCACAAAAGATGTAATTGTTTTACCATTTTATTTTGTAATTACGTATGCTTGTGATCCCACGTATATGATTCATGTGTGTTTCGTCCTTGATCTTATAGGTAAAATGTCATCATTAAGACTAATTTCTCATATTTGTTTCTAATTTTACTTTCAAATTTCAATACAGCCGGTCAAATGTAGTGAATTAAGATGAACATTGATTGTTTTTGTATGACCAAATATACAGCATTTTGTGTTTTTTTACCTTTGCCTGAACAAAATCATCTCCTAGATCTACAAAGCTCAAGTTTTACAATTACCCTTTCTAATAATTATCTAAACATGTGATATCACATTTATTATATCAATATGGTCCTTGCATCCAATTGGCAAAAATTTACCCTTTAGACAGCTATCAGTTAAATGTTTGTTTACTGTTAAGTTTACTTGTGAGTTATTACAAGCTTCTATCTCCTATCTTTTAAACTTCTCTTTCTTTGTTGAGTATGTTAGCGGTGGGGATTCTTTCCATGTTGTAACAATGAACTTATCTCTAAGACTTCATCGCCAAAGTTTTAGTTTCACAGAATTTGTGTTTGATGGTGGTGGTGGGTATCGGTCAGCTTTTAGTTAATGACGGCGTTAACTAATTTGCAATAAATTAAACTCTGTTCTAAGCTCTTACAATGTAAATTTTTATATTCTCAATATTTTCTTTTTTTTCTTTATTATTGTTCTTGATATCACAATCAACTTGACCTCGCATATTTATTTTTTTTGAACTGAATTGCTTTTTTCTGGAACTGACTTGATCTCACATTGTTTCCTCTGTTTTGTGCTGGTGTCATTTTTTTCCTTTTATTTCCTTATTGGATTTAAATTAGCATTCCATGTGCAGCTGATTTCTTTAAATTACCAATTTACAATTATAAGAATTATTTTTTGTGGATTTCTTTTTCTTTTAATTTTCTTTTTGACGTGTTTTATTTGGAAAAAAGAAATCATGCCACACTCTCAAGTATGTTAGTAAGAAAGTTGTCATTGTAACTTAAATTTTGATTTTGCTGTGGTGCTACTTACATAAATAAATTATTAAATATTTCTTTCGTCGTAATAGATTCCTTGATAATTTTTTCCTGATATGACAAACAGATGGATAGAGCATCGATTCTTGGTGATGCTATTGAGTACTTGAAGGAGCTCCTGCAAAGGATCAACGACCTTCATAATGAACTTGAATCGACACCTTCAAGCTCTAATTTGCCCACTCCAACTGCATCAAGCTTTCATCCTCTGACTCCAACGCTTCCGACTTTGCCATCTCGTGTCAAGGAGGAGCTATGTGCAAGTTCTTTGCCAAGCCCAACTGGTCAGCCTAGGGTTAGTTTCCATCAACTTGAATTCTAATTTTTCCACATCTTTTTAGCTGAAATTACAAAAAATTTAGCCTATACTTTTTCTTCTTCTTTCTAATGTAGTATTGCGGAGTTCATTTTGTTATATTCCTACAAGAATATGTATCTATGAGTCAACTTCCATAACTTTTCGAAATATGTTAGTTATTCGTTATTCATTTTTAGCATAACAAAATAGCACCATGGTATCTTGCTAGAAGCATATAATTCATTAAGTAATTTTTTGGTTTGTAAGTCACTTTTTTCTCTTCATTAGTTTCCTGAGCAGTTTCATCCCATTAAGATCAAATGGTTTCTACCTTAATGTTTTTCTATCTTAAGCTAAACTTATCAAAAATAATGTTCACCTTTAAATGAACTTAAAACGCTACCCATATGCCTTATCGTTATTATCTAGAATTCCACCGTGATATGAACTTAACACCCTCCACATGTCTTATCTTTTTGTCGTCTAGATTATGGTATTTCTATCTTAACCTAATGGTAGTTAATATGTTACACAATATAATTATGCAAAAAGTTGGTTTTTAGTAGAAATTAGTAGATAACCAAGAAATCTTAATTGTCTAAACCAACCTAATAAGACAACATTATTTATCACATTTATTTTCTACATGCAGGTAGAAGTCCGGATAAGGGAAGGCAGGGCGGTGAACATTCACATGTTCTGTGCCCGAAGGCCGGGTCTCTTGCTCTCTACGATGAGGGCGCTTGATGGGCTTGGCCTTGACATTCAACAGGCCGTCATCAGCTGTTTCAATGGGTTTGCGCTAGATGTTTTCCGAGCTGAGGTATGTCACTTACACCGTCTATGCATGTTGTTGCAGTTATATTAATTTTCTGCCTCTCCGTTGCAGCAATCACATCCGTCTTTGTGTAAAAACCTTTATGTTGTTGTTTATCGTTTAATTGGTCAAGTGATCGCCAACTTGTATTCTACTTAGATGTCAAGCCACTCCTTTAATTGTGGCTAATTTAGATGAGAAGTATCAAGAACCACTCTTACCGAAAAACTTGCGCTGTGTGGCTGTAGGATAACTATGTACATCAAGTTACATAGAAACCCATGTAAATATGTTAATTTTTAAGCTGATAATGATGAGGTTTGAACCGGCAATCTTTGAAACCTGGTGTGCGCTGAAACCATGTCAACAACGATGACAATGGATATCAATGGTAGCAAAATGTTAAAACTAAATCCGTGCTTAGCTTCAATTGAAATATACCGGAAATAAAGCTTGCACTGCCCTTTAGTGAACTTGTATCTCTAGAGTTAATCCCATTTTGGAGTACAATTAGCGATAACCATGATACTGATAGATAATTACTGGAAAATACATCATTACTTATTTGTCCATGCTTCAACTTTTTAGAGACATCACGTTGCTTATATGAAAAGTTCATTCCATTTCCTGAACTCTTACTTCAAACCATCTATCCTTGTTGCACCAAAAACAAATTCCTTATAGCCGAACTTCTTAGTCCTTAATGTCATGTGCAACTGTTGATTAAAACTGACTAAATTATTTATTTCCCCATCATTTTTATTTTTCACTTTTTGTAATTTCAGCAATTAAAGGATGGGCCTGGAGCCTTGCCAGAAGAAATCAAAGCAGTGCTGTTGCATTCTGCTGGCTTCCAAAATGCAATGCAGTAGAAGAATGAAACCATTGGCGAAAATGTAGCTGATCGTCGAGGAGCTAGATAATGCATCTTGGTTATATTTTCCTGCCTCAAAATAAATGTTTCCTTGTTGAATCGTTTCCATAAGTTTTAGTTTTGAACTTAAGTTTCTGGCTGTTGTTTCTTTCTTGTTCTTTCAAAATCTGTAGAGTAGCTTTGCTTTAAAAATGTCAGTGTCCTGAAAAGGAAAATCTTACTGAACTTTGACATGTCAAATGTAATGAGAGAAGGGGAAAACTGTTGTATTAGCTTTATGATAACTATGAAAATCAATTTATCAAAGATATAAGTTTGAGATTTCTTTGTAGTGAGATTTGATTTCATTCCATGTTATCATTAGAAAAGGAATTGGTCAAATAAAAGCATTCATTATGATTCTGCATCCCTTGATGCATAAATTCAGATGTCTTAGCATCAATGAAGTGCCTCAAATAACTAAACAAGTATTTATAAGCCAGTGTTTGGTGTTAGAATCTTGTTGCACTATATGATGGCAGATTCCTCTGGTGAAACTCTGAAAGGTTAAAAGGCTGCTACTGCTGTTCTCAGAATCTCCAAGAGATTCCTTTTGAGGGATGTTAATGAATTTGCAAGAATATTTTGTTTCTCTTTTTACAGAGGCTTTTTATTGGGATATTGAATTTGTTGCTGACTACCTTTATAACTGAGGAAGAGGAAAGGGAAATATGAAGGGTCGAGATGATTAATAGAACAACTTTATTCATTTTTTGTGTTGGCGAAAGTCACACTAAAAGCTTGTTTAATAACCTTAATCCTACAAGTAATGAGTCTAAAATCTATTTTATTTTATTTTTCGTCGATTGATTGAAACACATTTTAGAAAATGTAAGTATTTTTCGGATTGAGTTTTAAGAGTGATTCCTAGGACTTGAATATTGCATACTTTAAAAGGGGCGAAAAGAAGAAAAACCCATATTTCTTAGGAAATTTGAGACCGAATTTTCTTACTCGCTTTCTTCTAAATCTTCGTGATCTTTTGCAATAAACGATTCTCATTTTTGGCTTAAGCCATTTTGAATTTAAAAAAGGAGAAATTGTCTTTAAGCCTTTAAGCCTCTGATCTAAATGCAATCTGATTGGGTCTCTGGGTCTAAAAAAAATTTATGGAAAAACAATGGTACCAATGATTACCGATTTAATTGAGAATGAAGTTTCTCGATCGTCTGAGAGAGGGGTTTATATAGCGGCAGCAATGGGCAGGCAGGTGCGAGAAATCCGCCGGCCGTTACGCCCCTGGCGTCACGCCCGCGTGATAGGCGGGATCCCGCATTAATGACAAGACAGGCTCGTTAATGGGGGATAGTGATGGCGTAGAACGCGGGATCGTGGGCGGCGGATATCTCACACATGGCGAGATTCGCGGAGCCGTAGCGTAGGCGCCTGTGATCAGTGCTATGGGTCGGTCTGGGTGAGACCAGGAAAGATGAGCTCGGTGGGAGGCTCGGGCACGAGCGGGAGGCGGAGGCATCTTAGTTCCGTGATAGCTCGGAGGCGAGCCGAAAGGTGGTCTGGGAGGCCACCGGAGGTCAGGAGACTCCTCGGACCGGAGGCCCGGGGTGCGATCCCAACCGAGCTTACTGATCCTCTCTCGTTGGTTCTGGGACACATCATCTGCAACGTGTCAGCATCTGAAGAGTCACCGATATCGAGCCTCATCATTAACCCCCAACTCTCGTCTCGGCCCGCTCTTGGGCCGGGTCGAGTGTGGTCGGACCGGTCACCCGAGGTGATCTCTCATTCGAAGATATCGTTGGTCGTGCATTCCCGGGCAAAGAGTGGTATTTTTTTGATGACGTAAGTGGATCAGGGGAGAGATCTCGTATTGAAGGGGGAGTGCCGGATCGTTTGTACGTTCGTCGAAGCGACAGACCACGTGTCTGCCGCTGGTTGGCTGGCGAGATGTGCTGCAGGAGTTCCTGCGCTCGAAGGGACGCGTCCAATGCGAGTGCGACAGGTGGAACGTTGTCAGCTGTTGGTTGCGAAATGTTGTTTCAGCGGGAGGCGATCGGAGCCGTAGGATGTGTACGCCGGCAGCTATAAATAGAGGTGGGATCCCCCTCAGAGGTCATACCTCTTCATAGTTTCCTCGTCCCTGGTTGTGTTAGTTCGGCTCTCTTCTTCTCAGGTCGGATTCCTTGCTTTTGATCTCCCGAGGACACCACCCTTTGACCAGGTTAGATGTCTTCTTCCGAGGAGTCTGTAGATGTAGTGCGGGTAGAGTCTAGAGAGTCTTCTGAAGCTTCTTCTACTTCTTCCTCTTCTGCTTCTTCCTCTTCCCCCTCTGAGTTGGAGTTCCCTCGGGAAGATAGGGTGGTCCCCAGAGCACAGGCCGCGGGTGTTCTTGGCGTCCGATCCTTGCTGAGGCGTGCGGAGGAGCTTGTTAACATTAAGACTCGTTTCTTCATTCCTCCCGGCTATTCGCTTCGTCTGGCCGAGGAGGGGGAGAGGGCAAACCAGGTACGGGGCAAGGAGATTGTCTTGTACCTGGAGGCCTTTTGGGTCGGGGTGCGTCTGCCCTTCTCCCCTGAGGTGAGTAAGGCGTTGAATTGTTTTGGGTTAGCTCCGGGACAGCTAGTGCCGAACTCTTGGAGGATCCTCCTCGGGTTGCTGGTCCGGTTGAAATTGTGTCTGATCCCTTTCAGCTTGAACCTTCTCTTCTCTTCTTTTTGCTACAAAAACCACTCAGGCGCTCGTAGGGGCGAGCCGAGCTGGGTATACCTCTCCTTTTGAAGGCAACGGGGGACGCCCCCGGGTCGGGGGTCGTCGTAGTACCTTCTTCCATTCATGAATGGAAGAAGAAGTTTTTCTTGATCGCTCCGTCCGGGGTGAGGATTGGCCTGTGCCCACCCAGTGGCAAAGGGCCAGCTATCCGCGAGTGAGTCAGTCGAAAGATCCTGACGCGGTGGCGGTGTCAAAGTGGGAGCCCCTTCCTCGGGCTGATGTGATGATGTCTGAGCGAGCCCTCAGTTGGGCCGGGCTCAGCCCCGCCTGTTACGAGGGTAAGTTAGGAGCTTTCAGGCGACCTGTTTATACTTACATTCTTTCATTTTTCCTGGCATTGTTGACTCCTTTTATTTTCGTCATACGCAGAACCCATGGACCTAAACAAGTTCCGGGCGGCAGTGGTTGACGTGAAGAAGGGGAAGAAGGCCGGAGGCGCCGGCCCTTCTCGCCCGTCGTCGGTTCCGGTTCCGCCAGTGGCCGCTCCATCCAGGCGCCCAAGCGCTCCTCGGTCCCCCGAGTCCAGTCGTGCGCCGGTCCGAAAGCGTGCTCGGGAGCAAGAGCCCCGGGCTCCCGAGATGGGAGTCGAGACTGGCTCTCCCGCGTCGCTCCTCAAGAGGTTTCACAGGACGGAGCCCCGCTCCCCGGCTTCCCCCATCCTCGTGGACGATGGGGAGCTTCACTTCGAGGTGCCCTCGAGGATTTCCGTCACTGACAGCCTGCTTTCTGAGATGGAGAGATCAGCCGGGGACAGAATCCTTCGAGGGACCCTCCTGGCCCAAATGGCGGCCATAGCTCAAAAGCCCGTGCAGGTTAGTATTTGCACTCCACTTGGTTCTTTATTCAGCATTTTCGTTAGCGTGATCGGGTGCCTCCCTTTCCTTTTTAACCATCTTCCTTTTCTTCAGGTCCTCCAACACGTCGCCCTCATCGTCAACATGGAGGATGAGGAGATAGCCCCGGCGATGCAGGCCGTAGGCCGCGAGGAGAGCTCAAGACAGGATCTGGAGGCGGTGAGGGAGAGGATTGCCGCCCTCGAAGACCGGGTGGCGGCCGCGAATCGGGAAACCGCCAGGTGCTGAGAAGCCGCCCGAGCCGCCGAGTCTTAGCTAGAGGATTCCAAGGTGCTCGTCGCCACCATGAAGAAGACGGCGAGCACCCTCCGGAAGGAGAACGAGGCGGCGAAGGAGGGAACGAAGCGTGCCGAGCTTCGGGCGTCGAATGCTGAGCTTCTGGCGGTGGAGAGCTACAAGGGGTCGGACCTGTTCTACGCCGACCTTTCTTAAGCCGCTGGCGTCATTTGGCACGATGCCCTCGACGCTGTTAAGACCCAGATGCCGGAGTTCCCCGACGGCAAGCTCCGGGCGGAGTACCCTCGTGCGGAAGACGTGTGGAGGAACGTCCCTGGAAACATCGCAGGGGAAGAGGCCCCCGGTAGGGGCGTGGGGGACAAGCCGGTCGCCCTGGCCTCTGATGCCGAGGCTCCTGCGGTGGGTGCCGACCCTGAAGGTGTCGTTCCGGTTGTCGTGTTGGACGCGCGGCTTGTCGAGGTTTGTCCCATCCCTGAGGCCTGAACTTCCCCACCTCTTTATTTTCTTTGCGCTAAAATTTTGTAGGCCTCCGGGCGTTTTTGTAAGGATGGGGATCCCATAATACCTTTGTAAAGACTTCTGATTTTATGAATAAATTCATTTTGCAATTTCTTTGCGTGCGCGTTTTCCTTTTGTTTGTGGTAAATATTTGTACTTGCACAGTATTGTTTTCATCTTTAGGTCGGTATTTCGTCTAGCGATTGCACGACTAGTTGAATTCAATCATTTGCCAAGTGTGCAAAAACCGGTGAAAGGACAGCATCTCCATGGCCTCGAAGTCGAGGTGGAGATCGCTTAGACATGGACGGACCAAGCAGGGTCACTGCCCGATACCTCTTGGTGAGGGCTTTGATCCCTGGCGTCGTGGGGTAAGGAATTACCAGCCAGGGATGACCGAGCAGGGTAGCTACTCGGTCGCCTCTTTGGGAAGGCTTTGATCCTTAGCGCGGGAGGGGCCGTAAGAGGCCTGCTAAGGACGAACCGAGCAATTAAGCTGCTCAGTTGCTTCTTGGCGAGGGCTTAGATCCCTGGCGTCGTGGGGTAGGGAACTACCAGCCAGGGATAACCGAGCAATGAAGCAACTCAGATTCCTCTTGGCGAGGGCTTAGATCCCTGGCGTCGTGGGGTAGGGAACTACCAGCCAGGTATTACCGAGCAGGGGTGATCCCGGTTGCCTCTTGGGGAAGGCTTCGATCCTTAGCGTGGCAGGGGCCGGAATTGGCCTGCTAAGGATGGACCGAGCAGTGAAGCTGCTCTGTCGAGTCCTGAGGTTCTGTCCGATCTTCCACGGCGTTTGAACATCGGGAAGAGTGACCGTTGTAGTCGACACGCGTCATTAACGCGTGGGGGGAGGCGGAGCGTAAGAGCCGCATCGTTCCGATTTCCCCAAGAAAAGCGGGACTCCCGCCGCGTGGCGGTATGGTTGTGGAAGGCACGAGCGACTGTTAGACTCTTGAGGGCGCAGTGGGGCTATAAAGCGGAGGGCTTGTTGTGCACTTTTTTCTCCATCTCCAAAACGTAAGAATGGACACTTTCCCTTTCACCATCCCCGATATCATAACTTTCCTGGACGTGTACCTGTACGACCAGAACTGGACCGAGGATACAGTACAGCTAGTTATAGGCCGCATCGAGGATCACTCTGGCCGACTGCTTCCCGATGCTCACCCCTTCTTCAGCTGTTGATTTACTCAACCTGGAGGGCGTCGCCAGGGTTGCACAACCCCTTGTCCGAGTAGCTGAAGGACGAGGCGGACGGTAAGCTGAGGTCTTTGTGCCGCTTCGGCCTGATCTCGGCGGGTCGGCGGGATCGCTCGGTGGCACTCGTCCTCGAGTGCTACCAACTGAGGCACTACGCAGACGTTAGAGGGAAGCATCAGAGGCAAAGGTCCGAGGCGGCGAAGGCTCGGCTGGCGGGAATATGCTCGGAGTACCACGAGCAATGTTTCCTGCACCCCCTTCCCCTACTATTGTAATTTTTCTTTTATTTCAATGTACGGCTGAGAAGCCCATAGTACCCTTTGGAAAAAATAAAACTCTTCTTTTTGCAATTTCTTATTGTTCCCTTCTTACAGAAAGAACTTGAGAAAGGTTTATATTGCTTTAGTAAAAGAAGTACACGCTAGTAGACGTTCTTTGTATTGGTACAGTTTGAGTTTCTCGGCGTTGTAAGGCCGTGGAAACTTGCGTCCTTCCACGTCTTGCAAACGGTAGGCTCCACCGGGCAGTACCTCGGAGACGAGGAAAGGACCGTCCCATTTTAGGGAAAACTTATGCAGCCTGCCTTGGTCGACGAACTCGTTCCGCCTTAGGACTAAATCTCCGGTCTTGAAGAGGCGGCGCTTGACTCGCGCATTGTAGTAGCGGGCAGTCTGTTGTTGATAGACGGCAACTCTGATCTAAGCCCGGTCTCGTTTCTCTAACAAGATGTCCAGGTTGGTTCGGAGTGCCGAGGTGTTCGCTTCGTCGTCAAAATGCTCGACCCGGTGACTGGGGAGCCCGATCTCCGCTGGGACCATTGCCTCTGTTCCGTAGCAGAGGCTGAAAGGGGTTTCCCCGGTGGGGGTCTTCTTTGACGTGCGCAGGGCCCATAGGACCCGGGGCAATTTCTCGACCCAACTGCCTTGGCGTCCTTCTAGGCATGTCCGGAGACCTCGGAAGACGTCCCGATTAGCGACTTCGTCTTGCCCGTTGCATTGGGGATGTGCAGCCGCGGCAAACTTCATGAGGATATGATATTCATTGCAGAATTCCTTCACCTTTTCATTTTCGAAGATCGTCCCGTGGTCGGTGATAATACACCTCGGGATGCTGAACCGGAGTATCACGTTGTTCTGCAGGAACTTGATAGTTGTGGTGGCATCCGGTTTTCTGATGGGGATGGCCTCGATCCACTTCGTGAAGTAATCCACTGCGACGAGGACGTACTTGTGCCCGCCCGTGCCGGTAGGGAACTGGCCTATCGTGTCTATTCCCCACTGGGAAAACGGCCACGGTGAGGTTAGGGCAGTCAGCTCGGTAGCCGGAAGACGAGGTATGCTTCCGTGGAGTTGGAAACTTTTGCATCTCCTGACGAGCTTCTGGGCGTCTTGGTGAATAGTTGGCCAGGAGTACCCCTGGAGCAATGCCTTCTGGATTAAGGTGCAGGCCCCTTGGTGTGCGCCGTCGACCCCCTCGTGGATCTCACGGAGGACGTAGTTGGCTTCGTGGGGGTCGACGCACCGGAGCAAGGGCTGAGTGAAGGACTTCTTGTAGAGGTTCTCATTGCTCCATACAAAGTGACGGGCTTTGGCTCGGAGACGGCGGGCTTCTCCCCGATCTTCTGGGAGCGTACCTTCTCTTAGGAATTCCACGAGGGGCTTCCTCTAGTCCCGGTCTTCCTCCTGGGCTGTGTACACATGAAGTGTTGTTGCCCCATCTTCTACGCTGGGCCGTGGCAAAATCTCGAAGAGGATGGACCACTTGTTGTTGGCCGAGTAGGATGAAGCCAGCTTACTCAAGGCGTCGGCTTGGGCGTTGAGCTGTCTGGGGATTTGCTCTACCTGGACTTCGTTGATGTTCTTTTGAAGTCTTCTTACCTCGGCCAGATACTTCACCATCAGAGGTTCCCGAGCCTCGAAATGACCGGTCACTTGGCTAATGACTAGGGCTGAGTCGATGCGGATCCGAACTGTTTTCAGCCCCAGTCTGGAGGCTATGCGCAGTCCGGCCAGCAGGGCCTTGTATTCCGCCGCATTAGTTGAGGCCCTGAACCCGAGCTTCAAGGAATACTCCATTTCTGCCTCATTCGGGCCCCGAGTGATGAGGCCGGCGCCATAACCTTCCTCGGTCGAGGACCCGTTGACATAAAGGACCCAATCAGGGACTGAGTCGGGCTTCCCATCGACATAGGGTTGAGCTGAGGGGGCCAGCGTTGACTCCGGCTCCTGCTGGGGATGGTGCACTCGACGACAAAATCGACCAGGGCTTGTGCTTTGATAGCCTAGCTCGGGCGGTATTTTATGTCGAACTGGGACAACTCCCACCTCCACTTATCCAAGCAGCCAGAGGACTCGGGTGAGGCGAGGATAGTCCCCAAGGGGCACTCGGTAAGAACAAGGATGGTGTGCGCCTAGAAATAGTGTCGCGATTTCCTTGAAGCCACGATGAGTGCCAAGACGATTTTCTCTATCGCTGGGTACCTCGTTTCTGCATCTTTAAAGACGTGGCTCACATAGTATACCGGCCTCTGGACTCCGTCGACCTCACAGACGAGCACTGCGCCCGCTGCTTGGTCGGATACTGCCAGATATAGCGATAGCTCGTCCCCTTCCACTGGTTGGGTGAGCGGAGGTGGAGTTGCAAGGTGCCTCTTCAATTGGTCAAAGGCGGTCTGGCACTCCACCGACCACTCGAACCTCGGAATTTTCCTTAGAGCCTTGAAGAACGGGAGGCACTTCTCGCCAGACCTCGACATAAAACGTGACAGAGTGGCTACTCGTCCTGTCAGCCGCATGATCTCGACGTTAGTCTTGGGCGCAGCCATGTTGAGAATGGCGTTGATTTTCTCCGGGTTAGCTTCGATCCCGCGGTGAGTGACCATGAAACCGAGAAACTTTCTCCCGGTGACCCCGAATGCGCACTTGGCGGGGTTCAGTTCATCTTGAACTTGCGGAGTACTTCGAAGGCCTCGCCTAAATCCTTGGTGTGGTCGACCGACGAGACCGATTTGACGAGCATATCGTCGACGTAAACTTCCATGTTCCTGCCGATCTGGGGCTTGAACATACGATTGACCAAGCGTTGGTACGTAGCTCCGGCGTTTTTGAGGCCGATAGGCATTACCTTGTAGCAGTATACCCCCCGGTCCATTATGAATGCGGTGAGATCTTCGTCCGCCGGATTCATACGGATCTGATTGTAGCTGGAGAAGGCGTCCATGAAGCTAAGTAGATCGTGACCCGCCGAGCTGTCGACGAGCTGATCTATCCAAGGGAAGGGATAGTTTTCCTTCGGGCAGGCCTTGTTGAGGTCGGTGAAGTCAACGCACATGCGCCACTTCCCGCTTGACTTTTTCACCATGACCTCGTTTGCCAACCATTCGAAGTAAGGCACATTCCGAAGTTGGCGGCGAGGAGCCTGTCTACCTCGTCTTCGATTTCCTTCTGCTTGATCGGGGCGAAGCTTCGCTTCTTCTGCCTGACGGGTCGGGCCGTAGGATCTACCCCAAGCTTATGAGATATGATTTTGGGGTCGATCCCAGGCATGTCAGTAGGAGCCCAGGCGAAGATGTCGGCGTTGTTTTTGAGGAAGCCAACTAGGTCGTCTTGCTGAGTCCCTGTCAGAAGCGACCCGATCTGAACAGTTCATTCAACGTCCCCTTCTATGAGGGTACCTCTGTCAATGGATCTACCAGGGTCCTTCGGACCTCCTTTTGCTCGTCTCGAGTGTCCAGAGAACCCCTGATTTCACTCCCGGCCTCAACATCATTGTTCGCTCGTTCAGACGAAGATGCTACGGTGAAGCAAACCTTCGCAGTCCGCTGGTCTCCGTAGGCCCGACCTATCCCGCCTTGGTCGAGCGGGAATTTCATCGCCAGGTGGTAGGTCGATATCTGGGCCGTGAGGGAATTCAGTGTAGGGCGGCCGAGGAGGATGTTGTAGGCCGACGGGATTCTCGCTACGATGAATTCCACAAGCACGGTGCGCGTACGGCCGGCCTCCACGATGTTAAATTGGAGAGTGATTACCCCTTCCGCCGGGATGGAGTGGTTGGTGAACCCTGACAGGACGTGGGTGGTCGGCCTTAGGTCCGACGGGGTGAGTTCCATACGCAAGAAGCAATCATAAAATAGGATGTATGTCGAGCTTCCAAAGTCGACCAGTATCCTCTGCACCTCATAATGGTGGACCCGAGCTGTGATCACCAGCGAGTCATTGTGGGGTAGGGATATACCGTGGAAGTCCTCGTCATCAAAAACGATCGGCTCGGCTGCCCTGGCCTTCTTCCTAGGGTGGCTGTCAGTCCCCTCGATCGGTGAGGGGGGCTGAGCCTCGTAGGTATTTGCCGTACCCCCTGCTGACATGACCATGATTTGGCCGATTGTTAATTCACCGGGAGGGGGACGTTGCTCTTGCTCACGGTCAGCTTGCCACTTGTCCCGCAAGTACGTTGCCAGGTGCCCCGAGCGGATTAGCTTCTCGATGTAGTCTCGGAGCTGTTTGCAGTTCTTCGTGGAGTGGCCCTGCGACCGGTGGAAACCGCAGTAGGGGCCCCGGATGCGCTTTGCCGCCCTGTTCGAGACTGGGGGGAGCTTGAAGAACCTCTCGCCCTTAACCTCCTCCAGCAGTACCTCCTGGGAGACGTTGAGAGGGGTGTACTCCTGAAACTTCGGGGAGTAGGGCTTCGGTCGCTCAACCTTCTTTTTCTCTTCCCGGGCCCTTTTCTTGTGATCAGTTTGTTCTGTCCGGGGCAGATTGGCGTTCACCTCGGACTCAAGCTGGATCTCACGTTCGGTCCAGGCCTTCACCTCGGCCATGGTCTTAGGTTGCACTAATGCAAAGGAGCGTAACCACTCCTTGTGCCTAAAACCCGACCTAAGTGCCATAATGACCGTCTCGTCCCGATGTTCTGGGATTTCTAGGAGGGCGTTATAGAAGCGGGTGACGTACCCTTTGAAGGTTTCTTTGTTCCCACTCTTTATTGTGAAGAGATGGTCGACGGTTCGCTTCTGCCGCCTGTTCCCGACGAAATGGCTGAGGAATTGGGTGGCCAGCTCATCGAAGGTTGAGATCGAGCGTGGCGCGAGTCCTCGGAACCAGTCTCACCCGGAGCGGATGAGAGCGGCCGGGAAAGCGCGGCATTGGGCGGCGTCAGAACAGTCTTGGAAACTCATCCCGACCGTGAATGCGTCCAAATGATCCTTTGGGTCGGACTTACCGTCGAAGAGCGAGACCTTCGGGGGTTTGTTTCGGGAAGAAACGTGAACGGCGAGAAGCTCTTCGGTGAAGGGCTTCGTGAGCGGGTCGGAGGCGTATTTAGCCCCGTCGCTCGAATGACGACCTTTCCGATGCATGCTCTCGATTTTCTTTTCGAGGGCGTCGAGTCGGCTGTGGTATCCCGATGACTCGGCACATTCTGATCTTTGGCCTCTGCTGTTGGAGACCTGTGTCGGGCCGCGGCCCCGGTTCCTTTCGATGAGGTTCCTTAGGTCCCCTGACGAGATAGTCTTTGAGCTATCGAGACGAGTCCCGTCCGCGCGACCTCGTTGAGGGAGGGGGTGTCGGTCATGCCTGGGCGCAGGCGAGCTAACCGACACCTCCTCGGAAGGGACAGGGGTGCGATGGGGCTCGGGGCGAAGCGCTCTGGCGACGGACATCAGTGTTGAACTGTGGGGCGCCCAGCAAGTCATGGAATATGTTGGCTCGGGAGATCTGCGGCCGCCGGAGGTAGCGAGACGGTGGTCGGTAGTGTCGACGTGAGCAGAGTCTTCTCTCCCTCTGTAGGGATCTCGGTCCCGAGGTGGGAGAGCGGCGACCTGGGGAGCTTGCCCTACCGTTTGAACACGGACGAGCGCATTCACGACGGACGCGAGTCGATCATCCGAAAGGCCAGGACGTTGATGGCGTTCAGGGTAGGAGATTCGTACGCGCCTCCGTTGTGGGGGAGGCGGATTTTCTCACTGCTGGGTAGATCAGTGCAAGGTGTTCCCCAGCCTATTTTTACCGTTCGTGCGGCGATGAAATTGGAAGACCAATGAAGAATCCCAACCCACCAGATTTGTTCGCTTGGATCATTGCAGTGATCGCTCGCCGTGAAGTTGGGATCGGAAGATAAATTTTCGTTGAGTGGAACTAGATTTCCCACAGACGACGCCAACTGAAGGAGATCCAGACCTCCATCAAATATCAACAAGCTAATTAACAAATACGTACAGCATAGATTTATTTTCTTAATTTACTGATTTGATTATTCTCTGTGGTATGGACGGATATGAATACATGAACATATATTTAGAAATCATGTGATAGAAATTGTGGAGATTACGAAGGGTTTTTTTCCATTATTTTTTTTATTTTTTAAATATTTTGTTAAAATGCGGCTACGGTCGCCTTTTCAGATCTCGATAAGGTGGGCTGGTTAATTGGACGTGCCACATATAGTAAAGACATGTCCAACATCTTTCCTGTAAGCAGTCCCAGAATTTTAGCACGTACGTTTCCACATGTATACATGTTAGATACTATTAAAAAAATTTGTTAAAATAAAATGTTTTGAAGGTTTGTTTCATTATTTTAATGATTGATTTTTACCTTTTTTGGGGACCTCCAGCGATTAAACGTTGAAACAAAAATGAGTTTATACAAAACAAGTTATTTAGTATTTTAAGAATTGATCAGAAAGTCCTGAGTTCGAGACTTCCGACAGCGCAAGCGCGTACCATTAATTACATCCCGTTGTCACATGACGCGCTTGGACGGGATACCATACTAACTCATTTCAAATCACATCATTATAATGTGGGGGTTCGTGTATATATTAGTAAAGTAAATAACAAGTATAGGCCAAACAAAAGAATGTATATTTTATTCATTTTGTTCAAGTTTATATACAATTTGAATGTAAATACATTGTATCACGTCCCGCTTCCCAGAGTGCGCTAAGATCGGCACGTGACAGAGCCAACCATGCTACCTGTGGATAGGAAAGATCCTTCCACAGTCACATTACGGCTGTTTAGAGATATCAAGAACAGTAAATAAACTAAACTATCTAATACATGTCCATAAGCCAAAATAAACGAGTCATGAAATAAAATAATGCGGAAGCAAAACATTCAAGTACAATAATGATCTGGAATGTACGTCCTATAATACGGGCTCACATCAGAAATAAAATACTGAAAAGAAAGCTAAACTAAACTAATAATAGGTCCTCACTGCTCGGCATGTTGATCAAAATACTCCTGGACAGCCTGCGATAAGGATAAGGGATCTGGGTCATGCAAAACCCAGACGTCAGTGCATCATAATATCAATAATTCTAAGCAAGCAGGATATAATGAGACATGCAGGCATGAAGTATAAATAATAACAAGTTATCAGGAGATAAGCAGTAACATGAATATAGATCAGTGAACATGATATCTATAGGTGAAGTGCAGTGAGTAGTCTAAACTGTGTTATAGGGTTATTTACTCTAAAATTATTGAAATCAATTAATGTAGTCCTCATCATAACCCATCGGTCTATACCCCGTTCATTTCCCGCGGGACCAAGGTAAAATGATACAATAGACTGTGAGTCTATGTCCCGTTCATTCCACACGGGACCACGGTAAAATGATGTAATAGCCCTTTGAGTTACGTTCGGCTACATTCTTGATTTCCCCATACCCCCAATGTTATGTGTGTAAGTCAGGTATTGATAAATCTGGAGCTAATGCCAATACAGGATCAAGTAGGTACAGGTTTGTCTAAATAGACAACAGGATATGTCCGTAGGGACAACAGGTCAAGATTATGTGCATTATTAACAAGATCAGGTATCAAGTCTGGTAGTGGTATATATCAGCTCATGTCAGGTAGTGCACATGTATCAAGTCATGTCAAATAATGTATCAGGTCAAATCAGGTAGTGCACAGGTAACAAATGGATAATCATAATCAACTGTAGTAAGTATGGATGCACAAAATCAAGTTTGAAGTACTAATAAAATGAAATAATATGAATGGTATGCAAATAGATACAAAATCAAGGATATGGATGCACACTATCGATTAGGGTTACCTTTTATAGTTCCAATACTAATTAGGATGCACTTTATTAAATATGGGGTGTTAAAATAACAGTATTATGTTATTAATGAGATCTGTAGATGCATCTACATATATTCTATATGATATGGATGCAAACGGATATCATATAACCGTAAAATGATAAACTGGTAATTACGGAATGTACAATTTAAACAATATGAACTGTTATATTAAATTGTATGCAGTATAGTGTAGTATACTATGTAACAAGATAGGTTTTCATGCCTTAGATCTAAAATGATATGAACGGATGCATACGGACATCGTAAAATTGTAAAACGGGTACTTGGGATGCACAATTTGAAATCCAAGTATTATATTTGTTAAAATAGATGTATAAAAGTAATGTAGCATGTAGTAAGATTGACTTGCATGACCTAGATCTGAAATGTATTATACGGATGTAAACGGACATCGAAAAGCTGTAAAACTAAACATGGGGTGCATAAATAATCATTATGGGGTATTATAATTTAAATAGGCATAGATTGTAGTAGTATAGTATGTAGCAAGGTTAACTTGCATGCCCTAGATCTAAAATGTATTATACGGATGTAAACGGACATCGAAAATGATAAAACATGAAAAGTGACAATGTGGTTTGTATAAACAATCATTATGGGGTAATATAATTTAAATAGGCATAGAATGTAGTAGTATAGCATGTAGCAAGGTTAACTTGCCTAGAAGGATCAAGAAACGGATATGTACGGTACGTCCCACGTCGACGAAATGTCGCGACGCACGCACGACACACGGAACGGGTCCAAGTAGCGCACGAGGGTGATCACGTGGGTAAGGTACGTTGTCTGGATCGTCGGCGTCGATCCCGACTCCGGCGAACTACGGAAACGTAGAATTCAAGAGTTAAAGAAAGAAAGAAAAGAAAGAAAGAATGAAGAAGAAGAGAGGGAAGAGGCTTACTGGACTGTGGTTGCAGAGAGGAGGTGATGGTGTCAACGGAGGTGAACGGAGCTCCGGTGAAAAGGGTTGGTTGTTAGGGTTTCGGTTAGGGTTTGGGGTTGTTTTTGTGTTCTGGGATTCTTAATGCAGAGTGTGTGCAGGGGTCTAGTGAAGGAGAAGAGAACAGAGGAGAGGGGGAGAAGAGGTGGAAGAAGGAGATGGTGACGAGATGAGGTGGTCGGCGGCGACGAGGTGGTGGTGCTAGGTTTAAAGGGTTCTCGGGGTTTCTTTGGGTGCAGGGGTATGTGCAGGGTGCTTGGGAGAACGAAGGAGGATGGTGGAGGAGGAAGAGATGAGGAGCTTGGTGAGCCAGAGGAAGTCTAGGGTTAGGGTTTGAGAGATGGGAGTTGTGGTGATGATGGGTGAAGGAGCTCGGGGTTATAAAGGAGGATGAAGACGAGATATGCGGGAATTAGTTGAGGGAGGTGAGTGTAGCGCTCAGGGGGTGACGAGATCACTGATAACCGCGAGAGAAGAGATAAAGAAGCGCGAGAGGAGAGAGATAGAGAGTAAGCGAGAGGAGATAGAGAGGAGGAGGAGGAGAAAGAAAATTGGCAGTTAGTGGGGGGGAGAGAGTGACTGCGAGTGAGGGATCTGTGCTGGGAGAGAGAAAGAGAGGAGAGGCTGTGGTGTGGGGTCCACCAGAGAGAGAAAGAGAAGAGAGAGTCTGCGGTGGTGGGGCCACAAACAGAGAAGGAAAGAGAGAGAGTGTTTGTTATAATTGTTTTGATTTTAATTTGAAAAATATATTTTCAGTTAAGGAATTTTAACTGTTAACGAAATTTAAATATTAAATAATTTGAATTTTGGCGGGATACAAAAATATTCCAAAATACGTCCGGGTCGGGTCTAAAATTTCAAATTTAAAATATGAAAAATATATGGGACGTCCAAATTTCAAAATGAATGTTCAGGTAACGAAAATGCATACCCCCAAGAACGGATGCACGTATGTGCGCGTAGCCATCCAAACACTTCCGTTTCTCTGAACGGGACGAGAACAAGATGCGCGGATGATACCACGGGGTTAGGGGTATCATGCAGGCCATGTTATGTAATTTTAAATTATTTTATATGACTTAAAATGTTATATGGTAAAAGATGCATTACCAGATAAAATGCCAGTATGTAGTATTCATGAAAATGCACGTGTCTATGTAACAAGTCGGGATAATTCATAAATATGAATCAAACAAGTTTCAAGCAAGCGGGTCGGGTCGAATGCAATATAAAATGTAAAATACCATTCGCACCCAAAACACGATAAATCAAGAAAATACCACAAATAAGGAAATACGGGAACTGGAATTGGTATAAATGAATTAGGGTGTTACACATTGATATTTTAAAAAAAATGTAAAAGACATAGAACTCTGATTTGAGAGTTGAATGAAAGTACTTGAAGGTATTTTAGTGTCAACTTGGTGAAAATTGATGAGCACTGTCTTATGTGGGAACCACATCACTTCTGCTGGTGTGCAAGTGGGACACTCTAGATGGGGTCCACACCAGTCAAGCATGAATGGGACAACCTGGGTGGAATCCACACTATTTCATTTAAGGTAGGGAATACTTCATTCGAAGTGTGGATGGGACCTCTAAATGGGGTCCATGTATGTTTCTACCTCGGAAGCCTATTTAAGGTCTCCCGAGGAACCGGGAGGGGGTCCTGAAGCAGCCGGGAGGCCATTCTAGGGCCTCCCGAAGGCTATTTCAATCCAAGTCAAAAACTTTTTAGAGTTTCTTTTGATGAAACTCATTTATTTGAGTTTCATGCACATAATAAGAATAGGGGGTATCATTCTCAATAGTTTGTGCAACATGAACACATGGAGTTGTGTTCAAAAGTAAAAACATGACTTTTGGGTCATATTTAAGTGATGAATACAATACTCTTGGCATTGCATTCACTGAAACAGACATGTTTCATGTCTAATAGGTGAATAGGATATTCATATTCACAAGTAGATTGAGAATATGGTTTCTCTATTCATGATAGTCATGGAGATATAATTTATATCTCGAGACATAAATGGAAAGTTCCATTCATACATGTCTGCCATGGACATGCATCATGCACATGCATATTTATATCTAAAAATGAATAGGGCTTCCTTATTCACACGATCAGAATACATAATTTTTATGTCTCATAAATAGGGTTTTCCTATTCATACACATTTTCAGAGACATATTTTGATGTCTCGGAATGAATAGAATTTTCTATTCATATATGTTTATATGGAAGAGCATAGGATTTTGACCTATGTTCTTCAAGAAAGAGTTTGTCTCTTTCTGTTTATGTGCGTGGGAAATAGGAAGGCTTAATTTTTTAGTTGTATGTATGCCCTAGAAGCCATTATTGTACATGATTGTATATTATAATGGATGCTTGGACATATATAGGGAGGACTGTCTTGCTCGACATTATAGTATGCTATCTGGTTACTCTTTATCATAACATGTAGACTAGTATAGTGATACTATCTTGTTCTCACATGTTGGTGTTGGGGTAAAAATTTACACCCCGGTTGACCAAGTCAAAATCAAAGTCAACCCCAAGCCAAGTGGGCTGATTGATCTCAAAGAATATTTAGTAACCGCAATCAAGAACGGCGTTACTTAGTAGCTAGCCGGTGAGTACGGGTCGGTCCACAGGGATTTTGTGAATTTCCTAAATGTTCTTACGAGCTAATTCCAAAGGGTATTGGATCTTTTATCACAAAAACTAATTTGAGTTATACTAGGATTAGGAAACTTGCTAGAATTAGGTTTAGGTAAAGTTTGGTAAAATAAAGATTCGCACCTCTTTCAATGCCCTAAATTAGATATCTTTTTAGGAGTTATGGAAATTATTAATAAAGGGGATTAGGATGATCGGGAAGAAACTATGTTTCTTCCTCTATATCCTTGTCCGTCCTTTCTTAATCCTTACCCTAACCTCCATGGAAGACATTCATATCCGGTCTTTTATACTACGGTATCACCGTTACCTCGTGAATAGGATGCCGTAGGGAGCGGAATATGAAACTATGCATGGAGTCCTAATTATTAACATGTGATGGGCAAGAAAGGGGTGAGAGATCTGCATCTCTCAAACCCTTCCCTATTCCTAACCCTAACAAGCGAGGAAACTACTCGCTCATTAAGAGATCTACGAAAGACATAATTTTTATTTTGTTTTTTTAGGGTTAAGAGATTAATGATCTACAACAGATTAATAAAAATTCTAATCTAGATTAAACTAAGACAGAAAAAAAATTTAACCTAAGGCAGAAATTAAAACTAAGAACTAAGGCAGAAAATAAAACCTACTTACAAATTGATGCTCTCCAAACTTCAAAAGAATTCTGAATTTTATTAATGAAAGAAGGCATGACCTAATACAAGAATTTCGGTCTCTATTTATGGGACATAGAAAACCCTAGGTTTACAATCGCCGCATGTCTGCTATTACAAAAATACCCCTAGGAAGACTTAGTCAGCGCCGCCAGAGTTATGGAAAATTTTCACGCCCTACGGGCCATACACGGCCGCGGAACCGCGGCTGCAGCCCTGGTTTGGCCGCGGTTCCGTGGCCAAGAGATGAGCTTGGTTCTTGACATTTCTTGGGCTGCTTCCTGGTGTCTTTGGCTTCCTATTTATTTGGTTGGTTCTTCAGAATGTTGTCTTGTTCTCTCCCAGATCTCCACAGTGAATAATTGCAGTGGACTTTTACCGTTGCTTCGTGACGAAGTCTTGAACCTTGCGTTGCCTTCTACTTTGTGAACTGATCTTTGTGTAGGCTTTATCAAGATTCCATCATTTGTTGGTCGTAGTCTCACTTTTGTATCATCTTATGTCTTTTTCACTGTTTTTGCTCCGAGAACCTGTAACCTGTAACTAAGTAGCAGACATGGGTCAAAAGTACTTGTTTATTTGTAAAATGCATAAGAGTGGGGAATATAATAATGCAATATTATGATATGAACAGATACCCCCAAACTTATCTTTTGCTCGTCCTCGAGCAAACCTAGTTTTATTCTCGATAAAAACCTAACCTCACTTTCGCAGGGAAACGCGATTGCACTGAGCTCGTGCAACAAGCCGTTAAACCTCTAGGTGTCCCTAGTAGGAGGAGTGTTGTCTTCTGAGGGTTTTCAGCGGATACTACCCACAAAATCCTATCAATTAGGCCCATTGACTTTTATTTTCCAATTAGATTTTCTAACAAGGAATTCTATTATTTTCGACTCATACATTTTCCACCCGTATTCTTCACGCTTCTTTATAATTTAACATAAGATTATATATATTCTTGTGAATTACTTAGCTTTTGGCATCTTTTAAGTTTTCCTTCTAGGGTTCCATCTCAACTTAGGAGTTTTTATCATCTCTATTAAAGATACAAGTCCTTATTCTTCATTCCTATCTCTTATCTAAACCCCAATCACATACCCCTACGTGTGTGTGTATATCACCCCTACACTTGGAAATTCAAATCAAGCTATTATACTTTTGTCCATCGTCCAAAGTACTTTTTAATTGGTGAATTTTTAGATGAATTTTGCTCACACATCCTTCATGCGATCGTTAATACTTCTTGAGGTACCAATGACCGATTACAAAACGTGTTCGCACATTAAAGCGTAATTCTTAGTCTTGTAACACCTAAGGCTTTAGCAGTGACTCCCAAACCAGTTGGTCTAAGGCACTAGGTGATGAAGCACCCTCGCTAAATATTTTTTCTATTTTTGCAGCCTTAAGCAATCACAAAAACCAGTGTTCATATTTTTATTATCTCTTTATTCACACTTGTATTTTTTTATTTTATTTTCTTCGTACTAAGGACTTTAGACAAGAGCATTTCAAGGTCTCTCCTACTATTCCAAGTTTCAAGGTTTGTGTTAGTGCAATTTGTAGGGTATACATTTTCAGAATCTAGACTTAAGCTTGGAATTATTTTTCAAACTTCTACTTTAATAAAAACATCAATACTTTTCCCTTGTTTTAACTTAGCCGAAGAAGTGAACTCAAAATTTGCCTATTTCTAAATAAACTACAAAGACATATACTTTCTACCGTTAAATTTTAAGAAGGGTTATTTTTAGGGTTTTTAATTTACTAAGTCTAAGATTTAGTTGTTCCTAGCTAGTTAACCTTTTTGTCAAACTCAAGTCAATTATGGCCAAAATCGAATACATTTATTTTTATAATTGTTAAAAAATTTGAATTTTTTATGGGTTTTAAAATAAGTATGCAAATGCAAAATGTACATATGAATGCGAAGGAAGAAGGCTTACCGAGCATACCCCCAAACTTAAACATGACAGTGTCCTCACTGTCATGCTACACCAAAAGGGTTGAGAATGTCGGCACTCCCCTGTTTATTTATTTATAAATTTTTTTATTATTATTAGAAGAAAAACAAAATATATATACAACAAGGTTCCCCCAAACTTAAGTGAAACAGTATTTCCACTGTTTAAGCGTTAAAGTTTAGAGTTAGGGAGGAGAAAAAATCAAACTATACAAGGCCTTACACAGACCAAAGGTTAGCACCAACCATTCAAAAATTCTATCGTGATAATGGTGGGGTTGGTGAAAGAATGGAGTGTAAAGAAAAGAAATGAGAAGCACACGAGGCCGTGTGGAGATAGAAACGGTATACGGTCTCGGTGGAGGAGAATGGCGGAGGAGAAAAAGAAATGGTAGTGGTTCTACTTCTTCGAGTGGAGGTTGATTAATCACAAAATCCGTGTCGTTTAAGAATGAGAGTTCGTCGGCGAAAATATCTTCGAAACTTTCATCGAAGGTCCGATGGAACGTTTCAATCTCAAAAGGTGTCACGCCAGAATTCAACACACTTGATTGTTCAAAAATTACGGAGGTAGGAGACTCATAAAGCTCATCTACCTCATTCTCAAAAGATTCAAAATCAAGTTGTGTTTCTAAAATTATCGAACTCAAAATATCGGATTGTGATTCATCAACACTCGGCATTATTAAAGGAAGATTAGAAGAACCAAAGAAAATGGGAATACGAACTTGAGGGTGGGGATGGAGTGTATAAATTAGCACAATGTGTAATGACCGATGTGTAAAAAGCGATTGTGCTAATCTATCAACCCGCAGAAAAGTGAGATTAAATCCCTCAAGATTCGTGAGCAAACATGGGTACGTCGAACATGGTATTGGAGATGAAAGCGTAACGGTCTCTTGCAAGGTCGGAACGAGGACGGAGGGAAGTGAGTGAGGAAGGGTATCAGTTAAAGGTTCAGGAGAGTGTACACAATCAGTGGAAGGGACATGATGAATTGGGAAATCCGACTCATCAAACAAAACAGGTTCATCCTCAATAATTTCCTCAAAATTCTCCTCAAAATTTAGCTTATCCATGCCATTATCATCAAAATCAAGACGCATATGAAGTTTGGGAGAAACATTTAATGACTCGGGATGATGAATTGGACATAAAATTTCAATCAAATCTACGGGTTCATCATCCAAAATATTCCCGGCGTCTATATCCTCAATCATCAACTTTTTCTGACACCTCATCAAAAGCATGGATATTTATCAATTTAGGTTCTAGGGTGGAGGTGTAAAGCTCAAAAGGATTAGGTGCGGTTTCACTCGAAGGGAATTCTTCACAATCTGGCAAATCAAGCACAACAAAGTCACACAACTCGTTAAATGTTCTATTTTCAACTTGTGAATCATTTGGGACAATCGATGGAAAACCGGAGTTGTGGGCTTCAATTGGGTATGGGTAGGTTTGATTTGGAAAGGTGTAGAACTCACTCTCTCCTCTCAAATTCTCACTCGGTCCAACCGCCTCCTCATATATTGGAATTTTTGGAGCTGGTTGGGAACTAGCTACCAGTTCACTAGGTTGCATAAGGGCGGCCATAGACGCATCCACATTCCTCATCATTTTGTTTGTTGCTAAAATATAAGCTTCCAACGACTGTTCCAAACTAGACATGGGTTGTGAAGGGGCTTCGGTAAAAGATTCAAAATTGTTTGGATACGTGAAACTCCCAAATGGCTGTGTAGAAGCAATGTCGAGTGAAGGAGGGAAAGTTGGGTAGGACTGGTAGGAATCGGATGGTTGGACAGGAATAGGATCAACATTTGGATAAAAAGGTGAATGGAACTGTTGAACCCTAGAACTGTATGTGTGGAGAGGAGTGAAAGATCGGCTACGAGATTGTTCAATATGCTCAGCAATATACATGGGTTTAGAAGTTACAACAGGACTTGAAAAAGTGGTATCAACGTACGAAGGTGGTGAAGGTTGAGATGGCTGATACAAAGTGGATTGCAAAGTCGAACTGTTTCTCCTAGACGCTTCTATTCGATCTTTCAACGAAATTTTAGGCATGGAGGGGTCGTCCTTAAATCGACCGAAACAATTCTCGTAAGAGGCAAAGTTTGGTTCGGGATACCAAAGTTCGGCAAGAGATTTGTGAGGTGGGGTACCCATGATGTAGGAAAGAGAAAGAAGGTGGGTGGTGCAAGGAGTTCTTAGCGACAAAATTTGCAAGTCGTTTTTTTATTAAAAAAAATCCCTTTTTTTTCTTTTATTTAGAAATTTTTGCAAAAAAGATTTTCGATAAAGGGCTTAAACACACTTTCAATTAACCACAAATGCACAATCAGGCCTAGATCTAGGGTCACCTAGGTCAGCTAGACAGCTCCTAACTGTTCCAAAGGGCTAGAAATAGGACCTCAAACCGCCTCTTCACCGCCAATTGCGACCAGGTAAGTGCCAAGTGAGTGGGAGGCTCTCCACTACAAGTAGTGGCCATAATTAAGTAACCACTCGCCTTAGACACACTTGCCTAGACACCGCAAAGTCAGGTTAGGATCAACGGCCGATGCCTACAACTAGTCCTCTGTCCTATTGAGCTCGACGTCCTTAGAGCTGAGTCTAGTATTTTTTAATTAATGATGGTCAATGCAATATGCCTTATGTGATTTCTGGGGTCCTGGGAAGGGTGATGAAATCCCCACCCAATCTGGATTGGTCTCAAGCCCCTTAAAGTCAGATTAAATATATGCAAAACAGTAACAACCACTTGCAATCAAAAAATGTTTTTTTTTTTATTTTAAGCGCGGCGCAAAGAATCCTGCACAAGATCAATTATTGGAAGGGGGAGAGAATTTTTTTAGCGCAAAGAATTCTGCAGGAGATTTTACAGAGGAAATATTTAGATTTGCAGAGGAGAGAGAAAGAGAGCTTACAGTGCAATTTTCACGAGCTGAGGTCACCACGGCGCCGCTCTTCCACGGCCAAAGCGCGCCTCCTACCGCGGTTCCGCAGTCTTCTAGACTGCACGGTTCCCGAAAAAAATTTAGATGATGATTTCATCAGATAACCGCGCTTCCGCGGTCGGAGTGGGGTTACGACGGCGGTTCCGCGGTCTTCCTGCCTCTTCAGTTCTCCAAATCTTTTCAGTTGCTCTGCTATGGTACTCCTCGGTTGTTCAGATCTTCTGTTTTCTGTTTCTCTCTCTGGATTTTTCCAGATCCAAACTCGATTATAGATCCTGCAAAATTCAAACAAGAATACCCTTCACAAAATAACAAAATGATAAATTTTTATATTTTTTTAATTTTTCAGATTTTTATGATTTTTCAATTTTAGATTAACCCGAAATTGCAAAAAGGAAATAACACGCCATCCCCGGCAACGACGTCATTTGATTGATCTCAAAGAATATTTAGTAACCGCAATCAAGAATGGCGTCGCTCAGTAGCTAACCGGTGAGTACGGGTCGGTCCACAGGGATTTTGTGAATTTCCTAAATGTTCTTACGAGCTAATTCCAAAGGGTGTTGGATCTTTTATCACAAAAACTAATTTGAGTGATACTAGGATTAGGAAACTTGCTAGGATTAGGTTTAGGTAAAGTTTGGTAAAATAAAGATTCACACCTCTTTCAATGCCCTAAATTAGATATCTTTTTAGGAGTTATGGTAATTATTAATAAAGGGGATTAGGATGATCGGGAAGAAACTATGTTTCTTCCTCTAGATCCTTGTCCGTCCTTTCTTAATTCTTATCCTAACCTCCAAGGAAGACATTCATATCCGGTCTTTTATACTACGGTATCACCGTTACCTCGTGGGTAGGGTGCCGTAGGGAGCGGAATATGAAAGTATGCATGGAGTCCTAATTATTAACATGTGATGGGCAAGAAAGGGGTGAGAGATCTGCATCTCTCAAACCCTTCCTATTCCTAACCCTAACAAGCGAGGAAACTACTCGCTCATTAAGAGATCTACGAAAGACATAATTTTTATTTTGTTTTTTTAGGGTTAAGAGATTAATGATCTACTGCAGATTAATAAAAATTCTAATCTAGATTAAAATAAGGCAGAAAATAAATTTAACCTAGGGCAGAAATTAAAACTAAGAACTAAGGCAGAAAATAAAACCTACTTACAAATTGATGCTCTCCAAACTTCAAAAGAATTCTGAATTTTATTAATGAAAAGAGACATGACCTAATACAAGAATTTCGGTCTCTATTTATAGGACATAGAAAACCCTAGGTTTACAATCGCCGCAGGTCTACTATTACAAAAATACCCCTAGGAAGACTTAGTCAGCGCCGCCAGAGTTATGGAAAATTTTCACGCCCTACGGGCCATACACGGCCGCGGAACCGTGGCCGCAGCCCTGGTTTGGCCGCGGTTCCGCGGCCAAGAGAGGAGCTTGGTTCTTGACATTTCTTGGGCTGCTTCCTGGTGTCTTTGGCTTCCTATTTATTTGGTTGGTTCTTCAGAATGTTGTCTTGTTCAATCCCAGATCTCCACAGTGAATAATTGCAGTGGACTTTTACCGTTGCTTCGTGATGAAGTCTTGAACCTTGCGTTGCCTTCTACTTTGTGAACTGATCTTTGTGTAGGCTTTATCAAGATTCCACCATTTGTTGGCCGTAGTCTCACTTTTGTATCATCTTATGTCTTTTTCACTGTTTTTTCTCCGAGAACCTATAACCTGTAACTAAGTAGCAGACATGGGTCAAAAGTACTTGTTTATTTGTAAAATGCATAAGAGTGGGGAATATAATAATGCAATATTATGATATGAACAGATACCCCCAAACTTATCTTTTGCTCGTCCTCGAGCAAACCTAGTTTTATTCTCGATAAAAACCTAACCTCACTTTCGCAAGGAAACGCGATTGCACTGAGCTCGTGCAACAAGCCGTTAAACCTCTAGGAGTCCCTAGTAGGAGGAGTGTTGTATTCTGAGGGTTTTCAGCGGATACTACCCACAAAATCCTCTCAATTAGGCCCATTGACTTTTATTTTCCAATTAGGTTTTCTAACAAGGAATTCTATTATTTTCGACTCATAAATTTTCCACCCGTATTCTTCACGCTTCCTTATCATTTAACTTAAGATTATATATATTCTTGTGAATTTACTTAGCTTTTGGCATCTTTTATGTTTTCCTTCTAGGGTTCCATCTCAACTTAGGAGTTTTTATCATCTCTATTAAAGATACAAGTCCTTATTCTTCATTCTTATCTATTATCTAAACCCCAATCACATACCCCTACGTGTGTGTATATATCACCCCTACACTTAGAAATTCAAATCAAGCTATTATACTTTTGTCCATCATCCAAAGTACTTTTTAATTGTTGAATTTTTAGATGAATTTCGCTCACACATCCTTCATGCGATCGTTAATACTTCTTGAGGTACCAACGACCGATTACAAAATGTGTTCGCACATTAAAGCGTAATTCTTAGTCTTGTAACACCTAAGGCTTTAGCAGTGACTCCCAAACCAGTTGGTCTAAGGCACTAGGTGATGAAGCACCCTCGCTAAATATTTTTTCTATTTTTGCAGCCTTAAGCAATCACAAAAACCAGTGTTTATTTTTTTATTATCTCTTTATTCACACTTGTATTTTTTTATTTTATTTTCTTCGTACTAAGGACTTTAGACAAGAGCATTCCAAGGTCTCTCCTACTATTCCAAGTTTCAAGGTTCGTGTTTGTGCAATTTGTAGGGTATACATTTTCAGAATCTAGACTTAAGCTAGGATTTATTTTTAAAACTTCTACTTTAATAAAAACATCAATACTTTTCCCTTGTTTTAACTTAGCCGAAGAAGTGAACTCAAAATTTGCCTATTTCTAAATAAACTACAAAGACATATACTTTCTACCGTTAAATTTTAAGAAGGGTTATTTTTAGGGGTTTTAATTTACTAAGTCTAAGATTTAGTTGTTCCTAGCTAGTTAACCTTTTTGTCAAACTCAAGTCAATTATGGCCAAAATTGAATATATTTATTTTTATAATTTTTAAAAAATTTCAATTTTTTATGGGTTTTAAAATAAGTATGCAAATGCAAAATGTACATATGAATGCGAAGGAAAAAGGCTTACCGAGCAAACCCCCAAACTTAAACTTAACAGTGTCCTCACTGTCATGCTACACCAAGAGGGTTGAGAATGTCGGCACTATCCTGTTTATTTATTTATAAAAAAAATATTATTATTAGAAGAAAAACAAAATATATATACAACAAGGTTCCCCCCAAACTTAAGTGAAACAGTATTTCCACTGTTTAAGCATTAAAGTTTAGAGTTAGGGAGGAGAAAAAATCAAACTATACAAGGCCTTACACAGACCAAAGGTTAGCACCAACCATTCAAAAATTCTATCGTGATAATGGTGGGGTTGGTGAAAGAATGGAGTGTAAAGAAAAGAAATGAGAAGCACACGAGGCCGTGTGGAGATAGAAACGGTATATGGTCTCGGTGGAGGAGAATGGCGGAGGGGAAAAAGAAATGGTAGTGGTTCTACTTCTTCGAGTGGAGGTTGATTAATCACAAAATCCGTGTCGTTTAAGAATGAGAGTTCGTCGGCGAAAATATCTTCGAAACTTTCATCGAAGGTCCAATGGAACGTTTCAATCTCAAAAGGTGTCACGCCAGAATTCAACACACTTGATTGTTCAAAAATTACGGAGGTAGGAGACTCATAAAGCTCATCTACCTCATTCTCAAAAGATTCAAAATCAAGTTGTGTTTCTAAAATTATCGAACTCAAAATATCGGATTGTGATTCATCAACACTCGGCATTATTAAAGGAAGATTAGAAGAACCAAAGAAAGTTGGAATACGAACTTGAAGGTGGGGATGGAGTGTATAAATTAGCACAATGTGTAATGACCGATGTGTAAAAAGCGATTGTGTTAATCTATCAACCCGCGGAAAAGTGAGATTAAATCCCTCAAGATTCGTGAGCAAACATGGGTACGTCGAACATGGTATTGGAGATGAAAGCGTAACGGTCTCTTGCAAGGTCGGAATGAGGACGGAGGGAAGTCAGTGAGGAAGGGTATCAGTTAAAGATTCAGGAAGGTGTACACAATCAGTGGAAGGGACATGATGAATTGGGAAATCCGACTCATCAACCAAAACTGGTTCATCCTCAATAATTTCCTCAATATTCTCCTCAAAATTTAGCTTATCCATGCCATTATCATCAAAATCAAGACGCATATGAAGTTCGGAAGAAACATTTAATGACTCGGGATGATGAATTGGACATAAAATTTCAATCAAATCTACGGGTTCATCATCCAAAATATTCCCGGCGTCTATATCCTCAATCATCAACTTTTTCTGACACCTCATCAAAAGCATGGATATTTATCAATTTAGGTTCTATGGTGGAGGTGTAAAGCTCAAAAGGATTAGGTGCGGTTTCACTCGAAGGGGATTCTTCACAATTTGGCAAATCAAGCACTACAAAGTCACACAACTCGTTAAATGTTCTATTTTCAACTTGTGAATCATTTGGGACAATCGATGGAAAACCGGAGTTGTGGGCTTCAATTGGGTATGGGTAGGTTTGATTTGGAAAGGTGTAGAACTCACTCTCTCCTCTCAAATTCTCACTCGGTCCAACCGCCTCCTCATATATTGGAATTTTTGGAGCTGGTTGGGAACTAGCTACCAGTTCACTATGTTACATAAGGGCGGCCATAGACGCATCCACATTCCTCATCATTTTGTTTGTTGCTAAAATATAAGCTTCCAACGACTGTTCCAAACTAGACATGGGTTGTGAAGGGGCTTCGGTAAAAGATTCAAAATTGTTTGGATACGTGAAACTCCCAAATAGCTGTGTAGAAGCAATGTCGAGTGAAGGTGTGAAAGTCGGGTAGGACTGGTAGGAATCGGATGGTTGGACAGGAATAGGATCAACATTTGGATAAAAAGGTGAATGGAACTGTTGAACCCTAGAACTGGATGTGTGGAGAGGAGTGAAAGATCGGCTACGAGATTGTTCAATATGCTCAGCAATAGACATGGGTTTAGGAGTTACAACAGGACTCGAAAAAGTGGTATCAACGTACGAAGGTGGTGAAGGTTGAGATGGCTGATACAAAGTGGATTGCAAAGTCGAACTGTTTCTCCTAGACGCTTCTATTCGATCTTTCAACGAAATTTTAGGCATGGAGGGGTCGTCCTTAAATCGACCGAAACAATTCTCGTAAGAGGCAAAGTTTGGTTTGGGATACCAAAGTTTGGCAAGAGATTTGTGAGGTGGGGTACCCATGATGTAGGAAAGAGAAAGAAGGTGGGTGGTGCAAGGAGTTCTTAGCGACAAAATTTGCAAGTCATTTTTTTTTTCAAAAAAAATTCCTCTTTTTTTCTTTTATTTGGAACTTTTTGCAAAAAAGATTTTCGATAAAGGGCTTAAACACACTATCAATTAACCATAAATGCACAATCAGGCCTAGATCTAGGGTCACCTAGGTCAGCTAGACAGCTCCTAACTGTTCCAAAGGGCTAGAAATAGGACCTCAAACCGCCTCTTCACCGCCAATTGTGGCCAGGTAAGTGCCAAGTGAGTGGGAGGCTCTCCACTACAAGTAGTGGCCCTAATTAAGTAACCACTCGCCTTAGACACACTTGCCTAGACAACGCAAAGTCAGGTTAGGATCAACGGCCGATGCCTACAACTAGTCCTCTGTCCTATTGAGCTCGACGTCCTTAGGGTCGAGTCTAGTATTTTTTAATTAATGATGGTCAATGCAATATGCCTTATGTGATTTCTGGGGTCCTGGGAAGGGTGATGAAATCCCCACCCAATCTGGATTGGTCTCAAGCCCCTTAAAGTCAGATTAAATATATGCAAAACAGTAACAACCACTTGCAATCAAAAAATGTTTTTTTTTTATTTTAAGCGCGGCGCAAAGAATCCTGCACAAGATCAATTATTGGTCGGGGGAGAGAATTTATTTAGCGCAAAGAATCCTGCAGGAGATTTTACAGAGGAAATATTTAGATTTGCAGAGAGAGAAAGAGGCTTACAGTGCAATTTTCACGGGCTGAGGTCACCACGGCGCCGCTTTTCCGCGGCCAAAGCGCGCCTCCTACCGCGGTTCCGCGGTCTTCTAGACTGCACGGTTCCCGAAAGAAAAATTTAGATGATTTCACCAGATAACCGCGCTTCCGCGGTCGGAGTGGGGTTACGGCGGCGGTTCCGCGGTCTTCCTGCCTCTTCAGTTCTCCAAATCTTTTCAGTTGCTCTGTTATGGTACTCCTCAGTTGTTCAGGTCTTCTGTTTTCTGTTTCTCTCTCTGGATTTTTCCAGATCCGAACTCGATTGTAGATCCTGCAAAATTCAAACAAGAATACCCTTCACAAAATGATAATTTTTTATATTTTTTTAATTTTTCAGTTTTTTATGATTTTTCAATTTTAGATTAACCCGAAATTGCAAAAAGAAAATAACACGCCATCCCCGGCAACGGCGCCATTTGATTGATCTCAAAGAATATTTAGTAACCGCAATCAAGAACGGCGTCGCTTAGTAGCTAGCCGGTGAGTACGGGTCGGTCCACAGGGATTTTGTGAATTTCCTAAATGTTCTTACGAGCTAATTCCAGAGGGTGTTGGATCTTTTATCACAAAAACTAATTTGAGTTATACTAGGATTATGAAACTTGCTAGGATTAGGTTTAGGTAAAGTTTGGTAAAATAAAGATTCGCACCTCTTTCAATGCCCTAAATTAGATATCTTTTTAGGAGTTATGGTAATTATTAATAAAGGGGATTAGGATGATCGGGAAGAAACTATGTTTCTTCCTCTAGATCCTTGTCCGTCCTTTCTTAATCATTACCCTAACCTCCATGGAAGACATTCATATCCGGTCTTTTATACTACGGTATCACCGTTACCTCGTGGGTAGGGTGCCGTAGGGAGCGGAATATGAAAGTATGCATGGAGTCCTAATTATTAACATGTGATGGGCAAGAAAGGGGTGAGAGATCTGCATCTCTCAAACCCTTCCCTATTCCTAACCCTAACAAGCGAGGAAACTACTCGCTCATTAAGAGATCTACGAAAGACATAATTTTTATTTTGTTTTTTTAGGGTTAAGAGATTAATGATCTACTGCAGATTAATAAAAATTCTAATCTAGATTAAACTAAGGCAGAAATTAAAACTAAGAACTAAGGCAGAAAATAAAACCTACTTACAAATTGATGCTCTCCAAACTTCAAAAGAATTCTGAATTTTATTAATGAAAGGAGGCATGACCTAATACAAGAATTTCGGTCTCTATTTATAGGACATAGAAAACCCTAGATTTACAATCGCCGCATGTCTGCTAGTACAAAAATACCCCTAGGAAGACTTAGTCAGCGCCGCCAGAGTTATGGAAAATTTTCACGCCCTACGGGCCATACACGGCCGCGGAACCGCGGCCGCAGCCCTGGTTTGGCCGCGTTTCCACGGCCAAGAGAGGAGCTTGGTTCTTGACTTTTCTTGGGCTGCTTCCTGGTGTCTTTGGCTTCCTATTTATTTGGTTGGTTCTTCAGAATGTTGTCTTGTTCTCTCCCAGATCTCCACAGTGAATAATTGCAGTGGACTTTTACCGTTGCTTCGTGACGAAGTCTTGAACCTTGCGTTGCCTTCTACTTTGTGAATTGATCTTTGTGTAGGCTTTATCAAGATTCCACCATTTGTTGGTCGTAGTCTCACTTTTCTATCATCTTATGTCTTTTTCACTGTTTTTGCTCCGAGAACCTGTAACCTGTAACTAAGTAGCAGACATGGGTCAAAAGTACTTGTTTATTTGTAAAATGCATAAGAGTGGGGAATATAATAATGCAATATTATGATATGAACATGGGCCCAAGCCCAGATCCAGTGGGCCCATGCCGGGTCGAGCCCGAACATGAAGCGGCCGGCCTCCCCCCATGCCAAGATAAAAATTTTGTAATAAATAATTTTGTTGTATTTCTTTTATTTTATTTTATGGATAAATGTAAGAAAAATAGGCATAAAGCCAAATTTTTGTAAAGCCCATGGCTTATGTGCAAAAAGATATGGCACATGAGCCATGGGATAAGCAAAACGCCATTTTGTGAAGCCCAAGGGGCTATGTGTAAAGTGTATAGCCTATAAAGGCAAGGATAATGAAAATATCTAACAACTTTTTTCTCTCTCCAAAAAAATTGAGATCTGAGATCTTTTCTCCTTCCTCAAGGTTCCAAAACCTTCTTCTTTCTTTTGAATTAAATCAAGAGTTTTACTCTTCATTTTACAAAACTAAATAGTTTTTCACCACAAAACCCATAAAGGGGAACTCAGATCTTCCATTAGATCTCAAAAAGAAGAGATTTTTAAAATCTCATACCTCTTGATCTTCAAGATCCAGCAACTAGAGGAGAAAGAAGAAGAACCCCTTTCATCAACCCCAAAACATCTTAGGAGTTTAACTCCACTCTGATTTCTCTTCCGAGAATTTCTGGGGCTAAAAGCCTCTTTTTCTCGCTGGCCCCCAGCGCTCAAGCGCCAAGCGGCCAGCGCTCGAGCGCAAAGCGCCCACGTGCCGACACGTGGCGCGCCTAGCACTCAAGCGCCCAGCGCTCGAGCGCAAAGCGCCCACGTGCCGACACGTGGCGCGCCTGCGCTCAAGCGCCCTGCACTCGAGCGCAAAGCGCCCACGTGCCGACACGTGGCGCGCTAGCGCCTAAGCGCACAGCGCTCAAGGCGCTGATCCCATGCGTCCTTTGGGCGCTTTTTCACTTTTTATGTATGTATACATGATATATTTGTACAGATACACACACACTGCACAACATTGTCCCCCTCAAAAAAATTTGGGCCGGGGCGCTGCCCCACACCCTGCAAGGGAGATGCTAGCCTTCTTGACCCCCAGCCCACTATCCGGGTAGCGGGACCCCCGTAAAAACTCTGCGTGGCTCCCGATATATCCAAACCCCCCCTCTAAAACAACACACACGTAAACTGCACATTGAGTTCGCATGACCAGTTTAACCTGTCAATCGGAGGTTCCCTCGCCCCAAAGGCGAGGGGTAATTAACGGCAGCTTAGTCCGCGGCTGCCGAAGATTCGGATCCCCACAATCAATAAAAGCCTATTTTTCTCACCGGGGCCCAAGCGCCAAGCGCCCACGTGCCGACACGTGGCGCGCCTGCGCTCCAGCGCCCAGAGCTCGAGCGCAAAGCGCCCACGTGCCGACACGTGGCGCGCCCAGCGCTCAAGCGCAAAGCGCCCACGTGCCGACACGTGGCGCGCCTGCGCTCAAGCACCCAGCGCTCAAGCGCAAAGCGCCCACATGCCGACACATGGCGCGCTAGCGCCTAAGCGCACAGCGCTCAAGGCGCTGACCCCACGCGTCCTTTGGACGCTTTTTCCCTTTTTTTTATGTATGTATACATGTATATATATGTACAAATACACACACACTCCACAACACTGTCCCCTTCAAAAAAAAATTGGGTCGGGGCGCTGCCCCGCACCCTGCAAGGGGGATGCTAACCCCATTGACCCCCAGCCCGCTATCCGGGTAGCGGGACCCCCGTAAAAACTCTGCGTGGCTCCCGATATATCCAAACCCCCCTCCAAAACAACACACACGTAAACTGCACATTGAGTTCGCATGACCGGTTTAACCCATTAATCGGAGGTTCCCTCGCCCCAAAGGCGAGGGGTAATTAACGGCAGCTTAGTCCGCGGCTGCCGGAGATTCGGATCCCCACAATCAATAAACCCCCGCCTACCCTAGGCAGGGGGAATCTGTAGTACGCCTGACAAGCGCGCGCGTATTCCCATCTCAATGGGGTAACAAAAAACACCCTACAGATTCTGGCATGCCCGGTGGGACCTTTTCTTTCCTCCCATATTTCGGGTTAAACGTTCATGCGAACTCAATCCATATACATATCGATTGCCTATACTGAAATGATGTTTTTTTCTGTGCAGCAATCAACTTTCGACGGCAATGTCTCCCAAGGCGAATTCAGCTTCCAACGTGACCCCGATCCCGTACGTGGTCAAGGTCAATGCTCGTATGGTTCTCCATGCAAGCCTCAGTCGACAGTGGGAGGAACTGCCCCACCAGTTTGGTTCCGTCATCATCTACCCTGCCAGAAGCGCTCATCTGGCAGAAATCCCGGCGAAACAGGTGGCCAAGCCGGTCTCAAGGAGCAAGAGGCCGAATGTCGTGATCGCCAAGGCACCACAACCGAAACTTAAGACGGTGTCTGAACGATTCTCTGGTGCTCCAGTGGGGGGCAAGAACTTCGGTACAAGGGGCAACATCAAATGTTGCGGACGAGCTCAGGTGATGACTCCAACAAATGCACAATCGAGCGTATCTCCAAAATCCTCCATCGTCCGGTCTACGACGTCTTCCCAAAGAGCCAAAGTCTGCCAGGTGCTTAGAACAGAAAAGTTAAAGCAGAAGCGGCTCAGGTATCGATCCAACAAGAGGGCCAGGGCTTCGGCCAAGTGGAATCTTGTGAAGTTCCAAGAGTAGGGTTACTCTGTGACGACGACTGAGTCGGCCGTAAAAATCAGCAATTCCTTCGAACCTCTGAGGTGGGTTCAGAAAAATGCCATGACCGCCAGAATTAAGAAGACAACGGTCCGAACGTCGCGACAAAGAGGCATGTACCAGCCCCAACAGATAAAGTATGACACTGTCTCTTCAAGAGTCTATCAGGCACTCTGTGCCGCACGAAAGCAACGGGGCAAACCCAGAAAAGAAATGCCAGCACCATTCAAGAACCTGGTTAGGCCAGCCGCCTTCAATCGACTGCCAGCTACCGAAACAAGGGGGTCAAGACAGCTGTTCCCCTCCGAATGGCGGCGACGACAATAGGACGTCTTGCCTGAGATTCGGGGCAGCTACTATTTGGTTTTATCCGTCCACCTCTCCGAAGATGCCAAGTTGATTTATGGTGCCGTGTATCGGAGGTTTAGACGGATGCGGCCGATGTAGCAGACTTCGTCAGATTCCCCCTCGCTTGAGGGGTTTTTGATTGTGGGGACGCTCTTCCCTACAGGCGCAAGTCCCTGCAGTTAATTACGCTACCGCATCGCGGTAACAACTTTCTCCTTCTCCAGAATTTCACTTCGTGTCGTGGGTGTTTGTTTTGTTTGTGGTTACCCGTGGATTGTATACGGAGACTATTTATTCCGTCGCCCGTAGGACGTGGATTAGTCCAAATCCGTACTTTCTTAGATTTGGATTTGGTGTTTTAGTTTAATGATACGTTAGCCATATTGAGGCTAAGATCAACTTAAACGTTCGTTAAGGATACGTTAATCCGATTTGAGACTAAGATCGACTTAACGGGATCGTTTAGATCTGACAAAAGAGCATTTGGGAGCTCTATTGTTTAGTTTAATGACGTTGCGGTCAATATTCCAGTTTAGGGACATGGTGGTCCGTATTCCAGTTTAGGGACGTGGTGGTCCATATTCCAGTTTAGGGACGTGGTGGTCCATTGCATGTATGGCCGTCGGGACCCGTCACCTCTCTGACGTCGTTGAAGGATTACAACGATAGGAGTCAAAGATGTTCGGAGATGTACCCTCGAACCGGATGTAAATTGATTTAGGAGAGCAGCTGTGCTCAGTCAATTTAATTTGAGGACTTACGGCCATGATTGGGCTAAGTCCAGTTAAAAAAAGTTCAACACTTTTATTTGTTTTTTTTATTTTTGTTTGGGCTCTGCCCATAAAGGATGCAGAGCATCAATTTGTTTTGGGCTCTGCTCATTTTATAAATGATGCAGAGCATCAATTTTACTTGGGCTCTGCCCTCTATTAATGATGCAGAGCATCAATTTTATTTGGGCTCTGCCCCTTTTATTGCTTTGCAATTTATTTTGGCCTGTTAGGTCTTTTTGACTTGGGCCTGGCCCTTTAGCAAAAGAAATGCATTGCATTTTTCAGGCGCTTTGCGCAAATCAAAGAGTGCAGGCGCTTGTGGTGATGACACGTGTCATGCAAGCGCAGTGCGCTGCGCTAGTGCGCTACGCTTGCGCTGCTGATACGTGGCGCGCTGTGGTGAGTTGCGCCAATTTCAGAGAGCAAAGCTCTATCTTAAAGCGCATAGCGCAAGTGGTTCAGATGCTGACATATGGCGCTCTCTGGTGGCTTGCACCAATCCAAGAGCGCAACAATGCAGATTTACAAGTGTAAAGCACTATTAACTTGAGAATCTTTTAGATTCCAGAATCAAAGGTTCATAAAAGAAGTGCAAAGCACTTTTTGTTTTCTTGATCTGATTTAGATCAAAGAAAAACAAGTTCCTCTTGTTTTTCTTATTTCAGAGAACCAGAGGTTCATAAAAAGTGCAAAGCACTATTTTTTTTTTTTTTTTTATTGAAGATCATTGATCTTGTTCTTAGATCAATGATCTATTAGAAGAAATTCTTCTATTTTAAAGGTTTTACCTTTTTTCTTCTTGAAATTTCTTCAGAGTTCTCTCTATTTGAAAATTTTGATTTCTCACAAAATGTTGATGCTTTGAATTGAGGTCTAGGGGCCTTTATATAGTGCCCATAAATTTGTTAAAGAGATCTTTCTCTGAGTGATTTGGGGAATTTTCCCCACCGTTGGATCTTTGATCCAAGGGCTTCTGTTTTACAGAAGAAAATCTTCTTGTTTTAACAAGAACAGAAAGATTTCTTTAAAATCTTAATTCTGTTTGGCGTAAAGGCCCCACCGCATGACACGTGTCAAGCAGCGCAACTGCGCTAGCGCATCTGCGCTGACACGTGTCGCGCAGCGCAGTGCTTGCGCAACTGAAACGTTGCTTCCTTTTGTTTTTTAATAGAGCTTTGCTCTGATTGGGCGCGCCTTCTTGGGCGCTGCGCTGACGTATCAGCGCCTGACACGTGGCGCGTTGCGCCCAGGATTTGAAGCGCTGCTTCAAAATTTGAATTTTGAATTTCAACAGAGCTTTGCTCTGATTGGGGGAAACAAATGCCCCCCCACCGTTGCGCTCACATGGCGCGCACGTGAGTGCAGCGGTGGCAAGCTTCTGACCGTTGGATCAACGGGTGAGCTGAAGGGGCGCAAGCGCCCTATAAATAGGACCTCTGTCCCTTAGAAAATCTTCACCATTTCAAGATTTTTGATTTTCCAGAGCTTTGCTCTTGCTTCAGAACTTCAGAGCTTTGCTCGTTTCCAAAGTTAGAAAACTTTTAGGTAAAATTAATTTAGATTAAATTAATTCAGATTAATCTTAACCAAAAGAGCTTTGCTCTCAAAGATCTTTTGATCTAAAGAGATCCCCATTGGGTTTTCATAAACAGAGCTTTGCTCTCACAAATTTGTTTGAGGGTTTCTTAACCCATGAACATAGCTTTGCTTATTGACAGAATACAGATCTTTGGATCTCCTGATAATGAACTCTTAAGAGTTTTCTTGGATTTTCATGACCCAAAATTTTTTAATTTTAAATTTCTTTGAAATTTAAAATTTTCTTTTGATGGATTTTTTTATCACCATTACAGAGCTAAGCTCTTTTTAAGGAATTTTATTCCTTTGAGACCAGAATTTGACAAGTGTCATTCTGTGACAGAGCTTTGCTCTGAAAGAGGAGATTTTCTCCTTGTCTCTAAGGATTCCCCACTGATGAGAATATTCTCTTGGGGATCTTTTCTTTAACTGACAGTCTCACCCAATGATGGGGCTGTCTTATTAAATGAGGCACTTTCATCCTGATTTTGTGGGTCCCCATTTGGTCCCCTACCCACTGCACTGCAGTGTGGTGTGATTAATTTTAATTTAATCAATTTTAAATTCAGTTCATTAAAAAATTTTAAACGCCAAGCGTTGGAATTGCAGCACTAACGGCCATTTTTTGTTCCCTTGTAGTAACCATGTCTCTTGATACTTCATTCCCGTTCGCTCGCTCGGAGGAAGGGTTTCCTGAAGCGCCCTTGGACCGCGAGGTTCTAGCCATGATTAAGGACCACGACCCGGAATACAAGAGTCTCCATCTTTGGGGGTCGTAGTATAATCAGATTATCATGGGTCAACGGAGCATCACGTGCGCAGTACCGTCAGAACCTATCACGGCGATTCATTATGCCACCCCACCCTCGGTGCAGTATGCCGTGGAGATGGTTGATTGGACCTCGAAAGGTTTTCTTCATCCCGCCATAGATGCGATTCCGGTTCAGCGTCCTATGGTTTTGGATATCCTAGGACGCCGTATCTGTCAAGGCGAGGCACGACCTTGGGGGCAATCATATAACATAGGTCTGATCCCCCACCACTCGATCGGCTACCTGCCATGGGCTCGGTATATCCTGTCGACGAAGAAGTCGCAGTTGATAAGATTAGGATTGTATAACGCGGTTTATGTCTCGCTCTTCCAGTATCCCACGCTTCCCACCTGGTGGTTCAAGGCTTTCTTGGAGCAGTAGAACATTCCCACTCACACTTTCCTCGCGATGGATCGGGAAGTGTCGATCTCTCTGGAGGAGTTCACAGAAGTCTCCGGTTTACCGGTTATAGGGGAGCACTATGAGGAGTTGCTTCCGACAGATGAGTATGTCTTTGGCGCTAAGCCGACGGTAAGGGGCCTCACGCCGAAGAATGCTGTTCAACACCAATTCCCAAGTCTGATCAAGGTGTTAAACATCTATGAGGCCCTTTTCATTGAGCGTGGGAGCCGCGGAGTTAGTTTTGAGGATTTCATCGCCCGGTTCCTTCACCCAAACGTCCTCTCGGCAGAAGCTGCCAAGTTTGCCACCCTTGAGGACCCTTTCGGTTTAGGTTTGGATAACCTGCCGGCGAAGGAAATAGACCAAAAGGTTTTTTTCCTTCCTAACTCCCCGACCATGTCTTTTGCGGAAGTTGCAGCCCCCGAGATGGACGAGGAGGCCTTCTTTTTAGGATTTCTTGGGCTATGGCTGAGTTGGTTCGCGCTCCCAATGCATTCTCGCCATATGCGACCCTCCGCCTTTTACCCTGCTCATCGGATGACCATCGGGGTAAAAGTAGCCATTGGGATAGCCGGCTTGGCACACTAGTATCATGGCCTCAGTCGAGCGGCAGATGCTAATGAGCCTGGGGTGCTGCACGTGATTTTCCCGATGCACTATTTCATGTCGTGGCTCGAGCTACATACATCGGGTGTTATCGGCATGCATAAAAGACACTTGTTCTACGACAGGTGCAGCTTACCTCGCATCATACAACTGATTGGCGCATCAATTGTGAGTCCATCGCCATGAAATGCCAGGGGTTTACTCCTTCGCCCACACCGTTGGAGCCGGTGTGTCTTTCGTCGACAAGGTGTTGACTATTGGAAAGGCGTCTACCACTGCAGTGCGGCCATTGCAAGACACTTTCAAGGATGGAGCTTCAGTTTTAACGGCCCGGGAGACCCTCCACTTATATTCCATCAGACCGGGCTTCTTGGTGTTTAGGCAGAACGGGGCAGCGATCTTCATGAGATATAACCCGCATCGTTTCGCCCAACAGCTGAGCTACAATCAAGGGGTACCGCTGGAGGCTTTCTTATCGGAACCTGCTGCGACCGAAGAAGGGATGGAGAGAGCACTGCATCATTTCATGCGTCTAAACACGGGATCCCACTTCTTTATCAGTGAGCCGGTTTGCGCCCCACGACTCCTCAGGGTATATACAGAATGGTACAGTCATTCGACGGGAGCGGTCATAAAGGAGGAAAGGCGGTTGCTGGTCGACCGTAAGGGTGCACCTCCAGGTAGCGACCGTAACACTCCTTTGGTGCCAAGGACCCCGGTAATCCCCCCTTTAAAAGATGCTAGAGCCGGGCCACCGCACGCGAAAAGTCCTCCGCACGGATTGCCGCTCCCCGACATTGCGGATGCACCTCCAGCGCCCTGTGCTCCAGTAGAGATAGTGGTTGTAGCCTCGCCGGAGTCCGGCGTGGGTGCGGACATCGGGACCCGCCGTCCCAAGGTGGCTGCCAAGCGTAAGTCGATCCCGGGTGCATCCAGGGTTGGTGGGCAGAAGAAGAAAAAGAAGTCACTCTTTGCCGCTTCCGCCCCGTTTGGTCAGGAACCCCACGCTCCCTATGCTGAGAGCCTGAGTGAATACGGGACTAACGAGAGATTAGTCATGCCGGATAACACGGATTTGGAGGCCGCCCTCGAAGCTTCGGAACGGTTGGCGAGGCGTGACGCATGGCTGGCTAAGCTTGCGGCATCAGGTAATCACTAGTCGCATTTTTTTCTATCGCATCATATTTTTTATTATTGCCTTTGACTAACATTTTTCCTTCTTTTCTTCCAACAGGCATCACAACTGAAGAAGCCATCGCCACTTCCCTGAAGACTTTCCAAGAGGAGGAACGTCTTAGAGCGTCCATGGGCCTTAGTAAGTTTCAATTCATCAATTTTTTATTTCCCTTGTGTTATGGTCGATCTAACTTCTCCCTTTTTATTGCAGGAGCCTCAATGCCGTTCCCGCCAAGCGACGCGGACATTCTGCCAGCTGCCGATGTTCCTGCTTCCTCGGGGCTACCGTGGGAGGTCCGTCTTGAAGAGCCGATGAGAGATGCCTTAAAGGCTCTGGAGGCATCTCTGAACGAGGACGACGACGTCTTGATGAAGGAAGCGTCGAAGAGGTCCATCGCGACAGCCCGGGAGGAAAAGAAGCGGTCGAAGCGCGAAGCAAAGGCACGTAGAGCTGCCTTGGCCATTGGAGCGGGCCCAAGCACCGTTCCTCGTGCCAATACCCCGTCAGAAGAGGCACCCGTCGGCCTATCCACTGCTCGCAGACAGGTGGCGCGTGCAGTTCGGAGTGCTAACGATAAATCTACTTCAGGTAATGAATCTTTCGAGATTTGTTTGTAAAAATTGTAAACTCGTCGGTTCTTATGTGTCTTATCTTGCAGGGCCAAGTCTGACCGAGGGGAGGCAGAGACCGTTGAACCCAAGGAAACAGAGGAGGCGGCACCTGCCGAACCCGAGCCGACGGTGGGCAACATTGCTGGGGTTGCGGAGCCTGAGATGGAGGTTGAGGGATCTGCAGCCGAGAAGGTCATTGATGCTGAGCCTGAAGTGGCGGCAGATGAAATGATCGTTATAACTGAGCCCATGGTAGTGGCGGACGAGGCACTTGAGGCCGGCGACCTCACGGTGACGGCGGATGAGCCGATGGAGACCGCGGAGCCCGAAGAAGTAGCGGGTGAGATGGGCACGACTCTTGGGGAAGAGTCAGCCGCTCTCTCTCAAGAGTCCGGCAATGCTCCGATCATTGCCCTCCCCGCCTACGCTCTTCCGCCATCTCCTGGCCGCGCGAGCACGACGACGGCCCCCATTGAGTCGGGTGATGAGGCCACGGGCGGTAGCCTCATATCGATGGAGGAGGGAGTTGCCTCCGTTTCAGCCGGCAGCTCATCAGGTGAATCCCAAGTTGCTGTCTTTATTTACCTTACAATCCTTTCTGACAAGTTCACTTTTGTTCGTAACGCAGGTGCAACCAGCGTCGATGCCCCACTGCTCGAAGGAGCGCCTTCAACGACTGCCTTGGCGGTGGTCACCTCTCAACCCTCTCTCATACCATCAAAGATGTTGGAAGGTATGGGTTTGCAACTTATTAATCTTATCTTTCAGACGTATAATTCGTGTACTAAAATCGTACTGTTATGTCTTTTCAGGAGTGCTCTTTGACCATCTTTATCAAGTGTTGCTCCCACACTTCTCCTTCCAACCTGAATTCGCTTCTCCCTCTGGTGGCACTGGTGAGTATAGTTCCCGACTGATATCTTTCTTTTCCAGTGATGGGATTATTTCTAACTTTTTCTCGTCCCGGTTGCAGTGCTAGAAATCGAAGGGGGAGACGAAAGATCGGTCACGCCACCGGCCCTTCCGGCCTTGCCATCTGCTTCAACTGGTATAGTAGACTATCTCACCAATGACTTTTTCCATATTTCTCAAACCGTCATCTAATCGCATTTTGTCTTTTCAGCTGTCGCTCCGGTCTCGGCACCTTTTGAGTCTCACATTACAATGCCGGCAGGCCCTTCCCAGAGACGTCCGTCCTCGAAAGGTGCCGCGAATAGTCTGCGCATGTTGAGCGACTACATCGAGGAACTCGACGTCGAGACTCCCACGTCTGCTGCAGACTTTGCCACGACGGTTAACCCAATGCTGGTGATATTTGCTAATTTCCATGACGAGGGCATCGTCGCATCTTGGGTTAATCACTGCCGGGAGATTGAGGCTTGCCTTCATCAGCTGGAGTCGACGCGTCCTGCCCCCGAGGTTTTGGCCGTGAGTACTCAACGGGCAGCGTGGCTCAAGCAAAGCACTTCTCATTTCCACCATTTGGAACAAGAAGCAGCTTTGAGGCTGAAGGAGTGCCAGGAGTCTTCAAGCGAAACTGCTCGCCAACGTGCTGAAGTTGAGGCAAACGCTGCTGAGGTGAAGGCTGTCTTCGAAGGTCTTCTGGAGCGCATCTCACATGGGCTGAATCTGAAGCAGAAGCTTGACGCTGCCGAGCGTAATGCCCAAGGCCGCGAAGCCACTCAGCAGGCCGTTGGAGAGCAGCTTGCATCTCTCTTGCAGCAAAGGGCTCAGGTGGAAGCAGAAATAGCGGTGGTGGCAGATCAAGAAAAAGCGTGGAAGGAAGTGCGTGAACAATTGCTAAATCTATGCAAGACGCTTCCTTCCCAATAGCTATTTTTTGTATCATTTGTACTTGTAAATAAAAATGTGTATATATTTTTATTCTTTAACACAATGTATCTTGTGCTCAATCAAATTTATGAATAAAAGATACACATTCTTTGTAATGTCTTGTGTCATTTCTCCGCCTTTTTCTTTCTTTTATTATCAACATGCTACCTTAGTAAACATGGTTGACAGATAATAGAGAAAGCATCTTGATTTCCTCAAGAAAGAGCGATGGCTTAGGCCGCGGGTTCAGATCTGCTGCCTAAGACTTTTCAATTCTGTGAGCCGTGAGGGTCTCATAGAGACTTTTCTCCCTACGGATCGAGAGGATCTCGTAGGTGGATTTTCTCCTTAGGAATCGTGAGGATTCCTAAGTGTGTTTTCTCTTATAAGTCGTAAGGATCTCATAAGAGAATTTTTCCCTCTTACGAGTCGAGAGGACCCGTAAGCGGTTGTTTCCCTCCTCGTCGAGATTCGAGTTTGGAGAGTGAGACCCGTGGATAGTATGCAAGAGACCGTTTTGGGCCAACTTGCAGGGTCCCAGTGCTTAGGAAACAGGCTTCTTTTATGCCTACTGCCTAAGGATTTATCTCACGAGTCGAGCCGCATCGAGAATTTCTCGCAAAGACATCGATTTCTTCACAAGTCAAGACGAATCGAGCATTTCTCGCAAGAACGTCCTAACGTCACAGTTAACCTCTGCTCTTTACGACGGAAGTCCGTTAGGGTCTGTGGTACTCAGGGTTTTGGCCGTTGTACCGTCGCATAAGCTGATATATTCCTCGATAGTCAATCGTGCTGTTCGAGTAGCCCTGCGACTGCCGTGTCTCTGATCCCTTCGGGGGCTGGACAAGGCGTCTTCAAGCAATCCTCCTTGGCAGTTTGACCGTCGGAAGAGCAAGCGTTAGGAATTTTGCTATGCCGCTTTTTACTTGAGGTTAGGCTCATTTTGGTAAGCCCCGATGAGTCATATCCACTCCGCGCTGGTGTGGGATGATCTCCGATAGTCTTTCAGGTTTTATGTGAGTTGCCGTCAAGACCCTGAAGCTAGGAATTTGGCCTTTGCTTCGTTTGCTGGCATCACATCTGCTGTATCGAGACGAATGTCGCGGTGGGAACTAGGGATTTTGCCGTGGCTCCGTTTGTTTGATTGTCGCGTCCGAACCCTGCTGGAGGAAGGACGCTGGGGTGACATCTCGTCTGCTGTATCGAGACGGACGTCGTAGTTGTCTCTAGGTTGCTTGTGAACCGTCGAGGTTTGGAACTAGGGATTTTGCCGTGGCTCCATTTGTTTGATTGTCGCGTCCGAACCCTGTTGGAGGAAGAACGCTGGGGTGACATCTCGTCTGCTGTATCGAGACGGACGTCGTAGTTGTCTCTAGGTTGCTTGTGAACCGTTGAGGTTTGGAACTAGGGATTTTGCCGTAGCTCCGTTTGTTTGATGATCGCGTCCGAACCCTGTTGGAGGAAGAACGCTGGGGTGACATCTCGTCTGCTGTATCAAGACGGACGTCGTAGTTGTCTTTAGGTTGCTTGTGAACCGTCGAGGTTTGGAACTAGGGATTTTGTCGTGGCTCCGTTTGTTTGATGATCGCGTCCGAACCCTGTTGGAGGAAGAACGCTGGGGTGACATCTCGTCTACTGTATCGAGACGGACGTCGTAGTTGTCTCTAGGTTGCTTGTGAACCATCAAGGTTTGGAACTAGGGATTTTGCCGTGGCTCCGTTTGTTTGATGATCGCGTCCGAACCCTGCTGGAGGAAGAACGCTGGGGTGACATCCCGTCTGCTGTATCGAGACGGACGTCGTAGTTGTCTCTAGGTTGATTATGAACCGTCGAGATTTGGCTTCGCTTTTTTATGGAACCTGTTGGGAAGGTATGATTCCTTCTTTGTTTGTGCCCCTGGATTATACACAGGGACCGATGTGATCTCACTTGTAGGGCATAAATTTCGTTATATATATATATATATATATATATATATATATATATATATATATATATATATATATATATATATATATATTTAGTTTATTTCTTTCTGCGATGCTCTATCATTTTAACTTTTATATCGGGAAAGGTCGCGATTGCCCAATCATTTCGGCTATTTTTTGCGGTGCCCAATCATTTCGGCTATTTAGTTTATTTTCACTCGCTGCTTTTTATTGCGAGTTGCCCAATCATTTCGGCTATTTATTTTATTTTCACTTGCTGCTTTTTATTGCGAGTTGCCCAATTATTTCGGCTATTTATTTTATTTTCACTCGCTGCTTTTTATTGCGAGTTGCCCAATCATTTCGGCTATTTATTTTATTTTCACTCGCTGCTTTTTATTGCGAGTTTCCCAATCATTTCGGCTATTTTGCATGCATACATTTTTACTTGCTGATTTTTATTGCAAGTTGCCCCATCATTTCGGCTGTTTCGTGTGCATGTGCGGCCTACCGGCTTTTCGCCGTAAACCTGAAATTAGACACCGATTTCGGCATCAGCACAGCTACAACCGAGATATTGTCAGGAGCGAATCATTATTTGCCTCTGTCGATGTCGAACAAAGGCGGCTTAGCGAACAGGGTTAAGGTCCTGTCGGCTAAGGCTTTTGACTTCATGAGCCGTAAGGGTCTCACAAAGGTATTTCTCCCTACAAGTCGTGGGGATCTTGTAAGTGTATTTTCTACTTAGGAATCGTGAGGATTTCTAAGTGTATGTTCCTCTGTAAGTCGTAAAGATCCTACAAGAGGGTTTTCTCCTTGTAAGTCGAGAGGACTTATAAGGGTTGTTCATCATGCGCACATATCTCCAATCACGGATGAAACTTGGTTAGGGAAATGTTTATTCGCGCCCGTGGATTGTATACAAGGGTCAGTATTGAGCCACTTGTAGGGCAATATCGAAGGTTGTGGGGGTTGCTTAAGCACAGGTTTAGGTCTCTGTAACTTAAGACTTTCAAATCTTGTGAGCCGTGAGGGTCCCATAAGAAAGTTCTTCTTACAAGTCGTGAGAATCTCGCAAGTGTATTTTCTCCTTAGGAATCGTGGGGATCCCTAATTGTGTTGCTCCCTTGTGAGTCGTAAGGATCTCACGCGGGTGGTTTCTCCTTACAAGGTCGAGAGGACCCTGTAACTGTCCTTTAACGAGGTTGCGCCCTTTCGGGTTTTCACAAACACTTGTCGGTAGTCCTGCTATTTTTACTCACGGAGCCCTTTCGGGTTTTCATCCGTGCCCTTTTTGCTTATGGACATACCTCTTTTTTATTCTTTTTATTTTTATTTACTTTTTTTTTACGAAGTCGCGCCCTTTCGAGTTTTCACGAACACTCGCCGGTAGCCCTGCTGTTTTTACTCACGGAGCCCTTTCGGGTTTTCATCCGTGCCCATTTTGCTTATGGACATACCGTTTTTATCATATTTTTTATTTTCTTTTTCTTCTTTTTTTTTTATTCATCTCATCGGCCTAAGGATGCTGCGGTAGTAGTTTAAAGACGTTTCAGTCCTTCATTAGTTTAAGGACGTTTCGGTCCGCCGTCGCCGTATTTGAGGCGAATCTCTAGTTTACTGACTTTTCGGTCTATGGGGCTTTCTCTATGACTGAGCATGATTCCCCCGGCGTATCCGTCTTTCTCAGAGCGTGCGGTTGTGGCGGGTTCACCTTCCAGTTTTCGGAGATGACGAACTTGCCTTGTTGGTATTGGTCTTCAACCCAGTTTTTGAAGACGTAACAGTTTTTGATCGGATGGCCCAATACTTGGTGATAAGGGCAATAATTAGAACTGTTGACATCATCCAGTTGTAGTTGGTGTTTCAGCTCCGGTAGAGTGATAAGCCTGTTATGCACTGCCACTTCGAACAGCCTCCTTGTTTCATCCTGATAAAATGAGTAAGGACGTCTTAGCCTCTCCTCGAGGGATATGTGTGGAAGCATATTGTTTTGACGAACAACCGGTCTAGGACCACTCGACTGTTGTTGAGTGTTGGCGACGAAGGTCATTTTCCCCTTTCCTTTATCCTTTTTGCTCGATCATTTGTTTGTGGGGCCGAGATTTTTTTCGAGTAGCGGGCGATTGCACGGCTGAATGTTCTCGCAACTCCTTAATTCTTTCATTTTTGAAATGGATTCCTTAAGGAGAGGGTTGAGGGTAACTTCTTCGTCAGAGTCGCTTCCAAAGGTGATAATTTGCGATCCCTTGGAGTCGGCTATGTGACAGTTGTCGGTGGCTCTTTTGCGCTCATCTATCGCATTTTTCCGATGTCTACGAGCTCCACGTTTTGTCCTGTTGAAGTATTGCTTTTGAGCGATATACCCTTGCCACCAACACTTAAAGGAGTCACAGTCTTCGGTAGTATGTATGATCTTCTGATGATATAAGCAGAAGTTAGGATGCATCTCTACTCCACCGAGAGTATTTTCTTCAGAGGGTGGTAGCTTCATTCCCGCTGACAGGGCTTTAGCAAACCTTTTCCTCATCTTGAATTTGTTTTTATCCGCAGCGGATGGCTTTTGATTTGACAGGAGTGCCTCGGCTCTTTCGTCTAGTCAGCGGTGTTTGGCTCCTTCCAGTATGGCCATCTCACGCTCTTGATTGGCTTTAACTTTCAAACGGATCTCATTCAGGAAAGCATCGATCAACTCGTCTGAGGGCCGTGGAATTTCTGGTTCAGGGTCCGCCCTCGTTTCCTCGGCGCAAGGAGCCTCTTCGTCATCCACCAATGAGTGAGAGATCACATGACAACTCGCTACGTAGTCTTCGGATTCATCTGATGAGACTTCTCCATCATTTTTGTCCTTAACAAAAGAACAAGCTGCCCCCATCGTGTCCGTCTTCTTTGGAGTGTGCGGCTGTGGTGGGTTTACCTTCCAGTTTTCAGATAGCGCAAACTTGCCTTGTAGGTACTGATCCTCGATCCATCCCTTAAAGACGAAACAATCCTCGATCGGGTGACTTACCGTTTGGTGGTAAGGGCAATAATTGGGATTATTGAGATCGCCTGGCTGCGACAGACGTTTTGGACTCGGCAGATTGATGAATCTGTTGCGCACTGCCAGCTCAAACAGTCTTCTCGTTTTATTCTGAAGAAACGAGTAAGGACGTCCTAGTCTCTCCTCGAAGGATAGGCGTGGACGCATATTGTTTTGGCGAACAATCGGCTTTGAATTATTCGGCTGTTGTTGAGTATTGGCAACAACGATCGCTTTTCCTTTCTTCTCATTTCGAGAGTCGAGTTTTGGAGGAGACGGTCCATGGCCCATCTGGTCCATTTGGGCTAACTTGTCAATCAACGCTTGAAAGGTGATTGGCCTGAAGAACATCATGAATTGCGAGATGGTCGCTTGAGGGTCAAGGGTACCCACGAACATGCCTACCGCAGGTGCCTCTTCTATGCGTTGTTCGCATTTTGACCATAGGTTCCGCCATCGTGTTGCGTATTGGACCCACGTTTCACCTGGCCTTATCCTGGCATTTATCAGTGCTGTCATCGGGGCGCGTTCACTAGCACTCGCGAATCTTTGTGTAAACAGTAGCTCCATCTCTGCAAATGTTTTGACAGAGTCGTTAGGTAGCTCTGAATACCATTCAAAGGCTGTTTCTGCTAAGCTGCCGACAAACTGTCGAAGCAACAATTTGTCATCGCCTCCAGTATCGCCGTATAAGGCCCTGAATTGAGCAACATGCTGATGTGGATTCCCTGTCCCTTTATATACATGGAATTTAGGGATCGTATATCCCGGCGGGTAACTGATTTGGTCATACCAGCCCGGATAGGGTCGTCCAGTTCTAACAATTTGCCCAGCCGCTTCACTCGCCTGATGAGCTCGTATTTACTGAGCTATATAGTCCTCTAGTGCGGCCTTGGAAATGGTTTCTTCCTTAGCTGCTGCAAGAGCCGAAGGAGGACTAGATGTTTCCCCTCCGTCGTTTCCGACAATGATCGGAGGGTCTTCAGCTGGAGGGTCCGGCTGTAATATCATCCCTACCATATCTTGGAAGAGGAGTGCCATTTGTTTTATGTTAGCCGCTTGTTCTGCGGCTTCTTTGTCCTTCTTTTCGAGGACTCTACGTAGGAAGTCAGCGTCAGTTTCTTGCTCGTGACGCTGCTCTGATAATGCCTCCGAGCTTTCTTTTGGCCCGGTAAGTGCAGCCATTGTAGTCATCATTTCCTGAAGCTTCTGTTGCTGCTCCTGGGCTTTTGTCACGGATCGGGTGAGCGGTCGGTGACCCGTCGAAGCACGGCTTTCCTCCTTTCCGGAAGCCATATAAACAGTGTGCACCACCATGCCCCCAGACTTGGGGTGTTTATGTTCAGCGCTTTTACGGTTCGCCATGTTCACAGGGGCTTTTTGCAGCCTCCTTTTCTTCTGAGTGATTGACGTTGAGGGAGCCGTTGCAGTGGGCACCCGGCCGGCTGTTGCTTTTTCCGGCTTGACAGAGTAGTCCCTTTCCTGCCGAACCTTCATCTTTTTCTGTCGGCAGAGGTAGTCTTGATCAACAACCGAGTCTTGGACTTGACGCCAGAATTTGTGAATCTTAGAGGACAGCCGCTGAGGGGGCTGCTCCAGCTTCTTTTCTATGCCATTCCCTACAGGTGAAGGAGTTCGTTTCAACATCGCAGTAGGAGAGTTTCTGCGCACCGTGTTCAGCAATTCAAAGTTGTTCCCGGTTGGAACAGCAGCCTCGATCCCCACCATCGGAGCTGGTGGCGTATATCCAGAGGGGGAGTTGCCCCCAGCCTTCCTTACTCGGCGCCAGTGGCGACGTCGGGCGTGTCTTGCGGATGGAGCTGTTTCAGCTATAAGGGTGACTTCGTCGTGCCCCCTGCTCAGGGCGGAGGAAGTAGCTTTGAGGACCTCGCCTGGAGCAGCAACCGGAATGGCCAACCTTGTAAAAACTGACTTCTTGGAAGGAGAAGCCTTTCCAATAATTTCGTCCGCTTGAACCGGGATGGCTATCCGCTTTAGGATGGCAACTTCGGGTATCGCGGGCTTGTAGACGCTCTGGCCCAGTCTGTTTAACACTGAGGTCTTGGAGTTGGGCGACCCAATGAGAGGGGCCGCAGCAGTGGTAAGTCGATCAAAGACCGACTTCTTTGGGGCTTCCTGCAACGTCATTGGGGCATTGAAGCTCATCGGTGGGAGCATGGTCCCGAAGAATAGTCCAGTGGTGGCTTGAGTTACCTGCTCCACTGGCATCTTGAAAAGAGAGGCCGCTTGGGGCCCGTAAGTCACTCCTCCAACAGGGACGGAGCGAGAGTTGCAGTTGCAGGAAGTGCGGGTTGAAGCCATTGATTTCCTGTTTTCTGCACCGAGCAAGACACCAAATCTAAGTACCTGTAACCCTTCGAAAATCGTTTAGGCAGTTTTTCGGTAATCGGCTAATTTTTTGGCTTTTTCCGTAAAAAGTCAAAATAGGTATTTTTTCATTATAGATCTAATTATACAAAATTTAGATAAGATATTACTATAATTTTGTCACTAAAATGTCACTTATAATTTTCTAGTTAAATAAAAAAAATTCGTAATTAATTATTTTTTTTATTATTTTAAGCCTTTTTAAATACATTAAATTAGAGATAAATACAAATTTAATTAGGTAAATTTCATAATTAGGAATCTTTATAAGCTAAAATATGGTGTTAATAAAATTATATCATGTCTTGCAAACTTTTGGTTTTAGGGTGGGAAATTTAATGGAAAAATGGTGTAAAATGAAGTAAAAATGGGTCATTTTGTAAAAAGGTTGACATGAAAGCATTAAATGATAACATGAGGTGTTTATTGACCTATAAACTTCTCCAAATTTCCCCACACCCTCCTCCTCTTCCTGCTGGTCGAATTTCAGCAGCTCCCCCTTCATTTCTCACTTCATTTCTTGCTTCTTTTTCCTGCTAAAAATTCAATAAATCCACAATTTCACTCTCCCATTCAAAGCCTAACCCTAATCCACTCCCTCTTCAACCCAAATTAGTTCAAAAACTTGATGAAAGGAGGCTTCTTGGTGACTTGATCAAGCTAGGGTTCAAGCTTGTGAGGTGAAGATTCTAATCTTTTTGTTAACTTGTAGTTTAAATATGCTAGAATTGAAATTTGAAGTATTAGTTTAGTAGTAAATACTTGTTTAGGAAAATCAAGAGAAGGATTTGATTTTAAATTAGGGTTTGTAGCATGGTGGTTGGATTTAAGTTAGGGTTTTGTTATCTAATTGATTGGAGTGGTTAATTGTGTAGTGTTATGCTCGCTAAATCGACAAATTTGCGATGTTTGTATCGAATCGGTAAGCAAATTGCTTACTAGATTTTTGCAAAAATTGGAATGCGATCAAATTGCGTTATGTTAACGATATAATTAGCTTCGTATAGGACTATTAGAGTGCGCGAACGCGGGGTTTTGTCTAGTCGGGTTTTAGTTTTGCCGATTTCCCCGAAATGACGATTCTAGTTAACGATTAGCGATTTTCGTGCGTTTTCCCGCGCACCGAGTGTATGTTATGTTTAATTCGAGAGCGTTGATAATTGTATATTGTGACTTGCATCGTTTTAGGTTTTGTAATCTTATGCTTGGTATTGTGCAAATATAGGATCGGTCGGGGAAACATCGGACACGGCGCGAAAAGGCAAAGCGGTGGCCGGAACGGTTTAGCGGGGATTTCAGGTGAGTAGATGTATTCATCTATGGGGGAATCGTCTGGATGGAGCGATGCCCCCCTAGTTAGGATTACCCTACTTTTTGCAAGATTTATATTATTAGCTAGCTTATCCATTCATGTACACTGCATACCCTTATAGCGAACAGTATATTAGATTGCATGGACATTCATCTATACTTATGCGATATCACTTCGTAGGACACGAACACCATTACCATTGGCATCTGTTGCACGCGCACTATTCATGTGACACACACGCCTTTGGTAATTGCCATGCCACGTGCACTATAGAACCTGTTTAACTTAATAACGCCATTTGCATTCATACATGATATATGGAATTGCATAGCATGCATATACCTCGCATTACCATCATATCTACATAGATTTCTAGCCAAAACTCACATCATATACATTGATATCATAGACATTTATCATATATAACATGTGAACATTATGGTTTTCTTGAGGATTTCAGTATTGCTGCGATTTCTGGATTTTTGGGGGAAACCGCATGAATTTAACAAAATCTTATATTTATCATTTTTAAAACAAAGTTGCGGTTTTCTCGTGATGTATGTGTCGTCCACCATGAGTTTTCATGTTTTCTGTTGGATTTCGAGACCCGATTCGAGGAGTGGATGAATCGTCTCGGGTACATGGTGGGCCCGGTATGGTACCCCGGGGCAAGAAGATCGAGTTGTGGACGATGAGCCTGGCAGGGGAAGACTACCTACCGGTGATGTCTGGCGCGGCGGATATCCGGAGGATACCGACCGTTGTCGTGAGATTTGATGATATGGGCCGATCCGGACTGACGGAGCCCGATATTTGAGACATTGATACAGTGAGATATTGAGACAGATATGATTTCATATTTGGTGTCGATGCTTGACACGGGTTTTCAGATGATTTCTTGATGGTACTTAGCTATTATACAGATATTCATTTTCTAAATTTAAGAACGCAGTACCCTTAGCATTTAAAACACTTAAAGAGTTAGAAATGACATTGCATATATGTGCATGCATACTAGAGCTATTATATCACATATGGACATGCATGTTGTGGTGCATTGCGTGCATTCTTACGATTGCCTTATTAGATGTTATATTTACTCACGAGCTGGCAACTCACCCCTGTTGTGCCACAGTGTCTTGCAGGTCGGACCCATCATCCTTGTAGCGGCGGGCTATCTTATCATCAGCTCCTTTTGCTCAGACTCGCGACATCGCCCGTAGGTGGGTTGCGAGCACACTTTATTTCTTTTGCTCCATTATTGTATCTAGTATTCTCCATCTACCACTTTATATTGTATATGCGACCTAGTGATGAGACTGAGAGATTGTATATATCTGGTTTCTTTTGGGTCGAGCTCACTTGAGCCGGTGTTGTGTTTTCTGATATTTGCGTTTTTTTATGCTCTTTTCTTGATATTACTATTATATTGCATGTGGTTGTGATCCGCCTTGGGCGAAGAGCTAGCTCCCGTTTGGGGATGCCATTTTTATGATTACAGGTTTATTATCTTGTTGTACCCATTTTGGGGGATAGAAAATACAGGGGAGACTCTGCCGAAATTTTCAGAAAATTATAATGTTTTTTTAAAAGGGATTCTGTGCAACTAAATTGATTTGAAAATCGTTTTCATTAAAGGTTTTCCTTCACTCTCTTTTGATTTTGGTTTAGATTTTTCTGGGCTTTGGCTGACTTAGGTTACGGTACGCCTTTAGACGTCTCGTAATCTAAGTGCCAGTCACGTTCCGTACTTTCGGGTCGTGACAAAGTTGGTATCAGAGCGTAGGTTTTACCCTTCTGAGTGTAGGACGACCTTGGTAGATGGAGTGGGTGACTTAAGCAAGTGGCGTAGCGTGGGTATGATCCGCGGCATACTTACGATACGGTACTCCGCCTAAGTGACCTTAGGACATAATTGCTTGTATTTCCTTTCTTGATTCCTTGCATTCTTTGGTTCAATTGCAATGTCCTTATCAGTCCTGTTTCTTATTCCAGCTTCGATGCCGCCAAAGACTACGAGAGCTCAGCGGGCTGCCGCTAGGGATGAGATTCGGGCGGGCCCGTCTGAGGCGAGGATCGAGCGGGAGGATACGCCTACCCCTCAGGGTCATACTGATCCACCTTATCCAGACCGTATTGCCAGATTAGAGGCTGGCATGCAAGAGTTGCGACAGATGATGGGATCTTTAGTTGAGTCCAGCCGAGTACAGAGATCCAAGGACGTTCCTTCCACCGCATAGACCACGATCGTACCTGCTGCACAGATGGTCACTCCTGCTGCTACTACGGAGACTATCCCTGTTTCACTACAGGAGTTCATGAGATTGAGACCTCCAGCTTTTACCAGTACAGATGCGACAGAGGACCCACAGGCATTTCTTGATAGGATGGCTCGGATTTGCCGTTCGTTGAGGTGTTCTGATGATAGATTGGTGGAGTTTGCGAGTTTTCGTCTGGAGGGTCTTGCCCAGACATGGTACGATTCAGTAGAGAGAGGCCGAGCTGCAGGTCTACCTTCTATGACCTAGGATGGGTTTACATCTGCATTTCTTGCCCGTTTTCTTCCGGAGAGTGTCCGAGATGCTCGAGCCCATAGTTTTGAGTCTTTGCGCAAGACTCCTGGGATGACAGTGTCGGAGTATGATATACAGTTTACCCAGTTGTCTCGATATGCTCCGTACCTAGTCGACACAGTAGAGAAGAGAATAAAGAGGTTTTTGCGAGGGCTTGATACACAGCTATTCCTTGCCATCGGCACTCAGCACTTTGATACATACGCAGCCGCGATGGATGCAGCCTTACTTTTGGAGGAGCGTATTTCTGAGGCTCCGGTCATTTCTGGGCCGAAGAGGATCCGTACTGATACGCCAGCTCAGCGGCAGATGGGTAGACACCGCGATAGATATTTCCGGGAGATGGTGGAGGCAGAGGATTGAGACGAGGTCAGTTGTTTGGTTCATATCCACAGACCCAGCAGTCGTCTCCAGGATGTTTTCGGTGTGGGAGTCAGTACCACCGTGTCAGAGACTGTACCATAGGACGCCGGGGCACGGCGACAGTCCCGCATGTGACGTTACCACCCTCACCACCTTCTCAGAGAGCTTTACTTCCTACTCCTGATGATGCTTCACGCCAGCCAGATGTTTCTAGAGGCCGTGGGCGTGGCGGTCCGGTTCCGAGAGGACGAGGCGACAGAGGCAGAGGCAGAGGCCGAGGTAGAGGCAGAGGACAGCCAGCTATTAGTGGTGGACAGGCCCGAGTGTTCGCGTTGACTCCTCAGGATGCACAGGCATCCAATGCCGTCGTGACAGGTACTCTGCCAGTATGTTCTTTTGATGCACGGGTATTATTTGATCCAGGCTCCACACATTCCTATGTTTCCACGTACTTTGCACCGAGGTTGGGCCGAGAGTCTTCTCCGTTAGATCAGCCGCTCGTCGTTATTACCCCGGTAGGCGAGTCTTTTGTTGCCCGTTTTGTGTACCGATCGTGTTCCGTTCGTATCGGGGAGAGAGATTCTTCAGTAGATTTGATTCTCCTCGATATGCTAGACTTTGACGTTCTTCTTGGTATGGACTGGCTAGCCACCTGTTATGCATCCGTGGACTGCCGTGAAAAAGCAGTCAGATTCAGTTTTCCTGGTGAGCCGGTTCTTATTATTCAGGGAGATCGTAGTGCTACCCTTCCCAGCTTGATTTCTTCTCTTCGCGCTGGTCAGCTTTTAAAGAAAGGGTGTTAGGGATTCTTAGCTTATGTTTGTGATACTAGCTCCACAGAGGTTCCGTTGGACCAGGTCCCTGTTGTGAGAGAGTTTCCTGATGTATTCCCTGACGAGCTGCCTGGTCTGCCACCAGAGCGCGAGATTGAGTTCTATATTGACTTGATCCCTGGCACGGGGCCTATCTCTATACCGCCTTATCGGATGGCCCCGGCGGAGCTGAGAGAGCTAAAGGATCAGTTACAGGACTTGCTGGACAAAGGGCTTATCCGACCGAGTGTGTCACCTTGGGGTGCTCCTGTCTTGTTTGTTAAGAAGAAGGACGGAAGTATGCGTTTATGCATTGATTATCGTCAGCTGAACCGGGTTACTGTGCGGAACAGGTATCCCCTACCCCGCATTGATGACTTATTTGATCAGCTCCAGGGTGCAGGGTTCTTCTCGAAGGTTGATTTACGGTCAGGTTATCACCAGTTGCGGGTTCGGAAGGAGGATATTCCGAAGACCGCTTTCCGTACTCGATATGGTCATTATGAGTTCTTGGTGATGTCGTTCGGGCTCACTAATGCCCCGGCAGCATTTATGGATTTGATGAACCGTGTATTCAGGCCGTATCTCGATCAGTTCATCATTGTGTTCATTGACGACATCTTGGTTTATTCTCGGAGCCGGGAGGAGCATGAGCAGCACTTACGTATCACCTTGCAGACTTTGAGGGAGCATCAGCTATTCGCCAAATTCTCCAAGTACGCATTCTGGCTAGACAGTGTTGACTTCTTGGGTCATGTGGTGACGAGAGACGGTATTTGTGTGGACCCGAAGAAGATCGAGGTAGTTCAGCGTTGGCCTAGACCAGTATCAGTTACAGAGGTTCGCAGCTTTCTAGGTCTGGCTGGCTATTATCGACGTTTTGTCCAGGATTTCTCCCGCATTGCTGCACCGTTGACCGGGTTGACCCGGAAGGGGGTTCCTTTTGATTGGACCCAGGCATGTGAGGATAGTTTCCAGCAGTTGAAGACTCGTCTGACTACTGCACCAGTGTTAGCATTGCCTTCAGGATCAGGCGGGTTCGTGGTATATTGTGATGCTTCTAGAGTGGGGCTGGGATGTGTATTGATGCAGCACGACAGAGTTATCGCGTATGCTTCTCGGCAGCTGAGGAAACACGAACAGAACTACCTCACCCATGATTTAGAGATGGCTGCAGTGGTATTTGCGCTTAAGATCTGGAGACATTACCTATACGGTGAGTCATGCCAGATATTCACTGACCATAAGAGTTTGAAGTATATCTTCCAGCAGCGAGATCTGAATCTGAGACAGCGCCGTTGGATGGAGCTGGTGAAGGATTATGACTGCGAGATTCTATACCATCCGGGCAAGGCGAATGTGGTGGCAGATGCTTTGAGTAGGAGGCCCGGAGGTAGCTTATCTTGCTTGAGCGCAGTACTGATGCAGTCGACGGCGGATTGGCAGGTGTTATGTGATAGCAGAGTGCAGTTTGAGTTTACTCCTACAGGGGGACAGCTAGCCCATTTCAGAGCACGCCCACAGTTACTTGACCGTATCCACGAGGCACAGTCCGGCGATGCCCGTATTTTAGAGATTATTGAGCAGATTCGGCAGGGCAGAGTTTCCGAGTTCGTGATTGATGATCAGGGGATACTTCGATTTGGGACTCGACTGTGCGTGCCAGATTCAGAGGGACTGAGGCGCGATATTCTCGAGGAGGCACATAGATCAGCATACAGCGTGCATCCAGGTTCCACCAAGATCAACCGTGATTTGAGAGAGGTTTACTGGTGGGACGGGATGAAGAAGAATGTTACAGACTTTGTGTCCAGATGCCTGACTTGTCAGCAAGTCAAGGCCGAGCACCAAAGGCCAGCCGGCGAGTTACAGCTTTTGCCCATCCCTGAGTGGAAGTGGGAGCAGGTCTCCATGGACTTCATTGTGGGTCTACCCAGGACCGGTCGAGGGTATGACTCTATTTGGGTGATTGTGGATCGACTGACGAAAGCGGCTCACTTCCTGCCAGTGAAGACCACTTTTGGATTTTCTCAGTACGCCCAGGTTTATATTGATGAGATAGTGCGACTGCATGGCGTTCCGACTTGCATCGTGTCCGACCTTGGCACCCAGTTTACCAGCCGATTATGGCAGAAACTCCAGGAAGCATTGGGCATCCGATTGAGTTTTAGCACAGCCTTTCATCCGCAGACTGACGGTCAGTCAGAGCGTACTATTCAGACTCTTGAGGACATGCTTAGAGCTTGTGTTTTAGATTTCAGTGGTAGCTGGGATCGTCATTTGCCTTTGATCGAGTTTTCCTACAATAATAGCTTCCAGGAGACGATTCAGATGGCACTTTTCGAGGCTTTATATGGGAGGAGATGTCGATCGCCTGTATGTTGGATAGAGCTTAGGGAGAGCAGTATTTTAGAGCCTCAGATTGTACAGGAGACGACCGAGAAGATACAGCTGATTCGGGACAGGATGAGAGCGGCACAGAGCAGGCAGAAATCATATGCTGACAGGCGCCGTCGCCGACTCGAGTTCGCTGTTGGCGATCATGTTTTTCTGAAGGTCTCTCCGATGAAAGGTGTGATGAGATTTGGGCGGAAAGGGAAGCTGAGTCCTAGATATGTTGGTCCTTTCGAGATCCTAGAGCGTGTTGGTCCAGTCGCTTATCGGTTAGCTCTTCCGCCCAGCTTCCCCGATGTTCACCCCGTATTCCATGTCTCGATGCTCCGCAAGTACCTTCATGATCCTTCCCAGGCGATTCAGCACCAGACGATCCAGCTAGAGCGTGATCTTTCTTTCACCGAGCAGCCGGTGGTCATTTTGGATCGGCAGGTGAAGAAATTAAGGTCGAAGGTTATACCGTCCGTTAAGGTCCTTTGGCGTGGCCCGAACAGCGAGGAGGTCACCTGGGAGACCGAGGTCGAGATGAGGAAGAGATATCCCCATCTTTTTGAAGGTACGCGTAGTTAAATTCTAAATTCGGGGACCGAATTTCTTTAAGGGGGGAAGATTGTAATCCTTCGAAAATCGTTTAGGCAGTTTTTCGGTAATCGGCTAATTTTTCGGCTTTTTCCGTAAAAAGTCAAAATAGGTATTTTTTCATTGTAGATCTAATTATACAAAATTTAGATAAGATATTACTATAATTTTGTCACTAAAATGTCACTTATAATTTTCTAGTTAAATAAAAAAAAATTCGTAATTAATTATTTTTTTTATTATTTTAAGCCTTTTTAAATACATTAAATTAGAGATAAATACAAATTTAATTAGGTAAATTTCATAATTAGGAATCTTTATAAGCTAAAATATGGTGTTAATAAAATTATGTCATGTCTTGCAAACTTTTGGTTTTAGGGTGGAAAATTTAATGGAAAAATGGTGTAAAATGAAGTAAAAATGGGTTTTTTTGTAAAAAGGTTGACATGAAAGCATTAAATGATAACATGAGGTGTTTATTGACCTATAAACTTCTCCAAATTTCCCCACACCCTCCTCCTCTTCCTGCTGGTCGAATTTCAGCAGCTCCCCCTTCATTTCTCACTTCATTTCTTGCTTCTTTTTCTTGCTAAAAATTCAATAAATCCACAATTTCACTCTCCCATTCAAAGCCTAACCCTAATCCACTCCCTCTTAAACCCAAATTAGTTCAAAAACTTGATGAAAGGAGGCTTCTTGGTGACTTGATCAAGCTAGGGTTCAAGCTTGTGAGGTGAAGATTCTAATCTTTTTGTTAACTTGTAGTTTAAATATGCTAGAATTGAAATTTGAAGTATTAGTTTAGTAGTAAATGCTTGTTTAGGAAAATCAAGAGAAGGATTTGATTTTAAATTAGGGTTTGTAGCATGGTGGTTGGATTTAAGTTAGGGTTTTGTTATCTAATTGATTGGAGTGGTTAATTGTGTAGTGTTATGCTCGCTAAATCGACAAATTTGCGATGTTTGTATCGAATCGGTAAGCAAATTGCTTACTAGATTTTTGCAAAAATTGGAATGCGATCAAATTGCGTTATGTTAACGATATAATTAGCTTCGTATAGGACTATTAGAGTGCGCGAACGCGGGGTTTTGTCTAGTCGGGTTTTAGTTTTGCCGATTTCCCCGAAATGACGATTCTAGTTAACGATTAGCGATTTTCGTGCGTTTTCCCGCGCACCGAGTGTATGTTATGTTTAATTCGAGAGCGTTGATAATTGTATATTGTGACTTGCATCGTTTTAGGTTTTGTAATCTTATGCTTGGTATTGTGCAAATATAGGATCGGTCGGGGAAACATCGGACACGGTGCGAAAAGGCAAGGCGGTGGCCGGAACGGTTTAGCGGGGATTTCAGGTGAGTAGATGTATTCATCTATGGGGGAATCGTCTGGATGGAGCGATGCCCCCCTAGTTAGGATTAACCTACTTTTTGCAAGATTTATATTGTTAGCTAGCTTATCCATTCATGTACACTGCATACCCTTATAGCGAACAGTATATTAGATTGCATGGACATTCATCTATACTTATGCGATATCACTTCGTAGGACACGAACACCATTACCATTGGCATCTGTTGCACGCGCACTATTCATGTGACACACACGCCTTTGGTAATTGCCATGCCACGTGCACTATAGAACCTGTTTAACTTAATAACGCCATTTGCATTCATACATGATATATGGAATTGCATAGCATGCATATACCTCGCATTACCATCATATCTACATAGATTTCTAGCCAAAACTCACATCATATACATTGATATCATAGACATTTATCATATATAACATGTGAACATTATGGTTTTCTTGAGGATTTCAGTATTGCTGCGATTTCTGGATTTTTGGGGGAAACCGCATGAATTTAACAAAATCTTATATTTATCATTTTTAAAACAAAGTTGCGGTTTTCTCGTGATGTATGTGTCGTCCACCATGAGTTTTCATGTTTTCTGTTGGATTTCGAGACCCGATTCGAGGAGTGGATGAATCGTCTCGGGTACATGGTGGGCCCGGTATGGTACCCCGGGGCAAGAAGATCGAGTTGTGGACGATGAGCCTGGCAGGGGAAGACTACCTACCGGTGATGTCTGGCGCGGCGGATATCCGGAGGATACCGACCGTTGTCGTGAGATTTGATGATATGGGCCGATCCGGACTGACGGAGCCCGATATTTGAGACATTGATACAGTGAGATATTGAGACAGATATGATTTCATATTTGGTGTCGATGCTTGACACGGGTTTTCAGATGATTTCTTGATGGTACTTAGCTATTATACAGATATTCATTTTCTAAAGTTAAGAACGCAGTACCCTTAGCATTTAAAACACTTAAAGAGTTAGAAATGACATTGCATATATGTGCATGCATACTAGAGCTATTATATCACATATGGACATGCATGTTGTGGTGCATTGCGTGCATTCTTACGATTGCCTTATTAGATGTTATATTTACTCACGAGCTGGCAACTCACCCCTGTTGTGCCACAGTGTCTTGCAGGTCGGACCCGTCATCCTTGTAGCGGCGGGCTATCTTATCATCAGCTCCTTTTGCTCAGACTCGCGACATCGCCCGTAGGTGGGTTGTGAGCACACTTTATTTCTTTTGCTCCATTATTGTATCTAGTATTCTCCATCTACCACTTTATATTGTATATGCGACCTAGTGATGAGACTGAGAGATTGTATATATCTGGTTTCTTTTGGGTCGAGCTCACTTAAGCCGGCGTTGTGTTTTCTGATATTTGCGTTTTTTTATGCTCTTTTCTTGATATTACTATTATATTGCATGTGGTTGTGATCCGCCTTGGGCGAAGAGCTAGCTCCCATTTGGGGATGCCATTTTTATGATTACAGGTTTATTATCTTGTTGTACCCATTTTGGGGGATAGAAAATACAGGGGAGACTCTGCCGAAATTTTCAGAAAATTATAATGTTTTTTTTAAAAGGGATTCTGTGCAACTAAATTGATTTGAAAATCGTTTTCATTAAAGGTTTTCCTTCACTCTCTTTTGATTTTGGTTTAGATTTTTCTAGGCTTTGGCTGACTTAGGTTACGGTACGTCTTTAGACGTCTCGTAATCTAAGTGACAGTCACGTTCCGTACTTTCGGGTCATGACAGTACCTTGAATCCACAGGCAACCACAGCAAATCGCGATTCGTTCGCGAATACGACACACGAAGTGTGGAGTGGAAAGAGGAAAAGGTCCCACCGGGCGTGCCAGAATCTGTTCCCCTCCGAATGGCGGCGACGACATTAGGACGTCTTGCCTGAGATTCGGGGCAGATGCTATTTGGTTTTATCCGTCCACCTCTCCGAAGATGCCAAGTTGATTTATAGCGCCGTGTATCGGAGGTTTAGACGGATGCGGCCGATGTAGCAGACTTCGTCAGATTCCCCCTCGCTTGAGGGGTTTTTGATTGTGGGGACGCTCTTCCCTACAGGCACAAGCCCCTGCAGTTAATTACTCTACCGCATCGCGGTAACAACTTTCTCCTTCTCCAGAATTTCACTTCATGTCGTGGGTGTTTGTTTTGTTTGTGGTTGCCCGTGGATTGTATACGGAGACTATTTATTTCGTCGCCCGTAGGACGTGGATTAGTCCAAATCCGTACTTTCTTAGATTTGGATTTGGTGTTTTAGTTTAAAGATATGTTAGCCATATTGAGGCTAAGATCAACTTAAATGTTCGTTAAGGATACGTTAGTCCGATTTGAGACTAAGATCGACTTAACGGGATCGTTTAGATCTGACAAAAGAGTATTTGGGAGCTCTATTGTTTAGTTTAATGACGTTGCGGTCAATATCCCAGTTTAGAGATATGGTGGTCCATATTCCAGTTTAGGGACATGGTGGTCCATATTCCAGTTTAGGGACGTGGTGGTCCATTGCATGTATGGCCGTCGGGACCCGTCACCTCTCTGACGTCGTTGAAGGATTACAACGATAGGAGTCAAAGGAGTTCGGAGATGTACCCTCGAACCGGATGTAAATTGATTTAGGAGAGCAGCTGTGCTCAGTCAATTTAATTTGAGGACTTACGGCCATGATTGAGCTAAGTCCAGTTAAAAAAAGTTCAACACTTTTATTTGTTTTTTTTATTTTTGTTTGGGCTCTACCCATAAAGGATGCAGAGCATCAATTTGTTTTGGGCTCTGCTCATTTTATAAATGATGCAGAGCATCAATTTTACTTGGGCTCTACCCTCTATCAATGATGCAGAGCATCAATTTTATTTGGGCTCTGCCCCTTTTATTGCTTTGCAATTTATTTTGGCCTGTTAGGTCTTTTTGACTTGGGCCTGGCCCTTTAGCAAAAGAAATGCATTGCATTTTTCAGGCGCTTTGCGCCAATCAAAGAGCGCAAGCGCTTGTGGTGATGACACGTGTCATGCAAGCGCAGTGCGCTGCGCTAGTGCGCTACGCTTGCGCTGCTGACACGTGGCGCTCTCTGGTGGCTTGCACCAACCCAAAAGCGCAACAATGCAGATTTACAAGTGTAAGGCACTATTAACTTGAGAATGTTTTAGATTCCAGAACCAAAGGTTCATAAAAGAAGTGCAAAGCACTTTTTGTTTTCTTGATCTTATTTAGATTAAAGAAAAATAAGTTTCTCTTGTTTTTCTTATTTCAGAGAACAAGAGGTTCATAAAAAGTGCAAAGCACTATTTTTTTTTGTTTTTTTTTATTGAAGATCATTGATCTTGTTCTTAGATCAATGATCTATTAGAAGAAATTCTTCTATTTTAAAGGTTTTTACCTTCTTTCTTCTTGAAATTTCTTCAGATTTCTCTCTATTTGAAATTTTTGATTTCTCACAAAATATTGATGCTTTGAATTGAGCTCTAGGGGCCTTTATATAGTGCCCATAAATTTGTTAAAGAGATCTTTCTCTGAGTGATTTGGGGAATTTTCCCCACCGTTGGATTTTGATCCAAGGGCTTCTGTTTTACAGAAGAAAATCTTCTTGTTTTAATAAGAACAGAAAGATTTCTTTAAAATCTTAATTCTGTTTAGCGCAAATGCCCCAGCGCATGACACGTGTCAAGCAGCGCACAGCGCAGCACAACTGCGCTAGCGCATCTGCGCTGACACATGTCGCACAGCGCAGCGCAACTGCGCTAGCGCATCTGCGCATGACACGTGTCAAGCAGCGCACAGCGCAGCGCAACTGCGCTAGCGCGTCTGTGCTGACACATGTCGCGCAGCGCAAAGCGCAGCGCAACTGCGCTAGCGCGTCTGCGCTGACACGTGTCGCGCAGCGCAGTGCTTGCGCAACTAAAGCGTTGCTTTCTTTTGTTTTTTAATAGAGCTTTGCTCTGATTGGGCGCGCCTTCTTGGGCGCTGCGCTGACGTATCAGCGCCTGACACGTGGCGCGTTGCGCCCAGGATTTGAAGCGTTGCTTCAAAATTTGAATTTTGAATTTCAACAGAGCTTTGCTCTGATTGGGGGAAACAACAGCGATCCGTGAAATCAGCCGCCGATGATAAAAAGACGGCCGGATATATTATCCATACGGTCAACATGGCGGGCGGGCGCCCCAGCGACAACCTTCGCAGCAAAAGCAAGGATGGGGCCACCACGTCCCAAGCCCAATCTGGCTTGAATGTGGTTGCCGCTGTCCAAGAACAGCCACCTCCGCTGGATGAAGAAAACCCTCTCGATGAGGATGATTGGCAAAAAGACCCCTCGGTCCATGCAGAGTCTAGCTCGGACAGCGAGGAAGAGCCGACTTTTCGCCCCAGGACTGTGGAGCAAGAGCTGCTTCAAGAGCTTCGAAAACAGCTCAGGAGCAAAGATAAAGAGATGGCCAAGCTCTATTCGAAAATTGATGACCTAACGAACGTTGTGATGCAGCTTACGGCTCAAATTGCTCGAGCGCCTCCCAATCAAGCACAAGTCGCTACTCATCAGCCGGGTGATGACAATCCGAAGCAGCCAATACATGTTCCTTTGGGTCCAAGGCTGGTCGAGCCGCACGAAAGCCGGCCACATTCCGCTTCTGGGAACGCCTTGGCCCCAGATAGCACTATCCCGCTAACACAAGATCGGATAATGGATTTGGTCACCAGCAAAGTTAAAACATTGGTGGCTGAAGCTGAAGCGCAGAAAGAAATTGGCAGTAGTGGGCGACCATATCCCGCACAGTACGATCTAATCGAGTTCCCGAGCGGCTACGTCATTCCTAAGTTTGGAAGATTTGACAGAACGGGGAATGCAAATCAGCACGTCGCCCACTTCAAAGCATCGTGTGGAAATACAGGGGGCAATGACGTGCTCCTTCTTCGTCAGTTTGTCAACAGCCTGACCGGTGTCGCCTTCGACTGGTACGCGAGTATACCAGACGGGTCCATCATTACCTTTGCCCAAATGGAGTCTCTGTTTCGGCAAAGGTTCATGAGCGTCAGTGATAAAATCTCCATTGCCGACCTTGTGAGGACCAAGCCGGGGAAGAATGAAAGCAACACCGACTTTATCGCTCGATGGCGTAATCTCACAGTCAAGTGCGAACCGCCGCTGGAGCAGGACCAGTCCGTCAGCCTTCTCATTGGGAACCTCAGCAATTGGATGGTCCCATTCTTGTGTACAGCGGGCCTCAAGACATTTCAGGAGCTAACCAATAAAGTCCAAATGCTGGAACGCTCGAAGCAAGAGTCCCCGCCGGACTCTCAGAGAGACAAAACTTGGAAAAGCAAGTGGGACGACAACCGTAGAAGCGGGAGTTCCAGCAGTACCAATGTCTTCAATGCATCTGACAATGAAGAAAAGCGAAGGGCGGGCGAATCTAAAACCAACCGGTCTCGAAAGCCATTGTTGGGAGGAGATGGGCCTTCCCTAGAGGAGAAAAAGAACAAGGTTTACTCTTTCAGGAGGGACAAGGTCCGCAAGATATTTAAAGATGCCTTGAACAACGGTCTACAATTGCCGGAGTCGAAAAGACCTCAAGAAGCAAAAATAACCGACAATCCCCTGTATTGCCCATACCACCGAGTAGTGAGCCATGCGATTAAGGATTGCTATATCTTCAAGGACTGGGTCGAGAAGCAGTACAAGGCTGGAGAGATCGAGCTGTCCAAAAGCGTGTTGGTGAACAATCAAGTTGCAACCACCAACTTTATACAGACAGAAGTTGAAGCCTTCTGGGAGCAGACAGCTGAACCCGCTGCCCTGACAAACGAAACTGACTCACCGCAGCCTCCGTGGAGTACGCATATATCTAATAAGACGAAGAAGATGATAAAGCTACTTCAGAAAGAGCCCAGAACGGAATGGGAAGGGCAGAAGAAGCCTACCATTCCAGCTGCCAATGCGGCTCCATCAGGCTCAAAATCCAAAAAGCTCAAAAAGAAGAAAAGTGCATCCCGGCGCGAAAAAGAGTCTGCAGGGAGATCGACCATTCAAAAATATATCGATTCTCTCGAAGACTATGAACAGAAGGAAAGAACTCTGATTCAATTGAAGGAGTTCCTCCCACTAGAAGCGGCTGAAATTCTGGAGGAGTTAGAAGAAGACACCAATGAAGAGATCCCTATAGTGACCTGCTACGCCATCCATCTGGGCAGCGACTCTGAGGAGGATATCTGTTTTCCCGAAGAGGACGAGGAGCTCGCCACAAAGGCCAATCAAATCCAGCTCAGAAGCGGCAGGGCTCTACCGCCAAATCAGGGCAACGCCCTAAAAGGGAAGGAAAAACAGGTGGCTAATGAGGAAGATGGCAGAGAACCGGCTGATGAAAACTCAAGTCCTTCCTCGGTGGACTATAATGTCTTGGCTCATCTCCGGAAGCTTCCGTCTCTCCTGAGCATCTACGATGCCTTGGTCCTATCTAAGGAGCTTAGAGATGTCTTCATTCACGCTCTACAAAACCCTGAGCGGTATCAGGCTCGCTTTGCGGAAATTAATATGAAAGAAGCTCAGTACACTTTGCAAGCCGCCGCAGTCACGTTTAAGGATGAAGACTTGCTACTGGGAACGGCTGAGCATAATCGGCCGCTTTACGTGACCGGGTACAGCAACGGAGATCGGATTAATCACACATTGATCGATCCGGGGTCCTCAGTGAACATCATGAACTTGCGGACACTGAAGAGTTTGTCAATGGACATCCGACACCTGTCAAGGGAAAGGATTGTCATTCAAGGCTTCAACCAAAACTGCCAGCAAGTTCTGGGGTCTATAGCTTTGCCAATCAAATTTGGGGATCTGCAAACTGAAGCTAAGATATACGTGATCGACGCCGACACGTCTTATAAGATTCTCTTGGGACGGCCGTGGCTCCACGATTACGGCATCGTTCCGTCAACTCTCCATCAATGCATGAAGTATACTAAAAATGGTGAAGAAAGACGCATTGACGGAGACATCCAGCCGTTCGGTGTGCATGAAGTCCGATATGAAGATTCTCGGTACTTTATGAACCACCAAAATGCTAAGCCACAACTGACTGAGGATAGAACAGCCCCGAAACTCAAAAGCAAGTCTGAGCCGGCTGTCACTTTCAAAAGCAAAAACGCCCAAGTGCGCCCGCGTTTCGGTAGCGACACTGATGAGTCCGACGCTGGAAGTCCGTCCTTCCGCAAAACTCACCCTCATTTCGGTAGCAATATGGACGAATCTGTTGCTGAAGCCCCATCTAGCAACAAAGTCCGCCCTCATCTTGGCAGCGACACTGAAGAGTCAGAGGAAGAGGACCTGCCGTGTAACAGCGGTGCAGATTAGACCCCCATGCAACAAGAGAAACTATGAGAGACCTTAGAAATTGCAGAAGGGTCCCTAGCCGTCACAAGAGTACCGGAGCAGATGTGCAAAGAGCTCGATGCGTTGTCAGTCTCCACCGTGGACCAGCTGAAAACTTTCTACGTCCCCGGAGGGAAAAGTGGACAGAAAGGCATCATGTTTTATGGGTCAAACCCCATTGTGCACCCGGACGATTTGTCTGTCGCGTGACTTCCATATGAGAGAGGCATAAGAGCCGTCCTCAATCACAGATACTATGCGCCCGAGATGCGGGAATATTTCAAAAAGTGCGGATGCCGGTTATATCAAACGGAGTCCGAAGCAAAGTTTTATGAAGGGCTATGGCATCCGCCCCAGGTCCGAGCACTCATCGATGGACGAGTTCCAGATAGACGGGGCATAGGCTTTATTCAACCGGATTCTAAGGCATGCTACATGACCCATATTGGGGAAGCCAGCGAAGGGTCAAATGATGAAAACGAGCTAGCCGAGCCAGAAGAAGCTCCTCAAGAGCTCGAAGATGGCGGACAAGCAACCTTTGACGAGATAACCGAGATTGACTTAGGAATGCCCGATAATCCAAGGCCGACCTACATCAGCTCACTTTTGTCAGAGAAAATGAAAGCGCAGATAATCGCCCTGTTGCACGAGTTCGTCGACTGCTTCGCGTGGACATACAAAGAAATGCCTGGCCTTTCCCCAGAAGTGGTCGTGCATAAGCTGACTATATCTCCTGAGGCTAAGTCAGTCAAACAAGTTCCTCGACGAATGAGAAGGGAACTGGAAGAAAAGGTCATCGAGGAAATCAAGAAGCTCATCGATGCCGGCTTCATCAGGGAAGAGAAATATACGGACTGGATCGCATGCATAGTCCCAGTGAAGAAGAAAAATGGGCAGATCCGAGTTTGTGTCGATTTCAGGGACCTCAACAAGGCATGTCCTAAAGACGACTTTCCGCTACCGGTCATGGAAATGATGGTCGATGACACCTCAAATTACGAGTTGTTCACCTTTATGGATGGCTCGTCTGGATATAATCAGATCAAGATGTCGCTTGAGGATGAGAAGCACACAGCATTCCGAACCCCGATCGAAATATACTGCTATAAGGTGATGCTATTCGGACTGAAGAACGTAGGTGCTACGTACCAAAGGGCAATGACTAATATCTTTGATGACCTAATTCATAAAGTCGTCGAATATTATGTTGATGATCTGGTCGTCAAGACTAAAACCAAGGCCGATCATATCCAAGATCTTAGGACCGTTCTCACCAGACTGAGGGAATACGATCTGAAGATGAATCCTCTGAAATGCGCTTTGGCGTGTCATCGGGAAAATTCCTGGGCTTCATAGTCCGACATCGAGGGATCGAAGTTGACCCATCAAAGATAAAGGCCATCATGGAGATGCCCCCTCCGAAGAGTCTGACGCAGCTAAGATCTTTTCAAGGCAAGCTTGCTTATATACGGAGGTTTATCTCAAATTTATCGGGGAGATGTAGGCCCTTCTCAAAGCTCATGAAGAAAGGAGCTCCTTTTGTTTGGGATGCCGAATGTTAAGAGGCGTTCGAAAGCATCAAACAATACTTGTTGCACTCTCCAGTGCTAGCCGCTCCCATTCCAAATAAACCACTGATTCTCTACACTGCCGCGCTAGATGAGTCACTCGGTGCGCTCCTTTCCCAGAATAACGAGGAGGAAAAAGAAAATGCCCTCTACTACCTCAGTCGAACTCTAGTCGGGGCGGAACACAACTATTCCCCAATCGAAAAGCAATGCCTGGCTCTGATATTTGCTGTGAAGAAGATGAGGCACTATCTGCTGGCTCATCGGGTTATGCTGATCTCCAAGGTCGACCCGCTCAAACACTTGATGACCAGAGCAAGCCTAGCCGGCAGAATGGAAAGATGGGTTGTCATGCTACTTGAGTTTGACATAGTTTATACTCCTCAGAAAGCAGTGAAAGGGCAAGCTCTTATAGACTTCCTTGCCGCTCATCCTATACCAGAAGGGTCGCCGCTAAATTGTGAGTTACCCGACGAACAAGTGCTGCACCTCGGGGAAGATGGGCCATGTTGGGAGCTCTACTTCGATGGAGCCTCATCAATAAGGACCTCCAGTAAATCAAGCGTCCCGGAGATAAAAGCAAGGATAGGATTGGTGTTCATCACACCATCAATGGGAACCCTACGGTATTCTTTCGCTCTCAACGAGCCTCGAACGAACAACGAAGCTGAGTATGAAGCCCTGATAGCTGGTTTGGAACTCGCCATAGAAATGGAAATCCTTCGGCTACGGGTTTACGGTGACTCCCAGCTTGTCGTCAACCAAGTATGCGGCGACTATAAGATATACAAACCTGAATTAGCTCGGTACAGAGGCCGAGTGGTGGAACTCATGAAACGGTTTACTCATATTGAACTAACGAGAGTCCTTAGAGCGTTGAACGGAAAGGCTGATGTACTCGCTCGCTTAGCCAAGGAGCTGGCTGATCCTGACATGGACGAAATTCTGATCACAGTCAGGAGCCGGAAAATTCTACCCCCAGTCTCTCTACGAGAAGAGGAAAGCACGGAACAGAAGAGCAGTCCTGCCGAAGAAGCTTCGATCATCCAAGACGAGCCCGATTGGAGAGAACCCTTCATAGAGTACCTCCGATACGATAAGCTGCCCGAAGAAAAATCTGCGAGGATTCAGCTGAAGAAAAGAGATCTCCGATACGTGTTTGTAAATGACACGTTATACCGCAGGTCATATGACCAACTCTGGCACAGGTGTCTGTCATTGGCCGAAGCCCAAAAGGTCATGAAAGATGTTCACTCGGGCGTTTGCGGTGCTCACCAATCTGGCCCCAAGATGCGACTTCAAATCAAACGGCTTGGGTATTACTGGCCCACCATGATACGGGATTGCGGAGAGCATGCAAAGAAATGTCAGATCTGCCAAATCCATGGTGATTTCATTCACAAGCATCCCAATCCGTTGCATCCTACAGTGGCGTCGTGGCCCTTCGAAGTCTGGGGCACCGACATTGTTGGCCCAATTGATCCTCCGTTATCCAAAGGCCACCGGTTCATTCTGGCCGCGACAGACTACTTCTCCAAATGGGCTGAAGTTGTCCCGCTAAAAGAAGTCAAGACAAAAGATATTCTGACATTCTTCCAGCATAATATTCTATACCGCTTCGGTACACCAAGAAGAATCATTTCTGACAACGGGCCTTCTTTCAAGAGCTTCAATGTCTCAAGGTTCGCTACTCAGCACAATATAGACTGGATATATTCCTCCATCTGTAATCCAAGAGCCAATGGGCTAGCCGAAGCCTTCAATAAGACTCTATGCAAGATCCTGAGGAAAAATGCTTCAGCCAACAAGAGAGACTGGAATCTCAAACTTCACGAGGCGTTGTGGGCATATCGTACCACGCACCGTACTCCAACTCAGTCCACTCCATACTCATTGCTTTTCGGAGTGGAGGCGGTCCTCCCCCTCGAAGTCGAAGTTCCAAGCTTAAGAATGGCCGTTCAGCACGAGTTGACGGAGGAGGAAAACGTGCTCCTTCGACTTGAAGAGCTCGATGCCCTCGAAGAAAAGAGGCTCGCGGTGCAGCAAAATCTGGAGCTATACCGAGCCCAAATGTCACGGGCCTATGACAAGATAACCCGTCTCCACGCTTTCAAGAAAGGTGAATTGGTGTTGGTCCTCAAAAGACCGATCATCCCCAATCGACATGCCAAGGGAAAATTCGAGCCCAACTGGAAAGGACCATACGCCATCGAGAAAGTGTTCGACGGAGGATCCTACCAACAGATAAGTGCCAAGGGAGAAAGGCCTATGCCACCCATCAATGGCCGATATCTCAAGAAATACTACACGTGAATGCTCCAAGTCGCAGGAGAATTGAGCACATCAGCCCTACGGTCTGGATCATACATCCTGCAAAACCGTATACCATCCACGGGCGTAAATGACCCCTATCTCTCCCAAATCCTGCCAGTGAGACTACTTTTAAAGTCCCACCAGCGGCAAAAAAAAAGAAAAAGAAAAAGAAGAAGAAAAAAGAAAAAAGAAAAAAAAGGTATGTCCACAAGAAAAACGGGCACGGATGAAAACCCGAAAGGGCTCCGTGAGTAAAAACAGCAGGACTACCGGCGAGTTTGTGAAAACCCGAAAGGGCGCAAACTCGTGAAAAGAGATGAAATACACTCGCAAAGTCCTCTCGAACTTGTGAGGAGAAAACCCCTGCGTGAGATCCTTACGACTCACAAAGGAGCAACACACTTAGGAATCCTCACGATTCCTAAGGAGAACATACACCTGCGAGATCCTCTCGACTCGTAAAAAGAAAATGCTTTTATGAGACCCTCACGGCTCATAAAATTGAAAAGCCTTAGGTGGTAGGGACCCAAACCTGTCTCCTAAGCCATCGTTCCCCAACGGGCAACGGCAAATGATGAGTCGCTCCTGGCATTTCGCTTCAGTGTTAGCGGTGCTGATGCCGACCAAAAACCCAAATCCCAAGTCCTCCCAAGGCAAATGATGAGTTGCTCCTGGCATCATTCTAGTGCAGCAATGCTGATGCCAAACAAGATCCAAATTCCAAGTCCCCAAACGACAAATGATGAGTCGCTCCTGGTGCCATATTCCAGTGTAGCGATGCAAACGCCAACCAAAATCCAATTTCTCAAAATTCTCCGGCCCAACGGCCAGTCCCCAAATTGACTGCCGTATACAATCCACGGGCTTAAATAATTCTCGTCATACCCATGCCCCACCACAATCACCAGTTACGCGGCTGGTCTCCGCCTTTGGAATTATGCTCCATTGAGAAGACCCACTCATGAGTCCTCACGATACATGAGGAGAACAAACCTTTATGGGATCCTTACGACTCATAAAGGAAAAACACACTTAGGAGTCATCACGACTCCTAAGGAGAAAATACACCTGCGGGATCCTTACGACTCGTAGGGAGAAAATGCTTTTATGGGACCCTCACGGCCTATAAAATTGAAAAGCCTTAGGTGATAGGGACCTAAACCTGTCTCCTAAGCCATCGCTCCCCCAACAGGAATAGACAAATGATGAATTGCTCCTGGCACGTGTGCTTCAGTGTTAGCAACGCTGATGCCTACCCTAACCCCAAAATCCCAAACTCCAATCCAATAGACCCCTAAGTCTTTAAACTAGGAACATATGACCCCTAAGTCGTTAAACTAGGAACAGATGACCCCCAAGTCGTTAAACTGGGAACAGATGACCCTTAAGTCGTTAAACTAGGAACAGATGACCCCTAAGTCGTTAAACTGGGAACGAGGGAAATCTCCTCATGGCAGATGATGATTCGCTCCTGGTACCATATTCCAGTGCAGCGATGCTGATGCCAAACCAAAACCAAAATCCCCAAATCCTGTCATGACAAATGATGATTCGCTCTTGGTACCATATTCCAGCGTAGCGATGCTGATGTCAACCCAAATCACATCAAGTCAAACAACCAATGACCTCCCTGGCAGAATCAAATTCCACCTCGTAAACAAGTCAACTTCATCCCTGACGCCGCAAGAAGCGGGGCAAGTCAAATCCAGAATCGACCGTCCACGTCGCTAAAATGGCAGCACCGACCGTCCATGTCCGCTAAAAGGGCAGAAACGACCGTCCAAGTCGTAAAAAGGGCAGAACCGACCGTCCAGGTCGCAAAAAGGCCAGCATCGACCGTCCAAGTCGCAAAAAGGGCAGCATCGACCATCCACGTCGCAAAAAGGGCAGCACTGACCGTCCAGGTCGCAAAAAGGGCAGCATCGACCGTCCACGTCGCTAAAAGGGCAGCACCGACCGTCCACATCGCAAAAAGGGCAGCATCGACCGTCCAAGTCGCTAAAAGGGCAGCATCGACCGTCCAAGTCGCAAAAAGGGCAGCATTGACCATCCATGTAGTAAAAAGGGCAGCGCAGGATTCCTACAAAGCGGGAACCAGATCACTCCGGGCCAGGGAAACGTCTATCACGGACACTCCGTCTCAGAGACATGTCAAGCAACGACCGTCCATGTCGTAAAAAGGGCAGTGCCGGCTTCCCAAAAAGCGGGAACCAAATCAGGTCGCCTCCAAGTAAAAGAAGATCCATCAATTTCATGCACACGACCCATATATATGGTGTGCATTTATTGATGGGGGGCAATTTGTTGGGGTAAAAATTTACACCCCGGTTGACCAAGTCAAAATCAAAGTCAACCCCAAGCCAAGTGGGCCCAAGCCCAAATCCAGTGGGCCCATGCCCGGGTCGAGCCCGAACATGAAGCGGCCGGCCTCCCCCCATGCCAAGATAAAAATTTTGTAATAAATAATTTTGCTGTATTTCTTTTATTTTATTTTATGGATAAATGTAAGAAAAATAGGCATAAAGCCAAATTTTTGTAAAGCCCATGGCTTATGTGCAAAAAGATATGGCACATGAGCCATGGGATAGGCAAAACGTCATTTTGTGAAGCCCAAGGGACTATGTGTAAAGTGTATAGCCTATAAAGGCAAGGATAGTGAAAATATCTAACAACTTTTTTCTCTCTCCAAAAAAATTGAGATCTGAGATCTTTTCTCCTTCCTCAAGCTTCCAAAACCTTCTTCTTTCTTTTGAATTAAATCAAGAGTTTTACTCTTCATTTTACAAAACTAAATAGTTTTTCACCACAAAACCCATAAAGGGGAACTCAGATCTTCCATTAGATCTCAAAAAGAAGAGATTTTTAAAATCTCATACCTCTTGATCTTCAAGATCCAGCAACTAGAGGAGAAAGAAGAAGAACCCCTTTCATCAACCCCAAAACATCTTAGAAGTTTAACTCCACTCTGATTTCTCTTCCGAGAATTTCTGGGGCTAAAAGCCTCTTTTTCTTGCCGGCGCCCAAGCGCTCAAGCGCCAAGCGCCCACGTGCCGACATGTGGTGCGCCAGCGCTCGAGCGCCCAGCGCTCGAGCGCAAAGCGCCCACGTGCCGACACGTGGCGCGCCTAGCACTCAAGCGTCCAGCGCTCGAGCGCAAAGCGCCCGCGTGCCGACACGTGGCGCGCCTAGCACTCAAGCGTCCAGCGCTCGAGCGCAAAGCGCCCACGTGCCGACACGTGGCGCGCCTGCGCTCAAGCGCAAAGCGCCCACGTGCCGACACGTGGCGCGCTAGCGCCTAAGCGCACAGCACCTAAGCGCACAGCGCTCAAGGCGCTGCCCCTACGCGTCCTTTGGGTGCTTTTTCCCTTTTTTTTATGTATGTATACATGTATATATATGTACAGATACACACACACTCCACAACACTGTCCTCCTCAAAAAAAAATTAGGTCGGGGCGCTGCCCTGCACCCCGTAAGGGGGCTGCTAGCCCCCTTGACCCCCAGCCCGCTATCCGGGTAGCGGGACCCCCGTAAAAACTCTGTGTGGCTCCCGATATATCCAAAACAACACACACGTACACTGCACATTGAGTTCGCATGACCGGTTTAACCCGTTAATCGGAGGTTCCCTCGCCCCAAAGGCGATGGGTAATTAACGGCAGCTTAGTCCGCGGCTGCCGGAGATTCGGATCCCCACAATCAATAAACCCCCGCCTACCCTAGGCAGGTGGAATCTGTAGTACGCCTGACAAGCGCGCGCGTATTCCCATCTCAATGGGGTGACGAAAAACACCCTACAGTTGGTAAAGTCCTTAGGATGTGTACTTGACTATCAGGACTATGATGCAGATCATACTAGTAGGGCCAGGGTAGTTCATAAGTCCATCCTTTAATTGTTCCTAGTCCAGGGTGTATCGAGACGGGGCATCGATATTCCAGAGTAGACTAGCGTATACGTTTCTTGACCCATTTGATAGGCGATGGATGATCCCATATCCATTGATGTTTGACTTCAAAGATTGTATACGGGTGCTCAGTGGAGACTGGGTACACTGAACAGGCCTCGCCGAAAACTCCTGGATGGTATTATACCTAACGTCAGATAGCAGTTCTCTGGTGACACTGGTACAGGTTAGTCTGTAGATCCGAGATCGTCATAGATTCTTGTGTGATTCCTACCGTGCTTTGATTTCCACCTTACCACGTTCAAGAGAGCGTGCAAAATGGTGGTTTTTGGGTACAGTCCCGAGTCATATGGAGGCAATGAGTGATAGGAGGGGATTCGTCTCTCCCGGTATTGGGGGTTGATGTTGCGCTATGCTTGATTGGCCATAACAGGAAGTCCCTGGCCAAGGCTGATGATGAGATTTACTGGTAAGTGTTATCAGTAGTCTTTCGACCCGTTATGAGCCTCACATCGGCATGACTTATCAAGTTATTGGGGTCTGACGTTTACCACCACCAGACTCGATATGCGACATATCAGACGAAGAGACCGGACTGTACGGTAGTGTTACTTATTGGATTCACGGGAGTATGGACAATCTTGCTTGTTGATCTTCTGATCGCTCAATACTCGGGTAACCGTTACATCCAGCTAGTACCGCTGACGGCTTGTGGGTGACTGATATGATCATCACCTGCTGCCGGCATATTGACGAGTCTTTAGAGTCCTACACAGAGGTTTCCTAGCTCATGCGAACGAAGTAGGGCACATATGTGATATGTGCGAGACCGAGATTGATACGTGTATGTGATACAGTATTCTAATCTCGCGATATATGATATCAGTCGGTTATATGAGATATAGTCGGGTTATTGAATCAAGTGTTGATTCGATAAGTTGATATAAATGATATTAGTCGGTTATATGTGATATAGCCGGATTATTAAATCAAGTGTTGATTTAATAATTTAATATATAATTATATATTTGATATATTAATATATATTAACTAATATTAGCTCACTTAAGAATTTATTTTCTACTTATACATTTAATATATATGTGATATATGTTAATGTATTTATTTTGTGTCATACTTGATGATACATTGCACATGGGTGTATGAGATTCATACCATACTTAAGATAATTAGGGTGATTATTTATTTAGGAAATAAACAAAATTAGATGGAAAATGGCTTGGTTTGGATGCTTGTGGAAGCATGTAGAAACCTTGACTTAGTCCACTAATTTTGTTTTACTCTAGATATTTATTAACATAACCATTATCTTTAGCCATGGTTAAGTCTCTACAAGTGAGAATATATGAGATATTTTTCTCACCCATGGTTCATTACTTGATCAATTCATCTTCTTCTTGATCTCATTTGAGCTCTCTAGGTTTTCATGAGTGAAGAAAAGAAAAAGAGAAAATTAATTCTAAAGTGAGCAAAATTCCTACTTCATCAATCTATATCAAACTAGCCATTTAGTATAGTTTGTTTACCTCACTAATTCATCAATTAGTGAAGAGGTGGTTTGAGTTAGATATTCTTCGACGTAGATCGTCTTCGGCCTCGAAAATCTTTTAGCAAGCTCGTTCTTTTCATCTAGTGGAGCCTAAGGAGAGTCTGAGAGACCACCACTTGGAGCAAAGGGACTACTACACGGAGCTTTAGAAGTGTAGGACCGGTCTATAAAGATTGTATTCTTATATCACTTAGTGTAAAGTTTGTTTACATGCTATAAAAACCCTAATTCTCTAGTTAGATGCTTGGTCGGGCTTGCACGGCACCCTAAAATTTTTGAAATAGCATACTTGATGCTTTCCGACAACCGTCGGGGGTGCTAAGCGAACCCTTCAGTGGTATCAGAGCCAAGCTAGAGCATTAGAAGTTGTCTAGGCGAAGTTAAAGTGTTCGATCGACTATTCGAAACCGAAAAATCCCACTCTCTGGAAAAAATTTCAAAAGTTGGAATTTTTCTAATTAAAAATATTCAGAAAATTGTGCAGGGTTTTCTATGGACCCACAAGAAAAACGACGGCCCAACTCGACCAAACGACCGCGGAAGCGCGGCCAAAGCATGCTTTTGTCGGCGGTTCCGCGACGCCGTTGGTGAGGCAGAGAGCGTGCCTTCTTGTGTAGGTTCGTAGGTGCTTGGGGCACTGTCTGGGTATTTTTAACTGTGACTCAAGTGTTGAGGTCTCTTGGAATTTTGGGTGTTTGATAAATCGATCAAAATATTTAATATCGTCTGGATATCTGTGATTTGTGATACAATATTTGGAATCCACAATAATCAGAGTGAAAACTAATTAGTATTTTGTAAATCTAGAAATTTAGTCTCACTTGATCGGTTGCCGCGGGGTTTTGATTCGGATCAAAACCCCGTCGCAATCTCGTATAGCACGCGAACGCTCGCCGGGTAATACTACTGGATAGCCACGCCCTATAGCCCCAACCAAGTGACTGCAGGAGAACCTCGTAGCCAAAAGCATCCGTTCGGGTGCTCGCGGCCGCGGTGTTCTGCTTAAGTGCACTTCGTCGACGGTATCGAAGGTGCGGCCGTCTACTAATGTTTCCGACGATCATTCAATCATTCGTTAGGAATCTTATTGAATTGCCCGACTAGATATTGAAAAGCGTTTTCAATTTGAGACTAAAATGCCGGGTTTATATTGTTAGGCATGAAATTCGGAATATATGATATTCCGGGTTTATGATGTCTAAAGAATTTATACAGTTAGGCATGAAATCCGAAGTATGTGATATTTCGGGTTTATGATGTCTAAGGATATTGCAGATTCCAATTGTTGTAGTTTTCACTTACTTTTCTGCGACCGTAAGTGTAATATGTGGTGTATCGCCGGTTTCGTTGCTATACATCAACGATAATTGGGATACGCATATTTACTTACATTGATGACATGTGATGTTATGTGTTGCTGTGATATGTTATATTGGATCGTCGTGTTTGAATAGCCGAGGGTTTTTGCGTGAGATGAGATTTTTTCATTTTCATTCATGTAAAAACTTGTATGCAATATCTTTTATTGGGACACTTCCGGGTTGAGCATGATGTCACCATTGATGTATATTATTAACTTTTCCGCATTAGGATAGGCTTAAGGCGGGGAGCACAAGTAATTGGGTTCTAGAGTCCAGTGGGAGACTATCTCGAGGAGTCGAGACCGGGTCTCCTAACTCTAGAATTGGTAGGGTTGCTTGCCGCTCTTGTAGGGGTCTGGGGATGTGGGTTTGGCTATTCATCACGACCGTGGAATTCGTGTTTTTTACTGGCTTAATTTAAAACACGGACCTCCTAGTATATCCAATATTCCATATGTTGACTTCTGATGCAATGTTCTGTGATGAGATCATATAACTGCGTGAGACGAATGTGTTCCCCTCCAAAAGACGGCGCGAGACTGACGTCTTGCCTGAGTCTGGGGACAGATGCTAATTGGTGCTATCCGTCCACCTCTCCGAAGATGCCAAGTTGATTTATGGCACCGTGTATCGAAGGTTTAAACGGATGCGGTCGATGTAGCAGACTTCATCAGATTCCCCCTCGTTTGAGGGGTTTTTGATTGTGGGGACGCTCTTCCCTGCAGGCGCAAGCCCTGTAGTTATATACGCTACCGCATCGTGATAACAACTTTCTCCTTCTCCGGATGGTCACTTCGTGTCGTGTGTGTTTTTTTTGTGTTCGGTTGCCCGTGGATTGTATATGGAGACTAATTTGTACTGTCGCCCGTAGGACGTGGATTAGTCCAAATCCGTATCTTTCTTAGATTTGGGTTTGGGTGTGTGTGTTCAAGGATACGTTAGCCTTGTTTGGGGATAAGATCAACTTAAACGTATGTTAAGGACACGTTAGTCTAATCTAAGACTAAGATCGACTTAACAGGATCGTTTAGATCCAACAAGAGAGCGTTTGGACTCTATTGTTTAGTTTAGTGACATTGCGGTCGATTACCAGTTTAAGGACATGGTGGTCCATAGAATGTGTGGCCGTCGGGACCCGTCACCTCTCTGAAGACGTTGAAGGATTACAACGACAAATATCAGAGGAGTTCAGAGATGTACCCTCAAACCAATGATGGTTGGGAAATCTATAGTCCAGTTTGGGACTAAAGTCTGTTTGAAGGTTTACGAGCATATGGGCTCGGTTGATATGAGTTGCGCATTTTATTGTTCTGGCTGTTGAGCCTTTATTTGGGCTTGGCCCTTTTATAATGCATGGCATTTATATTTGGCATGTTAGGCCTTTTAATTGGGCTCTGCTCTTTCTTAATAATGCACAGCATTTAATGGTCTGACAGTGCGCCACGTGGCCTGTCAGGCGTTTTGCGCCAATTAAAGAGCGCAAGGCGCCAACGCATGTGGAGGTGACACGTGTCACGCTCTGCTGAGCGCAAGTCTGTTAGCGCAGTGCGCTGTGCTAGTGCGCCACTGACACGTGGCGCGCTCTGGTGACTTGCGCTAATCCAAGAGCGCAGTGCTCTGTTTTTAGGAGCGCAAGGCGCAGATTGTGCCGTGATTGACACGTGGCGCTCTGTGGTAACTTGCGCCAATCTAAGGAGCGCAGAGGCGCAAATCAAGAGTGGAAGGCACTGTTCAATAGCGCAGAGCGCAACTTGATCCAATTCTGATCAAAGAAACAAGTTTTTCTTGTTCTAAAGAGGTTCTACCTCAAGATTCAAGAACCAATGGTTCATCAAAAGGCTGTGCCTTTATATAGATCAAAAGATCTAGAAATGAAGTAAATTACTTATTTTATCTTTTGTGATTGGATCTTTTTTTTTATCTTTTTTCTTTTTTGTAGTGAAGATCTTGATCTTGTTCTTAGATCTTTGATCTTTTTAGAAGAAATTCTTCTTTTGGTGATGTGTTTTCATCTCTGTTCTTCCAAGAATTTAATTCTTTACCTTGAAGAAGATGATTTTCTTTCTTCAAAGGCTTGCCCTTTCAAATTTTTCAGAGTTCTCCTCTCTTCTCTCTCTCTGTATGTCTGAGACTTAGAGTCTAGGGGCCTTTATATAGAGCCAATTGATTTGTTGAGTTAGTTACAGAGATCTTTCTCTGATTGATCTGGGGATATTTCCCCACCGTTGGATCTTTGATCCTAAGGCCTCTGTTTTACAGAAGATAATCTTCTTATTTTAATAAGACTGGAAAGATCTTTCTAGAATTTTAATTCTGATTAAATAATTTATTATTTAAATTTTAGTGCTGGCGCAGTTGGCGCAAGCGCGCCTGCGCTTGACACGTGTCGCGCAGCGCAGAGCGCAGCGCAACTGCGCTGGCACGCCTGCGCTGACACGTGGCGCGCAGCGCAACTGCGCCGGCGCGCAGCGCAACTGCGCTAGCGCACCACTGTTTGACACGTAGCGCGCAGCGCAGAGCGCAAGTGATCTGAAGCGTTGCTTCATTTATTTTATTTTAAAATTTAAATTTTAAAACAGAGCTTTGCTCTGATAGGGGTGCGCTGCCTTGGGCGCAGCGCCTCTTGCGCTGGCATGTCTGCTGTTGACACGTGGCGCTCTGCGCGCAGCGCAAGAGATCTGAAGCGTTTCTTCACCTTTTGAATTTGAAATTCAAACAGAGCTTTGCTCTGATTGGAGGAAACAAATGCCCCCCCACCGTTGCGCTCACGTGGCGCACACGTGAGTGCAGCGGTGGCAAGATCTAGACCGTTGGATCAACTCAGGAGTTGAAGAGGCGCTTGAGCGCCTATAAATAGGACCCTTGGTCCTCAATAGATGATTATCATCTTCAAGAATTTTATTTTCAGAGCCTTGCTCTTGTTTTCAAGAACCTTAAGAGTTAAAACTCTAGAAAAATTTTAGGTAAAAATTTAAACCTAATTAAATCAACTTTAATTAATAGAGCCTTGCTCTTATAGATCTTTTGATCTAAAGAAATCCCCTTTGGGGTTTCACAAACAGAGCTTTGCTCTCAAGAATTCATTTCAGGGTCTCTTAACCCATGAACAGAGCTTTGCTCATTGACAGAATATAGGCCTTTTGATCTTCTGATGATGAACTCTTAAGAGTTTTTCATGGATCTTTAAGATCCCAAACTTTAATTTTTAAAAATTAATTTTTAATTTGATGGATTTTTCCATCATTATTACAGAGCTAGGCTCTTTAAGGAATCTTATTCTCTTGTGACCAGAGTTTGACAAGTGTCACTCTGTGATAGAGCTTTGCTCTGAAAAGGGAAATTTTCTCCTTATCTCAAGAGATTTCTCATTTAATGAGAATATTCTTTTGAGGATCTCCTCATTAATTGACAGTCTCATCCAGTGATGAGGCTGTCTTATTAACTGATGCATTGTCCTCTAGATTTTGTGGGTCCCCCTTTGGTCCCCTTTCCACTGCATTGCAGTGTGGTATAAATTTTAAAGTACCAAGCGTTGGAATTTTTTTTAAAATTAACTTATGATGCTGATAACTGAATTTCGCTTTTTCTTGCAGGCAACATGTCTGCTGATCTTTCATTCCCGTTCTTCCGCTCAGAGGAAGGATTCCCTGAGGCACCGGTGGACCGGGAGGTTCTCGCTCTCATTAAGGATTTTGACCCGGAGCATAAGAACCTTCATCTATGGGGCATATGGTACAGTGAAATTATCAAGGGTCGCCGAAGCTTCTCTTGTGTGACGCCGTCAGAGCCGATCTCATCGATCCCATATGCGGATGCACCCCCGGTGAACTATGCCGTGGAGGTCGTAAATTGGAACTCGGAGGATCTTCTTCGGCCTTCGATTGCTGCCATCCCCGTGCAGCCGCCGGCAGCCGTGGACATTCTGGGGCGGTGCATATGCCAGGGTGAGTCGCGCCCTTGGGGACAACCTTATAACATTGGATTGGCCCCTCGACAATCGGCCGAGTATTTGCAGTGGGCTAGGTATATCTTGTCAGCGAAGAAGACGCATTTGATGAAGATTGGTCTGTACCCTGCAGTCTACGCCTCATTGTTCGAGTACCCTGCTCCTCCGACGTGGTGGGTTAAGGCCTTCGTAGAACAATGGAACATCCCCACCCATACCTTTCTTCTATCGGACAGGGAAGTCTCCATCCCCCTGGAAGAATTTGCTGAGATTTTGGGTTTGCCGGTGAGGGGGGAGCATTATGAAGAGTTACTTCCTCCTGACGAATATGTCTTCGCCACCAAGTCGCTGGTAATGGGCCTAACGCCGGAGAATGCTATTCAACACCAGTTTCCGAGCCTGGTGAAGGTGTTGAATATGTATGAAAGCCTCTATTTGGAATCGGGAGGCCGGGGAGTTAGTTTTTCAAACTTCATCGCCCGCTTTCTTCGACCGGAGATTCTATCGCAGCAGAGCGAAAAATTCGCCAAGCTTGACGACCCCTTCGGCTTTGGCTTAGATCGTCGACCAGCACTGGAGGACGACCAAAAGGGTTTCTACCTTCCCGACGCTGCGATCATGCCCTTATCGGAAATCGCCACCCCGGGCATCGACGAGGTGACCTTCTTTCTCGGGTTCCTAGGGCTATGGCTGTGCTGGTTCGCACTCCCCATGCACCCGCGCTATATGAGGTCGTCTGTCTTCTACCCAGCGCATCGAATGGTGGATGGTATACAGTTGTCAATTGGAATCGCCGGGTTGGCCCACCTGTACCATGGACTCGGCGTGGCGGCGGACGCAAATGAACCGGGGGTGCAACCCGCCAATTTCCCGATGCACTACTTTACTTCATGGATGGAAATGCATATGCTCGGGGTTTTTGGTGTTCAAAAGAGGCCATCGTTCTACGAGAAGTGCAGACTCCCGAGAGTCATTCGGTTAATTGGCGCTTCCATTGTGAATCCGCCCCCGCGGGAGGCTAGGGGGTTACTTCTTCGTCCGCGCACGGTCGGAGCGGGCATCCCTTCCACGGACAAGGTCATGGCCATTGGCCCGGAGACCTCCAAGGCGGTGTTGGCGCTGCGTGATGGTTTTAAGGACGGGGCCTCGGTATTGAAAGCCCGGGAGATTCTTCACTTATACTCTATCCGGCCGGGTTTCCTGGTGTTCAGGCAAAATGATATGGCGCTCTTCATGAGGTACAACCCCCATCGGTTCGTCCAGCAGTTAAGTTATAACCAAGGGGTCCCACTGGAGGCGTTTTTGGAAGAGCCCGCGGCCACCAGGGAGGGAATACGGAGCGCGCTGCACCACTTTATGCGGCTGAATACGGGCTCCCACTTCTTTATTAGCGAGCCGACTTGCGTTCCAAGGGCCCTAAACGTGTACGGGGCTTGGTATCAGCACGCGATGGGTGCTGTTATCCGAGAAGAGAAGCGGCTACTGATTGACCGCAAGGGTGTGCCCCCCGCTAGTGATCGCAAAGCCCCCCTAAGGCCAAGGACCCTTGTCGTTCCTCCGCTGAGAGGAGATGCTGGAGACGAGCCTCCGCGTATGCTAAGCCCCCCGCGCGGACTGCCCCGTGATACCGTGGACGTGCCCCCAGCGCCCCGTGCTCCGGTAAAGACGGTGAATGTGGTTTCGCCTGAATCCGGCGTGGGCTCAGACATCGGGACCCGCCGTCCTAAGGTGCCCACGAAACGTAAGTTGATTTTGGGTGCACCCGGGGTTCGCGCGCAGAAGAGGAAGAAGAAGTCGATCCTCTCTGCTAACGTTGCGTTTGGTCAGGATCCTCATGCTCCTTATAGCGAGGGCTTGGGTGAGTACGGGACCAACGAGGGCTTTTTTATGCCGCCAGACGACACTGATCTGGCGGCCGCCATCGCAGCTTCTGAGCGATTAGCAAGGAGCGACGCGTGGTTGGCTAAACTTGCGCAATCGGGTAATCACTAGTTGTATTTTTCGTCATTGCATCGTACCTCTATCATTGTTTTTTGACTGACGCTTTTCCTTCTTTTAACAGGCATTTCTATCGAAGAAGCTATCGCCGCTTCCCTCAAAACTTTCCAGGAGGAGGAACGACTCAGAGCGTCCTTAGGCCTTGGTACATTTCGGTTTATTATATCTTTCTTTCCATTTCTTATGAGTAATCTGACCCCCTCTTTGTCTTATCGCAGGGACCACAAGACCTATCTCGCAAACTGATGCGAGAATTCTCTCCGGGCCAGCTACCGATGTTCCGGCCTCTTCGGAATTGCTGCAAGAGACCCAACTCAAAAAGCCGATGATGGATGCCTTAAAGGCTTTGGAGGCAACTCTGAACGCGGACGACGACACCTTGCTGAAGGAGGCTTCCAAAAGGTCCGTCGTGACGGCCCGGGAGGAGAGGAAGCGCTTGAGGCGCACAGCGAAGGAGCGTAGCGCTGCTTTGGCCGTGGGAGCGGGCCCCGGCACCGTTACTCCCGCTGCTACTCCTTCAGAGGAGCCGCCGGTCACCTTGTCTACTGCTCACAGACGGGCGGCGCGTGCAGCTCGGGAAGCTAACGATCAATCCTCCTCAGGTAATGTGTTTTTCGAGGCTTTGTTGTGAAAGTTGTAAAACTATTGGTTCTTATATATCTTGTCTTGCAGGGCCGAGTCCTACTGGAGGAGCGGCGGCAACCGTCGAGCCTGAGGGGACGGTGGAGAAGGCAGCATCCGAAACCGAGGCGACGGTAAGCGGTGCAGCCGTAGTTGCCGGGCCCGAGCTAGTGGCTGAAGAGACAGTCACGCTTACTATGCCTGAGAAGGTTGCTGATGCCGATTCCGAGGGGGCGGCAGGTGAGATGGCTGCTACAACCGAGCCTGGGGCAGCAGCAGATGGAGCGGCTGCGACCGATGAACCTATGGCAGCGGTGGACGAGACGGTCGCGACCGCTGAGCCTGAGGGGGTAGCGGATGAGACGGGCATAATTGCCAAGGACGAGACGGCCACTCTTTCTCAAGAGTCGGGCACCGCTCTGATCATTGCTCTCCCTGCCTACAGTCCTTCGCCGTCTCCTGGCCTTGCGAGCACGACGACGGCTCCCGTAGAATCTGGCGATGAGGCAACGGGGGGTGAACCCATGCCAATGAAGGAGGGAGACGCCGCCGTTTCGGCTGGAGATTCATCAGGTAAATTTTGGGTTACCGTCCTTCTTTTTTTTTTATTCTGCAATCCTTCCTGACAGGGTTTATCTTGTTTTCCAACGCAGGTGCGGCTAGTGCTGATGCCACTTTACCTGAGGGAGCGCCGTCAGTTACCGTCCTGACGGTGGCCACTTCTCTACCCTCCTTCGTATCGTCGCAGATGTTGGAAAGTATGGATTTGCGACCCATCAGTCTTATCTTGGCTGCATAATTTATGTACTGATGTTGTACTATCGCGTCTTTGCAGGAGTGCTTTTTGATCACCTGTACCAGGTGCTGCACCCACACTTCTCCTTCCCGTCGGAGCTTGCTTCCTCCAGTGGCGCTGGTGAGTATAGTTTTCAATTAATGCCCTTTCTTTTTACGATAATGAAATTGTTTCTGATTTTTCCTTGTCCTGATTGCAGTGCTACAGATCAAAGGAGGAGATAAAAGATCGGTTGCACCACCGGTCCACCCAGCTTTGCCGCCTGCTGCAGCTGGTATAGTAAATTCCATTGTTCATGAATCTCTTGTATTTTTAGGTCTGTCATCTGATTATGATTTGTTTTGCAGCTATCGCTCTGGCTCCAGTTCCTTTCGAGTCCCGCATTATGATGCCGGCAGGCCCATTCTCCAGACGTCCATCTTCAAAGGGTGCTGCGATGAGTTTGAGTATGCTGAGCGGATGCGTCGAGGAGCTTGACGCAGAAGCTCCTGCATCTTCCGTAGATTTCGCTGCTAAGGTTAATCCGATGCCGGCGACGCTTGTAAATTTTCATAATGAAGGCGTCGTCGAGTCTTGGGTTAATCACTGCAGGGAGATCGAGGCCCGCCTGCATCAGCTGGAGCTTATGCGTCCTGCCCCCGAAATTTTGGCCACGAGTACTCAACGGGCGGCATGGATCGAGCAGAGCGTTTCTGACTTCCGCCATCTTGAACAAGAAGCGGCTTTAAGGAGGATGGAATGCAAAGAGACCTCAAGCGAGTCTGCTCGACTGCGTGCTGAGGTCGACGCGAACGCTGCCCGGGTGAAAGTTATCTTCGAGGGCCTTCTGCAAAGTATTTCTGATGGGTTAATACTGAAGAAGAAGCTCGATGCCGTTGAGCGTGATGCCCAAGGTCGTGAAGCAGCTCGGCGAGCCGTCGAAGAACAACTTTCATCCTACTTGCAGCGGCGAGCTCAGGTGGAAGCAGAGTTGGCAGTGGCAGCCGATCAGGAGAAGGCGCTGAAGGAAGTGCGAGAGCAACTTGCGGATTTGTTGAAGACGCTTCCTTCTCCATGAACATTTTGTATCATTTATAATTGTAAATAAAATGTATTCGTTTCTTTTATTCTTTAACATGATGTAAGTTGTACTCAATTGAATTCATGAATAAAAGATATACATTCTTCATAATGTCTTGTGTCATTTTTCTGCTTTCTTTTTCCTTGCTGTGTTGTTTGCCCTGCGATTTTAGCAAGTGCGGTCTGTAAATAGCGTACAGCTGTCAATCTTAGGCTTTTTGTAGAGTGGCGATGGCTTAGAAAACAGGGTTAGGGTCTGTCACCTAAGACTTTTCAACTTTATGAGCCGTGAGGGTCTCATAAAGTATTTTCTCCCTACGGGTCGAGAGGATCCCGTAGGTGCGTTTTCTCCTTAGGAATCGTGAGAATTCCTAAGTATGTTTTCTCTTGAGAGTCATAAGGATTTCACAAGAGAATTTACTCCCTTACGAGTCGTGAGGACTCACAAGTGATTGTTTCCTTCCTTGTCGAGATTCGACTTTGGAGAGTATGACCCGTGAATAGTATGCAAGAGTCCATTTCGGACCGACTTGCAAGGCCCCAGTGCTTAGGAAACAGGTTTTTTAATCCCCGCTGCCTAAGGCTTTGCCTCACGAGTCGAGACGAATCGAACATTTCTCACAAGAATATCCTAACGTCACAGTTAACCTCTGCTCTTTACGACAGAGGTCCGTTAGGGTCTGTGGTACTATGGTTTTGTCCGTCGTACCGTTGCGTTGGCTGATGTATTCCTCGATGGGCAACCTTGCTTGTTCGAGTAGCCTTGCGACTGTCATGTCTCTGATCCCATCGGGGGCTGGACAAGACGTCTTCAAGCAATCTTCTTAGGCAGTTTGACCGTCAGAAGAGCAAGCGTTAGGAATTTTGCCATGCCGCTTTTTACTTGAGGTTAGGCTCATTTTGGAGAGCCCCGATGAGTCATAACCACTCCGCGCTGGTGTGGGATGATCTCCGATGGTCTTTCAGGTTTTATACGAGCTACCGTCGAGACCCTAAAACTAGGAATTTGGCCTTCGCTTTGTTTGATGGCATTGCGTCTGCTGTATTGAGACGAATGTCGCGGTTGTATCTAGGTTGTTTGTAAACCGTCGAGGTTTGGAACTAGGAATTTTGCCGTGGCTCCGTTGTTTGATTGTCGCGTCTGAACCTTGCTGGAAGAAGAACGCTGGGGTGACATCTCGTCTGCTGTATCGAGACGAACGTCGAGATGGTGACCACTCCGCGCTGGTGTGGGATGATCTCCGATTGTTTTTCAGGTTTTATATAACTTACCGTCAAGACCCTGAAGCTAGGAATTTGACCTTTGCTTCGTTTGCTGGCGTGTCCGAATCCTGCTAGAGGAAGAACGCTGTAGTGACATCTCGTCTCTTGTGTCGAGGCGAACGTCGAGGTGGTGATCACTCCATACTGGTGTGAGATGATCTCCAATGGTCTTTCCGGTTTTATATGAGTTGCCGTCAAGACCCTAAAGCTAGGAATTTGGCCTTCGCTTTGTTTGCTGGCATTGCGTCTGCTGTATCGAGATGAATGTCGCGGTGGTGAGGTGGAGCTGGGATTTTGCCATCACTCCGCTTTGTTTCGACCATGGGGTCTTTCGTTGACGTTGCATCTGCATCCTGTTGGACTGCGAGGGAACGTCGTTGTTGACATTGCGTCTTCTGTAACGAGACGAATGCTGAGATGGTCTCTAGGTTGTTTGTAAGCCATCAAGACTTAGAACTAGGGACTTAGCCATGGCTCCGTTTAGTGATGTCGCTTCCATGCCTTGTTGGCATAAGGAGGAACGCTGTTGTTGGTCTTCTGGGATGCAGATGTGGCCGTTGAGACTTGGCTCTCTTTCTGATGGAGCCTGGTGGGATGATATGATCATCTATTTGTTAGCGCCCCTGGATTGTATACAGGGATCGATATGATTTTACCCGTAGGGCATGAATTTCACTTTTATTTTATCTTATTTCTTTCCGCGATGCTCTATCATTTCAGCTTTTATATCGCGAAGGTCGCGATTACCCCATCATTTCGGCTATTTTTCGCGGTGCCCAATCATTTCGGCTATTTGTTTTATTATTATTATTTTTTTTTTACTCACTGCTTTTTATTGCGAGTTGCCCAATCATTTCGGCTATTTCGCATGCATACATTTTCTTTTTACTTGCTGATTTTGTCGCAAGTTGCCCCATCATTTCGGCTATTTCGTATGCATGTACGGCTTGTTGGCTTTCTGCCGCAAGTTTTGAACTAGACACCGATTTCGGCATCAGCACCGCTACAACTGGAATATTGCCAGGAGCAAATCATCATTTGCCTCTGTCGATGTCGAATAAAGGTGTCTTAGCGAACAGGGTTAGGATCCTATCGACTAAGGCTTTTGACTTTATGAGCCGTAAGGGTCTCACAAAGGTATTTCTCCCTACGAGTCGTGAGGATCTCGTAGGTGTGTTTTTTCCTTAGAAATCGTGAGGATTCCTAAGTGCATATTCCCCTGTAAGTCGTAAGGATCTTACGAAAGGGTTTTCTCCTTATAAGTCGAGAGGGCTTACAAGGGTTGTTCACCATATGGACATATCCCCAGTCATGAATGGGACTTGGTTAGGAAAATGTTTATTCGCGCCCGTGGATTGTATACAAGGGTCAGTATTGAGCCGCTTGTAGGGAAATATCGAAGGTTGTGGGGGGTTGCTTAAGAACAGATTCAGGTCTCTGTAACTTAAGACTTTCAAATCTTATGAGCCGTGAGGGTCCCATAAGAAAGTTCTCCTTACGAGTCGTGAGGATCTCGCAAGTGTAATTTCTCCTTAGGATTCGTAGGGATCCCTAAGTGTGTTGCTCCCTTGTGAGTCGTAAGGATCTCACGCAGGTGGTTTCTCCTCACAAGGTCGAGAGGACCTTGCAAGTGTCCTTTAACGAGGTTGCGCCCTTTCTGGTTTTCACAAACACTCGCCGGTAGCCCTGCTGTTTTTACTCACGGAGCCCTTTCAGGTTTTCATCCGTGCCCATCTTGCTTATGGACATACCGTTTTCTTTTTCTCTCTTTCTTTTTTTTTGTTTTTATTCTTTTCTTTTTCTAATGAGGTTGCGCCCTTTCGGGTTTTCACAAGACTCGCTGGTAGCCCTGCTGTTTTTACTCACGGAGCCCTTCCGGGTTTCCATCCGTGCCCATTTTGCTTATGGACATACCGTTTTTTTTATTCTTTTCTTTTCTGTATCAGCTTTGGGATGCTGCAATCCACCGTAGCTCCTCGACATTTTGTTCAACAGCTAGTTTTAGGACATAGTGGTCCGTTGTTAGTTTAAGGACGTTTCGGTCCACTGTTAGTTTAAGGATGTTTCGGTCTGTCGTTGCCGTATTTGAGGCGGATTTTTAGTTTACGGACTTTTCGGTCCATGGGGCCTTCCCTATGAATGAGCATGATGCATCCAGCATATCCATCTTTCTCGGAGCGTATGGTTGTGGCGGGCTCACCTTCCAGTTTTCGGACAGTGCGAACTTGCCCTGTTGGTGTTGGTCTTCAACCCAGTTTTTGAAGACGTAGCAGTTTTCGATCGGATGGCCCAATACTTGGTGGTAAGGGCAGTAATTAGAATTGTTGACATCATTCAGTTGTAGCTGGTGTTTCGGCTCCGGTAGAGTGATAAGCCTGTTGTGCACTGCTAGTTCTAAAAGCCTCCTTGTTTCATCCCAGGGAAATGAGTAAGGACGTTTCAACTTTTCATAGAGGGGTTGCCGCTTGTTGCTTTGGCGAACAACCGGTTTAGGGTCACTCGATTGTTGTTGAGCGTTGGCGACGAAGGCCGTTTTTTCCCTCCCTTTATCCTTTTTGTTCGATCCCTTGTTTGCGGGTCCGGGATTCTTTCCGGGTAACGTGCGATTGCACGGCTGAATGTTCTCACAACTTCTCAATCCTTTCATTTTAGAGATGGATTCCTTGAAGAGAGTGCGGAGGGCTACCTTTTCGTCGGAGTCGCTCCCGAAGGTGGGAACTCGCGGTCCCTCGGGATCAACCCTATGACAATTGTCGGCAATTCTTATATGCTCATCCGTCGCATTTTTCTGCTGTCTACGAGCTTCCCGCTTTGTCCTGTTGAAGTGTTGCCTGTGTGCGGCATACCCCTGCCACCAACACTTAAAGGTGTTGCAATCTTCAGTAGGATGTGTGATCTTCTGATGATATAAGTAGAAATTAGGATGTACGTCCGCTTCATCAAGGTGTATACTACCAGAAGAATTTTCTCTAAAAGAGGGCAGCCTCATCCCCATCGATATGGCTTTGGCGAATCGTTTCCTTGTCTTGATCCTGCTTTCATTTGCGGCGGATGTACTTTGATCTGGCGGGAGCGTTTCGACCCCTTTGTCCAGTCGCCGGCATTTGGCCTTTTCAAATATGGCCATCTCACGCTTCCAATCAGCTTTACTTCTCAGGAGAGCTTCGTTTAAGAATGCGTCGATCATTTCATCTGACGGCCCCAGAGGTTCTGGTCCTGGGTCTGCCCCCATTTTCTTTGTGCAAGATGCCTTTTCATCGTCTGTAAATGAGTGAGAGATCACATGACAACTTGCTACGTAACCTTCAGATTCATCCGACGAGCCTTCTCCATCATCTTCCTCTTGAAGGGTGTGGTTGAGGAACTCTTGAAGCGTGATGGGAGTCCGCGCCTTCTAATTATACTCCTTCAGCGCGTTGATCTGTTTCTGCAGGTCCGTGCGCTTGTCGCCAGGCTTCGCGGGCTTTTCGGATCTCTTCTTCTTTTTCGAAGATTTCGATGGCTGGGTATGAATGCTTTGGCTATCACCACCAATATTTGGAGTTGGGCGCGGCTTCAGCATCCCCTTGATGTTCTCAGATTCCAACGGGTTCTTCCATCCGATCGCCGGGCATGTCTGGCGATCATTTAGCATCTTTTTGGTTTTGGCCGAAAGGGCTACTTCACATGGGGCCTCTTCAACAAAAGAGCACGATGCCCCCGACGTGTCCACCTTTTTAGGAGCATGAGGCGGTGGCGGGTTCACCTTCCAGTTTTCGGATAACGCGAACTTGCCTTGTTGGTATTGGTCTTCAACCCAATTTTTGAAGACGAAGCAATCTTCGATTGGATGGCTTACTGCTCGGTGGTAAGGGCAGTAATTAGGATCGTTGACATCGCCTGGCTGCAACGGACGTTTTGGATTCGGCAGATTAATGAGTCTGTTGCGCACTGCCAGCTCGAACAGTCTCCTCGTTTTATCCTGAGGAAACGAGTAGGTTCGTCCTAGTCTCTCCTCGAGGGATGGGCGTGAACGCACGTTGTTTTGGCGAACAACCGGCTTTGAGTTGCTCGGCTGTTGTTGACTATTGGCGACGAAAGTTGATTTTCCTTTCCCTTTTTCATTTCGAGAGTCCGTCTTTGGAGGAGATGGCTTATGTCCCATCTTGTCCATTTGGGCCAACTTATCAATCAGGTCCTAGAAAGTAGTTGGCTTGAAGAACATCATGAACTGGGAGATGGCCGCTTGAGGGTCAAGAGTGCCTACGAACATGCCCACCACCGGCGCTTCTTCGATCCGCTGTTCGCATTTCGACCACAGATTCCGCCCGTACTGGACCCACGTCTCACCTGGCTTCACCCTGGCATTGATCAAAGCCATTATCGGGGTGCGTTCACTAGCATACGCGAATCGCTGGGTGAACAGTAGCTCCATATCCGCAAATGTTTTGACAGAGTCGTTAGGTAGCTCCGAATACCATTCAAAGGCCGTTTCTGCTAAGCTGCCGATGCATTGGCGAAGCAACAGTTTGTCGTCGCCTCCAGTGTTGCCGCATAAGGCCCTGAATTGAGCGACATGCTGATGTGGATTCCATGTCCCCTTGTACACATGGAATTTAGGGATTGTATATCCCGGCGGGTAACTGATTTGGTCATACCAGCCCGGATAGGGCCGTCCGTTTCTAACAATTTGCCCAGCCGCTTCATTCGCCTGATGAACTCGTATCTGCTGAGCTATGTAGTCGTCTAGTGCAGCTTTGGAAATGGTTTCCTCCTTGGCTGCTGAATGAGCCGGAGGAGGATTATATGTCTCCCCTCTATCGTCTTCAATAATGATCGGAGGGTCTTCATCTAGAGGGTCCGGCTGCAACATTATTCCTACCAAGTCTTGAAAGAGAAGCGCCATTCGTTTTATGTTGGCAGCTTGTTCCGCTGCCTCTTTGTCCTTCTTCTCGAGGATCCTGCGGCGGAACTCAGCATCAGTTTCTTGTTCTTGACGCTGTTCCGACGACGTCTCCGGGATTTCTTTTGGCTCAGTGAGTGTGCCATTTGCTTCAGCATTTCCTGAAGCTTCTACTGTTGCTGTTCCTGAGCCTTTGTTATTGATCGGGTGAGCGGTCGGTGGCCCGTCGAAGTGAGGCTTTCTTCTCTTCCGGAAGCCATGTAAACAGTATGCACCACCATGCCCCCAGACTTGGGGCTTTTAGATTCAGTGTCTTTGCGATTTGCCAAAGACGCAGGAATCTTCTCCGACCTCCTTCTTTTGTGGGCGGTCGAAGTTGAGAGGGTCGTTGTAGTGGGCACCAAAGTAGCTGTCGCTTTTTGTGGCTTGACAGAGTAATCCTTCTCATGCCGAACCTTCAACATTTTCTGTCGGCGAAGATAGTCTTGATCCATCACGGAGTCTTGGACTTGACACCAGACCTTGGAAATTTTAGAGGACAGCCGTTGAGGGCGCTGCTCCAGCTTCACCTTTGGGGCATTATCCACAGGTGGAGGAGATCTTTTCAATACGGCAGTTGGCGAGTTTTTGCGCACCCTTCTTAGCGGTTCAAAGCTTTTCCCGGTCGGAACAGCAGCATTAATTTCCACCATCGGAGCTGGCAGAGTTAGCCCAGAAGGGGAGTTGCCCCCAGCCTTCCTTACCCGGCGCCAGTGACGACGGCGAGCATGTCGTGCGATTGGAGTTGGTTTAGCCGTTGGGGTGACCTCCTCATGCTCCCTGTGTTGGTCAGAATTTGCTGGTATCAGCCTTTTAAAGACCGACGTCCGTTGAATGGGGACGGCCAACTTATCAAAAGCAGACTTCCGAGTAGGGGAAGCAACCTTGGTGATTTCGCCTGGAATGGGAGCAGAAATAGTCAGTCTTGTGAAGACCGACCCTTTGGCAGGAGAAACCGCCTTGACGATTTTGGGAGCAGGGATGGCTATCCACTTCTGGATAACGCCTTCTGGTATTGCAGACTTCTTCATGAGCCCGTTGGAGCTCTGGCCTAGTCTGTTAAAAACTGAGGCAGTAGAGTTGGGCGACCCGTTGAGAGGGGCCGCAGTAGTAGCAAGCCGATCGAATACCGACTTCTTGGGAGCTTCTTGTGATGGTACAAGGGCGTTGAAGCTCATGGGTGGGATCATGGTCCCGAAGAATAGTCCAGTGGTGGCTTGAGTTACCTGCTCCACTGGTATCTTGAAAAGGGAGGCCGTTTGGGGCCCGTAAGTCACTCCTCCAGCAAGGACGGAGTGAGAGTTGCAGTTGCAGATAGTGCAGTTTGAAACCATTGATCTTCTGTTTACTGCACGGAGCAAGACACCAAATCTAAGTACCTCAAATCCACAGGCAACCATAGCAAACCGCGATTCGTTCACGAACACGACACACGAAGTGTGGAGTGGAAAGAGGAAGAGGTCCTACCGGGCGTGCCAGAATCTGTTCCCTTCCGAAAGACGGCGCGAGACTGACGTCTTTCCTGAGTCTGGGGGCAGATGCTAATTGGTGCTATCCGTCCACCTCTCCGAAGATGCCAAGTTGATTTATGGCACCGTGTATCGAAGATTTAAACGGATGCGGCCGATATAGCAGACTTCGTCAGATTCCCCCTCGTTTGAGGGGGTTTTGATTGTGGGGACGCTCTTCCCTGCAGGCGCAAGCCCCTGCAGTTAATTACGCTACCGCATCGCGATAACAACTTTCTCCTTCTCCGGATGGTCACTTCGTGTCGTGGGTGTTTGTTTTGTGTTCGGTTGCCCGTGGATTGTATACGGAGACTAATTTGTACTGTCGCCCGTAGGACGTGGATTAGTCCAAATCCGTATCTTTCTTAGATTTGGGTTTGGGGGTGTGTTCAAGGATACGTTAGCCTTGTTTGGGGCTAAGATAACCTTAAACGTTTGTTAAGGACACGTTAGTCTAATTTAAGACTAAGATCGACTTAACGGGATCGTTTAGATCCAACAAGAGAGCGTTTGGACTCTATTGTTTAGTTTAGTGACATTGCGGTCGATTACCAGTTTAAGGACGTGGTGGTCTATGGAATGTGTGGCCGTCGGGACCCGTCACCTCTCTGAAGACGTTGAAGGATTACAACGACAAATATCAGAGGAGTTCAGAGATGTACCCTCAAACCAATGATGGTTGGGAAATCTACAGTCCAGTTTGGGACTAAAGTCTGTTTGAAGGTTTACGAGCATATGGGCTCAGTTGATATGAGTTGAACATTTTATTGTTCTGGTTGTTGAGCCTTTATTTGGGCTTGGCCCTTTTATAATGCATGGCATTTATATTTGTCCTGTTAGGCCTTTTAATTGGGCTCTGCTCTTTCTTAATAATGCACGGTATTTAATGGTCTGACAGTGCGCCATGTGGCCTGTCAGGCGCTTTGCGCCAATTAAAGAGCGCAAGGCGCCAACGCATGTGGAGGTGACACGTGTCACGCTCTGCTGAGCGCAAGTCTGTTAGCGCAGTGCGCTGCGCCAGTGCGCTGCTGACACGTGGCGCGCTCTGGTGACTTGCGCCAATCCAAGAGCGCAGTGCTCTGTTTTTAGGAGCGCAAGGCGCAGATTGTGCCGTGATTGACACGTGGCGCTCTGTGGTAACTTGCGCCAATCTAAGGAGCGCAGAGGCACAAATCAAGAGTGCAAGGCACTGTTCAATAGCGCAGAGCGCAACATGATCCAATTCAGATCAAAGAAACAAGTTTGTCTTGTTCTAAAGAGGTTCTAACTCAAGATTCAAGAACCAATGGTTCATCAAAAGGCTGTGCCTTTATATAGATCAAAAGATCTAGAAATGAAGTAAATTACTTCTTTTATCTTTTGTGATTGGATCTTTTTTTTATCTTTTTTCTTTTTTGTAGTGAAGATCTTGATCTTGTTCTTAGATCTTTGATCTTTTTAGAAGAAATTCTTCTTTTGGTGAGGTGTTTTCATCTCTGTTCTTCCAAGAATTTAATTCTTTACCTTGAAGAAGATGATCTTCTTTCTTCAAAGGCTTGCCCTTTCAAATTTTTCAGAGTTCTCCTCTCTTCTCTCTCTCTGTATATCTGAGACTTGGAGTCTAGAGGCCTTTATATAGGGCCAATTGATTTGTTGAGTTAGTTACAGAGATCTTTCTCTGATTGATCTGGGGATATTTCCCCACCGTTGGATCTTTGATCCTAAGGCCTCTGTTTTACAGAAGATAATCTTCTTATTTTAATAAGACTGGAAAGATCTTTCTAGAATTTTAATTCTGATTAAATAATTTATTATTTAAATTTTAGTGCTGGCGCAGTTGGCGCAAGCGCGCCTGCGCTTGACACGTGTCGCGCAGCGCAACTGCGCTAGCGCGCCTGCGCTGACACATGGCGCGCAGCGCAACTGCGCTAGCGCGCCACTGTTTGACACGTAGCGTGCAGCGTAGAGCGCAAGTGATATGAAGCGTTGCTTCATTTATTTTATTTTAAAATTTGAATTTTAAAACAGAGCCTTGCTCTGATAGGGGTGCGCTGCCTTGGGCGCAGCTCCCCTTGCGCTGGCGTGTCTACTGTTGACATGTGGCGCTCTGCGCGCAGCGTAAGAGATCTGAAGCGTTGCTTCACCTTTTGAATTTGAAATTCAAACAGAGTTTTGCTCTGATTGGGGGAAACAGAATGCTTTATATTATATATATGATATATAATAAATGTTGCTTATGTTTTGCATCCGCGCTAGTCCTGCCCCCGCTCTGCCGTTAGTTATCTAACCTAACGGTGCATGACGTGACCCCGTGGCGAATGCGGATGGCATAAGCATACGTTGTATTTTCGTTTCTTTATCTGTGATACATAGGAAGCATAAATGATGGGACTTCATTAATGAGATTAATGAAAAGGAAATAAATCCAATGATGTTGTGGAATCAAATTTTCAAAACCGGTAGCTCAAGTTCTTGCTTTGCACAGTGGTATTCCTTGATGAATATCCAACACCTCATTCGACGAGGAAAGAGCCTAGATCCCTTCACCCGGAGTGACCTCTTTAGCAAAAGCTAGCAGATGCTACACCCACTCGGTTTATTTTGAAAAACTCGATTTTAAAAGCGGAACTTAAACCACTCCTTTTCAAATCACTCGATTCTACAACGATATCAAGTTCATTACGCAAAAGGTTTTCTTAAAAACCTGTCGTAGCCCTCCGTTATTTCAGATAAAGACTATTTAGTATTCGTGCTGTGTTTGTTGACCTTATCAAGGCGTAGTGTGTGGTAGCTGATTAGTGCTTATCTGCAATGCATATGATGCGATTGGATTAGGGTAGTCGTACGACCTTGTTGACCTTGTCAAGGGTCGTGCGGGTGGGTTTAATTCAATCACGAAATGTACGGGTTGAACTTGACTAGCGGCCTATGGTTTGTTGGCCTTCGTCAAGGTCATAGAACGTTAGGGGCAAAATATTATTGGGAATTTCAAGTGTTGAAATTTGCAATGAGATTGCATACCTTCTATGAGATAGTTGGATCCCGATACCCACTGTGAGTAAGAGTTACTTGATTGATCTGTATTTAAAGAAGTGTTTGTAGAATAACCGCAATCAATAACGGTGTCGCGTGTAGCTAGACCGAGATGAATACGGGTCGTCCTTAGAGATATGTGGAATCTTTCAATCTTACTTTAGACATGTTGAAAAAGAGGAAGAATAGAGGAATAAAGAATAGTGGAAATAGTTTCTAGATCTACGTCAAAATACGGATGTAGAATACAGATCTAGTTTGAATACGGATATAGATTTTATAAGAAGAATGCTTGTAGGGTTCGTTCGGATTTAGTAGTCATGGATGACTAATAAAGATTACTCATTTTATCTATTAATAGATTTAATACTAGATAGATAGTGATGAATGAGGATTAGGGTTCTTGGAAGAAACTAGAGTTTCTCCACTATTGACCCTTGTCCTTTCATTGATCTTTATTCATGTCTAGCCCTTAACAAAACAATTGTTAATCTGATCTCAAATCGCGGTCGAGACTAGCAATAAATTGGTAGCGCGCCCGATAAGGATGTTAACATTTATTTTGCTAAAGTTTATAAACTTCATAAAACTTAAAAGAAGTTAAAACATTTTTTTCATCCATTGATCTACCATAATATTACGAACCCTATCAAGCGGAGAATTACTCACGCATGATGAAGATAGAAGAAGAACGGATAGAGAAAGAATTCATAATGTAAATGCAAAAAATAAATGCTAAATAATGATCTACCTTTATTAATCAACTTCACAATTACAAAGCCTTCAAGTTTAGATTACAAGAGGAAGAAAAAGTTGCTCTCGATCTCTGCCTTGTAGGAAATAGATACTCTGTCGAATCTCACGTCGCTCCATCACGTCGAATCGTGGACCTGTCGTGGATCTTGTGTTCTTTAACGGTGATTTGCTTCGTGTAAAAGGTGATAAATTCTAACTTTAGCCATCGGTCCATTATATAGCCCTAAAAAAAAACCTAGTTACCATATATAGTGATTTCCTAATATGGTTACTTTCCATATATGGTGATTTTCCATATATGGTGACTTTCCATATATGGTAATTTCCTTATATGGTGATTTTCCATGCCTGGATTCTTCAAATATTTACTGAGTCTCTGCCAGTATTGATTTTACGATTTCGGCAGATTTTTTATCCTGACATCTTGAAAATCTTGATCTCTTGACCTGAGCTAAATTTGCACAATATCTCCATGAATAATGTTAGTAATATTTAAATGAGAGAGAGAGAGATATTATCCTAACCATTTTATATGATACAATATTTTAAGAATCTTGATTAGAATATTTGATATGATATGCATATTTAAATTACTAAAATATTATATGCATATATTTTCCTTCATAATGTTAATTATAATATAGAAACATATGATAATAGATATTTTGCAGATAAACCCTCATATGTTTCATATTTATAATAAACACCTTTAAATATTTATCAAGAGTAAGGAAAATGTCATATCAAATGTGCAATATTTTCGACTGAACAAATACCCCAAAACTTAACTTTGATCGTCCCGAGCAAACTAGTTATTCAAGAGAGGGAGAAAGAAGAAAAGAAAAACTAACTAGCACAATTTCGTAGGCAACACGATTGCACTGAGCACGTGCAACAAGCCGTTAAACCTCTAGGTGTCCCTAGTAGGAGGAGTGTTGTCTCCTGAGGGTTTTCTGCGGATTACACCCACAAAATCACATAATAAAAGAAAGAAGATGAAAGTTACATATAAAGATAAGGATTTATAAAAGAAAGAACTTGAAAATAAGAGTTTCCAACTACACCAGTTTTTCGGTTGCTATGAGCCCTATCTTAATGGTCATGAAAAGATATCAAAAATCACATCATCCCTCAATAAAACATCGCCTTTATTCTTCCTCCCTACCTTTTATCCAAATATCGATCATATACCCCTACGTGTGTGTAAAAGACATCCCTACACTCGGAGAATTTAATTCAAGCCATCATACTCTTGTCCATCCGCCTTAGTACTTTTTAGTCGGTGAATTTTTTGATAAAATTGCTCACACATCCTTCATGCGACCGTTAGTACTTCTTGAGGTACTAACCGACCGATTACAAAATGTGCTTGCATTATTAAGGTGTAATTTCTCATCTTGCAACACCTAAGGTTTAGCAGTGGCTCCCAAACCAGTTGGTCTAAGGCACTAGGTGATAAAGCATCTTCGCTATATTTTTTTTATGCTATCTTGGTAATTACAAAATCAGTGTTCATTTTTTTTTCTTCACCACTTATAATTTCTTTTTCTTCATACCAAGAATTTTAGATAAGAGTATTTCAAGGTATCCTCTACTATCCCAAGTTTCAAGATGTGTGCAAGTGCGTATAGTAGGGTATCAACGTTCAAATGTTTAGCCTTAAGAATAGAGACTATTTTTCAGACTTATTTTTATTCTCAGATTAGTAATTTCATTTATCTTACTAACCCTTGGGACAACGGCTCATAACTACTTATTACTAGTTTCGTTTAAGAAAATATCTAACTTTCTTACTTTTCTCAAACTATTCATATCTTTCATATGTAAATTTTCACTTTCTAACTTCCATTATCAAAGAAAAAAATTGTGCTTATGCAAAGTAATGCGTAAATAAGCACAAACTTCCCCCAAACCTGTTTACAGCAGTGTCCTCACTGATGTCATCAGTTAAGACTAAAAAAACTGTAGATTTGGGAGGAAAAGTTATCAAAGGGGACAAGAAATAATGAAAGTGAAATTCTCCCCCAAACTTATTTTTGGCTCGTAATTTTGTAAAAACTTATTTTCAAGAGCCAAAATATCCCCCCCCAAACTTGAGTTAAATAATATTAAGCATTTAAAAAATTATAAGATGGGGGGTAAAGTTATTGGTCAATATAAAGCTTTACAAAGACCAAAAGTTAATACCAACCATTCAAAGATTTTATCAATGTAATGCACTGGTTGGTAGAAGAACACGTCACCTATCGACGTGAAGAAGTGGGGAAGAGATAAGTGGTGGTATGGAAAGGGTTTTCGTCTCTGTTTGTAGAGACGACAAAATGATGATGGATTACTTGCATTCTTGTTTTTGATAAGAAGAAGGGGTGGTGTTTCTTTGATTTGGGGTTGATTCATCACAACTCCCGTATTTGCTAAGAATGCGAGTTCATCAGCGAAAATTTCTTCGAAACTTTCATCGATACCCCGAAGAATAATCTCATCGGAAAGAACGGCATAATACTCAGACTGCATAAAAGGTTCATAATGAGCGTTAGATGTTGACCCGGACAGCTCAATAGAAGGGTCCGTATGTATATAATACATAGCGGGGTCAAATAACAAAGTATAAAAGGAGTCGAGATCAGTATCATGAAGCTATTCAAATTCGCTGCTGTCGAAATCCATCATTTCGACAGAACATATTTGAGCATGAGGTTCGGAGGGTTCACTTCCTAACTTGTAAATGTTAAGCTCAAATGATATCTTCTCGAAGGATAGATTCATAGAGCCGTTTCGACAATTGCTTACAGCGTTGGAAGTCGCTAAAAAGGGTCGACCTAAAATCACCGGAATTTGGTTCCGTGGGTTCGCTACAGGCTGTGTATCTAGAACAATGAAGTCTACAGGGATTATAAATTCCCCGACTTTTATCAACACATCCTCTAACTTACCCCTAGGTTCGGTGATAGATCGATCTGCCATCTGGAGAGTGCAGTGCGATGGTTTTAACTCTCCGATACCCAATTGCTCATACACAGAATATGGAAGCAGGTTAACACTAGCATCTAAATCGAGTATAGCACGATTGATATTTTTACCTCCAATAGAAATAGAGATTGTAGGACAGCCAGGGTCCTTACGTTTCTTTGGTAATTGCTGGGTAAAAGCTGTGCTTACATTACTCGTCATGAAAACTATTTTAGGTACTTGAGTTCTTCTCTTCCTAGTGCATAAGTCCTTAAGTATTTTCGCATAAGCCGGAAATTGTTGTATAGCATCTAGGATAGGGATATTTATGTTAACCCGCTTAAACATTTCCATAATTTTCTCCATTTGTGGACTTGGTCTGTTTTCCCTTAACCTATTTGGATAAGGAGCTTTATCAATAAGAGCTGGGTCCAATATTGGAGAAGATCATAGGGTGGAACGGATCCCAGAATTGGAGTGGGGATCGTTATAGGTGGACTCAAGGAGGTGGGTGGAGGGTTCGAGCCTTGTAGAAAACGGAGAATAGGCTCGGAAGAAGATGGTGGACTAGACGAAATAGGGTTAGAAGTGGAAGCCGGGGTATCATTGATTGATTCCTCATTATCATCATGTTCACCGACTTGATTATTCAGCACTCTTCTCGATCTCAACGTAGTAACGGCACTTACATTATGATATTGCGAATAGCCAGGATTCGGTAAGGGTTGAGATGGAAGTTTCCCTTTCTCTCTAGCACTCATCGCGGCATTTAATTGTGCAATTTGTGCTTCCATCGATTTTATACTCTCACCGTGGGAGGCGGAGTTCTGCATTAATGTTTGGATAGAAGCCTTTAAATCAGCCGATGTTTGCATGGAAAATTTAATAAACAAATCGAGTGCAGATGAGTTTTCGGTACCGGCCATTTGGAAAGAATTATTATAGGGTGCAGAATTGTTGGCTGGATTTTGAAAAGTTTGTGGTTGAAAGGGGTGCTGACTCTGTGGTTGTTGTTGCTGTGGAGAAACCCTTTGATAGTTATTTTGGTTTGGAACCGTATTTTAAGTTTGGTGTTGGTTCCAAGCAAAATTAGGGTTATTCCTCCAACCCTGATTATATGTGGAAGAATAAGGATCGTTTCCAGGTTGCTGCTGAAAAGCTGCATTAGTGTGTTCTTGACCTTGAAACGGAGAATTCAAAGGACATTCTTCCGTCAAATGTGATGAATCGGAACAGCATCCACACACAGTTTTAGGAGAATAAATTGGTTTAAGGAGGCTGAAGAGACTTTGTTTTCTATAGCATCTAGTTTCCTTTGTATCGCGGCCATTTCAGTTTTCACTGCGATGGAAACCTCGAGCTGATGGATACCTCCCCTAGACGATTGTGGACTAACGCTTTCCCATTGCAAAGTGTGTTCAGCGAGATCTTCCAGAAATTTCCAAGCTTCACCATTGTCTTTGGACATGAAATTGCATTGACACATGGTTTCAAGCATCTGCTTTGTCGCTAGATCAACACCCTCATATATAATTCGACAAAGGTCCCATCTATTGATTCCGTGATGAGGGCATTGTAGAAGAAGATCCTTAAACCGTTCAAAGCATTTCCAAAATGGTTCATTGGGAAGTTGGGTAAACTGGTTAATCTCGTTTCGAACGCGGGCGGTCTTATGATTGGGATAAAATTTCTTAAGGAATGCTACAACGAATTCATCTCATTTGGCAATAGAATGTGAGGCAGTGTTATAAAGCCATTTTTCTGCTAGATCGCACAAAGTAAAAGAGAGAAGACGTAAGCGCATAGCATCCACAGACAGTTATGACGTACCCATCATTGCACATACGTTTTCGAATTTGTTTATAAAAACGTATGCATCTTTGGATTCAAGCCCGTGAAATTTGGGCAACAGTTTGATAAATTGGGGTTTAATTTCAAAATTATCCCCATTGGCTGGTGGAATAGAAAGACGGGTAGGAAGGGGTCCGCGCATGGGGTAACATCTTTCTTGGTGAGAGATGCGCGGTGGATTCTGCTCACCGACGGGTGGTGGCAGGATGGTGGTGGTAAAATCTGATGGAGAACCGTCCATCTCGGTTGATGTGGTGGGTGGAGGGGAAAAGGAGATGAAGAAGTACCGACTTCGGAGTCGATAGTAGAAACGCGGACAAGACGGGCACTAAAATCCCGTGTCCAACCGAGCATGCACTAAGCGGGTTTAGCACACGTGGCAGCGTGTGAGAACTTAAAAATTGGTTTGTTTTGAAAAGTGTCGGATGTGAGACAAATCACACAAAAAATGCACAATCAACCCTAGAACTAAAGTCACCTAGGTCAAGTCACTACACCGCTCCTAGACTTCCAAAGGACAAGCCGCATGATCAATCCTCTACCACCTCTTTATCACTCTTGTGGTCAGGTAAGTGCCAGGTAAGTGGGAGGTATCCGCTATACGAATTACCGAAAATAGCGGGCCTAATTAAGTAACCACTTGCCTTAGACACACTTGCCTAGACACCACAAAAGTAATGTGGATAAGCAATAGATTACCCACGACCTTTCTCTGTCCTTATTGAGCGCGACGGTCCTTAGAGTCTTGGTCTAGATATTTTTTAATTAATGTAGGGTGATTCGGATGCTCGTTTTGTGATTTGTGGGGCCTAGGAAGGGTGATGAAATCCCCACCTAATCTGAATTTGGTCTTTGCCCCTTAATGTCCGTATTAAAATATGCAAAATCAAACCGCAAAACGAAACTCGCAAAAAGATTTTTGAGCGGCGATATTTTGCAAAAAATCCTGCAGAAAATATATTATTGGATTTTTCAGAGGAGAGAGAAAGAGATAGAAAAGTTACCAGAAAATTTTGAGGGCACAACTCCCCAAGACCGCCGCGGTTCCGCCGCCGTTTGCACACAATAACCGCGGTTCCACCGCGCTTTAAGGGGTTCTTTGTTTAAATTTTTTTTCGCTGTTGCTTCTTTTGCTCGTCTGAGTCTTGATGAATGTCTCTGAATCTTTATCTCCTCGGTAAAGTGACTCCAAATTCCCTCGCAAAAATCGCACACTAATCATTAAATATGCAAGTTGCGGTTTTGTTTTATTTTTATGATATATATCAAATAAGAATTCAACACAAATAGTAAGAAAAAAATTACGCACGTATCCCCGACAACGATGCCATTTGATTGATTTGTATTTAAAGAAATGTTTGTAGAATAACCGCAATCAATAACGGTGTCACGTGTAGCTAGACCGAGATGAATACGGGTCGTCCTTAGGGATATGTGGAATCTTTCAATCTTACTTTAGACGTGTTGAAAAAGAGGAAGAATAGAGGAATAAAAAATAGTGGAAATAGTTTCTAGATCTACGTCAAAATACGGATGTAGAATACAGATCTAGTTTGAATACGGATATAGATTTTATAAGAAGAATGCTTGTAGGGTTCGTTCGGATTTAGTAGTCATGGATGACTAATAAAGATTACTCCTTTTATCTATTAATAGATTTAATACTAGATAGATAGTTATGAATGAGGATTAGGGTTCTTGGAAGAAACTAGGGTTTCCCCACTATTGACCCTTGTCCTTTCATTGATCTCTATTCATGTCTAGTCCTTAACAAAACAATTGCTAATCTGATCTCAAATCGCGGTCGAGACTAACAATAAATTGGTAGTGCACCCAATAAGAATATTAACATTTATTTTGCTAAAGTTTATAAACTTCATAAGACTTGAAAGAAGTTAAAACGTTTTTTTCATCCATTGATCTACCCTAATCTTACGAACCCTATCAAGCGGAGAATTACTGGCGCATGATGGAAATAGAAGAAGAACGGATAGAGAAAGAATTCATAATGTAAATGCAGAAAATAAATGCTAAATAATGATCTACCTTTATTAATCAACTTCACAATTATAAACCCTTCAAGTTTAGATTACAAGAGGAAGAAGAAGTTGCTCTCGATCTCTGCCTTGTAGGAAGTAGATACTCCATCGAATCTCACGTCGCTCTATCACGTCGAATCGTGGACCTGTCGTGGATCTCGTGTTCTTTGACGGTGATTTGCTTCGTGTAAAAGGTGATAAATTCTAGCTTTAGCCCCCGGTCCTTTATATAGCCCTCAAAGAAGAAAACATAGTTACCATGTATGGTGATTTCCTAATATGGTGACTTTCCATATATGGTGATTTCCTAATATGGTGACTTTCCATATATGGTGACTTTCCATATATGGTGATTTTCCATGTCTGGATTCTTCAAATATTTACTGAGTCTCTGCCAGTATTGATTTTACGATTTTGGCAGTTTTTTTATCCCGACATCTTGAAAATCTTGATCTCTTGACCTGAGCTAAATTTGCACAATATCTCCATGAATAATGTTAGTAATATTTAAATGAGAGAGAGATATTATCCTAACTATTTTATATGATACAATATTTTAAGAATCTTGATTAGAATATTTGATATGATATGCATATTTAAATTACTAAAATATTATATAAATATTATATGAATATATTTTCCTTCATAATGTTAATTATAATATAGAAACATATGATAATAGATATTTTGCAGATAAACCCTCATATGTTTCATATTTATAATAAACACCTTTAAATATTTATCAAGAGTAAGGAAAATGTCATATCAAATGTGCAATATTTTCGACTGAACATTACTCCTGGGAGAGTTTTGCACTTTACAATTAGCCGATCAAGTATGTGACTAGAAAGGTGTCAACGGGGTTATGCCCCTGGGAAAACGATGTTTATTTTAATTAGGTCCGTGCAAAAGCACGGGAAACCTCCCTCAAAGTACCGACACTGGTCTGGCTGAAAGATTGGCGAACTTGTAGGGTGTAATTAATCCCGGCTAGTCTTTCCTTTTAGGGTTTGAAGGAAGATTTGATAAAAACAGTGGGAGACATCCTGATTAGATAAGATAATAACGAATCTAATCTTGTAAGAGCATACGCTAAGTGTTTTCTTCTTTCTCTCTCTCTCTCTCTCTCTCTCTCTCTCCAGGTAGCGACCATGTCACGCCTTAATCAAGATAATAATATTGATGTATTGACCGAACCCGCTTGTTATACTGAGCTGGGGAACGTTGGTTCCACTCTATCTTATAATTGTTATAAGTCTGAGCAGTAAATAGGGGAATATCCGGATTTCCACGCGACCCGAACGAGGAATGAGTATGTTGATGCATCTTCTTCGGGTGTGTTCGTTACGGAGAACTGTTTCTCATTCCACTCTACGTTCTGGGTATTAGATACCGAATCAGGATCCCACATTTGCAATATGTTACATGGGCTAAAGAAAGGTAGAGAACTGGGAAAATATGATCATTCAGTAGGGAATGGTGCAAATGTTGCAGCCAAAGCAATTGGAGAATATCATCTTGTATTACCAACTGGTAATATATTGATTCTGAACGAATGTTATTAATATCAAACATGATATGCAATATTATATCGGTTTCTTTATTAAGTAAAGAAGGATATAATTTTGTATTGCAGGATAATGTTATGAACATTTTCCTAAATCAAAAGTTGATTGGATCAAGCACGTTATGTAATGGCATATACGTTCTAAATCAAACTACAGTTCTTAACGTATAGAACACACACAAGAGGAAAAGTTCAGAAATGAACGAATCCTTCTTGTGGTATTGTAGACTAGGTCATATCAATACGACACAACTAGCTAAGTTGCATAAAAATGGATATTTAAATCAGTTTGAATTTACATCATATGAATCTTGCCAGTCATGTCTCAAAGGTAAAATGACCAAAACTCCGTTTACTGGACACGGAGAAAGAGTTACTGAACTCTTGGAACTGATACATAGCGATGTATCCGGTCCTATGTCTATACATGCCAGGAATGGTTCCTCGTACTTCATTACATTCACTGATGATCTCTCAAGATTCGGACATGTGTTCCTGTTGAAAGACAAGTCTAAAACTTTTGAGAAATTCAAGGAATATAAATGCGAAGTAAAGAACCAAATGGTAAAAGTATTAAAATCCTTCAATCTAATCGGGGAGAAGAATACTTAAGCACGGAGTTCCTGGAGTATCTAAAAGAGAATGGGATTCTCTCTCAGCTTACTCCTCCGTACACACCACAGCACAACGGTGTGTCGGAGCGGAGGAATCGCACTCTATGATGAGTAACGCTGAGTTACATGTTTCCTTTTGCGGTTATGCGCTTGAGACAGCCACATACCTATTGAATAGAGTTCCAACCAAATCAGTGCCTACCACTCCATATGAGATATGGAATGGGAAGAGACCATCTCTTAAACGAGTTAAGATATGGGGTTGTCCGGCCTATGTTAAAAAGCAAAATCTGGACAAGCTCAAGGCAAGGTCGGTACTGTGTAAGTTTGTTGGATATCCCAAACATTCGCGAGGGTATATCTATTACCATACTGAGGAACAAAAGGTGTTTTGTTTCTCGGAATGCCACCTTTTTAAAAAAGGAATTTCTTGTGAAAGAAATTAGCGGTCGTGAAATAGAACTGGCAGAAGTTCCAACTATACAAACTACAGCTGATAATTTGGTGGAACCGGAGGATTCGATAGTCCCCGACGAACCTCAGCCTCTCCGCAGATCTAGTAGGGTTCCTCATCCACCGGAAAGATACTACGATTTTCCCATTGATGGTGGGAGCGAGGATTGCATCATGGAAGATGATGACCCAACTAGCTTCGAGCAGACCATCACGAGTGGGGACTCTGTGAAATGGCTGGATGCAATACGGTCTGAGATGGAATCCATATACACCAACAAAGTATGGACTTTGGAAGTTGCTCCTGAAGGGGTAAAACTCATCGGGTGCAAGTGGATCTTGAGAAGATTCTTGGTGTAGATGGAAAAGTTGAGACTTTCAAAGCTAGACTTGTAGCAAAAGGTTTTCGTCAATGACCATGTATGGATTTTGATGAAACCTTTTCCCTAGTGGCTATGCTTAAGTCCATCCGGATCCTACTTGTCATCGCTGCATACCATGACTACGAAATCTGGCAGATGGACGTCAAGACCGCTTTTCTAAATGGTGATTTAGAAGAGAGCGTGTACATGACACTGCCAGAAAGCTTCGTAGACAGTGGGAGCAGCGGAAAGGTGTGCAAGCTACTTACATTAATCTACGGGTTAAAGCAGGCATCGCGGAGTTGGAACATCTTTTTTGATGCGACAGTCAAAGAGTTTGACTTCATCAAAAATATAGATGAACCTTGTATATACAAAAAGGTTGTGGAGAGTAAGATTGTCTTCCTCGTATTGTACGTAGATGACATACTCTTGATAAGAAATGATGTTCCTATGCTATACTCGGTCAAGCTCTTCTTATCACTAAGCTTCACCATGAAGGATCTGGGTGATACCTCCTACATCCAGTGATTAAGATCTATAGAGATAGATCTAAGAGGATGTATCATACTCACTAGGTGTAGTGAGTAGCTGTGAATCAGATCCTGGGGAGAAACACTGGATAGCTGTGAAGAACATTCTTAAGTACTTGAGAAGGACTAAAGAAATGTTCTTGGTGTATGGTAACGACAGACTCCAGATGGAGTCCTTTACCGATTCGAGCTTCCAGAGTGATAAAGTCGACTGTACGACATTCTCGAGTTTTGTCTTTACCCTCAGCGGAGGGACAGTATGTTGGAAGAGTTCCAAGCTAGATACCGTAGCAGACTCAACGATAAATGTTGAATACATCGCTACCAACGATGCTGCAAAAGAGGCTATCTGGATGAAGATGTTCATGAGATGAACTTGGTGAGGTTCCTACCATTGTGATGACAATGGAACTGTGGCTTTGGCCTAGGAACCCCGGTCCCATCAGTGATCCAGACATATTCTTAGGCAGTATCACCTGATCAGGGAGATGGTTGATCTTCGTACGATCGAGGTCAGGAGAGTTGAGACGAAGAATAACACGGCGGATCCACTCACGAAGGCCATATCCCAGATACAATTTGAGAGATTTTGGGATGTTGGGTATGAGATACTACAACAACTGGCCTTAGTGCAAGCGGGAGATTGTTAGTTGTATATATGCCCTAGAGGCCATTATTGTATATGATTGTATATTATAATGGATGCTTGGACATATATAGGGAGGACTTTCTTGCTTGACATGATAGTATGCTATCTTGTTACTCTTTATCTTAACATGTAGACTAGTATAGTGATATTGTCTTGCTCTCACATGTTGGTAAAGTCCTTAGAATGTGTACTTGACTATCAGGACTATGATGCAGATCATACTAGTTGGGCCAGGATAGTCCATAAGTCCATCCTTTAATTGTTCCTAGTCGAGAGTGTATCGAGACGGGGCATCGATATTCCAGAGTAGACTAGCGTATACGTTTCTTGACCCATTTGATGGGTGGTGGATGATCCCATATCCATTGATGTTTGACATCAAAGCTTGTATACGGGTGCTCAGCGGAGACTGGGTACACTGAACATGACTCGCCGAGAACTCCTAGATGATATTATACCTAACGTCAGCGGTTCTTTGGTGACACTGGTACAGGTTAGTCTGTAGACCCGAGATCGTCATAGAGTTTTGTGTGATTCCCACTGTGCTTTGATTTCCACCTTACCACGTTTAAGAGAGCGTGCAAAATGGTGGTTTTTTGGTACAGTCCCGAGTCACATGGAGGCAATGAGCGATAGGAGGGGATTCTTCTCTCCCGGTATTAGGGGTTGATGTTGCGCTATGCTCGATTGGCCATAACAGGAAGTCCCTGGCCACGGCTGATGATGAGATTTACTGGTAAGTGTTATCAGTAGTCTCTCAACCCGTTATGAGACTCACATCGGCATGACTTATCAAATTATTGGAGTCTGACGTTTACCACCACCAGACTCGATATGCGACATATCAGGCGAAGAGACCGGGCTGTACGGTAGTGTTACTTATTGGATTCACGGGAGTATGGACAAGCTTGCTTATTGATCTTCTGATCGCTCAATACCCGGGTGTTTACCCCAATCAGAGCAAAATTCTGTTCAAATTCCAAGGCGGGAAACGAAGCAACGCTTCTGTTTCCCCCAATCAGAGCAAAGCTGTGTATTGAAAATTAAAATTAAAATAAATGAAGCAACGCTTCAGATCCCCTACGCTGCGCGCAGAGCGCCACGTGTCAAAATCACACACGTTAGCGCAGGGAGCGCAGCGCCCAAGAAGGCGCGCCCAATCAGATCAAAGCTCTATTTAATGAAGCAACGCTCCAGTTGCGCTGCGCTGTGCGCTGCGCGACACGTGTCAGCGCAGTTGCGCTAGCGCAGTTGCGCTGCGCTTTGCGCTGCGCGACACGTGTCAGCGCAGTTGCGCTAGCGCAGTTGCGCTGCGCGACACGTGTCACGCGCTGGGGCATCTGCGCCAAACAGAATTAAATTTATAAAAAAATCTTTTCTGTTCTTGTTAAAACAAGAAGATTTTCTTCTGTAAAACAGAGGCCTTTGGATTAAAGATCCAACGGTGGGGAAAATTCCCCAAATCACTCAGAGAATTATCTCTTTAACAAACTTTAACTAATTTATGGGCGCTATAAAAAGGACCCTAGACCTCAATTCAAAGGCATCAACATTTCTTGAAAAATCAAGAGCTTCAAACAGAGAGAACTCTGAGAAAAATTTCGAGAAAAAGGTAGAAACCTTCATAAGAGAGAAGAAATTTCTTCTGATAGATCATTGATCTAAAAACAAGATCAATGATCTTCACATAATAAATAGTGCTTTGCACTTCTTATGAACCACTAGTTCTTTAAAACAGGAAAAAATAAAAATAAATAAAAAATAGTGCTTTGCACTTTTATGAACCTTTGGTTTTCTGAGATAAGAAAAAACTTGTTTTTTCTTAGATCTAAATAAAATAGTGCTTTGCACTTCTTTTATGAACCATCGGTTCTTGAATCTAAAAGGTTCTTAAATTAATAGTGCTTTGCACTTTTATGAACCTTTGGTCCTCTGAGATAAGAAAAACAAGAAAAAACTTGTTTTTTCTTAGATCTAAATCAAATAGTGCTTTGCACTTCTTTTATGAACCATTGGTTCTTGAATCTAAAAGATTCTCAAATTAATAGTGCTTTGCACTTATAAATCTGCACTATTGCGCTCTTGGGTTGGCGCAAGCCACCAGAGAGCGCCACGTGTCAGCATCTGAACCAGTTGCGCTACGCGCTTTTAAAATAGAGCTTTGCTCTCTGAAATTGGCGCAACTCACCAGAGCGCGCCATGTGTCAGCAGCGTAAGCGCAGCGCACTAGCGCAGCGCACTGCGCTGCTTGACACGTGTCATCATCATAAGCGCTTGCGCTCTTTGATTGGCGCAAAGCGCCTGAAAATGCAATGCATTTTCTCTGTTAAAAGGGCCAGGCCCAAGTCAAAATGACCTAACAGGCCAAAATAAATTGCAAGGCAATAAATGGGCAGAGCCCAAATAAATTGATACTTTGCATCCTTTATACAAGGGCAGAGCCCAAATAAAATTGATGCCTTGCATCATTCCTAAAAGAACAGAGCCCAAAACAAATTGATGCCCTGCATCCTTTCTGGGCAAAGCCTAAATAAAAATAAAAATAAAAAAGAAATGCAATGCAAAAGCGAATAAAATGTTGAACATTTTCAATTGGACTTAGCCCAATTTTGGGCCGTAAGTCCTTAAATTAAATTGACTGAGCACGACTGCTCTTTTAAATTAATTTATATCCGGTTCGAGGGTACATCTCCGAGCTCCTCTGACACTTATCGTTGTAATCCTTCAACGACGTCAGAGAGGTGACGGGTCCCGACGACCACACACGTCAATATGGACTGCGGGGTCCTTAAACTCGTGGACCGAAACGTCCTTAAATTAACGGTGGACCACTATGTCCTTAAACTGGTATTGGACCACCATGTCCCTAAACTGGCACAATAGAGCCCAAACGCTCTTTTGTCGGATCTAAACGATCCCGTTAAGTTGATCTTAGTTTCAAATTGGACTAACGTATCCTTAACAAACGATTAAGTTGATCTTAGCCTCAAATATGGCTAACGTGTCCTTAAATCAAACCTTCAAACAAACTTTAGTCCCAAATTGGACTATAGATCTCTCAACCAACTTTGGTTCAAGGGTACATCTCTGAACTCCTCTGATATTTGTCGTTGTAATCCTTCAACGTCGTCAGAGAGGTGACGGGTCCTGACAACCACACATTAATACGGACTGTGTGGTCCTTAAACTCATGGACTTATGCGTCCTTAAACCAATATCCTCCCCCAAAATAGGAACGTTGGACCACTATGTTCCTAAACTGGAACAATATAGCCCAAACGCTCTTTTGTCGGATCTAAACGATCCCGTTAAGTTGATCTTAGTCTCAAACTGGACTAACGTATCCTTAACGAACGTTTAAGTTGATCTTAGCCGCAACGCGACTAATGCATCCTTAAACTAAAAACACCAAACCCAAATCTAAGTAAATACGTATTTGGACTAATCCACGTCCTACGGGCGACGACATTACTCAGTCTCCGTATACAATCCACGGGCAACCACAAACAAAACAAACACCCACGACATGAAGTGAAATTCTGGAGAAGGAGAAAGTTGTTACCGCGATGCGGTAGCGTAATTAACTGCACGGGCTTGCGCCTGCAGGGAAGTGTGTCCCCACAATCAAAAACCCCTTAAGCGAGGGGGAATCTGACGAAGTCTGCTACATCGGCCGCATCCGTCTAAACCTCCGATACACGGTGCCATAAATCAACTTGGCATCTTCGGAGAGGTGGACGGATAAAACCAAATAGCATCTGCCCCGAATCTCAGCGTCAGGACATCGCAGTCTTGTGCGCCGCCTTTCGGAGGGGAACAGATTCTAGCACGCCCGGTGGGATCTCTTCCTCTTTCCACTCCACACTTCGTGTGTCGTGTTCGCGAACAAATCGCGGTTTGTTGTGATTGCCTGTGGATTCAAGGTACTAAGATTTGGTGTCTTGCTTTATGCAGAAAACAGAAAATCGATGGCTTCGAACTGCACCGCCCGCAGCGATAACTCTCGCTCCGTCATTGCTGGAGGAGTGACTTATGGGCCCCAAGCGGCCTCCCTTTTCAAAATGCCGGTGGAGCAGGTGGCTCAAGCCATCACTGGACTATTTTTTGGGACCATGCTCCCACCAATGAGCTTCAACGCCCCAATGACATTGCAAGAAGCTCCAAAGAAGTCGGTCTTCGATCGACTTACCACTGCCGCTACCCCTCTCAACGGGTCGTCCAACTCCACTGCTTCAGTTTTTAACAGACTGGGCCAGAGCTCTAACAGGCTCATGAAGAAGCCTGTCATACCAGAAGGCGTTATCCCGAAGCGGATAGCCATTCCAACTCCCGTTCCTGGAAAAATCACCAAGGTTGCTTCCCATGTTCAGAAGTCCGCTTCTGACAAGTTGGCCGTCCCCGTTCAACGGACGTCGATCTTTAAAAAGATGGTACCAGTATATTCTGACCAACACAGGGGGCATGAGGAGGTCACCCCTATAGCTGAAACAACTCCATCAGCACGACATGCCCGACGTCGCTACTGGAGCCGAGTGAGGAAGGCTGGGGGCAACTCCCCCTCTGGACTTACTCCTCCAACTCTAATGGTGGGGATCGATACTGCTGTTCCAACCAGGAACAGCTTTGAGTTGCTGAACTCGGTGCGCAGAAACTCTCCTACTGCGATGCTAAAGCGAACTCCTTCATCTGTGAAGAATATTCCAGAGAAGAAGCTAGAGACGCCCCCTCAACGGCTGTCCTCTAAAATTTACAAAGTCTGGCGACAGGTCCAAGAGTCGGTGATCGATCAAGACTGCCTCCGATGACAGAAAAAGATGAAGTTTCGGCAGGGGAAGGATTATTCTGTCAAACCACAAAAAGCAAAAGCTACTTGGGTGTCCACTACAACGGCTCCCTTAACTCCAATCACTCAAAAAAGGAAGCCGCAAAAAGCCCCTGTGTCTTCGGCAAATCGCAAAGACACCGAACACAAACGCCCCAAGTCTAGGGGCATGGTGGTGCACACTGTTTATATGGCTTCTGGAAAGGAGGAAAGCCGCACTTCTACGGGCCACCGACCGCTCACCCGATCCGTGACGAAAGCCCAGGAGCAACAACAAAAGCTTCAGGAAATGATGACTACAATGGCTGCACTCACTGAGCCAAAAGAAAGCTCTGAAACGTCTTCGGATGAGCGTCAAGAACAAGAAACCGACGCTGACTTTTTACGCAAAGTCCTCGAAAAGAGGGATAAAGAAGCTGCAGAGCAAGCGGCTAACATAAAACAGATGGCGCTCCTCTTCCAAGATATGGTAGGGATGATGTTACAGCCGGACCCTCCTGCTGAAGATCCTCCGATCGTCCTTGAAGACGACAGGGGAGAAACGTCAAATCCTCCACCGGCTCTGTCAACAACCAAGGAGGAGGCAATCTCCAAAGCTGACGTGGACGAATATATAGCTCAGCAGATCCGGGTTCATCAGGCGAATATAGCGGCTGGGCAAATTGCTAGAACCGGACGACCGTATCCGAGCTGGTACGACCAAATCAGTTACCCGCCGGGATATACGATCCCTAAATTCCACGTATATAAAGGGATAGGGAATCCGCATCAGCATGTCGCTCAATTCAGGGCCTTATGCGGCAACACTAGAGGCAATGACAAACTGTTGCTTCGCCAATTCGTCGGCAGCTTAGCAGAAACATCATTTGAATGGTATTCGGAGCTACCTAACGACTCTGTCAAAACATTTGCGGAGATGGAGTTGCTGTTTAGAAAAAGATTCGCGAGTGCTAGTGAACGCACCCCAATAACAGCACTGATAAATGCCAGGATAAGGCCAAGCGAAACGTGGGTCCAATACGCAACACGATGGCGGAACCTATGGTCGAAATGCGAACAACGCATAGAAGAGGCACCTGCGGTAGGCATGTTTGTGGGCACTCTCGATCCGCAGGCGACCATCTCACAATTCATGATGTTCTTCAGGCCGACCACCTTCCAGGCCTTGATTGACAAATTAGCCCAAATGGACCAGATAGGCCATAGACCGTCTCCTCCAAAATCAGATTCCCGAGATGAGAAAGGAAAAGGGAAAGCGATCGTCGTCGCCAATGCTCAACAACAGTCGAGCAACTCAAAGCCGGTCGTTCGCCAAAACAACGTGCGTCCACTCCCATCCCTCGAAGAGAGGCTAGGACGTCCTTACTCGTTTCCTCAGAATAAAACGAGAAGACTGTTCGAGCTGGCCGTGCGCAACAGACTCATTAATCTGCCGAGTCCAAAGCGTCTGTCGCAGCCAAGCGATCTTAATAATCCCAATTATTGCCCTTACCACCAAACGGTAAGTCACCCGATTGAGGATTGTTTCGTCTTTAAGAGATGGATCGAAGATCAGTACCTACAAGGCAAGTTCGCGCTGTCGGAAAACTGGAAGGTAAACCCACCACAGCCACACTCTCCAAAAAAACGGACACGCCGGGGGCAACTTGTTCTTTCGTCGAGGATGAAAACGATGGAGAAAACTTATCGGATGAATCCGAAGACTACGTAGCGACTTGTCATGTGATTTCTCATTCACTGACGGATGATGAGGAGGCTCCTTGCGCTGAGAAATCAATGGCGAACCCTGAGCCAGAGATTCTACAGCCATCAGACGAGTTGATCGATGTCTTCCTAAATGAAATTCGTTTGAAAGCAAAAGCCAATCAAGAGCGTGAAATGGCCATACTGAAAAAAGCCAAGGCATTCCCGTCAAATCAAAAGCCATCCACTGCTGATAAAAACAAATTCAAGACAAGGAAAAGGTTCGCCAAAGCTCTGTCAGTAGGAATGAAGCTACCGCCCTCTGAAGAAAATACTCTCGCTGAGGCAGAGATGCACCCTAACTTCTGTTTATATAATCAGAAGATCATACATCCTACCGAAGAATGCGAATCCTTTAACTGTTGGTGGCAAAGGTATGTCGCTCAAAAGCAACACTTCGACGGGACAAAGTGTGAAGCTTGTGGACATCGGAAAAATGCGATATATGAGCGCAAAAGAGTCGCCGACGATTGCCATATAGCCGACTCTAAGGTATCGCAAATTATCACCTTTGGAAGCAACTCTGACGAAGAAGCTATCCCCAACTCTTCCCTCGGGGAATCTATTTCAAAAATAAAGGAATTGAGAAGCTGCAAGAACGTTCAGCCATGCAATCGCATGCTACTCGGAAAGAATCCCGACCCCGCAAACAACGGAGCGAACAAAAAGGATAAAAGAAAAGGAAAAAAGGCCCTCGTCGCCAGCGCTCAACAATAATCAGGTGACCCTAGACCGGTTGCTTGCCAAAGCAACAAGCGGCAACCCCTCCAGGAAAAGTTGAAACGTCCTTACTCGTTTCCGCAAGATAAAACAAGGGGACTGTTCGAGCTGGCAGTGTGCGACAGACTCATCAATCTGCCGGGTCCAAAACGTCCGTTGCGGCCAGGCGATGTTAATAATCCTAATTATTGCCCTTACCACCAAACAGTAGGTCACCTGATCGAGGACTGCTACGTCTTCAAAAACTGGGTTGAAGACCAATACCAACAGGGCAAGTTTGCGCTGTCTGAGAACTGGAAGGTGAGTCCGCCACAACCGCACGCTCCGAAGAAGATGGATACGCCCGGGGAATCATGTTCATTCATGGAGAAGGACTCATAGACCAAAAAGTCAATAAACCAAATATTCGCCTCAAATACGGCGACAACGGACCGAAACGTCCTTAAACTAACAATGGACCGAGATGTCCTTAAACTAATGATGGACTGCAATGTCCTAAAACTTGCAAATGACCGAAATGTTTTTAAACTACTACCGCAGCATTCTCAGGCTGACGAGAATATAAAAAAAATAAAAAATAAAAAATAAACGGTATGTCCATAAGCAAAATGGGCACGGATGAAAACCCGAAAGGGCTCCGTGAGTAAAAACAGCAGGGCTACCGGCGAGTGTTTGTGAAAACCTGAAAAGGCGCAATCTCGTTAGAAAAAATAAGAAGAATAAAAAGAATTAAAAAAAACAAAAAAAAACGGTATGTCCATAAGCAAAATGGGCACGGATGAAAACCCGAAAGGGCTCCGTGAGTAAAAACAGCAGGGCTACCGGCGAGTGTTCGTGAAAACCCGAAAGGCCGCGACCTCGTTAATAAAAAAAAAGAGAAGAAGAAAATAAAAAAAAACGGTATGTCCATAAGCAAAACGGGCATGGATGAAAACCCGAAAGGGCTCCGTGAGTAAAAACAGCAGGACTACCGGCTGGTGTTTGTGAAAACCCGAAAGGGCGCAACCTCGTCAAAAAACACTTATAGGGTCCTCTCGACCCTATAAGGAGAAACCACCCGCGTGAGATCCTTACGACTCACAAGGGAACAACACACTTAGGAATCCCCACGATTCCTAAGGAAAAAATATACTTGCGAGATCCTCACGACTCGTGAGGAGAACGCTCTTATGGGACCCTCACGGCTCATAAGATTTGAAAGTCTTAAGTTACAGAAACCTTAACCTGTTCTTAAGCAACCCCCACAACCTTCGGTATTGCCCTACAAGCGGCTCATATTGACCCTTGTATACAATTCACGGGCACGAATAAATATTTCCCTAACAAAGTCTCATCCGTGACTAGGGATATGCTTGTACAGCAAACAACACTTGTAGGTCCTCTCGACTTATAATCGACTTATAAGGAGAAAATCCTTTTGTAAGATCCTTACGACTTACAAGAGAACATGCACTTAGGAATCCTCACGATTCCTAAGGAGAAAACACACCTACGAGATCCTCACGACTTGTAGGGAGAAATACTTTTGTGAGACCCTTACGGCTCATGAAGTCAAAAACCTTAGCCGACAGGACCCTTAACCCTGTTTACTAAGCCACCTTTGTTCAACATCGACAGAGGCAAATGATGATTCGCTCCTAGCAATATCCCAGTTGTAGCGATGCTGATGCCTAAACCGGTATCAAATCCCAAGCCCTTTCACGGCAAATGATGATTCGCTCCTGGCAATATCCCAGTTGCAGCGATGCTGATGCCTAAACCGGTATCAAATTCCAAGTCCTTTCATAGCAAATGATGATTCGCTCCTGGCAATAGTCCAGTTGTAGCGATGCTGATGCTAAGATTGACATCAGATTCCAAGTTCCACACTCGCAAAAAAAAAAATCAGCGAGCCAAAAAAAAATGTATACGAAATAGCCGAAATGATGGGGCAACTTGCAAACAAAATCAGCAAGTAAAAATGTATGCATGCAAAATAGCTGAAATGATTGGGCAACTCGCAATAAAAAGCAGCGAGTAAAAAGAAAAATAGCCGAAATGATTGGGCACCGCGAAAAATAGCCGAAATGATTGGGCAATCGCGACCTTCGCGATATAAAAGCTGAAATGATAGAGCATCGCGGAAAGAATAAAAAAATGAAAGAATGAAACTTTTTGCCCTACAGGTAAAATCACATCGATCCATGTATACAATCCAGGGGCACAGATAAAGAGGGAACCATACCTTCCTAACATGCTCCATCAGAAAGCGAAGCCAAATCTCGACGGTTCATAGACAACCTAGAGACAATCTCGACATTTGTCGCAATATTACAGACACGATGTCAACAAATGAAGCAAACGAAGATCCCGAGCTTCAGGGTCTCGACGTCAACATCGACAACTTATAGATCACCAAAAGCGTTTCTCCTCACTCCAACCAGATGCAGACGTGATGTCAACAATCGACCTCAGAGTCGCAATGAAACGGAACCATGGCAAAGTCCCTAGTTCCAAATCTCAATGGCCATATCTGCAGCCCGGAGACCAACAACAGTGGGCCTCCTCATTCCAGCATGACACAGATGTTACACCATTAAACGAAGTCATGGCAAAATCCCAGCTCCACCTCAACATTCGTCTCGATACAGCAGACGAGATGTCAACAATGGCGTTCCTTCGCAGTCCAGCAGGATGCAGATGCAACGTCAACAAAAGACCTCACGGTCGAAACAAAGTGGAGCGACGGCAAAATCCCAGCTCCACCTTAGCATTCGTCTCGTTACAGCAGACGCAATGTCAACAACAGCGTTCCTCCGCAGTCCAGCTGGAGGCAGATGCAACGTCAACAAAAGACCTCACGGTCGAAACAAAGCGGAGTAACGGCAAAATCCCAGCTCCACCTCAGCATTCGTCTCAATACACCAGACGCTGTGTGAGCAAATGAAGCGAAGGCCAAATTCCTAGCTTCAAGGTCTTAACGGCAACTCACATAAAACCGGAAAGACAATCGGAGATCATCTCGCACCAGCACAGAGTGGTCACCACCTTGACGTTCGTCTCGATACAGAAGACGAAATGTCAACCCCAGCATTCTTCCTCCAGCAGGGATTCGGACGTGACAAAGCAAACAAAGCGAAGGCCACATTCATAGCTTCAACGTCTTTACGGTAACTCACATAAAACTGGAAAGACAATCGGAGATCATCTCGCACCAGCACAGAGTGGTCACCACCTTGACGTTCGTCTCGATACAGCAGACGAAATGTCAACCCCAGCATTCTTCCTCCAACAGGATTTGGACACACCAAAGCAAACGAAGCGAAGGCCACATTCCTAGCTTCGACGTCTTGACGGTAACTCATATAAAACCGGAAAGACAATCGGAGATCATCTCGCACCAGCACAGAATGGTCACCACCTCGACGTCCGTCTCAATACAGCAGACGAGATGTCACCCCAACGTTCGTCTCGACACAGCAGACGCAACGTCATTAAACGAATGGAGCCACGGCAAAATCCCTAGTTCCAAACCTCGACGGTTCACCAGCAACCTAGAGACAATCTCGACATCCGTCTCGATACAGTAGACGAGATGTCACCCCAACGTTCGTCTCGACACTTCAGACGCAACGTGGAGCCACGGCAAAATCCCTAGTTCCAAACCTCGGCGGTTCACCAGTAACCTAGAGACAACCTCGACGTCCGTCTCGATACAGCAGACGAGATGTCACCCCAACGTTCGTCTCGATACAGCAGACGCAACGTCATCAAACAAACGGAGCCACGGCAAAATCCCTAGTTCCCACCGCAACATTCGTCTCGATACAGCAGACGCAATGCCAGCAAACGAAGCAAAGGCCAAATTCCTAGCTTCGGGGTCTTGACGGCAACTCATATAAAGCCCAAAAGACTATCGGAGATCATCCCCACACCAGCGCGGAGTGGTTATGACTCATCGGGGCTCACCAAAATAAGCCTAACCTCAAGTAAAAAGCGATTTGGCAAATTCCTAACGCTTGCTCTTCCGACGGTCAAACTGCCAAGGAGGATTGCTTGAAGACGTCTTGTCCAGCCCCCGAAGGGATCAGAGACACGGCAGTCGCAGGGCTACTCGAACAGCACGATTGCCTATCGAGGACTATATCAGCTTATGCGACGGTACGATGGCCAAAACCCTAAGTACCATGTTCCCCTCCGAATGGCGGCCGAGACGTTAGGACGTCCTGCCTGAGATTCGGGGCAGATGCCAATAGGTGCTATCCGTCTGCCTCTCCGAAGATGCCAAGTTGATTTATGGCACCATGTATCGGAGGTTTAGACGGATGCGGCCGATGTAGCAGACTTCGTCAGATTCCCCCTCAGGGTGAGGGGTTTTTGATTGTGGGGACGCTCTTCCCTGCAGGCGCAAGCCCCTGCAGTTAATTACGCTACCGCGTCGCGGTAACAACTTTCTCCTTCTCCAGATGGTCACTTCGTGTCGTGTGTTTTTGTTTTATGTTTTGCTGCCCGTGGATCGTTTACGGAGACCGAGTTATGTCGTCGCCCGTAGGGCATGGACTAGTCCAAATCCGTGTTATCTTAGATTTGGGTTTGGGGGTTTGGTTTGAGGCTAGCCATGCTTGAGGCTAAGATCAACTCAAACATTTGTTAAGGACACATTAGTCTAGTTTAAGGCTAAGATCAACTTAACAGGATCGTTTAGATCCGACAAAGGAGTGTTTGGACTCCATTGTTCCAGTTTTAGGACATAGTGGTCCATCGTATGTGTGGCCGTCGGGACCCGTCACCTCTCTGACGACGTTGAAGGATTACAACGACGAATGTCAGAGGAGTTCAGAGATGTACCCTCGAGCCAGAGTTAATTAGGGGGATTCATAGTCCAGTCTGCTTAAGGGTTTAAGGACGCGTTAGCCATCTTTGAGGCTAAGATCAACTTAAACAGGACCGTTTAGATCCGACGAAAGAGCATATGGAGGCTCTATGGTTCTAGTTTAAGGACATTGCGGTCCATGGGTAGTTTAAGGACATTGCGGTCCATGGGTAGTTTAAGGACATTGCGGTCCATGGGTAGTTTTAAGACATCTCGGTCCATGGGTAGTTTTAAGACATCTCGGTCAAGGTTAAGGACGTCATAGTCCATGGGTTTAAGGACTCCACAGTCCGGTATGTGCTCTGGATGCTTCACACGGGTTCACTGCCGTGCTAGGCGAGGACCAGGCTCCGCTCTGGATGCTTCGCACGGGTTCACTGCCGTGCTCTGCGAGGACCAGGATCCGCTCTGGACGTTTTCCACGGGGTCAAAGAGTGACGTTATCCGCGTTCCACGTAACCAGGAATTTTGCATTATGCATGGGTTTAAGGACCCCACAGTCCATATCATGAGTGGTCATCGGGACCCGTCACCTCTTTGAAGACATTGAGGGATTACAATACCAAGTATCAAAGGAGTGAAGAGATGTACCCTAGAACCGGGGTGGATTAAATAGTCCCTGGCCCAATTTGGGTCAAGACTGATCAATTATGTTATGAGCCCATCGGCCCAGTTAATCACAAATTGAGGACTTATGGCCAGCTTGGGCTGAGTCCAGTCAGGTCTAGAATGTTGACTTTTTGTTGGTCCATTGAGGGAAAGGCTTTGCCTCTATCCCTTTAGCCAATTGGGCCAAAGCCTAGTGTTAAACACTTCAGAGCAATCAGTGTTGAACACTGGGAATGAGGTTAACAAGTTAGTGTTCAACACTAAGAGATAATCGGTGTTAAACACCAGCAATAAGGCTTTTTCAAATTAGTGTTAAACACTAAAACAGATCAGTGTTGAACACTGCCAATAAGGCTTTTTTAATCATTGTTGAATGCTAAGGCCCAACAGTGTTTTGACACTGGGTTTGAGAGTTCCAATTTAGTGTTGAACACTAAGGCAAAAGGGGTCACGTGGCAACACGTGGGAGCGCCCTCTTTTCAATGGTTCAGCTGAGATTACTGCATCTTTCAGAGTATCACGTGTCATCACGTGACGGGCATTCATATGCTCGTTTGTTAGAGATTTTGTTAGGGGTCACGTGAAGGACAGCCTCAAAGGGTTTTCTGTAGATCTTTTGGGGGGGTCACGTGGTGACACGTGACTCTTCTTTTCTGTGGTTGTTAGGAGATCTGTTAATCCCTTTCAGGAATTAAATTCCTCGTAGGGTTGAACCCTGACAATAATTTCAAAGGAATTAAATTCCTAGTTTCTTTTGAAGAGTTGAACTCTGAATTTTCTGTAGGAATTAAATTCCTTATATATGTGAAGAACTGAATAGGGTTAAACCCTAATAAAGGCTTTTAAGGAATTGAACTCCCATTCTCTGTTAATTTATGATTAAGGGAATTAAATTCCCGCTGTTTCAACAGAACTAGGTTCTTAATTAGGGTTAAACCCTGTTTCTCTTTGTTCTGAAGGAATTAAATTCCCATGATACAGGGTCAAGCCCTAATTTTATCTTAAAGGAATTAAATTCCTATAGTTCTGCGAGAATTGAATTCTCATGCTTGCATTCCCTCTCTATGTTTTGGATCTGCATGGCAGGATCTCAACCCATCGAGAATTAAATTCTCAACTTCAAGGGGAGATGTGCTCTTTGCAGATCCTCTATCAAAGAGAGAAGAAATAAGTTCTTCTGTTTTATATATCAGAGTTAAACTCTGTTGAGAATTAAATTCTCTTTCTTTCAAAAGGCCTTCCCTTTCTTACCTAGGGTTTTTTGCAGAAGATCCAAGTCTTTTCAAAGTATCAAAGCTCTCCTCCTTTTTCTTCCCTCTGCGTACGTATCTCTGTCCTTCTTTTTTGTGTGTCTTGGCTCCTATTTATAGGAGAAGCAGCCGAATGAATTAGTTTTTGATGAATCTTTACTGAGAGATTTGATTTGCATCCATCATTCGTTTTGGACCTTTGGATTATTGGGTGAATTTTATTCACCATTGGATTTTAAATCCAGAGATTCTCCTTTGTTATTTTGGTTAGATTTAAGGGGGAAATCTTTCCAAACCCGAGATTTTCCATAGATAAATGATATTTAATCATCTCTGAGTCTTTAATTTGATTGGTCCCAGATACTCACTTTCCTTTGGAAGGATTCAAATTTCCTTCAGAATTTAATTCTGCCGTCAACATGGGCTTTGAAAGCCGGTCACGTGTGACCACGTGACCCATGGTCACGTGCGGACACGTGACCCCCTTTTGGAATGAGCCTTCCTCTTTCTCTTGCGTCTGTCTTCTGATTGCTGCTTTAATGTCACGTGCTACCACGTGACCCCCGGTCACGTGTGAGCACGTGACCCCTGTCTGGCACTTCTTTCCTCGGTTCAATTGGAGAGCGAGTTTGCTGCTTTGAACGTCACGTGTCGACACGTGACCCTGGTCACGTGGGAGCACGTGACCTCTTCTGAAGCTCTTTTCCTTGACTTTGCTCAGCGAATCGATGTGCGCCTTTTCTGCACTTTATAGGTCACGTGTCGACACGTGACTGCTGGTCACGTGTAAGCACGTGGCCCCCTTTTTGAAGCTTTCCACAGAAGCTTTCCTGATTTTAAATCAGGAAACAAATGCCCCCACAGCGTTGTTCTCACGTGTCAGCACGTGAGTGCAACGCTGTCTCCTCTCGCGACCGTTGGATTCCTTTAGGGATCTGGGGAGATGAAACGTTTCCATTGTTTTCTATAAATGCCGCTGTCTCTTCATAGGAGCCTTCACTCTTCTCGTCTTCTTCCTCTGAGAACTTTTTCTTTGAGAATTTAATTCTCTTCATCCAGAGCTTAGTTCTCTGTTTTCAAAATTTTCCAGAGTTTAACTCTGTCAACGGATCCCTTTCCCTCAGGTAATAATGTCGAACGGCCAAAGCGCCTTCGTCTTTGAAAGAATTCCTTGGATTTCAAATCCATATTAAGGGTTTCGCAAAGAACCCATTTTTTTTTCTTCAAGTTTTTTCATAAGAACAGGGAACCTTCGAACTGTAGATCTCTTAGGGTTTAGGTGATCTTCGGGGAGATGATGACAGCGTTTCAACTCCATGGACTTTAATTCCATCAAAATTATTTCTGGGAATTTAATTCCCTTTTTCCTAATAAGGAATTTAATTCCTATGAAGAACTCAATTTCTTCACCCAGAGGCTCCTTGAGGTCTCTTGGCCCGAGGCTGTTCTTCTGCAATTAATGCGATGGGGATTTTGTAATGATGTCTTCTGTGGGAATTTAATTCCTTTGATTTTTCTGGGTTCGTTGTAGAGTCCTAGACAGATCTTGTTGAGGGGAATATGCATGGTTACCACCTTTTATTAAATGAGGATATTCCCTTTGTTCTATTGTAACGTTTTGGCCTTATTATTAACGAGCCGTCATCCGGATTCTGTGGGGTCCACATGTTTTGTGGTCAACGGTCCCAAGAAACCCTGCTGTTGCTTTCTTTAACTAGTCTTCATGTTCATGCATGAGTGTACATTGCCGACTTTTCTTCTAACGGTCCTCCTTTATTGGTTTTCAGGTGCGATGGCTTCTGTTCCACGCTTTCCTTTTTCTCGCTCAGAGGCCGCTTTTCCTCAGTCACCATCTGATGAGGAAGCGATGGCAATGATTCGGGCGCATGACCCGAGCTGTAGCAACCTTCTTCAATGGGGATCTTGGTATAGTCAGATTATTCAAGGTGGCAGGAGTTTTCTTTGCGCGGTGCCAACGGAGCCTACTTTCCCATTTCTACCGATGGATCCTCCAAGGACAGCTTTCGCCGTGGAAATGCCCAACTGGACTCCAACGGGGAGGCTGGAGCCTTCGACGACCGGTATTCCGAACCACCCGATCCCGGCTATAGACATCTTGGGGCGACGCATTTGCCAGGGTGAGGCCCATCCGTGGGGGCAAATTTATAAGATAGGGCTCACTCCTAGGCATCCTACGGGCTATCTTCTCTGGGTTCGCTACATCCTTTCTGCCCATCGGGTGCGATTGCAGAAAGTCGGGCTTTATCAGGCCGTATACGCGTCGCTATTCCATTACAAGTCCCCGCATGCCTGGTGGGTCAAGGCGTTTTTGAACCAGTGGAATCTTCCCACTAATACTTTTCTTCTGGGAGATCGCGAGGTTTCGATTTCTTTAGCCGAATTTTATGATATTTCGGGGTTGCCGATAAGGGGTAATATGTACGAGGAGTTGCTGCCTCCTGACGAGTACGTTTTTGAACCTGAGCCCGCCCCAGTTGACGGCTTATCTGCTGAGAATGCTGTTCGACACAAGCGCCCTAGTTTAATTAGGGCCCTAGGCATTTTTGATCGATTATTCACCGAGTCTGAGGAGCAAGGCGTTACTTTCAAGAGCTTCATTGCTCGTTTCATTCGTGAGGACGCCTTACCGAAGACAGCCCCGAAGTTTGCCAACATTGGGGACCCCTTTGGGTTTGGTCCGAAGAGGTTGCCGACCAACGAATCAGATCTACCTCAGTATTACATCCCTATCATATCGCCGATCTCTTTTGAATCCATTGCTGCCCCAGGCATGGACGAGGAGACGTTCTTTGTGGGGTTTATTAGCGTCTGGCTAAGTTGGTTCGTTATCCCCATGCATCGCCGCTTCATGAGAGCCTCGGTCATCTACCCGGCGCATCGTATTGCTGAGGGGACGCGGTTGGCCATTGGCATCCCGGCCCTGGCGCACCTCTATAATGGATTGGGCACTGTGGCTAATACCTCTACGCCTGGCGTGGACGTAGTGAACTTTTCGCTTCATTACTTCACGTCGTGGATTGAAATGCACGTGCTGGGGTCTTTTGCTATGCATCAGAGGCCTGCTTTTTACGACGCCTATACCTTCCCGCGACTTATGCGACTGGTGGGTGCTTCCGCTGCCGATCCAACTCAATTTGGGGCTATTAGGGTGTTGATTTCCCCTCACGCCACCGCCGGCGGGTTAGCTTTTAACGATCGGGTTCTGTCTTCTCCTTCAGGTCCTGTTCAGCAACTTTGGGACCAGTCAAAGGACAACGCGCCTTCTCTGAAGCCCCGAGAGGCCACGTACTTGTATTCAATTAGACCGGGCTACTTGGTGTTTCGCCAGGATAGTGCAGCTCTTTTTATGCGGTACAATCCTCATCGATTTGCCCGTCAGCTCGGATATGACCAGGGTGTTCCTTTTGAGGCCTTTATGATCGCTCCAATTCCTTCGCTCGATGCTGTTCGTGATGCCGCCCATCATTTCATGAGGCTGAACACCGGCTCTCATTTCATGGTCCCTGAAGCCGAGTACATCCCTCGATGCGTGGGTGCATTTACAGGCTGGTATCTCCATCGGGTCACCCCAATTATTGCTGAAGAAAGAAGGGTTCTTCTTGGTCATGACGCCCCTCCTCAGGTATCGAGAGTTGAGTTGCGACCGAGGGTTCCAGTCCGCTTCCCTTTGAGGGAGATTGGCGCTGCCCTCATTCCGGGGGAGTCAGGGGTAGACCTTACTCCGACCGCTGGTATGCCCTTGGGTTCCTGATCGCGAGGTAGGCGGGCTCCGGTAGTAGCACCTCTGCCGGTGGCGGCACCCCCCCCGCGGCGTCGACGACGTCGACGTCGTCTTTGGTCGTGACACCGAGCGAGAGTAACAGGGACAAGGGCGTTGAAGGCGATGTGGGCCAGCGTCGCCCTAAGGCTTCGCGAGGGAGGAAGCGGTCATCTTCAGCGACCGGCTCTGGGTCTAAGCGACGGAAGAAAGTGGCTACTACCCCGCTTGATTCTGTGGTGGAATCTGAGCCTATCCTTGAAGACGAACCCTTGGCCTTGCAAGCGTCTGACACTGTACTTCTCTTTCCGAGTTTGGCTGACGAGGAGGCTGCACAACTGGCCGAAGCCTTACGGCGTTCGAAAGACCGTCCCATAATGCCAAGGTTCCGAAGAAGTCTTATCCCGCTGTAATTTTTTACGAAGACCCTTCGTGGATTCGGCGGCGATTTATCGGCCCTTTGGAGGAATGGGGGGAAAGGGCTTTGAAGCAGGTCGCTTCAGAAGACGCTGCTGATGCACTTTCTTTATGGACCGGCGGTCATGAATCTACCCTTAAACCCCGGCGGGATCACCTTCTTGAGAAGGAGGAACGGCTTGAAGCAGCCATGTTGAGGGCTTCTTTGCGTATAGGTACGTTGTGCTTCTCTTGTAGTCTCTTCGCTTATTTATGCTCGCGGGTATGTATCATTTATTTGAACCGTGCAGAGTCTTCGATGCTGGGGGAGCTCCCTACTGGCCTTTTAAAGCTAAAGCCCGCCGAAACTCTTAATGCAGCCTTGCTGGACGTGGAGGGGGCTGATGAGGCTGCTCTTCTCACGATAGAACCTCCAGCGGCGGTTCTTGAACAGGGAGTGCTTGCTCCTTTAGGGAAGGTTCCCTTGGAGGCTGCCGCCCCAATGGTTCTTGCTGAGGTCGGCTCGAGGGTCGGAAGCGAAGTAGTCGGGGCTCCTCTCCCTTTGTTGGAGCCTGAGGTCCCGGCAGAGAATGTTGAAGCCGCTATCCCCCCGGCTCAGAATGGGAGGAGTGTTGAAGGTATCCATCTGCGTTTTAATTTAGTAACCCCTTCATAGTCTGAACTCTTTTATCTTTCCCAGAATTGCGCGGCTTAGCGACCACGATCGCGGACCTGTCGCCTCGCCAGTCATTTCAGCGTTTACTGGAGATGGCAGCTCCGCAGGCAATCTCCCCTCAGCGTATTGTCCTTTCCTCTGGGCAAGGTTAGTGTCATTCGCCGTTTTTTTTTACCATAGTATTGTTACTATTTTGCGAAATGACGTTGATGTCTCTTATAGTTTTAGAAGCCGATGATGAGGTCGAGGTCGTTGAAGGGCCAGGGGAACCTTCAACTCCTACTTGCATGACTGTCGGTGAGTGACATTTTATCATAGTCCCGTTCATTCTGTGTTTAAAAGTTTTACTAACATCTGCCAAATCTGAACAGCCCTGCCAGTCTCCATGGCTTTGGAATCACGCATTGTGATGTCGTCCGGCCCCTACGCTTTGCGGGCTTCAGAACGCTTGGCCCAATTGAGCCTGGTCTCCCTATCTTCTTTCATCGAGGAGCTCCGTGCTGGTAGTACAACTACGGCCGAAGCGTTCGCCGCTGAAGCTAACGGCTCCCTCCCTTTTCTCGCCACCTATCACAGCGAGGAGGTGGTGCGGGTCTGGGTGGAGTTCTGTAGGAAGGTGGAGGCTTGTTTGTACGCTCTCGAGTGTTCTCGCCTTTCCTCAGAGGCCGTGGCTGCAAAGGCGGAGTTACGAGGTCTGATAGCACGACATGCGGCCAACATGACGTCGTGCGAGAAGAGACTTGGCCGCAAGTTCTCGGAGAGGGAGCTAGCCTCCAAGGCGTTGAGCGAGCTTCAGACTAGCCTCACAGCTAAAGCCAACAAAGCATATGACCTTTGGCGAGTGCTTCAGGAGTCCATCAAGGAGGTGGTGGCTCTTGATAAAGCCGCCACGTTTACTTGCGAGAGGGTTGAGGCTCACAAGGCCACTGAAAAAGAGCTTGAAGCTCGGCTCGCTTCATATCAGGCCCAGCAAGCTCAGGCGGAGGCCCGTCTTCTGGAGATCTTGCATCATGAAGCCGTGTCTCAACAACAAAACGATGAGCTGGTAAAACTGTTGCACCACCCGCCGGCTTGAGGAATTGTATCTTTTTTTTTTGTATATACTCATGGATAGGAGTATCTTTCTTTTGTTTTCTTTCATGAATCGCGCTTTGTATCCATTTTGGCTCATGAATAAAAGATACAATCTTCCTTTCAATGGTGTGTCGTTTTTCTTTTTATTGAATGCATTCTGTGGATATTCTATCTTGATCTCCTTGCAGGACAGTGATGGTTCAGGATTCAGGGTTAAGCTCTGCTTCCTAAGACTTCTGCGTTTTACGAGCCCCGAGGGTCTCATAAAGAGTTTTCCTCCCGGCCGTGAGGACTTGTAAGTGCTGGATGCGGTTACCCTTGTCCGTGTTTTACGGAGTCAGGGGTTTCTCCAGATATTGTAGTTTAAAGACGTCGCGGTCAAGGTTAAGGACCTCATAGTCCGTGGATTTAAGGACTCCACAGTCCGATGTTAGTTTTAATACATCACGGTCAAGGTTAAGGACCTCATAGTCCGTGGATTTAGGGACTCCACAGTCCGATGTTAGTTTTAAGACATCACGGTCAAGGTTAAGGACCTCATAGTCCGTGGATTTAGGGACTCCACAGTCCGATGTTCGGTTGCAGGGACCCGTCACCTCTTTGAAGACGTTGAGGAATTACAACGCCAGGCATCAAAGGAGTGAAGAGATGTACCCTTAAACCGAGGAAAAAATCTGTAAGGGATAGGGGTGGTTGATCGTTAGTTTTAAGACATCGCGGTCGAGGTTAAGGACGTCATAGTCCGTGGATTTTAAGGACTCCACAGTCCGGTGTTTGCTCTGGATGCTTCACACGGGTTCACTGCCGTGCTTGGCGAGGACCAGGCTCCGCTCTGGGCGTTTTCCACGGGGTCAAAGAGTGACGTTATCCACGTTCCACGTAACCAGGAATTTTGCACTAGATGCTTCACACGGGTTCACTGCCGTGCTCGGCGAGGACTAGGCTCCGCTCTAGATGCTTCACACGGGTTCACTGTCGTGCTCTGCGAGGACCAGGATCCGCTCTGGACGTTTTCCACGGGGTGAAAGAGTGACATTATCCGCGTTCCACGTAACCAGGAAGTTTGCACTAGATGCTTCACACGGGTTCATTGCCGTGCTCGGCGAGGACTAGGCTCCGCTCTGGATGCTTCACACGGGTTCACTTCCGTGCTCTGCGAGGACCAGGATCCGCTCTGGACGCTTTCCACGGGGTCAAAGAGTGACATTATCCGCTTTCCACGTAACCAGGAAGTTTGCACTAGATGCTTCACCCGGGTTCACTGCCGCGTTAGGCGAGGACTAGGCTCCGCTCTGGATGCTTCACACGAGTTCACTGCCGTGCTCTGCGAGGACCAGGATCCGCTCTGGACGCTTTCCACGGGGTCAAAGAGTGACATTATCCGCTTTCCACGTAACCAGGAAGTTTGCACTAGATGCTTCACACGGGTTCACTGCCGCGTTAGGCGAGGACTAGGCTCCGCTCTGGATGCTTCACACGGGTTCACTGCCGTGCTCTGTGAGGACCAGGATCCACTCTGGACGCTTTCCACGGGGTCAAAGAGTGACATTATCCGCTTTCCACGTAACCAGGAAGTTTGCACTAGATGCTTCACACGGGTTCATCGCCGCGTTAGGCGAGGACTAGGCTCCGCTCTGGATACTTCACACGGGTTCACTGCCGTGCTCTGCGAGGACCAGGATCCGCTCTGGACGCTTTCCACGGGGTCAAAGAGTGACATTATCCGCTTTCCACGTAACCAGGAAGTTTGCTGATTGTATCCGCGTTTTACGGGATGAAGGTTTGGCGATATGTATACCACCGCTCCATGGAACTGGGAGTTGCTGTTGTTCCGCTTAGCTTGATGTTGTGTCTGCTGACGCGAGAAGAACGTCGAGATGATCTCTAGGCTATTGGTGAACCGTCGAGATTTGGCTTCTTCTTGTGATGAAACCTGGGGAAGGAGTATGATCCCTTCTTTGTTTGCGCTTCTGAATTGCACACAGGGATAGATGTAACATCACCTGCAGGGTGCGGATTTCACTTTTATTTTATTTATTTTTCCGCGATGCTCTATCATTTCAGCTTTTCATGTCGCGAAAATTGCGATTGCCCAATCATTTCGGCTATTTGTTTCATTTTCACTCGCTGTTGTTTTTTTTTTTATTGCGAGCTGCCCCATCATTTCGGCCATTTTGTCATGCATACATTTTTACTTGCTGCTTTTTATTGCAAGTTGCCCCATCATTTCGGCTATTTTGTAATGCATGCGTGGTTCGCTAGCTTTTTCGCTGCAAGCTCGGATTTTTGGATACCGGTTTCAGCATCAGCACCGCTACAACTGGAATGTTGCCAGGAGCGAATCATCATTTGCCTCTGTCGATGTTTGAACAAAGGTGGCTTAGTAAACAGGGTTAAGGGTCCTGCCGACCAAGGCTTTTGACTTCGTGAGCCGTAAGGGTCTCACAAAGGTGTTTCTCCCTACAAGTCGTGAGGATCTTGCAGGTGTGTTTTCTCCTTAAGGATCGTGAGGATTCTTAAGTGCGTGTTCTCTTGTAAGTCGTAAGGATCTTACAAAGAGGATTTTCTCCTTATAAGTCGAGAGGACTTACCAGGGTTGTTCACCATATGGATATATCCCCAGTCACGGGTGGGACTTTGTTAGGGAAACGTTTGTTCGCGCCCGTGGATTGTATACAAGGGTCAGTACGAGCCGCTTGTAGGGCAATATCGAAGGTTGTGGAGGATTCGCTTAAGAACAGGTTTAGGTTTCTGTAACTTAAGACTTTCAAGTCTTATGAGCCGTGAGGGTCTCATGAGAGAATTCTCCTTACGAGTCGTGAGGATCTCGTAAGTGTATTTTCTCCTTAGGAATCGTGAGGATCCCTAAGTGTGTTGCTCCTTTGTGAGTCGTAAGGATCTCACGCAGGTGATTTCTCCTTACAAGGTCGAGAGGACCCTATAAGTGTCTTTTAACGAGGTTGCGCCCTTTCGGGTTTTCACAAACACTCGCCGGTAGTCCTGCTGTTTTTACTCACGGAGCCCTTTCGGGTTTTCATCCGTGCCCATTTTGCTTTATGGACATACCATTTTCTTTTCTTCTTCTTTTATTTTATTTATTTTTTTTTTCTTTTCTCGTCAACCTGAGGATGCTGCGGTAGTAGTTTAGGGACGTTTCGGTCCGTCGTTAGTTTAAGGACGTTTCGGTCCGTTGTTAGTTTAAAAACGTTTCGGTCTGTTGTTAGTTTAAGGACGTTTCGGTCCGTTGTTAGTTTAAAGACGTTTCGGTCTGTTGATAGTTTAAGGACGTTTCGGTCCATTGTTAGTTTAAAGACGTTTCGGTCCGTTGATAGTTTAAGGACGTTTCGGTCCGTTTTTATGGGAGGGCCAGCTACGGCTTGTAAAGTCTAAGCCTAGGAAGATAGCGAGCGGACATAGTCGTCGTCATCTATCATTGACCAAGGCTATGGCTCATTAAGCGTAGTATTTCTTTAAGAAACGGCCGTTTATTGGCCTGAAAGGTCTTTCACCGTGCATGTCCATGAGTAGATAGGCTCCACCCTGGTAGACCTTGTCTATGATGTAAGGGCCTTCGTAGTTTGGCTCAAATTTCCCCCGCTTGGCACGATTGGGGATCATAGGTCTTTTGACCACTAGCACGAGTTCGCCTTGTCGGAATGTCCTCGGCCTGGTCAATCTTTCGTAAGAGCGCGTCATCTTTGCTTTGTAGGCTTCCAGATGTTGTTGCGCTATGAGCCGGGTTTCGTCGAGGGCATCAAGCTCCTCAAGCCGAAGGTGAGCATTTTCTTCGTCCGTCAGCTCGTGGTGGACTGCCACTCGTAGAGAGGGTAACTCTACTTCGAGGGGGAGCACTGCTTCCGTCCCAAATACCAACGCGTACGGTGTCGTGTTCGTGGCCGTCTTGAATGTAGTTCGATAAGCCCAAAGGTCTTCTTGCAGCCTCTCGTGCCAGTCTCTCTTATTCCGGGAAACGGTCTTTTTTATGATCTTCGTCAAGGTCTTATTGAAGGCCTCGGCCAGACCGTTGGCTCGTGGGTTGTAAACTGAAGAATACCTCCAATTTATATTGTGCTGTTGCGCGAAGCGGCTAATCTTATGGCTTCTGTAGGCTGGCCCGTTATCGGAGATAATCCGCAGTGGGGTTCCAAACCGGTAGATAACGTGCGTCTTGAAGAAATGGAGGATATTCTCCGTCTTCACTTCCCTCAGTGGTATTGCTTCTGCCCATTTGGAGAAGTAATCAGTTGTCGCCAGGATAAAACGATGTCCCCGAGATGATGCCGGCTCGATGGGGCCGACTATGTCAGTTCCCCACATTTTGAATGGCCAGCTGGCCACCATTGGGTGTAGTGGATTTGGGTGTTAATGGATAAAGTCTCCATGAATCTGGCACGAGTGGCATTGCCTCGCGTATTCGAGGCAGTCCTGGATCATCGTGGGCCAGTAGTAACCCATCCGTTTAATTTTTAACTTCATCTTTGGGCCTGCTTGATGAGAACCGCAAAGTCCGTCATGAACTTCCTGAACGACTTTTTCTGCTTCGTCAGGTCCTAAGCATCTCAGCCATAGAGAATCAAGCGATCTCTTGTATAGAGTATCGTTGACGAAAGCGAAAGATAGAGCCCGTTTCATGAGCTGATGTCTTGAGGACGCTTCTTTGGGCATTCGGCGGGACTTAAAGTAGTCTATGAAGACTTCCCTCCAGTCCTCGGCCTTCTCTTGGTCTTTTATTTGTAAGGATCCGCTCGGTCGCTCCCGCTTTATGTAGTTCCGGAGATAGTTCTGCCGGGGTGAGCACTCGACGGCTTTGTACCACGATTCTGACATCATCGAGGTTCTCGTCAGCCAGTTCTTTAGCGAGTTTGGCCAGCACGTCTGCTTTGCTGTTCTCCGCGCGCGGTATGTTCTCTAAAATATAGGAGGGAATTTAGGCCAATAGTTGTTGCACCCTTTCGCCGTACTTCACCAACTCCGGTTTGCACGTTTGGTAGTCACCGTTTACTTGACTAACGACTAGCTGAGAATCTCCGTATATAAGGAGGTCTTCAATTCCCATGTCGATGGCGATTTCGAGGCCTGCTATTAGTGCTTCATATTCAGCCTCATTGTTTGTCCTCGGCTCTGTCAAGGAGAAGGCGAAACGCATTATCCCTCCTTGTGGGGTTGCAAAAATGAGGCCTATCCCCGATTTGATCATTGGGATACCTTGCTTTTGTTTCTTTACGGAGGACGCTCCATCGAAATAGAGTTCCCATCGGGTGCTTCCGCCGCTAATCGCATCAAATGCATGCTCGTCCGACAAATCACAATTCAAAGGAGAATCGGCCGGTACCGGGTGCTCAGCGAGGAAATCGGCAATGGCCTGGCCTTTTACTGCCTTGAGAGGTTGTTATGTTATCGAGAACTCCATCAAGAGCAGGGCCCATTTAGCGAGTCGTCCCGTCAATATGGCTTTTGACATCAAGTATTTAAGGGGGTCCACCTTTGAAACAAGACGGACTTCATGCGCCAACGCATAGTGCCTGAGCTTTGTCACCGCGAAGATTAAGGCCAAGCAATGTTTTTCAATGGGAGAGTAGTTGCTTTCGGCCCCCAGTAGAACTCGACTTAAGTAGTAGAGCGCTCTCTCTTTCCTCTGATCATTCTCTTGCGCCCATAATGCGCCCAGGGAACCTTCGAGGGCGGTTGTATAAAGAATGAGGGGTTTTCCCTTGACCGACGCGGCCAACACCGGAGGGTTCTGCAGGTACTGCTTGATCTCGTCTAGTGCACCTTGGCATTTCTGATCCCAGACGAATGGGGTTCCCTTCTTCATCAGGTGGCTGTAAGGACGGCACTTGCCCGAAAGATTGGCGATAAACCGCCGGATGTATGCGAGCTTCCCTTGGAGAGACCGCAACTGTTTGAGGGTTCTCGGCGGAGGCATCTCCATGATTGCTTTAATCTTTGACGGATCTATCTCAATACCCCGGTGTCGGATGACGAATCTCAGGAATTTTCCCGAGGAGACTCCAAACGCGCATTTGAGGGGATTCATCTTCAGATTATATTGCCGAAGGCGTTGAAATACAGTCTCCAGATGCTTTAAGTGATCTTCGTATGACATACTCTTTACTACGAGGTCATCGATGTAGCACTCGACGATGTTATGTATGAGGTCGTCGAAGATCTTTGTCATGGCCCTTTGATAGGTAGCGCCGGCGTTCTTTAGACCAAAGGGCATAACCCTGTAGCAAAATACACCCAAAGGGGTCCGGAAAGCGGTGTGCTTCTGGTCTTCGGGATGCATCTTTATCTGATTGTATCCTGAGGAACCGTCCATAAAGGAGAAGATCTCGTGAGTGGACGTGTTATCTATCATTAGCTCGGTTACCGGCACCGGGAAATCATCCTTTGGACAGGCTTTATTGAGATCCCTAAAATCCACGCATATGCGTACCGTCCCATTCTTCTTCATTACCGGGACGATATTGGCGATCCAATCGGGATACTGGACTTCTTGGATAAACCCAGAATCGATCAGCTTCTTGACTTCGGCGTTGATGCTCATCTCAAGCTCGAGTCGCATCCTTCTTGGCGCTTGCTTGACTGGCTTGATATCCGGGGATATTGCTAATTTATGCACGGCAACCTCCGGATCTAATCCTGGCATCTCAGAGTAGTTCCACGCGAAGCAGTCTTTATGCCGTAGTAGCACGTTTTTTAACGCGGCCACCTTTTCTTCAGAGAGTAGCTCGCTGACGAATGTCGGTCGCGGGTCCTCTGCCGATCCCAACTCAATCTTCCTGAGGTTATCTGCAGTAGTATGTATACCGTCTTCCAGTTCTTTCGGAGCGGGCGGAAATTCTGAGATCACCTCATCATCGCTGTTTTCAAAGCATCGGGGAAGGTCATCTATCGTAATCGTATAACAGGTGCGAATCCGCTCTCGGGACTGAGGCGGATCCGGTTCTGCTCTTGCGGCTTTGGGCTCGTGCTTTCATGGCGGCGTTACCCTCCAGCTGTTGGATAAAGCGAATCTGCCCCGTCGGTACTGGTCTTCGACCCAGTTCTTGAAGGTGAAGCAGTCTTCGGTAGGATGTCCTATGGCTTGGTGATAAGAGCAATAGCTCGAACGAGAAGCCTTGTTGGTTTGCTCAGGGTGTTTAGACTCCGGAAGCACGATCATTTGATGTTTTAAAGCGAGCTTGAGCAGCTTCTCCGTCTTGTTTCGGGGGAAGGAGTACGCTCGACCCCTCTTTCCGCTTCTCGACTTATTCCCGTCTCCGCATCGGGCCTTTTGCATGACGGGTCGATAAGGCTGAGCATTCTTGCCTTTCGCAGCCTGTTGAAATAGACGTTGCGTCCTGGCCTTCTCGTAGATGGCCATTTCGTGGTTGGGGTCTTCCCGACCTTTCTGACCCACTTTCCTGATAGGCTTGTCCATTCGTTCTTGAAATGACGGACTCGGCGCCTCAATCGCGTGGTCTGGTTTTGATGAGGGGTCGGCCTCTCCTGACAGGGCGTCCTCTTCTTCATCAAAGGTATATATGACGTAGCTACTGTGGGCCCGTTCCCGTTTTCCGGCTCTCGCATATCCAAGCCCAAGTGTTTCCATTTTTCCATTGGGCAATTTGCGTTGAGTCCCAGGGACATCCCAAATCTTGTTATAGAACCGAGCCTGCCGAACAGTTTGTTTTAAGGGTACTCCTTGGCGCTTCAACAGCTTCTTTAATCCGTCTGTATAGTATCTAGGCAGACGGATGGGTTGGATCCTGTCAAGTGTAGCATCCACGCCATGCCAGATCTCTTTCTCTACTTTCGACTCTGAGGATCGATAGAATAGGATCATCTTCTCACCCCTTCGCCTGGGAGGGACGCAAAACGTTTGCAGCTCTTGCACACTGTGAGCTTGAAGCGTGTCGAGGTCCTTGTAGTGTTCTCGCGGTACCATGGTGATTTGCAAGTTATGGTCATCGCCAGGAGGTGCTTGCATTGAAAGCCGATTGGAGAATACGGCATTGACCTCATCTTCTGAATCACTTCCGAAGACCAGTATTGGGGCGGGCGTCCTCCGGTTGTTGCGTTGAGATGGCCCCGTATAAACTATCTCTTCCTCTTCTTCGGTATCGCTTCCGAAAACAGGGATGGTGGCGGCGGCTTTGTTCTCCGAGTTGCGACACCTTTCTGTATCTTCGAAGTCTGGCAAAAAGTATTTCGCATCTTCGTATTTGCGGACTTCGTTCACGGAAAATGGGTTCAACTCACCCGTTACAGTATACTCGAAACCATCTTTAAAGTACTTCATACACTGATGTTGTGTAGAAGGGATGATGCTGTACTCGTGTAGCCAAGGACGACCGAGCAAGGCGTTGTAGCAGGTCTTGGCATCGATGACATGGAATTTGATGTCCGTGACGAGAAGTCCGAAGCGTAATGTTAGTATTACAGATCCGAGAGTCCGTGACGATTGTGAATCGAAACCGGAGATAGTAATTTTGTCACGGGCGAGATGTTGCACACTCATGCAGATCTCCTTCAACACCCGAACATTAAGGAGATTGACGGAGGATCTATTATCCACCAGGATCTTGCCTATCTTGATGTCATGGCAGTATCCGGAGACATATAGGGGACGGTTATGGTCGCACGTCCCAAGAAGGAGGTCTTCATCACCGAAAGTGACGTCGGCCGTATGCACTTCCTCCAGTTCGTACTTCATCTTTTCAGTGGCGAGGAAGGCTTGGAATTGCTCAGGTTCTTGTAATGCCTTAATTAGTGAGTCCCGTGCTTCTTTTGATAATAGGAGGGCATCGAGAATGCTAAGCTGAGAAGGTAGCTTCCTTAGATGCGCGAGGATGTTATAGTCCACTTTACTCCTCCTAGGAGGGTCTTTGGCAGTCAGTTCTTTCGCGACTTGGTCATCCAAAGTGATATCTTCAGTGACCTTTTCCTTTCCCTTATCTTTTCTGTTGGTAGGCCCGAGATTCTTTTCTGGGAGTGTGCAATTACGCAGCTGAGTGTTTCCGCAGGCTTCTGATTCCTCATCTTTCCCTAACGCGGATTCTTCAAAGAGAGGGCCCAGAGTCACTTCTTCATCAGAGTCGCTCCCAAAGGTGAGGACTTGCGACCCCTCGGCATGAGCCATATAACAGTTGCCAGTAATTCTGTTGGGCCCGTCGACAGTGCTTCTTTGCTCCCGACGGCTCTTGCGTTTCATGCGCTTGAAATGTTGCCGACGAGCAACATATCCTTGCCACCATATCTTAAAGGCGTCGCACTCCTCTGTGGGGTGTGAGATTTTCCGATGATATGCGCAGTAATCGGGGTGCCTCTCCGCCCCATTGTGTGTGTTTCCTTCCGAGGGGGGTAGCTTCATCCCCATTGACATGGCTCTGGCGAACCTTTTCCTTGTCTTGAATATCTTCCTGTCCATCTCGGACGCCTTTCGTTCTGGCAGGGATAGCTCAACTCTGTCGTTCAGTCGCCCGCATTTGGTTCCTTCTGATGCTGCCATCTCACGCTCCTGATCCGCTTTACTTTTTAGACGAATCTCGTCTAGGAAGGCATTGATCATACCAGTCGTCAGCCTCGCACGCTCTGGTTCGGGCTCTGTATCCAGCTTCTTAGTGTCAGGAGTTTTCTCGTCGTCGGTAAACGAGTGGGAGATTACGTTACAACTTGCCACATACTCTTCGGATTCATCCGATGAGCTCTCTCCATCATCTCCCTCTTGCAAGGTATGGTTGAGGAACTCTCGCAGTGTGACAGGAGTTCGCGCCTTTTGATTGTATTCTTCCAACGCGTCGATTTGCTTCTGCAAGTTCGTGCGATCGTCTCCAAGCTTCGCGGGCTTCTTGGATTTCTTCTTCTTTTTCTTCGAAGCTTTTGACGGCTGGGTGTGAGTATTTGGACCCTTATCATGAGTCTTCATAGTTGGGCGGGGCTTTAACATCCCTTCGATAATTTGAGGTTCAAGAGGGTCCTTCCATTCGATTGCAGGGTACGCATGAAGGTCTCTCAGCATCCTTTTGGTTTTCGTTGATAGCACGACCTCCCATGGAACTTCTTCGATAAAGGAGCAGGTTGCCCCCGGTGTATCGGCCTTCTTAGGAATATGCGGTTGTGGTGGGTTCACCTTCCACTTTTCGGACAGTACAAATTTCCCCTGGAGGTATTGATCTTCAATCCATCCTTTGAAGACGAAGCAATCTTCAATCGGATGACTTACCGTTTGATGGTAAGGGCAGTAGTTAGGGTTATTCACCTCCGTGGGTTGTGGCGGTCACCTTGGATTTGGTAGGTTTATAAGTCTGTTGCGTATTGCCAGCTCAAATAACCGTTTCGTCTTGTCTCGTGGGAACGAGTAGGGACGCTTCATCTTTTCGTTATAATATCGGCGTCTTTCTTCCAATTGATCTGCCGTTTTCGAGGCGTCGGTTTGCTGTTGGGCATTCGCGACAAAAGTTGCCCTTCCTTTACCCTTGTCATTCCGAAGTTCTGGCTTCGGGGCAGGTGGTCTATGACCCATCTGGTCCATCTGAGCCAACTTGTCGATTAAAGCCTGGAATGTGGTTGGCTTAAAGAACATCATAAACTGGGAGATAGTTGCGTGGGGGTCTAGGGTTCCCACGAACATGCCCACTGCGGGTGCTTCCTCGATGCATTGCTCGCATCTCGACCACAAATTCCGCCAGCGTATAGCGTACTGGACCCAGGTTTCGCCTGGTTTTACCCTGGCGTTAATCAAAGCAGTCATTGGAGTGCGTTCGCTGGTACTTGCGAACCGCTGAGTGAATAACAACTCCATTTCAGCGAACGTTTTGATGGAATCGTTCGGGAGTTCCGAATACCATTCGAACGCTGTTTCTGATAAGCTGCCAACGAACTGACGGAGTAACAGTTTATCATCCCCGCCGGTGTTACCGCAGAGGGCCCGGAACTGGGCTACATGTTGATGAGGATTGCCGGTCCCCTTATACACATGGAATTTCGGTATCGTATAGCCTTGCGGGTATTTGATTTGATCGTACCAGCTTGGATACGGCCGCCCCGTTTTCACGACTTGACCAGCTGCCTCAGTCGCATGATGGACCCGGATTTGCTGGGCTATGTAGTCAGCCAAGTCAGCTTTAGAGATTGTCTCCTCCCTGGCCGTAGAGAGGGCCGGCGGTGGATTTGACGTTTCTCCTCGGTCATCTTCCAGAACGATTGGGGGATCTTCAGCGGGTGGGTCCTGTTGGATCATCATTCCTATCATATCTTGGAAGAGAAGGCCCATGCGCTGTATATTAGCCGCTTGTTCAGCAGCCTCTTTGTCCTTTTTCTCCAATGTCCGGCGAAGGAACTCAGCGTCGGTTTCCTCCTCCCGGCGTGCGTCTGAGGACGTTTCTGGGCTTTCTTTTGGCCCGGTAAGTGCAGCCATAGCACTCATCATTTCCTGCAACTTTTGTTGTTGTTCCTGGGCTCTCGTCACGGATCGGGTCAGCGGTTGGTGGCCCGTAGAAGTGCGGCTCTCCTCCTTTCCAGAGATCATGTAAACAGTGTGCACCACCGTGCCCCCAGACTTAGGGCGTTTGGGCTCAGTGCTTTTAGCTGTTGTAGCATGTCGCGGGATCTTCTCTGGCTTCCTCCTTTTATAAGTCATGGAGGTTGAGGGGTCCGTTGAGGTGGACGTCCAGACAGCCTTTTGGGGTTTAGCCTGACGACCGGCTTCCAATTGGATTTTTAGCTTCTTGTGCTGGCGGGAGAAGTTTGGATCGACGATCGAGTCTCGTGCCTGCCGCCAAACCTTATAAATTTTAGAGGACAGCCGTTGAGGAGATCGGGGCTGGTCTGATTTTATTTCCACGACCTTTCCTGATGGGGGAGGAGACCTCTTCAGCACTGCAGTAGGGGAATTCCTTCGCACCTTGTTTAGCATTTCGAAGCTGTTCCCAGTTGGAACAGCAGCATTAACTTCTGCCACCGGGGCTGGTGGAGTCAATCCGGAGGGGGAGTTGCCCCCAGCCTTCCTTATTCGGTGCCAATGACGACGTCGAGCACGTCGAGCAGACGGCGTAGAGTCAGATATAAGAATGGTTTCGTCTTGCCCCCTGTGTAGGTGGGGGATTGTTGTTGGTGTTAGCCTGTCAAAGACCGACGTCTTCTGGGTAGTAGGAGCGGGAGCTGAAGCCGTTAATCTGGTAAAGACCGACTTTTTGGCCGGGGAAATTGCCTTGGCGATTTCGGAGGCAGGAGTGGCCGTTTTCTTAGAAGCAGCCTTCTCTGCGATGAATTTGCAGGATTTCTCGCCCAATCTAGAGAAGACTGAGGCGTTGACATCGGGCGACTCGTTGAGAGGAGCCGCGACAGGGGTAAGACGATCAAAGACCGACTTCCCGAGAGTTTCCTTTGTCAGCACCGGCGCCACGAAGCTTGATGGAGGGAGCATAGTCCCAACCGGTAGTGGCTTGAGTCACTTGGTCCACCGGCATTGTGAGCAACAAAGCAGCTTGGGGTCCATAGGTTATACCTCCTGGCGAGGTAGAGCGTTGTTCGCAATTGCAGTTTGAGCAGTTGAAGGACTTTGCGGAAGCAGCAGCCATCGATCCTTTATTTTCTGCAATAGGCAAGATGCCAATTCTTAGTATCTTGAAACCCAAGGGCAATCATTGGCGAACCGCGATTGGTTCGCGAATCACGACACACGAAGTGTGGAGTAGAAAGAGGAAAAGGTCCCACCGGGCGTGCCAGAATCTGTTCCCCTCCGAATGGCGGCCGAGACGTTAGGACGTCCTGCCTGAGATTCGGGGCAGATGCCAATAGGTGCTATCCGTCTGCCTCTCCGAAGATGCCAAGTTGATTTATGGCGCCATGTATCGGAGGTTTAGACGGATGCGGCCGATGTAGCAGACTTCGTCAGATTCCCCCTCAGGGTGAGGGGTTTTTTATTGTGGGGACGCTCTTCCCTGCAGGCGCAAGCCCCTGCAGTTAATTACGCTACCGCGTCGCGGTAACAACTTTCTCCTTCTCCAGATGGTCACTTCGTGTCGTGTGTTTTTGTTTTATGTTTTGCTGCCCGTGGATCGTTTACGGAGACCGAGTTATGTCGTCGCCCGTAGGGCATGGACTAGTCCAAATCCGTGTTATCTTAGATTTGGGTTTGGGGGTTTGGTTTGAGGATACGCTAGCCATGCTTGAGGCTAAGATCAACTCAAACATTTGTTAAGGACACATTAGTCTAGTTTAAGGCTAAGATCAACTTAACAGGATCGTTTAGATCCGACAAAGGAGTGTTTGGACTCCATTGTTCCAGTTTTAGGACATAGTGGTCCATCGTATGTGTGGCCGTCGGGACCCGTCACCTCTCTGACGACGTTGAAGGATTACAACGACGAATGTCAGAGGAGTTCAGAGATGTACCCTCGAGCCAGAGTTAATTAGGGGGATTCATAGTCCAGTCTGCTTGAGGGTTTAAGGACGCGTTAGCCATCTTTGAGGCTAAGATCAACTTAAACAGGACCGTTTAGATCCGACGAAAGAGCATATGGAGGCTCTATGGTTCTAGTTTAAGGACATTGCGGTCCATGGGTAGTTTAAGGACATTGCGGTCCATGGGTAGTTTAAGACATCTCGGTCCATGGGTAGTTTTAAGACATCTCGGTCAAGGTTAAGTAAGTCATAGTCCATGGGTTTAAGGACTCCACAGTCCGGTATGTGCTCTGGATGCTTCACACGGGTTCACTGCCGTGCTAGGCGAGGACCAGGCTCCGCTCTGGATGCTTCGCACGGGTTCACTGCCGTGCTCTGCGAGGACCAGGATCCGCTCTGGACGTTTTCCACGGGGTCAAAGAGTGACGTTATCCGCGTTCCACGTAACCAGGAATTTTGCATTATTCATGGGTTTAAGGACCCCACAGTCCATATCATGAGTGGTCATCGGGACCCGTCACCTCTTTGAAGACATTGAGGGATTACAATGCCAAGTATCAAAGGAGTGAAGAGATGTACCCTAGAACCGGGGTGGATTAAATAGTCCCTGGCCCAATTTGGGTCAAGACTGATCAATTATGTTATGAGCCCATCGGCCCAGTTAATCACAAATTGAGGACTTATGGCCAGCTTGGGCTGAGTCCAGTCAGGTCTAGAATGTTGACTTTTTGTTGGTCCATTGAGGGAAAGGCTTTGCCTCTATCCCTTTAGCCAATTGGGCCAAAGCCTAGTGTTAAACACTTCAGAGCAATCAGTGTTGAACACTGGGAATGAGGTTAACAAGTTAGTGTTCAATACTAAGAGATAATCGGTGTTAAACACCAGCAATAAGGCTTTTTCAAATTAGTGTTAAACACTAAAACAGATCAGTGTTGAACACTGCCAATAAGGCTTTTTTAATCATTGTTGAATGCTAAGGCCCAACAGTGTTTTGACACTGGGTTTGAGAGTTCCAATTTAGTGTTGAACACTAAGGCAAAAGGGGTCACGTGGCAACACGTGGGAGCGCCCTCTTTTCAATGGTTCAGCTGAGATTACTGCATCTTTCAGAGTATCACGTGTCATCACGTGACGGGCATTCATATGCTCGTTTGTTAGAGCTTTTGTTAGGGGTCACGTGGGTCACGTGAAGGACAGCCTCAAAGGGTTTTCTGTAGATCTTTTGGGGGGTCACGTGGTGACACGTGACTCTTCTTTTCTGTGGTTGTTAGGAGATCTGTTAATCCCTTTCAGGAATTAAATTCCTCGTAGGGTTGAACCCTGACAATAATTTCAAAGGAATTAAATTCCTAGTTTCTTTTGAAGAGTTGAACTCTGAATTTTCTGTAGGAATTAAATTCCTTATATATGTGAAGAACTGAATAGGGTTAAACCCTAATAAAGGCTTTTAAGGAATTGAACTCCCATTCTCTGTTAATTTATGATTAAGGGAATTAAATTCCTGCTGTTTCAACAGAACTATGTTCTTAATTAGGGTTAAACCCTGTTTCTCTTTGTTCTGAAGGAATTAAATTCCCATGATACAGGGTCAAGCCCTAATTTTATCTTAAAGGAATTAAATTCCTATAGTTCTGCGAGAATTGAATTCTCATGCTTGCATTCCCTCTCTATGTTTTGGATCTGCATGACAGGATCTCAACCCATCGAGAATTAAATTCTCAACTTCAAGGGGAGATGTGCTCTTTGCAGATCCTCTATCAAAGATAGAAGAAATAAGTTCTTCTGTTTTATATATCAGAGTTAAACTCTGTTGAGAATTAAATTCTCTTTCTTTCAAAAGGCCTTCCCTTTCTTACCTAGGGTTTTTTGCAGAAGATCCAAGTCTTTTCAAAGTATCAAAGCTCTCCTCCTTTTTCTTCCCTCTGCGTACGTATCTCTGTCCTTCTTTTTTGTGTGTCTTGGCTCCTATTTATAGGAGAAGCAGCCGAATGAATTAGTTTTTGATGAATCTTTACTGAGAGATTTGATTTGCATCCATCATTCGTTTTGGACCTTTGGATTATTGGGTGAATTTTATTCACCATTGGATTTTAAATCCAGAGATTCTCCTTTGTTATTTTGGTTAGATTTAAGGGGGAAATCTTTCCAAACCCGAGATTTTCCATAGATAGATGATATTTAATCATCTCTGAGTCTTTAATTTGATTGGTCCCAGATACTCACTTTCCTTTGGAAGGATTCAAATTTCCTTCAGAATTTAATTCTGCCGTCAACATGGGCTTTGAAAGCCGGTCACGTGTGACCACGTGACCCATGGTCACGTGCGGACACGTGACCCCCTTTTGGAATGAGCCTTCCTCTTTCTCTTGCGTCTGTCTTCTGATTGCTGCTTTAATGTCACGTGCTACCACGTGACCCCCGGTCACGTGTGAGCACGTGACCCCTGTCTGGCACTTCTTTCCTCGGTTCAATTGGAGAGCGAGTTTGCTGCTTTGAACGTCACGTGTCGACACGTGACCCTGGTCACGTGGGAGCACGTGACCTCTTCTGAAGCTCTTTTCCTTGACTTTGCTCAGCGAATCGATGTGCGCCTTTTCTGCACTTTATAGGTCACGTGTCGACACGTGACTGCTGGTCACGTGTAAGCACGTGGCCCCTTTTTGAAGCTTTCCACAGAAGCTTTCCTGATTTTAAATCAGGAAACATACCACCAACCTTAACGGGCTTCTGTCGTAAAGAGCAGAGGTTAAATGCGACGTTAAGATATTCTTGCGAGAAACGCTCGATTCGTCTCGACTTGCGGAAAAAATTGTTGAGGCGGCTCGACTCGTGAGATAAAGCCTTAGGCAGTGGGCATAAAAGAAGCCTGTTTCCTAAGCACTGGGACCCTGCAAGTTGGCCCAAAATGGTCTCTTGCATACCATCCACGGGTCTCACTCTCCAACATCGAACTTCGACAAGGAGGGAAACAACCGCTTACAAGTCCTCTCGACTCGTAAGAGGGAAAAATTCTCTTGTAAGATCCTTACGACTTACAAGAGAAAACCACACTTAGGAATCCTCACGATTCCTAAGGAGAAAAACCCACCTACGAGATCCTCTCGATCCGTAGGGAGAAAAGTCTCTATGAGACCCTCACGGCTCATAGAGTTGAAAAGTCTTAGGCAGCAGATCTGAACCTGCGGCCTAAGCCTTCGCTATCTCGTGAAGAAATCAAGAAGCTTACTCAATTACCTGCTAATTGTGACGACATGCTGAGAAAGAGGAAAAGCAACAGAAAGAGCATCCGATTTACATTTGATCAAGCGTTCAAGACACATTCATTCATGCATGGGCAAAAATACTCAGGACAAAAGATATATAATAAAGACAAGCTGGGATATAAAAAAAAATTCCATTAATATTGCCCGAAGTTCTTACAGTCATAAAAACAATAAACGAAAGTTACAATGGAATAACCTCAGATCCAGGGCATGGATTGAGGAATTCAAAAGTGACCCTATCTATGACTTTCCAAGCCTCGCGGCCCATCCTAGTGTGCTTCCTTTCGCGAGCACAAGCGTCAGGGTCCCTCCCGATGTCTTCCACCCTCCGATAAGCAGCGAGTATGGCAGACTGTTGAAAGATCTCGTGCAAGAGATCGATAAGACTGTCTCGACGTCTCTTTGAGATAAAGTTCAACAGGTACACCGAGTGCACCTTATCCTCAGCGGCATCCAGCGCCTAAGCGGCACACCGGAACAGAACAGGGGAAGCGCTTCCCAGATGGCTCCCACGATAAGCTTAAGTAGGGAAGAACGCCGGGGAAGCAGTGGACCATTGTACGCGTCGAAGCGACTCATTATTTCAGCTCACTCCTCGTTTGTGAACTCTCGATTTTGAGAGCGGCCAAGTCGGCGGATGTCCCCGTAAGAGATGATCTCGTTAAGAGCATACATATGGGCGTCCATTGTTTCTGTGAAAGAGAATCAACAAAATTATCAGAAAGACTGATTAAGAAAAGCAATATAATGCATCGAGGAATAAAATGTCATCTTTAAACTCCAAGATCAATGAAAAAACTCCTAAGAGTTCTTTTGCATGATTTGGAAGGAGCAAAACTCCATTAATGAAATGAGAAAATACAAGAAAAATCTTTTATAGAACAAAACTCTATTAATGGAACCCTAACAGGGTTCTCCTGAGTTCTCTTTGGACCCCTTTAGAGCAAAGCTCTGCTAAGTGGAACCCTAAATGGGTTTTCTTTAGATCAGGGATCTATGGAGAGCAAGGCTCTGTCACTGAAAATTAATTTAATTTAATTTAATTTGATTTTAATTTAAATTTTCACCTAAAAAGTTTTAAAGAGTATAACTCTTGGAGTTCTTGAAAATAAAGAGCAGGGCTCTGAGTTCTGAAAGTAAAATTTTGAAGATGAAAATCATCTAAGGGACCAAAGGTCCTATTTATAGACATCAAATGCCCTTTCAACTTCCAAGAGTTGCCAAGATGGTTGGAATTCTGCCACCGCTGCGCTCACGTTTGGAAGGCCACGTAAGCGCAACGGTGGGGGGGCATTTGTTTAACCCAATCAGAGCAAAGCTCTGTTCAAATTCCAAGGCGGGAAACGAAGCAACGCGTCTGTTTCCCCCAATCAGAGCAAAGCTCTGTATTAAAAATTAAAATTAAAATAAATGAAGCAACGCTTCAGATCCCATGCGCTGCGCGCAGAGCGCCACGTGTCAAAATCACACACGTTAGCGCAGGGAGCGCAGCGCCCAAGAAGGCGCGCCCAATCAGAGCAAAGCTCTATTTAATGAAGCAACGCTTTAGTTGCGCTGCGCTGTGCGCTGCGCGACACGTGTCAGCGCAGATGCGCTAGCGCAGTTGCGCTGCGCTTTGCGCTGCGCGACGATGCGCTAGTGCAGTTGCACTGCGCTTTGCGCTGCGCGACACGTGTCAGCGCAGTTGCGCTGCGCGACACGTGTCACGCGCTGGGGCATCTGCGCCAAACAGAATTAAATTTATAAAAAAATATTTTCTGTTCTTGTTAAAACAAGAAGATTTTCTTCTGTAAAACAGAGGCCTTCGGATTAAAGATCCAACGGTGGGGAAAATTCCCCAAATCACTCAGAGAATTATCTCTTTAACAAACTTTAACTAATTTATGGGCGCTATAAAAAGGACCCTAGACCTCAATTCAAAGGCATCAACATTTCTTGAAAAATCAAGAGCTTCAAACAAAGAGAACTTTGAGAAAAATTTCGAGAAAAGGGTAAAAACCTTCATAAGAGAGAAGAAATTTCTTCTAATAGATCATTGATCTAAAAACAAGATCAATGATCTTCACATAATAAATAGTGCTTTGCACTTCTTATGAACCACTGGTTCTTTAAAACAGGAAAAAATAAAAATAAATAAAAAATATTGCTTTGCACTTTTATGAACCTTTGGTTCTCTGAGATAAGAAAAAACTTGTTTTTTCTTAGATCTAAATAAAATAGTGCTTTGCACTTCTTTTATGAACCATCGGTTCTTGAATCTAAAAGCTTCTTAAATTAATAGTGCTTTGCACTTTTATGAACCTTTGGTTCTCTGAGATAAGAAAAACAAGAAAAAACTTGTTTTTTCTTAGATCTAAATCAAATAGTGCTTTGCACTTCTTTTATGAACCATTGGTTCTTGAATCTAAAAGATTCTCAAATTAATAGTGCTTTGCACTTATAAATCTGCACTGTTACGCTCTTGGGTTGGCGCAAGCCACCAGAGAGCGCCACGTGTCAGCATCTGAACCAGTTGCGCTACGCGCTTTTGAAATAGAGCTTTGCTCTCTGAAATTGGCGCAACTCACCGGAGCGCGCCATGTGTCAGCAGCGTAAGCGCAGCGCACTGCGCTGCTTGACACGTGTCATCATCATAAGCGCTTGCGCTCTTTGATTGGCGCAAAGCGCCTGAAAATGCAATGCATTTTCTCTGTTAAAAGGGCCAGGCCCAAGTCAAAATGACCTAACAGGCCAAAATAAATTGCAAGGCAATAAATGGGCAGAGCCCAAATAAATTGATGCTTTGCATCCTTTATACAAGGGCAGAGCCCAAATAAAATTGATGTCTTGCATCATTCCTAAAAGAACAGAGCCCAAAACAAATTGATGTTCTGCATCCTTTCTGGGCAAAGCCTAAATAAAAATATAAAAAAAAGAAATGCAATGCAAAAGCGAATAAAATATTGAACATTTTCAATTGGACTTAGCCCAATTTTGGGCCGTAAGTCCTTAAATTAAATTGACTGAGCACGACTGCTCTTTTAAATTAATTTATATCCGGTTCGAGGGTACATCTCCGAGCTCCTCTGACACTTATCGTTGTAATCCTTCAACGACGTCAGAGAGGTGACGGGTCCCGACGACCACACACGTCAATATGGACTGCGGGGTCCTTAAACTCGTGGACCGAAACGTCCTTAAACTAATATCGGACCGAAACGTCCTTAAACTAACGGTGGACCACTATGTCCTTAAACTGATATTGGACCACCATGTCCCTAAACTGGCACAATAGAGCCTAAACGCTCTTTTTTCGGATCTAAACGATCCCGTTAAGTTGATCTTAGTTTCAAATTGGACTAACGTATCCTTAACAAACGATTAAGTTGATCTTAGCCTCAAATATGGCTAACGTGTCCTTAAATCAAACCTTCAAACAAACTTTAGTCCCAAATTGGACTATAGATCTCTCAACCAACTTTGGTTCAAGGGTACATCTCTGAACTCCTCTGATATTTGTCGTTGTAATCCTTCAACGTCGTCAGAGAGGTGACGGGTCCTGACAACCACACATTAATACGGACTGTGGGGTCCTTAAACTCATGGACTTATGCGTCCTTAAATCAATATCCGCCCCCAAAATGGGAACGTTGGACCACTATGTCCCTAAACTGGAACAATAGAGCCCAAACGCTCTTTTGTCGGATCTAAACAATCCCGTTAAGTTGATCTTAGTCTCAAACTGGACTAACGTATCCTTAACGAACGTTTAAGTTGATCTTAGCCGCAACGCGACTAATGCATCCTTAAACTAAAAACACCAAACCCAAATCTAAGAAAATACGGATTTGGACTAATCCACGTCCTACGGGCGACGACATTACTCAGTCTCCGTATACAATCCACGGACAACCACAAACAAAACAAACACCCACGACACGAAGTGAAATTCTGGAGAAGGAGAAAGTTGTTACCGTGATGCGGTAGCGTAATTAACTGCAGGGGCTTGCGCCTGCAGGGAAGAGTGTCCCCACAATCAAAAACCCCTTAAGCGAGGGGGAATCTGACGAAGTCTGCTACATCGGCCGCATCCGTCTAAACCTCCGATACACGGTGCCATAAATCAACTTGGCATCTTCGGAGAGGTGGACGGATAAAACCAAATAGCATCTGCCCCGAATCTCAGCGTCAGGACATCGCAGTCTTGTGCGCCGCCTTTCGGAGGGGAACACCGGGTAGCCGCTGCGTCCATCTAGTACCGCTGACGGCTTGCGGGTGACTGAAATGATCATCACCAACTGCCGGCGTATTGACGAGTCTTTAGAGTCCTACACAGAGGTTTCCTGGCTCATGCGAACGAAGTAGGGCACATATGTGATATGTGCGGGACCGAGATTGATACGTGTATATGATACATTATTCTAATCTCGCGATATATGATATCATTCGGTTATATGAGATATAGCCGGGTTATTGAATCAAGTGTTGATTCGATAAATTGATATAAATGATATTAGTCGGTTATATGTGATATAGCCGAATTATTAAATCAAGTGTTGATTTAATAATTTAATATATAATTATATATTTGATATATTAATATATATTAACTAATATTAGCTCACTTAAGAATTTCTTTTCTACTTATACATTTAATATATATGTGATATATGTTAATGTATTTATTTTGTGTCATGCTTGATGATGCATTGTACATGGGTGTATGAGACTCATACCATACTTAAGATAATTAGGGTGATTATTTATTTAGGGAATAAACAAAATTAGGTGGAAAATGGCTTGGTTTGAATGCTTGTGAAAGCATGTAAAAATCTTGATTTAGTCCACTAATTTTGTTTTACTCTAGATATTTATTAACCTAATCATTATCTTTAGCCATGGTTAAATCTCTACAAGTGAGAATATATGAGATATTTTTCTCACCAATGGTTCATTACTTGATCAATTCATCTTCTTCTTGATCTCATTTGAGCTCTCTAGGTTTTCATGAATGAAGAAAAGAAAAAGAGAAAATTAATTCTAAAGTGAGCAAAATTCCTACTTCATCAATCTATACCAAACTAGCCATTTAGTATAGTTTGTTTACCTCACTAATTCATCAATTAGTGAAGAGATAGTTTGAGTTAGAGATTTTTCGACGTAGATCATTTTCGGTCTCGAAGATCTTTGAGCAAGCTCATTCCTTTGCCTAGTGGAGCCTAAGGAGAGTCCGGAAGACCACCACTTAGAGCAAAGGGACTAATACACGGAGCTTTAGAAGAGAAGGACCGGTCTACAAAGGTTGTATTCATATATCACTTAGTGTAAAGTTTGTTTACATGCTATAAAAATCCTAATTCTCTAGTTAGATCATTGGTCGGGGTCGCTCAGCACCCTAAAATTTTTGAAATAGCATACTTGATGCTTGCCAACAACCGTCGGGGGTGCTAAGCGAACCCAGCATAATTCTTAAAATATATTGAACATGCGGTGGTCTATGTTCTTGGTCTTGTCCATATAGTCAAGAACACATTGTGTTCTGAGTTTTCATCCTCTTGAAGGAAAAGCCATATGTAATATTTCTGAAAATATAAAATATTTTTTTTGAATTTAAATAATAAAATAATAAATTTCACGGATATTATACAAATATTGATTTTAGTTTTCGTAGAATCGTATAATTATATACCCATATTTTGGAAAATAATTGGAAATTTAGGTGAATTATCATTATGAAATCATTTAATTGATTTGGGTTTTTATAAACTAATTTATAATTATTTACATATAAATTTAATGCTAAACTTGATTAGTATTTCACTAATTATATATTAAACCAAATTTGTTTAGATAAACATGCTTTGTGTGCATGACATGTAACATTTTGTTCTTGATTTATGCAATGGTTTCATTTTATGTAGTTTTATGTTTTCTTTAAAATAGAAAAGAAAAGAAAAAGAAAATAGAATGAGAGGGGACAAGGAGGGACATGGAAGCATGGGCATGAGATAGAAGAGAAAGGAGAGAGAGAAAGATAGAAAATCATGGTTACTTAGTCATTCATCTCATTTCTATCTTCTTCTTCCTCCACTTCTCCACTTCCTCCACCCTCACTACCACCGTACACTATCCCCAAAACCCCATCAAAACCTTATGTTCTCTTCACCAAAAATGTTCTTCATCCCATATGTTGCATGTTGGAGTGATCAAATTTCAGTTTTGAGCTCAGTTGGCCATCTTGGATTTTTCTTGAGTTGCTCTTTTAAGGTAATACTCTCATTTTCTTTATCATGTTTTTAAGTTCCTAACCTCATAAACTAGTTTAGAGTTGATATATGCATGTTTTATGAACTTGGAAAATTTTAGGGTAAGAATTAGTAGGTAGAACTTGTAGTGGAGGTTTAGTGGAGTTTTAGTGAGTGTATACATGACCAATAGTGATAAGTGAGGGTGTTTTAGTGGAGAAATTCCCAGATTCAATGAGTTTAGAATTTTCGGATATCGGTTTTGTTGAATTTGTGGTGATCAAATGGAATCTGGAATGACTTGGGGACTCTGAAATTTAAATAACGGATACTGTGAGATGTGTAGACCAATAGAAAGCCACCATAGAAGCTGTAACGGCTCTAAAATCCCTGTACAGAATTTTTTTGTTATTGTACAGAATAGGGTATTACAGCCTGTGTAAGAGTTAAATGTTATTTTTGTTAAATAAAAGCAAGAAAAAACTTGTGGCTTATCGGTAAAGCCTCTGCACTAATGTGACATAGCTCGTGCGTTCAATTCCCAATAGACCTAATTATTTTTAGGATTTTTTCTTTTTAATTTTTCGGAAGCTCAAGAGTTGCACGTGCAATACACGGAGAAACGAAAAGTTTCAGAAAAATCAAACAGACGCAATGAGGTGTACACACCCAACTTGACACGCGGCACAAATCTCGAGACGGATCAACAAATCTCGACCGCCCGTTTCTTCATTTGGGCCAGCGCCGCCGGTCAAGTTGAACCCATTTGCCTCCGTGCTTTGCACACTTATCCCTTCGACTCATCTCAACTCCCCTACACTGTTTGATTTTCCTGCAATCAAACAGAGACTCTTCAATTCACCATTTAACACTATTTAAATTCTTTTAATCCACATTTTTAATTCCCGAACCCTAATTTTTCACTATAAATACCAAATCATGCCCTAGCTCTTCCCCATACTTAAAATTCTAACAAAAATTCTCTTAAACTCTCTAAGTACCAAGTGAAGTTAAACACCCCGAGTGGAGTGGCAAGCCAAACTTGACGACCGGAGCATTTCCGATAAAATCACGACCCCTAAGAGCTTTTTCGTTCTTTTACTAACCATCTAAAACCGTAAGTCCTCCTTTCTCTCTTTTCCTTCATCTCAAATCTTTTTTTCTAAAAATATATAGGTAAAGTGGAGTTATCTCCGATTCATATTTATTTAACCTTGGAACATCCCTCTTTAAAGCAAAATAGGTCAAACTAACTTTCTCACATTACTTGTAATTTTGTTTACAGCCTTTTAGTTTTTAGTTTAACCAAAATTTCATGTGGAACAAAAATATAACGAACTTTTTCATTAAAATACCATGAATTTTAGTATAACCCTCATTTCAATAATTGTTAAAAAGATACATATAGGAAAACTTCACGGGGGAAACGTCATACCTCACACGCACACTATGGTTATATAGCACGATATTCTAAACATATAGCTAATTTAAAGAATAATTTTTTCATTAAAATACCACACCTTTACAAAATGTTTTTTTTTAATCAGTATTTTAAAATCCTTGGTAATTATGCCTCTACAACCCTGGTTAGGGGGCCCGCTAATGGATGGTGCGGATTATCGCACATCCTTGGGATGGTAAAGCGAGATACAGAACTCCTCACGGAGTATTCGGTCTCGAAAGGAAATAAAAATACGGTTTTTTAAGAAATACGGCTTTTCTAAATAAATATTAAATTTTGGAAATTATATAAAAATATGAATTCGTATTTTCAATAAAAATATATTATGAAACTATATTTTGTAAAAATGAAAGATTATAATTTTTAATAAAATACCAACAAGTTTCCAAAAGAGCTAGTTTTTCATAAAAATACCATAAACTTTTAAAAGCTAAGTTTTGATCACTAAAACACCCTAACAATTAAAATACATGTTTCGTGAAAAGCCTAAATATTATAAATCACCCCCGGGGTTTATTTTTAAAATATATTAAAGTATTTTTCTTAAAATCTTTCTGCCTCCCAAAAACTTGGTATTTACTTTTTACCCTCTCAAAACTAATAAAATATATCATTTTACCCCCCTCCCCCCCGCCCCCCACTTTACGATTTCCATCAACTTTTTACGGCATAACATCATACTTTTCTTTAAAATATCCCAATCTCTCTTCTTATTTGGAAATATGCCATTTCTTCACCAAATTAAAATTAAGGTTTAGGCTTCTGCTTCACCTCTCTCAAAATCGGCCATGAAATCATGAGCATTTTCAATATCCTTCTCTAGTTATGAAGTTGAATGCTTCTGCAGATTTACTTGTTGTGTTCAGATAAGTAGTAAACCTAAAATATATGGAGAAGAAATAAAAGTTAACGAGATTTTTTTCTGACAGAAATCGTAAAGGGGATAAAATGATGCATCTTATTAGTTTGGGGGGTAAAAAGTAATTACCAAGCTTTGGGGGGTTGGAAAGAAATTTCTTATGTTTTGGAAGGTATACAAGTAAAAATCCATTCTTTTAATGATGAGATAAAGAGCAATCAATGACGTCTAAATTAATAATAAGTGCTCGTGTTTATTAGAAATAACCAATATTAATATTTCATGGGGATAAATAAGGTATCCGGACAAATTGGAAAAATCTTCCTGAAAATTATATGAAGCTTAATACAAATGGCTTCAAAAATAATATTTCAAACGTGTTCTCTGGCGGAGCAGCACTGCACTGAGAGATGCTAAAGGCAGAATCATCTTTGCTTCACAATATTTTTATGGGCAAAGGCACTATACTGGAAGCCGAAGGAAGGGCAATCTCGGATGGGCTTCTGCACTGCTAACAAATCCATTGGACTATTTACTGTATATATTCAAAATATAAAGTTTAGTCAAGCTTCTTTCAGCATACATATAGAGAGAGAAAACAATACCAAGGATCGGAACAATTCATTAGCTAGAATGTATGATATTGTTTCAGAAATGAGCTAGAGAGTAATTCTGTTCAGTCTTTTGACAGTGAACCGTTTCTTTGTAAAAATCCTTTTTTCTCTCCATTTTGCAGAGTATCCTCACTTGATGTAATTTCGAAATGTCTCAATAAAGTTCTTTGGGCCCATGGATGTTTCAATAAAAGAGAAACTTTGTAAGGAAAACCGCAGCCCACGGTAAACTGAAGGAAAGGTTTTTCAATTATCAAAACCCGAGTCTCGAAAAGTTGGTCAAAACCCTCCTAAAAAAGTTTTTAATTGTCAAGAAATCTCTTGCTTGTAATATCTAGTGGTTGACTGCTGTATCTAGTTTCCTACGATATCTAAGCAGTAGCCAGCGATATCTAAGCAGTTGCCCGTTGTTAAAATTATGGAGAAACTTCCTGCAAATGTCTGATGTGAGGAGTACAGACGTCTGGACATGTACGAGAGTCATGTCAAAAATTCAGAGCGACGCCGGATGTCTAATGGAGAGGATGCAGGCGTCTGATCAAGTCGAACCCAAAAGAATAAAGCGTTGCCAGACATCTGTGGCAAACGTCTGGAGATACTGAAACCCAATCCAGAGCAACGGTAGACGCCTGATGGCAAGGGTGCAGACGTCTGTCCAAGGAGCTGAAGAAAAGCAGAGAAGAGGCAAACGTCTGACTAAGTCTTGATCAGACGCCTGTCGACGGGTTTTCTGTGCGAACCGAATATTTCAGATTTGGGTTTATCTCTTATGTTAAATAGGATTAGGGTTTACCTATACATAGATACCTCTCATATGATTAATATACCATTAAGAGACTATTATATTGAGAGAGTGACGACTTAGATGTAGAGAAATTCGAGAGAAATTTCTTTGCTCGTGGGTGTACTTAATTCGAGATTATAGTAGACTTTGCAGATTCCGCTTTGTCTGGAACTAGCTATACGGTGGGTGAATCTCGTTAACAAATCCCTCTTTGGTTTGTGTTTATATTTCTATTTTCTTATTCTCACACTTTACTATCGTTTTGTCTTTCGTTGTTAATTGCGTGGTGTGATTGTGTGATTTGTTGCGCGTAAGCATTGTTCCGTGGATCGACTTTCTCCCAACAACTGATATCAGAGCCGTGTTCCGTGATTTGTTGTGGTTCCGTGGATGGACTTGTTACCGACTTCATTTTGTACACAGATTCGGAAGGAGAAGGAGAAGAAGAACCACCGGCGGGGGTGTCATCACTAGTACCCACATTATTTTGCAACATTCTTCTGGATCTCAACGTGGTCACAGCATTTACAGTGTGATAATCATGTGCGTTGTGTGTGTGACCAGGATTTGGCAATGGTTGAGATGGAGGCTTTCCCTTTTCTCTCTCGCTTAACGCAGCAGTTAGTTGTGCAATTTATGCCTCAATAGATTTGATGCTTTGATCGTGTGAAGTATTGCTGTGCACCAAAGATTGGACGGAATTTTCCAACCTTGCTACGGATTCTGTAGATTGCTTGAGAAACGCATCTAGACTTTTTTCTAGCGAGATAACCTTATCATCATTGGGTTGAATCAAATTATTCGTTTGATTTGGATAAGGTTGTGGTTGGAAAGGTTGTCGGTATTGAGTTTGTTGGGGTGCTTGTTGTTGTGGAGGAGGAGGCCTTTGAAAGTTGTTGTTTCCTTGGAATTGTTGATTTTGATTCCAAGCAAAATTTGGGTGACCCCTCCAACCCGGATTGTAAGTCGAAGAGTAAGGATCATTTCTTTGTCGTTGCTGAAAGGCAGCATTGACTTGATCTTGTCCTTGAACAGGTGGATTGTAAGGAAACTCTTCGGTAAGGTGTGATGGATCCGAACAACAAGCACAAACAGTTCGTGGGGGCACAATAGGGGCAGGAGAAGACGATGAGATTTTGGTCTCAATGGCTTCTTGCTTTTTCATAAGTGCGGCCATCTCAGCCTTCATAGCAATCGACATATCTAATTGATGTATGCCTGCCCTAGATTGACTAATAGAAGAAGATGAGGTGGTCTTTGTGCTCTCACACTGAATTGTTTGCTCACTAAGATCCTCGAGAAACTGCCACGCTTCCTCACTAGATTTGGTTAGAAAGTGACCTTGACAAATGGTTTCTAGCAACTGCTTCGTTGCCGGGTTCAATCCCTCGTATAATGTTTGGCAAAGTTGCCAATTTTCGATCCCATGGTGGAGGCATTGAACAAGTAGGTGTTTGAATCTTTCAAAACACTTCCAAAATGGTTCGGAAGGAAGCTGGGAAAATTGTATTATCTCATTGCGAATTCTCGCGGTCTTGTGATGAGGATAAAACTTTTTAAGAAAAGCTTTAACAAACTCGTCCCAATTTCTAATTGAATGTGATGCGGTGCTGTATAGCCACCTCTCGGCTAAGTCACATAAGGTGAAAGGAATGACCCTTAGCCTTATAGCGTCATCACTTAATTGGGTTGTTTTCATCATGGCGCAAACGTTTTGGAATTTATGATAAAGATATAGGCATCTTCGGATTCCAATCCATGAAATTTTGGCAGCATATTGATAAAGTGGAGTTTTATTTCAAAATTGTCCCCATTTGCCGGTGGGGGTGAAAGACATGTAGGTAAAGAGGTGCGGACATGGTAGAAGAGATCCTGGAGCGCGATTCGTTGGGGCGCTACAACAGGCGGGTGATTCGGGTTATTCGCACCTAACGGATGTGGAATCAGTCCCGTGGGTAAGGTGTTGTTGGGATTATATCCCGACATACCTTCGGAAGAAGAATTTGAAGGTGGAGGTAAGGAAGTGGAAGGAATTTCGACTTCGGAGTCGAAAGGTTCGTCGGTCGGTACTAATGAAACACGGACTAATCAGGCGCTAGTGTCCCTAGTCCAAAGTGACAGACACTAAAGAGGTAGTGTAGTCAAAAAGGTGAAAAACAGAATGTGGGGGTAAGAAAATGTCAATGAGAAGAAAGTGGGTGGTGGTGGGGTGCAAGGATTTTTTTAGCGACAAGTTGCAAGTTTTTATAAAATATTTTTCCTTTTTCCTTTTTTTATTTTTATTTGGAACTTTTTGCAAAAAAAGATTTTCGATAAAGGGCTAAGACACACTTTCGATCAACCAAAAATGCACAATCAGGCCTAGATCTAGGGTCACCTAGGTCAGCTGGACAGCTCCTAACTGTTCCAAAGGGCTAGAAATAGGACCTCAAACCGTCTCTTCACCGCCAATTGCGGCCAGGTAAGTGCCAGGTGAGTGGGAGGCTCCCCGCTACAAGTAGCGGTTCTAATTAAGTAACCACTCGCCTTAGACACACTTGCCTAGACACCGCAAAGTCAGGTTAGGATTAACGGCCGATGCCTATAACCAGTCCTCTGTCCTATTGAGCTCGAAGTCCTTAGGGCTGAGTCTAGTATTTTTTAATTAAAAATTGGTCAATGCAAATGCTTTATGTGATTTCTGGGGTCCTGGAAAGGGTGATGAAATCCCCACCCAATCTGAATTGGTCAAAAGCCTCTTAAAGACCGATTAAAGATATGCAAAACAGTAGATCACTTGCAATCAAATCTTTTTTTATTTTTATTGCGGTGCAAAGAATCCTGCAGGAAATCAATTATTGGAAGGGGGAAGATTTTTAAGCGCAAAGAATCCTGCAGAATATTTGACAAAAAGATATATGGGGATTTGCAGAGAGGGGGAAGAGGAATCAAACAGTGAATTTTCGCGCGCTGACGTTGCAGGGGGGCCGCGGTTCCTCTGAGGAATGGGGGTTTTCGCGACGGGTTAGCGGCGTTACGGAGGCTTCAGGTCTCCAAAAAAATTGTGTTGTTCTGCTTTTTCAACCCCTTTCTGTTCTGATGTATCTTTTTCTGTTTCGCACTCTGTATTTTTCCAGATCCGTCGATCCTGCAGAGATTCACAAAAAATACCCTTAAAACAGTAAATGATAAAAAATTTATATTTTTATGATTTTTTTTTATTTTACATTAACCCGAAATTACAAAAAGGAAATACTACGCCATCCCCGGCAACGACGCCATTTGATTTATAAGATTTTTACGATAAAAAATAATATTACCGCAATCAAGAACGGCGTTGCTTGGCAGCTAGCCGGTGAGTACGGGTCGGTCCATATGGATTTTGTGTTTTCCTAATCGTTCTAACGAGTTAATTCCGATGGGTGTCGGATTGTTTTAATCTAAAAACTAAATTGATTTATACTAAGATTATCTAGATCTAAGTCTTGCTAGGGTTAGGTTTAGGGGAAGTTGAGAGATTAAAGGTTTCCTCACCGCTTTCAATGCCCTATTATAGATCTATTAGGTGTTATGGTAATTATCAATAAAGTGGATTAGAATCATTTGGGAAGATATTTCTTCCTCTAGGTTCTTGTCCTTCCTTTATCGATCCTTACCCTAACCTCCATGGAAAACACGCGCAACCGGTCCTTTATACTACGGTATCACCGTTACCTCTAGGGGTAAGGTGCCGCAGGGAGCGGTGTGTGCGTGTATGCATGGAGTTCTAATTATTGTGTGTGATGGGGCAAGAAAGGGGTGAGAGATCTCATCTCTCAAACCTTTCCCTAAAGCTAACCCTAACAAGCGAGGAGACTACTCGCTCATTAGGAGATTGAAAGACATTCTAAACTAAATTAAACTAATACAAAGAAATAAAAGAACTTACTAATTTTTATTGATGGCTCCCTCCAAACATCAACACAGTACAGATCTGAATTTATGAAATGAAAAGAGGCATACCTCAAAAGAGGATTTTAGGATTCTATTTATAGATTCATAGAAACCCTAGATTACAATTGATTCACACATCTGCTATTACAAAAATACCCCCTAAGAAAAGACCTAGTCAACAATCCGCGCCGCCTCTGAGTTATGGTAAAATTTTTACCAAGTCCGGGCTCTAGATGGCCGCGGAACCGCAGCCGCAGCAAGGGTTGGGTCGCGGTTCCGCGGCCCAATAGGAAGCTTGTTTCTTCATTTTTCTTCTGATGACTTTGGGCTTTTTGGGCTTCCTATTTATTTGGTTCTTTTCTCAATTTGGCTTCTAAGTCTTCTCCAGATCTTCACAGTGAATTGTAGTGGACTTTTACCGTTGCTTCGAGACGAAATCTTGGACCTTGCGTTGCCTTGTACTTTGTGAACTGATCTTTATGTAGGCTTGATCAAGATCCTTCTGTTTGTTGGTCAAAGTCTCACTTTTACATCGTCTTTTATCTTTTTCACTGTTTTTCTCCCAAGATCCTGTAACCTGTACTATGTAGCAGACATGGGTCAAAAGCACCTGTTTATTTGTAAAATACATAAGAATGGGGAATATGATAATGCAATATTATGGTATGAACAGTGTACAGGATAAAAGACAAGGCTCACTTGGTAGTCAAGAGATATGCACAACGGTATGAGATTGACTATCAAGAGATTTTTTCCCCAGCGGTGAAGATGACATCAATTCGGGTGATTCTCGGTATCGCGGCGGCAGAGAATTTGCACTTATAGCAAAATGGATATGAAAACGACATTCCTTCATGGAGATTTGGAGGAGGAGATCTATATGATGCAGCCACCGGGATACGGGATGAAGGGGAAAGAAAGTATGATGTGTAGACTGTGAAAGAGCTTGTATGACCCCAAACAAGTTTCTAGGCAGGTATCTCAAGTTCGATCAGTTTATATTAGAGACAGAATTTGTGCGTTGTGAATCAGATCACTACGTGTACGTTCAGACTTTCAAGGATAAAGACTGCATTATTTTGTCGCTTTATGTAGATGACATGTTGGTAGCGGGTCCGAATTTCGAGAAAATTCAAAATCTGAAGAAGATAATGGCTGAAAATTTCTCCATGAAAAATTTAGGAGCGGCCAAGCAAATTTCAAGCATAAAGATCATGAGAGATAGGAAGCAGCGAAATCTGTGATTATCGCAAAGGGACTACATCAAGAAGGTTTTGAAGCGGTTCAACATGGACAAGTCAAATCCGGTGAGTTCGCCCTTAGAGAAACACTTCAATCTCGGTAAGGAGTAGTGCCCGACAACTCAAGAGCATAAATATGAGATGGCAAGAGCACCATATATGTCACGCCCCGCTTCCCAGAGTGCACCAAGATCGGCACGTGACAGAGCCAACCATGCTACCTGTGGCTAGGAAACATCCCTCCACAGTCACATTACGGCTGTCTAGAGATATCAAGAACAGGAAAATAGAATAAACTATCTAGTACATGTCCATGAGCCAGAATGAACGAGTCAAGAAATAATGTGCGGAAGCAATAAATCCAATAAAAAATAATAATCTGGAATGTACGTCCCAAATACGGGCTCACATCAGGAATGAAAATGCTGAAAGAAAACTAAACTAAAATACTAACAGGTCCTCACTGCTCGGCCTGTACACTAAAATACTCCTTATTGGCTGCTGCAAAGGTAGAGGATCTGGGCCATGCAAAACCCAGACGTCAGTGCGTCATAATATCAACAATAATACAATCAGGAGGTAACAAGACATGCAGGCATGAGTATGAACAGTAATAAGAGTATAACAGTATCACGAATAAGGAACAGTGAAGGGCATAAGCACATGTGGCGTGCGGTGAGTAATCTGAACTAAACTACTGGGTTAACTACTCTAAAGTCTTTGAAATCAATTAATGTAATCCTCATCGTAACCCATCGGTGATTATTCCGTAACGTCCGGAAAAACGGCAAACAATAGGTATTCCGTAACGCCAGGAAAAATGGCAAATAATATGATAGCCCTTTGAGTTACGTTCGGTTACATTCTTGATTTCCCAATACCCCCAAGTTATGTGTTCAAGTCAGGTATTGATAAATCTAAAGCTAATGCTAACACAGGATCAAGCAGGAACATGTTTGTCTATACAGACAACAGGATATGTCCATCGGGGGCAACATGTCAGGATTTTCGGCATTAGAAACAGGATCAGGTAACATATCAAGCAGTGATATATCAGGTCATGTCAGGTAGTGTACATGTATCAAGTCATGTCAAGTAGTGGTGTATCAGGTCACGTCAAGTAGTGCACAGGTATCAAGCGGGTGCTCATAATCAAACTGTAGCAAGTACGGATGCACAAATAAAAGCATGGATGCACAATTACCGATCAGGGGTTAGATCATGACTAAGTAGGATGCACAATATCAAGCATGGGGTGCTAATGTATTAATAATATGAGTTAATGTAATATGGGGTGCAAATAGTTATGCAGAATTAATGGTATGGATACACTAACAAACATGGATGCATAAATAACTATCATGGGTTACAACTATAACTTCATGACTATGTAGGATGCACATTATCTAGCATGGGGTGTTGACGTAGCGGTAATATGAAATAACGTATTATGGTATTCAACTAGATATGTAGTTAATGGTATGGATGCACAAATATCGATTAGGGTTATATTTACAGTTACAAGACTAAATGGGATGCACATTATTAAGCATGGGGTGTTACTATAATAATAACATGAATTAATATGATCTATAGATGCAGTTATATATATTTTAAATGATATAAATGCAAACGGGTATCCAAAAATGGTAAAACTTTAATATGGATGTATAATGTGATAAACGGGTAATATTTTACTCATATGGATGCATAATACTATACCTAGCATGTAGCAAGATGATTTAGCATGCGACTAGATATGTAAATAATGATATGGGTGTGCATGGACGTCGTATAACAGTAAAATGATAAAATGGCAATGTGGGATGTACAACTAAACAATATGAAATGTTATAATTCAAATAGGTGCAACATATTGTAGTCTATCATGTAACAAGATAGATTTGCATGCAACTAAATATGAAATAAATTGTACGGTTATGAACGGGTATTGTAAAACTGTAAAACTATAACTTGGGATGCATAATTTAAAATACATGTATTATATTTATTCAAATGGATATGAATATAGTAACATAGCATGTAGCAAGATAAACTTGCCTCGATCGGATCACAATACGGGATGCGTACGCAGCGTCCAATGTCGGTAAAAGTCTCGATGCACATGCGGACATATAGAACTGAACCAAGCAAAGTAAGAATATGACCGCGCAGGCAGGTGATGTCTACAGGGTTGTTCGGATCATCGGCGACGGCACGGCTCCGGCGATCACTGGGAAAACCAAGAATGTAGAAAGAAAATAGAAGAAGAAGTTGTAGGAGAAGAAGAAGAAGAGAGGGTTGCTGCTCTGGGGTTGGTGTTTGGGGACATAGGTGAGGCAAGGGAGATAAAGGCGACGATGATGGGTTTCCGGCGATGGGGTTTGCCGGCAAGATTTCACGGAAAAGGCAGTGGGGTTTCAAGATTGTCGGGGATCGGGGTGTGTAGGGTTTTTGGTACTCAGGTGAGGAGAGGAGAGTGGAGGGAGATGGTGGTGATGGGGTAAGGCCGACGGGGTCGGAGCTCCGGCGAGGAGTGCAGGTGAGGCTCTGTGGTCGCAGGGGAGAGGGTGAAGGCGCTGGTGGTGGTGGCTATGTTGATGAGGGCGAGAAGGGGTTGAGGAAGGTCGTGGTGACGGCAAGGCGGTCATCGGCAGGGGTTGACGCAGGCGAGGTGCAGGGACGAGAGTTGCAGGCGCGGGTAAGGTTTGCAGGGGTTCTTGGGTTGGTGGGTTTTGGAGCTTAGGAGAAGAAGGCGAGGAGAAGAGATCGGGGAAAGGTGTTCGGCGAGGGCGTGAGGGAGATCGTCATCGGTGGTGACGACGGAGACAGAGGAGGTGGCCGCCGTGGGTTCTTGGGTGTTGGGGTGTGCAAGGAGGTCGGGGTTGGTCGTGTGGTGAGGTCGCGGGGATGAGGGTGGTGGTGAGGTGAGGAGGAGAGCTCGGGGAGATGGGCAGCGACGGCGGCGACGCGAGAGCGACCACGACGGGCTGGGTTTCGTTCGTAGGTGGGAAAAATATGAAAAGAAAAAGAAGGAGAAGAGAGAGAAAGAGAGAGAGGGAGAGGGAAAGAGAAAGAGTGCGAGAGGAGAGAGAGTTTTGTTTGTATTAGATTTAGGATTTATATATAAAAAAAAAGATAGGGGAGGAGAGAGAGATGCTGTTGTAGAAAAAAGATTTGAAATCTTTTAAAAAATTTATTTTCGTTTATAAAACTTAAACTTAGGTACACAGTTAAGAAAATATAATATTAATAAAAATATGATATTTTGGCTAATACAAAAATTGTCCAAAACACGCCCGTGTCCGGTCTAAAATTCCAGTTTTAAAATATGAAAAAATATACATGTCGACCAAAATTAAAATTGGATATCCGGGTAACAAAAATACATACCCCCAAGAACGGATGCACGTGCGTGCGCGTAGCCATCCAAACAAGTCCGTTTCACTGAACGGGACGAGAACAAGATGTGCGGATGCTACCACAGGGTTAGGGGTATCATGCAGGCCATGCAATGTATTTTTAAAATATTTTATGTGACTTTAAATGTTATATTTAAAATGCAGATGCCAGATAAAATGCCAGTATGCAGTATGCAAATGAAAGTGCATGAGTCCACGTAACAAGTCAGGATAAATCATAAACATGAATCAAGACAGGTTTCAAACAAGCGGGTCGGATGCTACAAAAGTCAAACACACTATTCGCACCCAAAACACTATGAATCCAGAAAATACCATAAATAAAGAAATACTAGAATTGGTATAAATGAACTAGGGTGTTACATTATACCCAACTACAAAAAGAATTTCGTCCTCGAAATTCCCAAAACAAGAAAAGATAAACAATCAAGAATCTACAAGAATATGTGTGGAAACTTCTGTCGGATCCCGTCTTCTCGTTCCCAAGTCGATTCTCCGAGCGAGCGATTTTCCCAAGAAACAAGTACGAGAGGGATAACCTTGTTCTTAAGGACCTTTTCTCTTCGATCAACAATCGACATCGGTCGTTTCTCAAAGGTTAAATCCTCTCTTACAGTCAGCTCTGAATGATCCAGCACGTGTGTTTTATCTCGAACATACTTACGGAGTTGAGATACATGAAACACGTCATGAACATTCGCCAAAGATTGTGGTAAAGCCAATCGATAAGCCACTTCTCCAACACGCTCCAAAATCTCGAAAGGCCCCACGAATCGAGGACTAAGATTACCTCGAATCCCAAAACGAATCACTCCTCTAGTCAGTGATATCTTCAAGAATACCAGATCACCAACAGCGAATTCTAGAGGTCTTCTCGATGTGTCGGCCCAACTCTTCTGTCGATCTTGTGCTGCCTTCATATGATTCCGGATAGTATTAACCTTCTCTACCGTTTGCACGATCAAATCCGGTCCCAACAATCTTCGTTCTCCAATATCGTCCTAACAAACGGGTGAACGACACTTGCGACCATACGATGCTTTGAATGGAGCCATCTGAATAGTCGCCTGAAAGCTGTTGTTGTAAGAAAACTCCACCAAGTGTAGATGATCCTCCCACGAACCCTTGAAGTCTAACATGCAAGCTCTCAACATATCTTCAAGAGTTTGGATCGTTCTCTCCGACTGGCCATCTGTCTGAGGATGATAAGCCCTGCTAAACTTCAATCGCATCCCCGAACTTTCCTGTAAACTCCTCCATAAGTGTGATAAGAATCGGGTGTCACGGTCGGACAGGATGCTCACAGATACTCCATGCAATCTCACAATCTCCTGCATGTACCGTTCTGCTGACGCTTCCGTTGATTGACCAACTCGAAATGGTATGAAATGAGCTGTCTTGGTCAATCGATCAACAATCACCCAAACTGCAGTGTTGCCCTTTGGACTCCGCGGTAAAGCTGTCACGAAATCCATGGTTATATGTTCCCACTTCCATTGAGGAATCGAAAGCGGTTGCAATAAACCAGCTACCCTTTGATGTTCAGCCTTAACTTGCTGATACACCAAGCACTTCGCTACAAAACAGGCGATCTCCCTTTTCATACCTTTCCACCATAAATGTTGTCTTAGATCGCAGTACATCTTCGTGCCTCCTGGATGTATGGAATATGCGGAACTGTGCACCTCCTTCATAACTTCTTCGCGAATATCTCCTTTTGGCACATACAAACGGCTACCATATCGCAACGAACCGTCTTCATGAGTTAACAAGTCCGTGCGAAGTCCAGCTTCAACCTGTTCTCGAAACTTCTGCAATCTTGGGTCCTGTAACTGCGCTGCTTTAATATTATCGATCAACGACGACTGTACTTGCAGCTGCATCAACTGTCCCGAAGAATGCGGTAGCACGATCTCCAACTCGAATCTCCGAAAATCTTTGATAGATCGGTACCCAAGACACTCGGACTAACGGAATGACCTTGTTCTTCAGCACTTTCTCTCTGCGGTCGAGGATGGTAGTGGGCTGCTCCTCGTATGATAGATCGGTACCTAAAACTAGCTTCGAATAGTCTAGGACATGGCTCTCATCCCGAACATAACGCCGCAACTGTGACACGTGGAAGGTATTGTGCACACCAGCTAGCGATGGAGGCAAGGCAAGTCGGTAGGCCACCTCTTCTACTCGCTCTAGCACCTCAAAAGGTCCGATGAAACTGGGACTGAGCTTTCCCCGACCTCCGAACCTGATAACTCCATGGGTAGGGGAAATCTTCAGGAACATGTGATCTCCGACTTTAAATTCTAGTGCCCTCCTGCTGGTATTTGCCCAACTCTTCTGTCGATCCTGAGTCGTCTTAATTCGTTGCCTGATCATTTGGACCTTGTCAACTGTCTGAACAATGAGCTCGGGACCCAGTAATCTTCGCTCTCCCACATCATCCCAACATACTGGGGATCGACACTTCCGCCCGTAAAGCGCTTCGAAAGGAGCCATCTGAATGCTAGCCAAGTAACTGTTGTTATAGGAAAACTCGACTAGATGCAGATGGTCTTCCCAGGAACCTTGAAAGTCCAACATACAGGCTCTCAACATATCCTCGAGCGTCTGAATCGTACGTTCGGATTGTCCATCCATCTACAGGTGATAAGCTGTGCTGAACTTGAGGCGGGTACCCAAGCTCTCCTGTAGGCTCCTCCAAAAGTGCGACACGAATCTGGTGTCCCGATCTGACACAATGCTGACTGGAACACCGTGAAGTCGCACAATCTCCTGCATATCTCTCTCTGCCAGTGACTCTGTCGACTGTCCCACTCGGAATGGTATGAAGTGTGCAGCTTTCGTGAGGCGATCGACGATAACCCAAATGGCGTTATTGCCCCTAGGGCTCCGTGGTAAGGCCGTCACGAAATCCATGATAATGTGCTCCCACTTCCATTCTGGTATCGGAAGCGGTTGCAACAATCCTGCTGTCCTCTGATGTTCCGCCTTCACCTGCTGGCACACCAAGCACTTGGATACGAACCTCGCAATTCCCCGCTTCATCCCGTTCCACCAAAAATGTTGCTTTAGGTCACGATACATCTTTGTACCTCCCGGATGCACAGAATAAGCTGAACTATGCGCTTCAGCCAGTACCTCTTCTCGAATAACTCCCTTGGGTATGCAAAGTCTACTACCGAATCTCAAAGAACCATCATCATGTAGGATTAAGTCCGATCTCAGCCCGGCTTCTACTTGCGCTCTGAACTTTTGCAATCAGGGATCATCCGCTTGTGCAGCCTTGATGCGATCCACCAGGGAAGACTGCACCTGGAGTTGCCAAAGTTGACTGAGCGCGCTCGGTGTAACGACTTCAAGCTCGAGTCTCTGAAAGTCCTCAATAATGCTCCTCTGACTGGTCAACATCATGACCGCTGGCTTGCGACTGAGCGCATCTGGTACAACATTCACTTTCCCGGGGTGATACTGAAGGTCCAAGTCATAATCTGCCATCAGCTCTAGCCATCGGCGCTGCCTCATGTTTAGTTCCTTCTGAGTGAAGACGTACTTCAGACTTTTATGATCCGTATACACCTCCACTTTCTCTCCCAATAGGTAGTGCCTCCAAATCTTCAACGTAAAGACTACAGCAGCTAACTCCAAGTCATGCGTAGGATAGTTCTTCTGTGATTTCTCAGTTGTCGAGAGGCGTAGGCAACCGCTCGGCCGTGCTGCATTAGAACACAGCCTAAACCCTTCCCTGAGGCATCCCTGTGTATCACCAAACCACCGGAACCATCTGGTACTGTAAGAATGGGCGCCGTGGTTAACTTCTGCTTTAGTGTGTCAAATGCCTGAGTACACTCCCCCGTCCATGCAAATGGTACATCCTTCCGTGTCAGCCTCGTCAACGGTTCAGCGATTCTCGAAAAGTCTTGGACAAACCTCCGATAATAATCTGCCAATCCCAGAAAGCTCCTGATCTCGGCCACAGACTTCGGTGTTGGCCAATCTCTGACGGATTCTATCTTTGCCGGGTCCACCGAGATGCCTTCGCCCGAAACAATGTGTCCCAAAAACTGAACCTTGTCGAGCCAGAATTCACACTTGCTTAGTTTCGCATACAGCTTCTCCTCCCAAAGAATTTGTAGAACCGTGCGAAAATGCTCAACATGCTCCTCCCGGGTCTTCGAGTAGACAAGTATGTCGTCGATAAACACAACGACAAACATGTCCAAGTACTTTGCAAACACCCTGTTCATCAAGTCCATGAATATCGCTGGAGCATTGGTAACACCGAACGGCATCACAAGGAACTCGTAATGTCCGTATCGGGTCCTGAAAGCCGTCTTGCATACATCCTCGGCTGCTACTCTGATTTGATGATATCCAGAACGGAGATCCAACTTCGAGAATACCTTGGCCCCACTTAACTGATCGAATAAATCATCGATGCGCGGGATTGGGTACTTGTTCTTTATAGTGACTTTGTTCAACTCCCGATAATCTATACATATTCGCAGCGATCCATCCTTCTTCTTTACTAACAGAACTGGTGCACCCCACGGTGAAGCGCTCGGCCGAATAATTTCCTTCTCCAATAGTTCTTCAATTTGCTTCTTCAACTCCGCCAACTCAACCGGTGCCATTCTGTACGGGGCCTTGGATACAGGTGTCGTACCTGGAGTCAAATCGATCGAGAACTCCAAGATGCGAGGAGGTGGTAGACCTGGTAAGTCTTCAGGAAATACGTCCAGAAAGTCCCGAATAATCTCTGGGGCTGCGCTCTCATCAATCTCCATAGCCGTCAACTCCTTTAGCTTGGCTCTATACTTGGCTGGCTCCAAAGATTCGCTTCCGCCCTCGAAAATAAACTCCGGGTGATTGGGAATGCGGAAGATCACATTCCTTGCACGGCAATCAATAACTGCATGGAAGGTACTCATCCAATCCATCCCGATAATTGCGTCGTAACTTCCTGTCCCAATCAGAAGGAAATTCGCATAGAATTCCCTGCCACACACTACAACCGGACATGATCTACATTCTCGACTAGATATTATAATGCCATTACCCGTATGTATCTCCCAGCCCTTGGTTAGTGGTTCATGTGGTATGGAGTGTGTATCAATGAAATGCTCCGATATGAAGCAGTGCGTTGCCCCAGAATCAAATAGTACTCTAGCTGGCAAGGAATGTACGAGTAGAGTACTTGTAACAACGTCTCCTGATGCCTCTGCCTGCTCGGCGGTCAAGGTGAAAGCTCGTCCCTGACCGCGACCTGTAGAGGGTTGCCTCTGCTCCTGTGACTTCTGCTGCGGCGGTCCAGAACCTCCCTGTATCTCTGCTCGCTCAGGACAACCGCTAATCCTGTGCTTACTGGATCCGCAAATCAAGCACTGTCCCTTGGCGCGGCGACAGTCCTTCTGGGTATGCCCATCTCTATTGCAGTAGCCGCAAACTACGTTCCGTCTCTGGTGGCAATGCTGTGGCACGAACGGATGCTTCATTTGTGTCGTTCCAGGCCTGTGAACCGGTATGCCTCCTCGAGAAGGTGCAGGGGTACGTGCTGGAACGACTGGGGGCTTCCTGAACTTGTTGATCAATTGCTCCTGAACTCTCGCCGCGTTGAGTACATGTGCAAAAGTTTGCAACTCCAGTGATGCGATCAACTGCTGCAGCTCGAAATCAAGTCCCTGCAAGAAGCGTCTGGCCCTGGTGGCCTCTGAGGCGACCATGTATGGAGCAAAACGGCTCAGACGGTTGAACTCTGCCGCATATACGTCCACTGGACGTCCATTCTGCTTCAATAGAATGAATCTTTCCTCCATCTCTGCCTTGGCGGTGGAAGGGAAATAATGGTCTAAGAAGCACTCCTTGAATTTGCCCCATTCAATCGGCCTGTCTAGCCTGCTTTCTTCCACTGACCACCATGTACGGGCTTCATCTTCCAATTGGATCTTTATCACGTTCACCCTATCTTCATCTGGTACCCTGGCGGCCGTCAGTAAGTTTTCCATGTTCACTAGCCATTGCTCGGCCTCAAGGGGTTCAGCTAGCCCTGTGAATGCAGCTGGATGCAACCTCCGGAAGTCTGATACGGTACCGGCCCTAGCAGGGTAAGCTGGTGGAGTAGTGCCCTCGGGGGCGGTAATGAGTGCGGAGGGTCCTCCTGCAGTGGTAATCGCCCTGAGTCCCTCAGCGAGTAAGTCTGTCTTTCTCTCCTGAGCTTCCGCGAGAGAGGTCAGTGCACTAAGGATTCTTTCCATGCGGTCCTGAGAACTGGAGTCCGAAGAGGGGTCGTTCGGGGACGTCATGTCGCTGGAAGATTCAAAAGGATAAGATCAGATTCAAGGATGAAAATCAGGAATAGTGAAACGAAAATAATGTAATACAGTATAGTTAATGTTATCCCTTGTTACTAAACCTGGCTCTGATACCAACAAAACCATGTCACGCCCCGCTTCCCAAAATACGGAAAACGAGGGATGACTAGGCCAGCCATGCTCTTACGGTCAAGGAATAATCCCGCCGTAGTCACACTTCGGCTTCTAGCATTATATGGTAATCAGTAAACAAAGCACAGCAGTAAAGGAATTACATCATTAAATTATCACATTAAAATCCAGTTTTCACAAATTACAAATAAACAAGAAGAGTTACTAACCAAGTTCAATTACACGATCTCTTTTATGGAAAGCAGAAAGGAAGAAAAGTACTACAGACTAGATCTTCGTCAGCTCGAAAGGTAAATCCGACTCCTGCGCTGGTTCTTCCACGAGATCTGAGCATGCATACTCAGGTCATCAGAGCGACGTAATAGCAGTTTTTTTTTATATTAATGATATGAAACAGGTAAATACGGTAATAACAGTGAAAGTACAATGCGTGTAATCACTATGTCACTATATGATGCAAAATATGATCTGTGTCCCTATCAGTCTCTAGGTCATGTTTGAAATCGTATAGTGGAAAGGAGGATCATGTTTAACAGGAGTCTCGTACATACCCGAGACAACGGCCCACATGCCCGGGATATAACCCTGTCAGCCGGATCGCTAGATCCTACCTAATATATATATCACTGCTCGAATGATCATCCTCTAAAACACGGTCCCGCTAAATACGATACTCTTTCCACTTCGATTTTCCCTTTTTCCCCAGGTTTACACTATTTATGATTATGATTTAGTCGTGTACAAGTATACCAATAGCACGGTTTTATCACTGTTCACTGTATTAATCACTGTATTTTCCATTGGTGTACTTGACACTCCTAAACCAATATCATTCACGCACGATAATGCAATGTCCACTGATCACTAACACGCACTGACACTATGTATATGGCAATTGGGTAAGATATGTGTATGTATGCCGTTAACAAGTCATGTATGTTATGAACCAATATGCACGTCATAAACTTACAAAAATTGCAGTAATTCATATGTTCAGAATTCAATAAAATGATACAAATACGATAATAAGTACACTCTGTCAGAAATTCATCAAAATTGGTTTTAGTTCAATCGGGTTTCCGGCATTCAAGTTACAGCCGTTTCATTTTAAGTGCTCGCCGCAGGAAATTCAGTTTCTGAACTGAACGTCCGTTTCGCGACACAAATTTCACCCAGTTGGGATCAGAATTTAGCGACGCTACAGTTGAATAAAATCTAGGGTTTCCAATAGGGTGTTCAACGCAATAGACAGATTCTCAATCGCGTCTGTACGTCAAAAGTTATACACTGTTCAACACTAGTATGTCAATTCTGATTCTGCTTTGGACTGTTATACGTCCTGTACTTTTAAATTACAGATTAAATAGAAAACGACGCTAAAACGGAATGAAACCACTTGTGTTATTTAGCTAACAGATTCACCTTTAATAAAATGCAGAGTTCCGCAATATACGAGTTCAGGAAACAAGGTGGTACGCATTACGGGACAGTAAACAGTAACCAGAGCCGCTCTGGACTGCAGTCCAGAGCCGCACTCCGATCCAACTATCGTCACAATTTCAGTGTATAAACCATTAGAAACTTGCATAGGGTTATATTTCGTCGAGTCGTCTTCGATTTGAGCCCTCGAACTCACCATTTCAATGAGTACACGATTTATGGTGATTTTAACAATTTTCAAATGCGGGAAATCTCCAGTTTTACGGGTGTATTTTGGGGTGATCATTTAAGTTGTTACAGTTATAGTTTTTCAGTGAAACTTCTACACAAGATTCAATGCCATACGGGCCAGAATATTCAAATAAGTTCCGTCAAATTAAGTGAAGATTTTCATTGGGATCTTGCATCAAACAGTTATAACATATAATTTATCGTGACTTGTAAAACACGGAATTTATACGATTATAGTTTGTAACAACATAAATTAGCATGTAGCAAGTAGGGAACTTGCCTGGAAACGCTTTGGGCGATACCCGACAGCGGCAACGTCATGAACGTGCGACGAACGACGTGATTTGGTTTCACGGCCTCGGCTCGTGATTCGGGTGCGACGGCGGAGTTGCCCGGAGACGTTTCGCAGTCACTGGAAGCGGAGGGGGTGCTCAGTGGTTCGCCTGGGATGTGCTGGGGTCGACGACGGTCGGCGGCGTCGCTCCGGCGATGAACACAGTGAGCTCGCAGTGAGGGGAAGTTATGGTTGTGTGCTGTGGGTTTGCTGTTTTGGAGGGAGGGAGAGAGAGTAGGGGGCTCGGGTGTGGATTTATGGGGTGTTGGTGATGATACTATTGACGAGGAGGGTGTAGGATGGTCGACGATATGATGGGGAGATCGCCGACGTGAGTGCAGGTGGTGGTTGTGGTGGGTGCAGGGGAGTCGAGCTCGGTTGAAGGGAGCTCGGTGGTGGAGGAGTGTAGGGGGATGCTGATGGAGAAAAGAGAACGAGGGAGGAAGTTTGAGGGATCGTAGTCGTCGTAGTCGTCGTCGAGGGGAGCGGGTGAGGGAGTTGCAGTGGGTTCGTGGGAATTTTTTGGGTGAACGAGAGAGATTTTGAGAAGTTTTAGATCGAGAGGGTGAGGGAGAAAGGAGTTTGAGAAGAGGTTGATGGAGTCGCGAGAGAGTGCGCGGGTCGTGGGGCAACGGCACACGACGTGGCCGCGACGGTAGGTGCGAGAAGCGGATCGGAGAAAAAGAGTGAGCGGGAAAAGAAAAGAGACGTTGGGGAAGAGAAGAAGAAGTCGTAGCGGGCTAGGGTGTTGGGCTGTAGAAATTTTGGGGGTTTTATTATATGTTTTTAAGTTTGGGTCAGTGAGGGAAAAAGGGTTTAGTTTTAATAGAAAGGGAAACGGGCTGAGAAGAGGAGTGGGCTGAAAAAATTATGGATTTAATGTTAAAGGGAAATTAATGTTTTAATTAATTTAAATTTTGGGCTTTGATTTAATTAAAGGTGAGTTTAGTTTATTTTGTTTTGGTTTAAAAGTTTTGGAAAAATTTAAATGTTGGAACATAAGCACTAATCTTCACACAAGGTAGTAAAACGGGGGAAAATAGGGATACTAATTGGGAACTTGGGAAAATAGGGAAAAACTTTATTGAAGGAAACGGGGATTTACAACACATACTTTAGGCTTTTGTGATCGGTGAATACTTCGACCCTTTCGCCCAATAAGTAGTGTCTCCAAATCTTCAAAGCGAAAATTACTGCTGCAAGCTCCAAATCATGAGTTGGGTAATTCTTCTCATGGGTCTTCAATTGTCTCGATGCGTAAGCTATAACTTTTCCATGCTGCATCAAAACACATCCCAAACCTTTCCCAGATGCGTCGCTGTGAATCTTCAATCCTCCGGAACTGTCTGGTACGGTCAAAATAAGAGCGGTTATCAATCTCTGCTTCAACGCCTCAAAATCTGACGCACATTTATCCGTCCATACGAACGGTACCTCCTTACGCGTAAGCTTGGTCAAAGGCTCAGCCAAACGAGCAAAATTCTCCACGAACCTTCTGTAATAGCCGGCAAGTCCAAGAAAACTTCTGATCTCTGCTACGTTCTTTGGAATCGGCCAATCTCGAACTGCTGCAATCTTCTCAGGGTCAACGACGATTCCATCTCCGGATACAACATGCCCCAAAAACTTCACTTCTTCAAGCCAAAACTCGCACTTGCTCATCTTTGCATACAATCTTTCTTGCCTCAATATCTGCAGTGCGATCTTCAAGTGTTCCGCATGCTCTTCAATGCTCCTCGAGTAGACGAGAATATCATCGATGAACACCACTATAAACTGGTCCATGAACGGTGAAAAGATTCGGTTCATCAAGTCTATAAATATCGCTGGTGCATTCGTGACTCCGAATGGCATCACTAAATACTCGTAATGTCCATACCGAGTTCGGAACGCGGTCTTGTAAATATCCTCTGATTTAACTCGGACCTGATGATATCCGGATCACAAATCCAGCTTCGAGAATACCCTCGCGCCACTAAATTGCTCGAATAATTCGCCAATGCGAGGGATCGGGTACTTGTTCTTAATAGTCACACGGTTTAATTCTCGATAATCGATGCACATTCTCCGTGTGCCATCTTTCTTCTTGACTAGAAGAACTGGAGCTCCCCAAGGTGAATTGCTGCTGCGAATCCACCCCTTCTCAAGTAATTCGGTAACCTGTTTCTTGACTTCTTCCAACTCCACTGGTGCCATCGGATAATACGCCTTTGAGATTGGCGCTGCACCAGGGACAAGATCGATTGCGAACTCCACATCTCGTTTTGGAGGTAAACCTGAGATGTCTTCGAACACGTCCATGAACTCTCGAACTACAACTGGCGCTTCTTCCTTATCAACTTCCATCGACGAAAGAAAACACTATTTGTCGGCCTAGCCCTAAACTCGACTGGCCCGACAGTACTGCTACCTCCAGCAAAAACAAACTCCGGATGTCCGGAAATCTGGAAAATCACTTTCTTTGCCCAATACTCAATGTGAGCGTGGAAAGTGCCGAGAAAATCCATTCCCAAGACAACAAAAAAAATGGGATGCACCAGAATCGAATAATGCTAGTGCGGGAAAACATGAACAAGTAGGATATCCGAAATGACTTCACCTGAAGCCAAGATACTGAAGAAGATAAGCATGGTAAACAGGATTCAAGTTTGCGATAAACATGAACTGGAAAGCAAGAGAAGCAAGGCAATATAACGACCATGAAATAAGAAAGTGAATCAAGACTAGGACTCCAAGTTACTTAAATAGAGTACCGCATTGTAATCATGCCGCGGTTCATAATTACAATCACATAACTCTGTTCAAGTCGCCCAAATCCTAGAGAGAAACGATAGGGAACCAAAAGGTTTCAAGCCGAGATGCAGAGTTGTTTGCATATCGTCAAGACAAGGGTCAAGAGAAAGATATGATTCAAGAATCACAATAACAATGTGACAGGACATGTTCCTAATTACAAGTTTTCTGATTCGTGTATTGGGTCCAATACCCAACTACAAAAGAATCAAACCGATTAACCTAAATCCTATGGCTCTGATACCAAACAAACCCTGTCACGCCCCGCTTCCCAGAGTGCGCTAAGATCGGCACGTGACAGAGCCAACCATACTACATGTGGCTAGGAAACATCCCTCCACAGTCATATTACGACTGTCTAGAGATATCAAGAACATGAAAATAGAATAAACTATCTAGTACATGTCCATGAGCCAGAATGAACGAGTCAAGAAATAATATGCGGAAGCAATAAATCTAATAAACAATAATAATCTGGAATGTACGTCCCAAATACGGGCTCACATCAGGAATGAAAATGTTAAAAGAAAACTAAACTAAAATACTAACATGTCCTCACTGCTCGGCCTGTACACTGAAATACTCCTGATCGGCCTGCTGCAAAGGTAGATGATCTGGGCCATGCAAAACCCAGACGTCAGTGCGTCATAATATCAACAATAATACAATCAGGAGGTAACAAGACATGCAGGCATGAGTATGAACAGTAATAAGAGTATAACAGTATCACGAATAAGGAACAGTGAAAGGTATAAGCACATGTGGCGTGCGGTGAGTAATCTGAACTAAACTACTGGGTTAACTACTCTCGAGTCTTTGAAATCAATTAATATAATTCTCATCGTAACCCATCGGTAATTATTCCGTAACGCCAGGAAAAACGGCAAACAATAGGTATTCCGTAACGCCCGGAAAAACGGCAAACAATAAGTATTCCGTAACGCCCGGAAAAACGGCAAACAATATGATAGCCCTTTGAGTTACGTTCGGTTACATTCTTGATTTCCCAATACCCCCAAGTTATGTGTTCAAGTCAGGTATTGATAAATCTGAAGCTAATGCCAACACAGGATCAAGCAGGAACATGTTTGTCTATACAGACAATAGGATATGTCCATCGGGACAACATGTCAGGATTGTCGGCATTAGAAACATGATCATGTAACATGTCAAGTAGTGATATATCAGGTCATGTCAGGTAGTGTACATGTATCAAGTCGTGTCAAGTATTGGTGTATCAGGTCACGTCAAGTAGTGCACAGGTATCAAGCGGGTGCTCATAATCAAACTGTAGCAAGTACGGGTGCACAAATAAAAGCAAAAAGTACCAAAACAACTGAAGCCTACAGCATGGATGCACAATTACCGATCAGGGTTACATCATGACTAAGTAGGATGCACAATATCAAGCATGGGGTGCTAATGTATTAATAATATGAGTTAATGTAATATGGGGTGCAACTAGTTATGCAGAATTAATGGTATGGATACACTAACAAACATGGATGCATAAATAACTATCATGGGTTACAACTATAACTTCATGACTATGTAGGATGCACATTATCTAACATGGGGTGTTGACGTAGCGGTAATATGAAATAACGTGTTATGGTATTCAACTAGATATGTAGTTAATGGTATGGATGCACAAATATCGATTAGGGTTATATTTACAGTTACAAGACTAAATGGGATGCACATTATTAAGCATGGGGTGTTACTATAATAATAACATGAATTAATATGATCTATAGATGCAGTTATATATATTTTAAATGATATGGATGCAAACGGGTATCCGAAAATGCTAAAACTTTAATATGGATGTATAATGTGATAAACGGGTAATATTTTACTCATATGGATGCATAATCCTATACCTAGCATGTAGCAAGATGATTTAGCATGCGACTAGATATGTAAATAATGATATGGGTGTGCATGGACGTCGTATAACAGTAAAATGATAAAATGGCAATGTGGGATGTACAACTAAACAATATGAAATGTTATAATTCAAATAGGTGCAACATATTGTAGTCTAGCATGTAACAAGATAGATTTGCAGGCAACTAAATATGAAATAAATTGTACGGTTATGAATGGGTATTGTAAAACTGTAAAACTATAATTTGGGATGCATAATTTAAAATACATGTATTATATTTATTCAAATAGATGTGAATATAGTAACATAGCATGTAGCAAGATAAACTTGCCTCGATCGGATCACAATACGGGATGCGTACGCAGCGTCCAATGTCGGTAAAAGTCTCGATGCACACGCAGACGTATAGAACTGAACCAAGCAAAGCAAGAATGTGACCGCGCAGGCAGGTGATGTCTACAGGGTTGTTCGGATCATCGGCGACGACACGGCTCCGGCGATCACTGGGAAAACCAAGAATGTAGAAAGAAAAGAGAAGAAGAAGTTGTAGGAGAAGAAGAAGAAGAAGAAGAAGAAGAAGAGAGAGAGGGTTGCTGCTCTGGGGTTGGTGTTTGGGGACAGAGGCGAGGCAAGGGAGATAAAGGCGATGATGATGGGTTTCCGGCGATGGGGTTTGCTGGCAAGATTTCACGGAAAAGGCAGTGGGGTTTCAAGATTGTCAGGGATCGGGGTGTGTAGGGTTTTTGGTACTCAGGTGAGGAGAGGAGAGTAGAGGGAGATGGTGGTGATGGGGTAAGGCCGACGGGGTCGGAGCTCCGGCGAGGAGTGGAGGTGAGGCTCTGTGGTCGCAGGGGAGAGGGTGAAGGCGCTGGTGGTGGTGCATGTATTGATGAGGGCGAGAAGGGATTGAGGAAGGTCGTGGTGACGGCAAGGCGGTCGTCGGCAGGGGTTGACGCAGGCGAGGTGCAGGGACGAGAGTTGCAGGCGCGGGTAAGGTTTGCAGGGGTTCTTGGGTTGGTGGTTTTTGGAGCTTGGGAGAAGAAGGCGAGGAGAAGAGATCGGGGAAAGGTGTTCGGCGAGGGCGTGAGGGAGGTCGTCGGCGGTGGTGATGACGGAGACAGAGGAGGTGGCCGCCGTGGGTTCTTGGGTGTTGGGGTGTGCAAGGAGGTCGGGGTTGGTCGTGTGGTGAGGTCGCGGGGATGAGGGTGGTGGCGAGGTGAGGAGGAGAGCTCGGGGAGATGGGCGGCGACGGCGGCGAAGCGACCGCGACGGGCGTGGGTTTCGTTCGTAGGCGGGAAAAATATGAAAAGAAGAAGAAGGAGAAGAGAGAGAAAGAGAGAGAAAAAGAAGAGAGAGAGGGAGAGAGAATGTTATATTTTATTTGACTTTAAATGTTATATTTAAAATGCAGATGCCAGATAAAATTCCAGTATGCAGTATGCAAATGAAAGTGCACGAGTCCACGTAACAAGTCAGGATAAATCATAAATATGAATCAAGACAGGTTTCAAGCAAGCGGGTCGGATGCAAATACAAAAGTCAAACACACTATTCGCACCCAAAACACTATGAATCAGGAAAATACCATAAATAAAGAAATACTAGAATTGGTATAAATGAACTAGGGTGTTACACTATGCATATGCTGTGGGGAGTTTGATATATGTGATGATGAGTACGAGATCAGATATTGCACATGCAGCGGGAGTTGTGAGCAGATATATGCAAAACCCGGAAAGGAGCATTGGAATGCGGTAAAGTGGATACTAAGATATCTTAGGGGAACGTCTAGTCATTATTTATGTTTCGGGGTGACTCTCTAAAAGTGTAAGTTTATGTTGATGCGGACTACTTAGGTGATCGAGATAGTGGGAAGAGCACAACGGGATGCGTATTCAAGGTTGGAGGAACAGCGGTGAGTTGGGTCTCTCAATTACAAAGGGATGTGGTATTATCAATTACGGAGGCTGAGTACGTAGCCATCACGGAATCCAGCAAGGAAATAATATGGTTGTAAGGGTTACTTGAAGAATTGGGGAAGAAACAAGACTTCAATACCTTGTGGAGCGACAGCCAAAGCGCGATACATTTGGCAAAGAATGCGGCATTTCACTCTAGGACGAAGCACATCAAGATGCGGTATCACTTCATATGCATAGCGATAGAAGATGGTGAGTTGGCACTGCAGAAGATCACAGGAGAAAAGAATCTTGCAGATATGTTCATCAAAGTCGTAGTGTAACGCCCCAACGTCCCAGTACAGATGGTATTGTCCGCTCTGACCGAAACCGCACGGTTTTTCCCTTTAGAACGGACCGGGCCCGACCAGGGGCCACTTCCCAGGAGGTCACCCATTCCAAGACTTCCCTAGCCCGAGCACGCTTAACTATGGAGTTCCCAAGACTTCCGAAGATTCTCCATTATTCTACAGTGGGTCCCACGGATTCAAGAGATGGCCCCCGCCCCCTTGGAATGACAATTGGGGTGGCACTTTGTTCCGTGTGGCACTTTGTTCCGTGAACAAGAACCGGGTCCCGACATTCTTCCCACCTTTGAACAATGGTTCGTCCTCGAACCACAGACCTACTACTGAGGGACTTGCATGAGCCACCATAAATGTAACGCCCCATGCCCCAGTACAGATGGTATTGTCCGCTCTGGCCTAAACCGCACGATTTTTCCCTTTAGAACGAACCGGGCCCGACCAGGGGCCACTTCCCAGGAGGTCACCCATCCCAAGACTTCCCTGGCTCGAGCACGCTTAGCTATGGAGTTCTCAAGCTCATGCAGTTCCGGTTCACTTAAAAGACGCCTCTGTAATTGAGGGTGGTATCATTACATTTATGATGCAGTTCGGTCCTCTTTCGGAATGTGTTCCGAAGATTCTCCATTATTCTACAGTGGGTCCCACGGATTCAAAAGGTGGCCCCCATGGATTCAAGAGGTGGCCCCGTCCCCTTGGAATGACAATTGGCGTGGCGCTTTGTTCCGTGTGGCACTTTGTTCCGTGAGCAAGAACCGGGTCCCGACATTCTCCCCACCTTTGAACAATGGTTCGTCCTCGAACCACAGACCTACTATTGAGGGACCAGCTCTAATACCATTCTGTCATGCCCCACCTCCAATACAATGATAAGCTGGATCTCCATTGCAAGTTGGTGAAGCTCTCCATGAAAAATTGATGAGGAGAGAGTAGGGCGGAGTCGTGTGAAGTCTATTAGCTTTGGGAATCAAGTAGGAGATTGTTAAAACTGTAGAGAAACTTCCTGCAGCCGTCTTATGTAAGGAGTACAGATGTCTGGACATACAGAAGAGCCATGTCAGAAATCTAGAGCAACACCAGACATCCGATGGAGAGGATGCAGATGTCTGGTCAAGTCAAAATCAAAAGAACAGAGTGTAGCCAGATGTTTGGAGATGCTGAAGCCCAACCCAGAGCAACGGCAGACATCTGATGGTAAGGATGCAAATGTCTGTTCAAGGAGCTGATAAGAAGCAGACGTCTAACCAAGTCTTGATCAGACGTTTGTCGACGGGTATTCTGTGCGAACCGAATATTTCAGATTTGGGTTTATCTCTTATTTTAAATAGGATTAGGATTTGCCTATATACAGAGATCTCTCATATGATTAACGTACTACTATTAAGTGAGACCATTGTATATAGGGACCTCTCATCTGTCCGTTGCAAACTATTGTATTAAGGGATCTAGAGAGATCTGAGAGAAATTTCCTTGGGTTGCTCGTGGGTGTACTTGATTCGAGATTACAGTGGACTTTGCAGATTCCGCTCTGCCGGAGGCTAACCATACGGCGGGTGAATCTCGTTAACAAATCCCTCTCTGATTGTGTTTGTGATTCTATTATCGTATTCTCGTGCTTTACTATCGTTTTGTCTTTCGTTATTAATTTCGTGCTGTGATTGCGTGATTTGTTGTGTTGTAAGAATTGTTTCGAGGATCGACTTTCTCCTAATAACTGGTATTTGAGCATAGGGCTTGACGCTTGATCCCAACGTCTGTGATATCTAAACTGCTTCCTGTGATATCTGAATAGTTTGTATGAATTAGTTAGATATAGCAGCATACTAAGCAGATAATGTTAGCGAAATTTATAACGAGTTTCTGACTAAGGTTGGAAGGCCGAGGGGTTTTGAGAGTGGCAAAAAAGTTGTAGCTTTTTTTTTGTTGACAATTTACCCTAAATTAATGAATCCAGACCGTTGATTGGACAAAAGAAGCGGGAGCTTCCATTAAAAACAGGGGTCTAAACCCAATGGCGCCGCCTTCTCTTTCTCTCTCCTTGCCTTCCTCTCCTTCTCTCTCTTCTCGCGTTCCATCGGAGCTCGAGCTCCTCGCGAGCGGGAGAGGGGAAACGGGTCGATTGCGCAATCCCTAACCCTAATTCTACAAAGGTATGCGATATGCTGTCATTTCCGCCATCCTTTTCTCATTTCTAAGGTTTCTTGGTGCAAATTTTGAGCTTTTGTTCGAGATTTCTGATACAATTCGATCTCGATCCTTCAATTTTTGAGCTTTTGTTCGAGATCCGGTGCTTTTTTTCCCTGATGTAGCTAAATTTTGTGTCGTTGCGGATTCGTGAATGCTCCAAGTACTTTTGAACTTTTTAGGTGGCTGTAGAGTTTGATGCAATTGCATCGGCATTTTTTTTAAATTTAAATTTCTAAGAAGTTTGATGGAAAATTGCTGCTAATCGGCAATTGATAGTGTTATTGCTCAAATTAACATCTTTGAGAGCAATATTTCATTCAAAATTATAATTTTCCCTCTATACGATTATTTATGGTGTGTTGTGTTTGAACAAATTGGGAAATCTACAAGTTTTATATTGAACAAATTGGGAAATCTACAAGTTTTATATCAGATGCCAATTCCAGCTGTAGGTTTATCGGCATTTAATATCTCGAATGTGGTTCTAAACAGTGAGCTAATTTTTTTGGTGAGCCATTTGTAGTTTAAAGTAATGGCGGCAACAGTCCACCTCGGTTTCAGAGCTCACTGTGTTGGACTCACAAGGGAGTCACCAAGCGCTCTTGCTTTCTTGAGGAACTCACCAAGGCGTTTCAGTTTCGAGCCATCTTTGAGGTCGATTTGTAGAAAGAGGGAGGGGGTTTGTAGAAGGAGGCGAGATTTGAAGGTTTCTTGTGAGAGAGGATCGGCCATTGTTGAAAAGAACGAGACATCAAGGGAGAACAGTGAAGGAAATGAGAAGCAGCTCAGCATTGTGATGAAGTTCGGCGGGTCATCCGTGGCTTCAGCTGCAAGGATGAGAGAGATTGCTGATCTGATTCTTAGCTTTCCTGAAGAACGGCCAATTATTGTTCTCTCTGCTATGGGCAAAACGACAAACAAGCTTCTTTTGGTAACATGACATTACCTCTTCACATGATCACTCTCTCTTGTGTTTCTTTGCTGTTTGTTAATTTTGTACTTTTGGAATTCGAATTAGGCTGGGGAGAAAGCTGTGTGTTGCGGTGTATCCAACACGTCAGATATTGATGAGTTGAGCTTTATAAACGAGTTGCATCTCAAGTATGTCACTTCTTTCATTTCTTTTATTCACACTCGGCATGTTCTCGTTATTTGAAATTTGGCGTTTTGTTTACAACTCTGTTCAGGACAGTCAAGGAGCTTGGACTTGATAGTTCTATCATTTCTTGCAAGTATCTTGTGCTTATTTCTGCTGAGGTATTTATGATTCATTTCTTGAGATGAAAGTGATCTTATTAGTCGTTGTTATAGAAAACTATTACATGTCGAGAAGCCATGGCTTGTTATATAGCTATGCGTTGCTACCAGCATTGAAGTTAATGAACCTAGGATTTTCATCGAAATCCTCCAGTCCCCTTTCAAGGCATCATCTTATTCTGAGAATTGTGACCACCTAGAATGGTATTCTATTACAGGGAACTAACCCTGCTTCGATTAAGCATTGACAACCTTTACCTTTAATTTTTTTAAATATCTTTAGCTAAGATAACCTTCTTTCAGTAGGTGGTTCCAAAGATATTGGTTTTTCAACCTCGTTTTCTGGAGTCAACTTTTTTAATTCAAAAGTGCATGTGTGTGTTTAAACTTTTGAAAAGCAAAATTAAGGGCAATAGCGAAAGGAAGATACATCATACCTGCAGACCTAAATATTTGACGAATCTAACTTAAATTTATTGCCCTGAAGGCTTAAACATCATAATTCTTATATAATAAGATAACCTAAATATAGTTCCCTTGGCATAATCATTGTTTGTTTACTGTTTAAGTTCATCAGTTGGTTAGGTTTCTGGGACATCAATTGGTTATTTGTAATGCATGTGTAGTACATGCTGGTTAACAATCACAAGCAACTTCTTTGCTGTATACAATATAAGCCACATTCATTTTCGCTTCTGCTTCTAATAATGTAATATATACCTTCTACCTCTTCTAGGTTGCGTGCATTTGCAAATACCTCTTTTGGGTACCGTGGAATGAATCTAAGTTTACTTTTATTGTTGCAATTATTATTATTATTATTATTATTATTATTATTATTATTATTATTATTTGGGGGGGGGGGGGCTGGGGGCTGGGAGGGGAGGGATCTTGGTTTTGTCATTTTATGTTCTTGCAGCCTTTTTTTTTCTAATATTGAAGAACATGATAGGGATTCTTGATTGCCCTATTCCATATATACCGGTTTCCCCCTTAATTTGTTGAACATTGAGGATTAACTATTCTATCATTAGAAATTTAGAACATTTGTTTCCTTGCCCAAGCTGTACTTATTTCCATTGGTTGATTAGCATGCCCCAAACCTGTGCATTTCTGGTTCCAGTTCAGTGATATTACGATTAAACAGTTTTTTAACTGAAACTTTATATAGGTTTGCTGGATGATCTGGAGCAGCTTTTAAAAGGCATCGCTATTATGACAGAACTAACACTTCGTACCAGAGACCACCTAGTTTCATTTGGAGAACGCATGTCTTCTAGAATTTTTGCAGCATATTTAAATAAAATCGGTACTAAAGCCCGGCAGGTATATCATTGGTTCTCGTGCTTCTCTTCAAAAGTAGTCGGTTGCACTGTTGATAAGATTGATAAAAGTTGTATCAGTTATCATGCAATATAAGAGCTCACAGTCCCATTAACTTGAATATAAGGTTGTATAGTTTAACTAGATCTAGGACAGAAATTAACTACATTTCATGTGCTTACTGTCAGGAAAGTATACATTTTCTGTATAGTTCATTAGTTCTTGCAGCTAAAGATCGTCAAGTTTTGATTGCTGTAGTTCGTATGTTATCTCGGTTTGGTTTGCCTACATCCTTCGAATTTTTGCCCATGTTATGTACTTCCACTAAAATCCAACAGTTCTAGACTCAAGATTGCAACAGCAGCAGATCATGTTCTCTTGTATTTTAAAATTCTAATTAGTTTCTGAATGCTGAATACGTTTCTTTCCTCCAGTTGCATATCTACAATAATTGATGAGTGATACATAGGGTTAACATTGCATCAATTTTAAGCCAGCTGTTATTTTTAAACTTGTTCTGCCTTCTTGGAGACTTTTGTGTCATTTTTTGCTGCATTTACGAAGATGGCTTGCGTTAGGTTGATGTGATACTGATGGAAATGAATGACGAATAATTTATTCTGTGTCTAAGTTATGCCCTAGTTGCTTTAGATGCCCTTTTTATTATTGTGATGAAACAGTCTCACTGTTAGTTCCAGTGGTAAACTTTGTCGTTCTGGTTCTACCTGTCAAAAAACTCTCAAGTCCTGATATCGTCTATAATTAATATATTGAGTACAATGTACCTCAAATGTTTTTTTTGGAAGTTATATAATATGCATACAACAAATGCCTAGTTGGACCCATTCATGATTTATCTACATTGGAATGCGTTTTCTATCTATAACTTGCGCTATCTTGTACATGGGCAAAAACATTTACATCGTGTAGTCATTGCCTGTTCAGAAATATCAGTTGAATCCTTCTCTAATTTCGACAATTCCTGTACAAATTTAGTCGCTGAAACTGGATGTTTGCGTTATCATTGGCTGTAGCATATCTATTTTCAACTTTGTAATCTGGAAAGACTGAAAGTAATTGATGCCATGATACATATGAATTTTCTTAAGTTTAAATCATCTCGTTTATTTTCACTTTTCCCCTTCTGCTGTCATTCAAGATAACCAACCTGTTTTCTCTATCGATGATCTTATACCTACCTGTATATTGTATTACTTCGAAGAGAGACCCAATTTTTGTTTGAAGAGAGACCCGATTTTTGGAAAATATATATGCGCCTTGCGCATGGTGGATTTTCGGTCAATGTTTGTCATGATCATATTACTTGCATGATAGGCACCTCACCTAATTCATCAAATTTTGCAATTTGCCTTTTTCCTGGAGTTTACAACATTATACTCTAACCAATATGGCCTACCCTTATAATGACAAATTTTTCTAGGTACACTATGTGATGAATTTTAGACACTAATGCATAGTTGAGATCAATATCTACCCCTGCGTTTTATCTGACACATGGCGTGTGATGGCTTTTGCTGATCAACGTTGTTGGTTAATGAGTTTGAGGCTGGTAACAAATTTTATTTGACATCTTGTATTTGATTGACATTAGAACTGGTTTAAAGCTCAATATGTAGTGTTCAGTGGTAACAATTTGTTTTATTTTTTAACTTTCAAGTTATTTTACTGTAAGACTGGTGATTTAGGAAGATAGAGCAGTACAAAGAGCTACCTATGTTTTTAATTCTTTATTTAGAAAAAAAACTTGTGATAGGAACTTTAAGTAGATTGTGGTAGTGGATTTTAGAAAAGAAGCAAGCATCTCATAGCTATTGCTGATGAGATTAAGCATATGTATAATGGAGCATTTAGTTGTATCACCATAGGCTTACAACGTCAAGTGAAAGTCCTTGTTTCTTGGAGTTGGTTTATTGATGAAATTACTGACATTTTTGGTTGATGTCCCATGATCCATATTGTTCATTGATGATTTTGTTTTGTTGACGTGTCTTCCAAATTAGGCAAAAAGGGAAGAGGCTTTAGAATCTTCTTTTTAAAATTCAAATTTAGCATTTTAATAACGAACACACTAAATTTTCTTTAGCAAAATTTTAAGGAAAATGAATGTGCAGTACAAATGGATGACTAAAAAGTATCTACAAGAGACTTTCTTCTGTTATTTAGGAAAAATCGTCTATCATTCTGGTGAGATAGCAAGGAGAGTGTGGTTAGTATGATCTTTTGTTAGTTAGGAAAAATCGTTTATCATTCTGGTGAGATAGCAAGGAGAGTGTGGTTAGTATGATTAAAGTGTAATAGTTGAAGTGAGAAATGCTTTTGGAACTTTATGTGATCTACAATACCTTGAAATTGAAAAGAAAACTAATTGGGACATCTATAAGATCCTCATTGTTTTAGGAATCAAAAGGCTAGGCAATAACGAACATCCATAAAATCCATAGCTGAACTGAGAATTTGAGATGGATGATTAGCAGGACTGTTAGAAATAGCATAAGAAACGATTGCATTCCTAAGAAATTGTATTAGATAGCTCTCAATCTTGTAGTGGATAAAATTAGGGATAATCAATTCAAACAGTTTGGACATGTGCAACATAGCTTAGCAGTCACGGAGGGTAATGAAAATGTACTTGATGGAGCAATAAAGAGTAGATGTAGGCATAAACGGACATGGATGGGAGCAGTTAAAACATGTCAGTAAAGATAATCGATATGGCTCTAAAAGTATGGAGTAAAGTTTCACTGCTGTTGTTATTCATAGATTTGATCTAAATAGGATGGAGGTCTATTTTTCTCTTTGCTTTGTAGAAAATTTTTCCTTCGCTTCCCCCCCCCCCCCCCCCCCGCGGCAACCAAATAAAAAATCTAGTGATAATGGATCTAATATTTTATTTTATTAGCCTTTCTTCAACTTATCCATAGTTGTGCACCTTCAACCCAATGGCAAAGGCAAACACTCTTTCATATTAGAGAAAATAAGTTTGAGTCCCCCCCCCCGAAACTGATATCTACATTGAGTTATCGATGTTAATTTCATCATACTATTATTGTTGGATCATGATACTGCCAGTGTGATACTCATAAAAGCTTTCGAGCTTTAAATTGCTTTCATAGTGCTATTTGTTGTTATATCAGCGCTAAAATTCACATTTTACTGTTTTAACTTTCATGAGCAAATACAGCACATAATTTTTCTAGGCTTAAAATGTTTAAGAACTGAATGTAAGGTGTAATGGTTAGTGAAAGACGAGAGGGTAATAGGAAATAGAGGGTTATAGAGGCAATTTTACCTTTTTTTAGTATCATCTACTTTGTCCTGATGTATAACCCCCCCCCCCCCCCCTCCGCCCGGGAACTTGTGTAGTATGAATTTCAGTTAATGCTTATTTTTTACGTAATTAAGCAGGGAAGTATGGTGCTTTTCCTATTTATGGATTTAGTTAATCTTAGTTCACCCTTTTTAAGTAACTCTGGCCTATCATCTGTTATTTTGTGGTTATCATGATTCGAATTGGATCCTCCATATGCAATTTAACCATTCTCTTCTAGCATCAATTCTCTATAAATTTTATTAATTCCTAATTCTCTTGTATAGTGTACTATCCTGCTTCTCGCTGCTACACAATATGCTCTATCTAATAAGCTCTATTTGTGTGGGTTGCCAAAATTTTCTGCAGTACGATGCATTTGAGATTGGTTTTATAACCACAGACGACTTTACAAATGCGGATATCCTTGAAGTAACTTATCCATCTGTAGCAAAGAGATTGCATGGGGATTGGATTAATGATCCTGCAATTCCAATTGTGACTGGCTTTCTTGGAAAGGTAACTGCTTTTGAGCTCTTCTCTCTGCCCAAATGCTTAACATGAGTTGAAGTTATTAATGTATACATTTCCTGTGTCAGGGATGGAAATCGTGTGCTGTGACTACCTTAGGAAGGGGTGGCAGTGATTTGACAGCCACGACAATTGGTAAAGCCTTGGGTTTACGAGAGATACAGGTCAGTTTACCTATTTGTCATCACCTTCAAACAATTCAGTCGATATGCCTTCGTTACCAGTTATATATAGCATGCCAACCTTTTGGTATTTGAAATTAATTATTTGGTCTCTCCTGTTTCCTCCTGTATGTCTATAATGTTGGATAATTTTCATGCCATGTTACTGTATAGAGGTACAAAAACAACAAAGATTACATACCACGGTTGGGGTCAGACAAGTGCTTCAGTGTATAATCTTAGTGCTTTTTGTATATAATTTTTAACAGGTATGGAAGGATGTCGATGGAGTTTTGACCTGTGATCCTAATATTTGTTCAAATGCAACGCCAGTACCTTACTTAACATTTGACGAAGCAGCTGAGCTTGCCTACTTTGGTGCACAGGTATGCTTGTGTACTAGAATTCGATGTATGATGCACGGAAAGCTGTAGAATATTTTTGCTTTGCAATTCACTTATACGGATCACGTTACTGTGCTGAATGTTTGCTGCATGTTCAAGCAAGAAGCTAAAAGTATAGAGTGACCATGTGCTTTAGTGTTATATATCATGAAGAACATTTGTGCAGATATTTGCATGCGGGTTAAATGGAATCACAATCCAGAAAAATACGTGCTTTCGAAACTGAACCTACAAGCTTGGTTTCATCCATACCGGTTTCAGATAATTATACCAACAACCAGCATCAACAAAGCCTATTCCAATTTGACAATCGCAAAAAGAGAAAGAAAGAAATATAATAAAATATAATATAAAAAAATCCTTGCCTTATATTGGAGGCTATTGTAAATATGAACACAGTTTGAAATTCATATGAATGATGTTTACTACTGAGGTGAAACTCTAAGGTGAGCAGACGAGAAAAAAAAGGCTATTAATGAAATATATAACTGTCTTTGATTAATTCCAACCCCCCCCCCCCCCCCCCCCCCCGAGCGTTCTTCTTGTTTACCATAATTATTGTCTGCAGATAAAGGCCATATTCGTATCATGACCTCATCCCAAACTCTTTCAGTTTATCTCATGTGGCCAATAATAATATAAACAAGCTCTTATCCAAATTTCTATAAATGCAGCAGCATATAGAATGAAGAGGCAGATAAACGAATGATGCTGCAATCTCTCAACTATTTGATTGTGATTTACCCAATTGACACTGTGGTAATAATATATTCTCAACAATAATAACATAATGATTAGTACTCATGTTAATACAATATGTCACTTATCTCCCTGCGTCTCTTCTCGGTTTTCAACTCTTGCTGAAGTAGGAGGTTAAACTAAAACACTATGTATGGCAGTACCTAGCAAACAATCAATTTCTCATGCTTGCATCATTCTTCATGCTTTTTTTAATGGCGATTCATCATCCTTTTTCCTTTTCCTTTTCCTTTTTCCTGCAGATTTTGCATCCCCAATCAATGAGGCCTGCAAGGGAAAGTGATATATCAGTTAGGGTCAAGAACTCATACAATCCTCAAGCCCCTGGTACCCTCATCACTAAAACAAGAGATATGACTGGGGTTTGCGATTTATCTTTTTGAATTAAAAATAATAATAATATTTTTTATAAGTCCCACTCATCCTTGACTGACCTTTTTCCAGGCTGTATTAACCAGCATAGTCTTGAAATCAAATATTACCATGTTGGATATAGTGAGCACTCGAATGCTTGGCCAGTATGGTTTCTTAGCTAAGGTAGAAACTCATGTGCTCATCTTCTCATTAATTCTATTATATCATCATTTTTAGATTGGCTTAATTGCGCGCGCGCGCGCGCACACAAAAATTGCAAAAAATGCTCTTTTAAAAATCCTTTTGCCTCCAACTCTAACTGTTTATGATGTTCTCCTCTTTGCCACTTTTAATTTTATAAAAAGTACCAATCACTACCAGTTGTAGTCTTTTAGCTGGAGGTAATTTTTTAAAAAATGGAAGTGGCAGACAGTAAATACCAAGGCATGTTAAAGTTGGGTTAAGGCGTAGGTTCTTAAAAGTTAAACATGTTTTCCTGCAATACAAGCATAAGTAAGCACCTTCCATTTAGCCTCTTACAATATCAGAATCAAGATTCAAGAAATTATCATACCTGCAGGTCTTTTCCATATTCGATGAGTTAGATATCTCTGTGGACTGTGTGGCTACCAGTGAAGTCAGTATTTCGTTGACTTTGGATCCATCTAAACTATGGAGCAGAGAACTAATTCAACAGGCAAGGCTCTTTGAACCGATGTCTTTCTTGAGCATCATCACAAAATTTTTGGATGTCTTAAAGCCTTTAAACTGACATCTACCTATTATGAACCATCAACTGAAACATCGAAACAATGAATGCTTGATATTTCTTACGATCGTAGCCCAAAACTGTAATAATGAGTAGTTGAAAACAGTAAATGGATACTTCTTACGATCTAAAGCTCAAAAGTCAACAATGTAATAACTAACTAAAATGGCACGAGCAAAATTCAGCCTGCATCACTATCATATTTTCTATTTTGTTGATTAATTTACAAATATACTTTTGTTGGAAATCCAATAGTCGTGACTCTTCCATATTTTCCATATGAAACATGAAACTTTTGTTGTGGCCTATTTAGTAATCATGATTGAGGTCTGTTCTGCACAATATTTGATATAGCCATTTGTTTATCTTTCGTTGGATCTCAACGCTTCCGTGCTTAATTGAGCAGGAACTAGATCATGTGGTAGAAGAACTAGAGAAAATTGCAGTTGTAAATCTTCTTCAGCACAGATCAATTATCTCTCTCATCGGAAATGTGCAGCATTCATCTTTGATTCTAGAGAAGGTTTTTCTCGTTCACCTCTGCAGAGAAAACCGATCATTTCACCGTTCTGTTTAATCTATTTTTCTTCTAATAATTATATATTGTTGTGATGGTTAGGCATTTAGTGTGTTTCGGAAGAACAATATCAATGTACAGATGATCTCTCAAGGAGCATCCAACGTAAGCAATAATCAGCCTTTTCAGTCTCTTTGTTTTACCTTTTTATTTATCTGCTATTTTCTTAGTCCTATTTTTAAGAGGGAATGGGGCGTGCAGGCACAAAGTGCAGCGGCCTCTCACATGGGCGTGTGAGGTCCGCTGGCTATTTTACGGTTAGGCTCCTGAACCTCACTGGCTCATGTGAGAGGCCACTGCAGCTTTGGGGCTGTAGGGTCCCTGCAAGCTCCGTTTTATCTCTTTTTTTTTAATTACAAAAATGCCCTTTCTTTAGGAACGTGCATTTGATCCTAGCCAAATAAATTTTTTTCTATCGTAATGAGAATAACTTCATTAGCTTCATTTTACAGCTTTAGAGATGCATAAAATTAGCATCTACAACCAAAAAAAGGGAACATATATAAAATCTCACCTTCCTCCCAAAAGAAAATGATTGGCTGAAGATAGTTATCTATGTATTAGGTTCAACAAGATGCTTCCTTCAATTGTTCCAGAATATCATATTGAAAAAATTATCTTATTTTTCCAGAATTCCAACATATATTGATTTTATGAAATGCGACTGACAAATTTTTTAAAATTTTTTTTAAACATGGAACACAAACAATTTAACCACCCCATTGGAATGCCATGACAACATATTTGAGACATCTCTGATCGTCTTCTAATTGTTTTGATTCCCTATGTTGTCCACAATAAGATCAAGGGGGTCATCATTTTTCTTTCAAGTTTCCATTAATATCTTTTATTACCGCATATAAAACTCACAAAAGGACATATCGAGAAAATGTGCTTGGCCGTCTCTGATTTCAGATGCCACACCAGTTTCATAATTATATTATGTTCCGCAACAGGTCAACATTTCATTGGTAGTCAACGATAGTGATGCGAAGCAATGTGTTAGAGCTCTCCATTCCGTCTTCTTTGAAAATGGCTTCGTCTCTGAAGCAGGAGCTGATCTTTCAAGTAATGGCTCCGCAGTGCATTCATAGTCGGTTAAAAAAACTAACCCATGAGACTAACTGCCGGTTCTATTGGATGCATGGGCAGAAGCAACATTGATGTCTAAACTGTAGTAATAATGCAGTTCCTTTTTCAGTTCTTTTTTCCCTTTCTGTGTTGTTTGTGTAGTGAGTGTATTCTTTTTGGAATTAATTGCAAGTAAATATTGATATCCTAACTGTTTGCGTAGACTGCGGTTTCAGAACCTTTTCTGACGTAGATTGAATTAATCTTACATCTGTTGTTCCTGCTTTTTTGGTTCAGCTATAAGAATATATCTCCCCATCTCCCCAATTAAATGGATAATTAAAATATTCAGTTGCATATTCTAGTACATTGGTTGCTATTATTAACTGCAGTTTTGTTACTTTTATTAATTGATGATGTGGTTAAAAATTGTCTCCTATAATTATTTGGTCCTTGCCCTTGTACAAACGCTTAAAACCGATTGTTTCGGGAGTAAAATTGTTGGAGTTTTAACCGGTAGTTTTGTTAAACAGGCTAGCAAAGAGTTGGAGCAAGAAGTGAAAAGTAAAGGTTGAAAGTTTGTGTTTTGCGGGGCAATGAAAAAAAATAGTAGAAGGATAAAAATAGTGGGAGTTGGGGTTGTTAAAAGTGATAAGAGTAAAAATAAAAAACCTGATATTACAAACTCAATCCAACTCAGCAAAAAGCGTCTCCTGATTTTAGGACACAGGATCGAGGAGTTACTTAGGGCCTGTTTGGTTGCAGGATTATTAGTTTGGATTTGGAGTTTGGAATCCTAGGATTCCACAATTTTGTGTTTGGTTGCAAGATTAGGATTTCTAGGATTCCTTTGTTTTGTATGGGGGGCCCACCACAAAAGAAGGATTCATGAATCCTACAAATTTTCAAGAATTCTTAAGGATTTGGCACTATTCATTATACTTTTAGATGGGGCCCATGTACTTTATTTATTTAACAATCCCCTCTCTCTCTATCCCTCTCTAAAATCCTCAAATCCAAATACCATTTTTTTCCACCAACCAAACAAGATTACAAGGATCTACAAATCCAACACTAGGAATCCAAAACCAACCAAACAACAAATTACCAAATCCAGAAATTTCAACCGTACTATTTTTGGAATCCAAATTCCATAATCCTGCAACCAAACAGCCTCTTACCAAGACGAGCACCTAAAATCCAAATTTGGATCTCCAAGCGGAAGTTTCAACTCCTCCTTTGCACTTTCCGGGGCAAGTCCGGCCGTGTCGGAATTCCTCTTTTAAAATGGGCTCTCTCTCATTTCTAAGACCTTGGCATATCTTGTTGGGTGTTGGAAGTAAGAAAATTAGAGTAATTTCCCAGTTCAAATAAACGCCTTTTTTTATAAATCCATTTAGCCGTGTAACAAATTTGTTAGTTCTTGCTCTGAAACTGTAATTTATCTATGCACACATGATCCATATATTGCCAATCATTTTCCTTTCATCCCCCCATATCCCCAAAATGCCATTTCCTTTCATCTTTCATCTATACAATGCTTTATAACATAACATTTAAATCGATGTATCAATTGGAAGCCATTTTTTGTTTGAGCGAGATAATAGCATTCTGAAAATTTTAAAATTCTGCTTCTATTGTTAGAACCCGAGAAAGCTTACGTATAGTCCCCATCAGTATAGTCCCTTGCTTAGCCATTTAAATAACCTGCGAGTGTGTTTTACTCGATCTCGACTTCTTAAAAGTTGAAGATAATCACTGATACATATAATCGACTTCTTAATGGGGTTGGGGTCAGACTTCTTTTTAGTACATGATTCTTTCTATCAAGAACTTGATGCTGTATATCAAGAGAGGGTTGATGCTAGCTCCAACAATACGATTATAATTTAATTAATTTTATCTGATCATGTTTTTCATAGTTGATTCTCAGTTAAAATTGGAAAATTAATAAAGTAGGAAGATTATCCTCTCTAGCTTTGGACTTTGGAGATGAACAAAGATAAGGTAGGCTCTCTCAACCAAGCCAAGGATTTGTTCACATTTTCTTAGCCAATAGGTAGGAAATCTAGGTTTGATAAGTATCCCCTACTCACGATATCAAATCAAGTTTCTCATCTTCTCAGCAAGTTCGACCATAGTCTACCGTGGTAAAAGCTCCTACAGTTGAGCAAAAGGTTTGTTACCCAAACTTTACTTGCATCATGTTTCGGGCTTCCGACCTATTATTCAAAAGTGTCGCTATACCCATACGGTAAAATCTGTTGCAATTCAACAAGAGCTCTGAGGTTCAATTCCTACTTCCATAATATTACGGCATATTATTCACCAAAAAACAAGAAAATAACAAACAAAAAAAGAACTCGGATTTCTTATGTGAATGAATCCATATACGCAGGGCAAAAAATTCAACTGTGTGCCGGCCTGACCATATATGCGAGAGAAAGAGATGGGAACAACGATCCCACCACCAAGTTGTCCGATGGGTGTCCAAAATTCTCCGTCTTTCTCACTTGCCATAGTATATTACACCCTTAATATGGGTGAAAGTGGAGTTCAGTTTTGACCTGAAACAGACCCAGCCCAACTATATTTTTCCGACTATTTTGGAAGACCCGCCTGAATCCAATTTTATATTAATGGACAGCCCGAAAAACCGACCAGCCCGCTTAAACCCGAAATCCGCAAAGTCCAAAGTTGCGGGTTTGGGTTTAACGCATTGTAAACCCGTCAAGTTAAGGCAGGCTTTTGGTTTAGGTTTTAATTTTCGGGTCAGATTCAAGTATAAAAACCCGGTCCGGTTTCACCCTAGGAGAGGGTCCACATCTTCAACAATATATACCTCTCATCTTCCTTCTCAAACTCCCAACAAAATCTCAATGAAATCCTACACAATCTCAAGCCCACCCAAGCCTATCCCCTACTAAATTTAAAAACGATACTAATAATCCCCTAGTCTTCAGGCTATAGCCCGACACATACATTGCATTCAACTATTCTTGGAAACCTTTCGAAGTCTATGGATCCATTAAAAAACACACCACCACAGGCCACTGGGTCCCACTAGTTCCCAAACCAAGACCAACAACAACAATTTTCTCATCAGCTGCCACTTATTAATTAGAGGCCCATGCTGTGCGCATTGTGCCTCTTAAAAAAGAAACAAATTGATTAGTGTCAGTCAAGGATCACACCCCTCCCTTTTGTGAGACAGCAGGAATATCATTAATAGTAATCCCACCTTGTAAAGCAATCATCAACTTGAGTTGGGAAAATGATTCCATATTCACTCCATTCCAAACCAAACCAAACACAATATTCAACAAAATCTCTTTCCTCATGTCCATAGATTTCTCCCTATTCAAAACTTCTTCCCAAAGGACAAGGACAACATGGCAGGTCATTAGCCACAAGATAAATTGATAGCGACCCAAAAGGATAAAGGACTCGTGCCATGATGGAAATATTAAGATGGTATCAATCAAATCGCAGGGAAAAAACATTAAGATATGGCAAGATGGGCATTAATTATATTGGGCGAGAGCTATTTACAAGGGTGATGGATACATAAACCCTAGCTACTAAAATAAAAGGCAAAGGAAGCATATACAAGATCTACTAAATTTTCCAAACCAGTGTACATAGCGGTTAAAAAAAAGTACCGTCTTAAATCGAATGGCACCTCAAACCCTAACCCTAAAAGGTCAACAAACCATAAGGCAGACATTGGTGGAGCTTACCCCAAATTCTGCCATCGAAAAAAACCCTACCATGCATTTGTACCGATGTTTCCTCCATTGTTACGGAAACCTGCAACATGTAGCAAAGGATCTGTTCAGTAATAGCATTAAATTTTCCTAGGTATCTCAAATTTATGCATGATTACTGGTGATTATCAAAACAAGGACGACGATTTCTTTTTATAAACTGCAGGAAAAGAACTACTTTTACTCATATAAAATGATACGTCTACCAGCTACAGGCTTTGTGCATATGGTATAAATTTTTTCCTTCAAATTTTACGTTGTTTCTTCCCAAGATAATTCATTAACATTGCATGTTTGATACTTGGACTAAGGTATATTTTGGAAAGAAAAAGGTTAAATTATCAGAAGGAGCAACTAAAATGCTACTTTTAAAAACCAATGGTGGTATAATGCTAAAAGGAGAGGGGGTTTCCTGCAATTTAGCCATCATTTTCTACAGCAAAACCATAATTCAATCATGGATTTTGTATCAAGAAATGTTTCATTTTCACAAAATTAATAGTAATCACTTACATTTGCTAGCTGTTCTCATGACTGGCTGTTGATGTTGGCAAGGGGCTTTTCATTTTTCTCTCTTTCTTCAGCAACACTTGAAATCTCTTTGCTTCTCGGGCTCAGCGTTCCCCAGTTCATCTTTTGAACCTCCTCTTTTGTATAAATACAAATCTTGCGCACCATGCTACAGAACTCTCTGTAAAGGAGTAAGATGTTAGCTGACCACAGGTGATGAGAGACTCATGACCTTAAAGAATATAGTTGGAAAATACTCACGGCCATGGATCATCTCCGACGAGCATCATATCGCCCTCGCTATCAGTGTATACAACCATCCAGCTTTTGTTGGGAGACATAAGTTCACCCTCGAACTCAAACATCCGGTCTAATTCTTGAATAAGTTCATCATAGCCATTGAACCTCGAAAGATCCACAGATCTCCCAAGAGCAATTCCTTGCTTATGTACCTGAAGAGATGAGGGTAGCCAAATCCAAATCGTCAGAGTTCGCACAAATGCAATAGTAACAGTACGTTCAACAACGGTCATATTGTACTATAATCATGGGTTTATCTCGGACTCTGAATGAGAATAAATACCAGAACATTTGATACAGAAGAAAATTTTCAAACAATTAACAATATAAAATCTGAAGGTTCGAGTTTTTTTAAATAATTAATATGTTGTTGTATATAAAAGCTTTTTCACAAGCATGTGGTATAAAGGGCCCCAAATTTAGATGTATTTTTTTCTAGGTGCATGATGGGTTATTGAAGTGGGAATGTGGCTTTTAGGAGTCCTATAGTTGTGCACATAATTCCCTATAATAAACATGCAACCTTTCCTCCTAGTCCCGAACTTCTCATCAGTCAACGAACATGTTGAGGACGCTAACTACTCCAACTTCTCATCAGTCAACGAACATGTTGAGGACGCTAACTACTCCAAATAAGTTACAAGTATCGTTATAGCTCATAATTTCCTTGGATAGAAATTTGACACTAATTAAGACTTTGCCTGCTGCTTGATAGCTGATGTGAAGTGAAATGCTTAGACGATGATGATAGATTATGGTCTACTCAAAAAACATTTAGAGAAAAAAATTGTGTTTCTGTCAGCTATCACTCTCACACCCCATTCCAAAAATCCTATCATTTCACATCCACTTGATGCATATAGATAAGAGAAGCCCCTAAAATATCTTCAATCTTAGATGTTTCACAACTAAAATCCTGACGACACGACGAATCCTTGTAACAAAAACATATTTCCATCAAATATAATTAACAGCATGTACAAAATATGCATGCAAAAGATATCATTCAGAGAACGACTAAAAAGACATACCTTAGTGCAACTCCTTGTTGAACAGCCCAAAGACCTGGTTGGGATATCTTTAGCAGACTGTACTCTATGCTGACCCTTGTCCCACTCGCTACCTGTTGAAGCAGATTCAAGTGACTTGCTACTTTTGGCTGGCTCCAGCGGTTGGCTAACCTCTAGAACCTCTGATGCCTGATGCAATGGTTCGGGCTCATTGGTAGGATTCAAATGTGAAGGTCCAAAATCAGACAACGGAGGATTGTTGTTGATATTAAACCCAAAAATTTTCCAAGTGCTGCTCCCTGATGAAGCAGCATTCTTGTTGGGTGTAGCTACTACAGGCTGAGGCCTAACCAATTGTGTTTGTGAGTAATCCATCTGAGTATTTGAAGGCATGTGTGTGAACCAGCTTGGAATATTTAGGTTTGGCTCTAAATTTAGACACCGCTGGCCTGTCAGCAAGCTGAGATGACTTTCTTGATCAAGAAATTGATTCTCTGAAGATTTCTTATCGCCTGAATTGTGTTCGAAATATGGCGAAGTGAACCTGTGACAGTCACTGGGCACTTGAAACCCTATAAGCATGTCAGTGCAAGTTGGTTCGGGTCTTCCCATTTGAATCCAGTTATCGGTGCTGAATTTTCTAGGGGGAGGAGTAACATTTCTGTCTTCGTTGCGTGATGGAGGCGGCCACACATTGAGTTTAGGAGCGGTCTCTGATTCATTACCATCTGCATAGTTGCTTCTCAAGATTGAGATATCTTGACGCGGTAGAGAAATGTCTCCCGTGACTTTCAATGAGCCTACACACATTCATAATTCCGTAGTTAATATGCAATATCACGAATTTGTAAAGTTGAAAATTTAGAACTTCCATAGAGAACTACCTTCGCGTGTAAGAACTGAAGAATCAGGAGAGGAGGGAATCAAATGTGTTCTAGGCCTTTTTGGTCTAGGAACTGGAAGGGGGTTCACTGGAGGAGCCAAAGCAGGCTCTATTTTCCATGGAGAAACTCTTTCAGGTCGAGGAATGGAAGAGGTTTCATCCCACTTCACCTAATTCAAGATAAATTGCAAAATTCACATCATGATGAATAACCAATTAAGCACGACATAAACCAGAGGGATTTTTTTTTTTAAATGTCCTGATACCTTAAGGCACCTCCATTTTGATCTGGGCCACTTGCTATTATTGAAATCACCAATGCCCACTATGGTGCCCGTGAACCTTGATTAGGAGATAAGAGATAAGTGAAGCAGATCAGAAACAAAGACTTGTACTAAATCGGAAGTTTTTCCAGTTTTTCTTATCAATGACATAGGGACAAAAGGCAAGCACTGTGATGTTGTTTATACCTCTGCTCTGGGGCCTCTTCACCTTCAAACCTCATCTTGAATCTCATGCCTATAGAGTGGTTGTTTTTGAGAGATTCCATATATTGATCATATGGAACAATAAATTCAGATGGACTGGTCCTGTAGTGTCACATCAATTATAAGAAGGGAATCTAAAGCAAACGAAGGATTATTACAATTCCGCTAATTTAAACAAACAAAAAATAATAAAAATACAGTATCCATTTTCATCTCTGACCAACATACATATCATGAGTATTTAACCTTTACATCATAAATAATTTGTGACGTTTAATCATGATTATATTGAATCGTAAAAGAAATGCAATATGTTTACAGTTGCTGTCCTAGAAAACGTTCAAGAGAACACTTGTGCAAGGGGAGTGGTTTAAGCACAAAGTCTGCACTTGGGTAAGTGTTTAATTATTGAAGACTATAATATGTATCGAGAGAACCTTAAATAAAGTATTTGATGTGAATGGCATCCCCAAGCTTTGCAAGCTTCTTAATTAGAATGCAGCCAAGATACAAATGCTGCGTATGACGCATAACCATATCAGCCCATGCATATTGCACTAGACATTAAAGAGCATCAGCACACACCTTGGCTTGTAGTAAACAGTGAACAGTGTTCCGGTACTGACTGCGTGCCATGCAGTGGCAAGGACACCGAGATGCATACTGTGGCTAGATATGACAGAAGATGGAACATTTGCCTGTTGCCTCATTGCGCGTCGCACTCCAACACGTAGTTCACCATTTTCTCCCCTGTGTGATATGTTTCATTGAGTGTAAACACGAGAAAACTTCACCAGAAATTGAGGAATGTTCCGTACCTTATAAAAATAAAAGCATCGCCAGCAACAAGCCTCTTAGAACTAACAAAAACACTCCAACCACTTTGAAGTAGATGCCTCCTTGGCTGGCCTGAAATATTCATGATCAAATAACAAAAGTTTATTTCAATGTATGAATCCATGAACATACAATACACGAACTGAGAGAGCAAACAGTGGACAACTAAAGAACCAATAGCATCATTTCACATTGTTTTTAAAGACGCCATTGAATTATGGTTCCAGCCTCATTTCTACTTTATACAAAATGGGGAGCAATGATATGCAATTCAATGCATGCAAAGTTATCGGCACGTCCAAAATTTTACATGCTATTGATATACTATACATGTAAAACGGATTCAATAAGTAATTTCTTAGAATAGCAAATCAATTCTGATGTTGGCAACCATCAAAGAACCTTTGAACAAAGAACATTAGCTTCGAAATAGAATTCACATCCTTAAGCATGATTACCTCGAAAAATGTGGCGGAATCGCCACTCAACCCCATGCAAGTCCTTTGCAACTAGTTCTTGTGTTGGAGGGTTTTTGCTCATGTCCTGATCCAAGAACAAAAACATAATAGAGGCTCAACATACCATTTCCCCAGCTGATCAAACTGACAATAGTGAGAAATATATGTAAATATATATTTTAAACAATAATAGGCTAAAATCCTACCAACGGCGGAAGACACTCATCCGCATGGCGTCTCAACACTGAGAACCCACCATGGGTGCTTGTATCCGAAGCTGTTAGTGTCTTGCAAAAGGAGTGAACATGAGGCCTTTGTCGTGGAGGCGGCTGAGGTTCCTTCTCCACGGCATTCTCATCTTGCTGGTATTTACCAAAATTTACATGTCAATACACCCAAAAACTCTCTAAATTGTAATAAAAAGGTAAGTTCGATGATAAACATCTTACATTTGGTTCAGGAAGTAAAGTCACTTGTGCAAAAACCTCATCGGTATCCGGTTCAGCCTACAAGAAATTAACCTTTTATATCAACCTTAACAAATCTCCCAAAATTCCTAGTGTTTGACGTGTGATATCAGTTATAGAGATTTTATGAGAAATGCGTTATTATACCTTCAAATGGATGTTCACTACACGGCAAAGAATCTTGGATGGGAGGTCATAAACTGGCATCTGATGGTCTGGAACCTGATTTGTGGAGGCCTCCACCTGGATCAACCCAAAGAGATCATAATGAATACAATTATTTTATTTTTTTCATTTTTTAAAAAATATTCTGTATATAAAACAACACAGAAAAGATATTGCACTCTGGGCCGTAACTAATTTTTCGCCTCTACGGTTAGGAATCGAGTATCTGAAACTGAAGAGCTCAAAGGTAGGATGACAGAAATGGTGGGTTAGGTTCAAATTGAACTAAAAGGTGAGAGAAATGAGTCATAAGGAACAAAAATTGACAAGTATGAGGATCCCTAGAGCCTCATTGCATGGTTTTAGCAGTTAAAAAATTGAATTTTTAGGGATATTGCTAGAATTGGAACTGCACAAAATTTTGAAAATAAACATAAGAATTTTTGCAAGATAAAATCAAATTCCTGTTTTAAAAAATTCGCAAAAAATGTGAGAAAACAAGTGATTGGAGCCACTAACTAGATCAAGAGGTGCGAAAAAGAGAATTTTATGTGATAAAGAGAATCAACCATAGAAACCATAAATTAATCAAACAAAAAATAACCTAAATTTTACGAAATTCAAGTGGGAAAACAAAGGGAAAATTAAAGTTTGCCATCAAACGAAAGGTATCTGTTCTTATCCAAGTCAAAATTGAAAGAAGCAAGTAAAATCCCCTTACAACAAATCAAATCGACCCGAAAAAAACACCTAAAATTCACAGCTTTAACAACAAACCGAACAAATCAAAGACCAAACAAACTTCAAAATGCCGTTACCTGCTCTGTATGACCCTGGGGAAAATAATACACGAGCTCGCCCACTCTCGGCACCGTCACCAAAGGCCCAGCACACGCATGCCACAGTTCATTGTAGAGATCACCCTCGGCATCTAAAATGAGCAAAATAGAACACAAAAAACAAACCAATTTTGAATCCTTTTGAAAACAAACCACCAAAAACTCCTTCAAGCACCAGCGCAAAACCCTGACCTTTTCCGCTGGATCTCCGATCGCTCGACACGGAGGAGGAGAAGCTGTTCCCGCCATTTCCCTTCACCGAGACCTCAGGAGACGCCATCGCCGCGCGAATCTCAAGGCAGCAAGATCATCCAACGCCCGATCTGAGACTTGGTTCCAAGATAGCACTATCAGAAACCCTAATTCAGCGATCCGATCGAGAACAGAGCTCTCAAACCCTAATTATTATTATTATTTTTTCTCTTTCTCTCTCTTCTCTCTTTGCTTTCTTCAATCTCTATCTCTTGCTTTTGTGCTGTGTTTTGTTTGGACAGTGCCAAAAGTGCTTCTTACAAGCCCTGCTTTTCAACCCGTGCCGGTTCGGTTTTAGCGAACCGGTGAATTTTTATGGAATCAATCTGGTCAATTTAATTTTTGTTTATTTGTGAAGATTTACTTGGCAAAGATGGGTGATATTTTATCCTAAGTTGGGAGCAAATTTGAATTTTCCCCGTTTGCTTGGTTATCATAAGATTGTGTACCAATATTATATATTTCGAACATTTGTTCATTTTTTATCCAGGCTCTCATTTCGGCCTCTATAAAAATTTCACCGGTTCTGCAAGATATTACAAACTTTTTATTTATTATACATCTTGTTTATAGACGTCAAAATCTAATTGTTAGTGTATTAGACTTCACAAACATCTATGGTTGTAATATTGTAATTCATATATTTACATTTGAAGGTAAAACGTGTATTATGGAAGGTTTTGGTTTCAGAGAAAATTTACATATGGTAGAAAATGTCCTTCATATTGAAAAGGTGAACGAAGGAAGCCGGCCCAGAGATGGCCAAGCATAGGAACAGGGTTTAGGGATGGGGGTGCGGGGGTGAGGGGGTGGGGGTGGGCGTGGGCGTGGGGGGATAGATCATCCCATGATAGGAATAAAGTGAGAGCAGAAAGAAACTATGGCACATATATCCCCAACATTAAAATTATCCCTATTCCTCTGTTTGTAGCCCAATTGCTTAATAATCAATGCAACCCCGCGCCCCCCGCGCCCCCCTCCTCCATTGGTTTGAATTTTTAGGTAGAAAAAAGTGATAAGGATATGGAAAAATATCTATCACATGCATATGCATATGATAATTATTTCAATTTCCTTAGTTAAATAAGCATATTTTATTTTTAAAAACTGTGTTGGATTACCTCCCCAACATTTACCGGCTGAAAATCCAATACCTATTTGGGCTAATATTGGTAAATATGTTCGGAGCCCCGATATGGATATGAGAAACACGTCTGCTCTCCCAAGCGGAGCTTCGTAGGAACAATACCCTAGAAAACAATCGCTCGGGGTATCTTGAGATTGCCAATATCATTTCGAACGACGGCTATATACACCGATAATGACAGCCGTGCTTCGTTACAATCATTCGTTGGCATGGCTGCTTATAGCCAAGGCAAAATGAAGAATCGACGTTTGCACACTGACCGTAATAGCAATCCATCAATGATTTAATTACCGAATGGGTTGTGTCATGATACGGACAACACGTCTGTCTCTATCTCTGTCAAGTTATTTGAGTACGTATAGATAAGAGAATAATAAAAAAGAAGACCGCCGGTATATCGGCTTTATATATGGAGTTATATAACCTCAAATTAAAACACTTGAAAAAATTGATTAAAACAGGATAGCATATGGGACACAGCCTACACAAAGCCAGCTAGCTATATAGCCTCCTCTTCATAGAGCTGGCCCATAATAAAAAAACCCAAACCGTCCAATTCCGGCGGTTCGCTAAACCAGCGGTAACTATAACCCCTCCTGCCTCCCCCAAAGTGATTTTTTTTTGAATAAATCTCTAAAAGTGGCGGTGAGAATAAGGAGAGAGAGGGGGCGAGAGAAACGTTGGGGGGCCCACACGTGCTGCCTCCCTAGCCGACATAGGGGTGGGGCCCACCCCGGTGCCACGGCCCAACGGACAGGCCCGGCCCGATCCGACACCGACTATTGACCCCTTAACTTCTGACCACTCCCCAATGCGAATATTTCTTATAATATTATTTTTTATAATATATTAAAATTTCATTTGGCTCATAAATTAATTGGCAACGCCCTTGTGTTTGTCACTTGTTGTATAGAAAGTCCCTTTCATATTTCTCCTTGGCCAAGAAATTCGTTGCCCGTTTCTTTATTTAAGCAGTTACTGAAATTTTTGGGAAGCTATGGATTATTTTTAAATTATTTTTTTGGCAATGAATTACTACCATGTGTCGTTTTCATGTATTTGCATGATTATTATGTAGTAATGACCGTGCTAGATCAAGAGATCATGCATCATATTTATGTGATTCGTTAGCTTTGCTTTATTAGTTATTAGGATAGGATAGGAAGCAAGTTGGCTCACCATCTTGCCATGAATACAGCTTTTGAGAAATTACTCATCCAGAAATTCCATCTCAGCTTCTATGATGCCAACCGAAATAGGTTAGAAATTTCAATTGAAATTGATGCTCCGATTTTATGCCGCATAGGATCTCTTTACGTGACAAAATATTATTAAATTACGTACATGTTAAAAACGGAAAAAAAAACACCGTCTAAATTATCCATGGTAGAAACTGCCTCCTTCTCCTCCTTTTGTGCACAATTATTTTTCTCTCCAGGACTCTAGCCAATCATATCGTTTAAAACTTTATGTTGTTTTCATGATACGTGCATCTCAGATGCAAAATTACTAGTTTAGCGTAACTGAAAAAAATATGGGTTAATAGCATTAAGCATCCATACGGTTTACCATGTATGGGCCACTTATAATCTCTTGACCGATTGTTCTGGCACAACCCCCCCCCCCCCACCCCCCCCCCCCCCCCCAAATTTTAGCATTTTATTTACAGTTTTGATCAGCGAGGGAACGGGGTGTTTGTGCCAATAGACAATTCGAGGGGGTCCAATGCCATCCAAGGTAAACTGCTGGGGTGCTTTGTGCAATAATTAACCCCCCAAAAAAATCTATTTTCTCTTTATTATCTGAAAAAGAATGGAATTCCAGCCCTGCTCGAAAAATGTATTGGACACAGCGTGTAAGAATTCTCGAAAAACAACCCAAATTTATATACAACTTTTGCTTGATCTTGGAAAAATAGCGAGAGCGACCGCTATTATCTGCAAATATATAGTACAGGCTGGAGCGACTACTGCAATGAAGGATCCTATTAAGGTTGCGCTTGGTACATGCAATGGAAGATTACTGGTAGAGCCGGCCGATGGATGACCGACGGCGAACGTCTGATCGGTGCAGGGTCGGCCGACGGACAGCCGACGGCAAACTACGACTGGCCTGCGGGAAACGTCTGATTGACGGGGGGTCACCCGGCGAACAATCGACGATGACCGACGAGCGGGCGGACGACATGATGGACGGCTGGGCCGGTAGGCGGCGAGGGAGGACATCGGCAGATAGTCATAGCTCATTTAATGTTAGGCGGGAATATTCTGTGGTAATATAGGATAGACACATATTTTGAGGGAATAGCATTTCTATGAAACGTAGTCATTTGATTACCACGGTAATCCTATATTCCCGGGAATATATTTTATACCTAAACAAACGTGGTAATATTTCGTAATGGTTTAGGATTACCAACTAGATTACGTCCTACCAAACGCATCCTAAGTCAATCGGAATGCTCAGAGTAGTGTAAAGCAGGAAGCCCTAGTGTTGTCGGGAATTTCAATGTGCCATGAAAACAGCAGGAATCACAATCCATTAAGCACCATGACAGAACTATTTATCGGGATGCAGAAAAATAAAAAAGTGCAAAGGACATGATCAATAATCTAATAACACATTTTGACAAGAAAAGCAAACAGTCCCATAATCAATCAAGGAATAGTGATCTACCTAATAACTTCCATAATATTATACTTGCACATGGAGAAAATGAAAACCAACTCCTGGGTTAATATGCTAACCATCATCATTTAACATAACCAATGCAATTAATTAATCTAATTATAATTTTAAAAAAAACATGATAGTAATATTATCTAAACGTATGCTGATGGATCTGTCTGAGACCATGAAGACTTCAGACACGGCAAGCATCCCAGAAACCAGCAATATGAATTATTTCATTATTTCATTATAATAATCATTTGTTAATTTATATCACTGAAGATAAAAAATAACTAGGAGATTAATTAAGAGGACAGATAGGAGTGGGGGAAACGCTTTAGCGAGGAGTGGGGCCCACCACTTCACCCCTTCAAATTTCAATGGAGCGAAGGGGTGGAGATATCCACAAAAGCAAAACCATACATGATATTTTTGCCTTTTTTTCCCATTCAAAATATCATTTGAAGATTGCAGCTGGTCATAAATCATAATAATATGCAGCATTTGGCTGTGGGCCCACTTTGTTTTCTAGAACAGTCCCATTTGCATTTGGTTGGATACACAGGGTTGGCAGCTGGTCCGAACTCCAACCGAGTCTGAATATACCCGTCAACGTGTATGGATCGGATTTAGTGTTTATAGACGGATTTGGACTCGATAATATATGTCTGAATGTATCAAAGCATGCCGTGTTGCATAGCTTGAAGTCTTTAAAAATTATATCTAATGAAAGTACAAGTCAAATTCTAAATTAGTGTGGTCATGCATCCTTGTCGCTTTATATCAGAGTACGTGGAATTGAAGGCCTAACTCACTTTCAATCTTCAATTCTTCAACTTAGCAAACCTAACTTCAATATCTAAATACTTTTGAATTAGAGTTTCATTGAGGTTATTTTAATCAATAGATGAATTTGAGTGCAATACGAAACGGAGAAAAATATGAGCATGTCTATATCTCTTCTTAGAATTTTTTTCATGTCCGATTAAAAAGACCAATCGGATTGATTTTTCCAAAACTTGATCTTGACAATTTTGATCAAACTTCGATGCAGAAAACTCTATTTTAATAATCAATTATATTATTACGGTCTTATGCATTTTCAGCGTGGCATCAAAACTTTACGAATGCCATCGTAACCGTGATGGTTCTTTTAAAATATTTTCAGAGGAATATGCCGTGATTAATTTTCATGAAGAAAAATAGCAATCTTTTAGTTAAGTAAAAACAGAAGATAGGTCGTCCACGAATTAGTGTTCATTGATCCTTTTCCCCTCCAAAAAATAGCAAACTTAATTTGGTGTGTATTTTCTAAAATAACCATCAATCCTTTTTTCCCCTCCAAATTGTTTCACTATTTCTTTTTAAAAACTTTTTTTTATACATTTATATTTCTCTTTCCTAATTTTCATTCCAAAAAATTTCTGATTCAAAATACCACTTATATTTTCTCTGATGCTCTAAAGAGCGAGCATGGACATGCATTTAAGAGAGTATGGATTTGAAAAGAATGAAAAAAAAGAAAAGCAATACTAGGTTAATCAATTAATTTTATTAGAGTGCCTTTTTTGGAATAAAAAAGCTTTTATGGATGGAAAAGTTAACACCGATTTTTTTGGGGATAAAGTGCATGTTTTTCGTGTTTATGGGGGTTTCTTGCTTTTTCAGAAAAAAACGATGGGGTTTCCTGCATTTTATCCTAATTAAAAGTATATAAGTCAGGCTTTGTAAAAAGAACAGGAGAGAGGAATATTTATAGCATATACATATCAAGATTCACTAATTTTAGCCGGCATGTTGGAAAACAGAAGCAAACCTTAATTAAAACAAATTAAGGTCTCAATCAATCTTTTATCATGGAGATTTAGGTGAAGAGAGGAAGAGGACTAAGTTGTGACCTTGTGTTTTTGTTGTTGTTGCTGTGTTACTTGAAGACAATGGCACCCTTAGATTTTTGCCATGTGCTCCTTGTGTTTGACCTCATGCAACATTAGAGATAGAGGGGTGCTTTTGCTCTCAACAAAATTAAGCCCTTCGTTTTCATTACATGGTGTGTAATCTTGTGCTACAACCATCTTTCTTTAACTTAACTCATTCTAACACTGTATAATTAGAAAAAATATTTCTTGCATGATACTATAAATTTATACGGTCAAATTCGTGCGCATGTTGTTGTTCTACGCAGTGTATATAGCATATCAGATCCCATACAACTAGAACATGAAATTAGGGGTGCAAGTTAGTTCGGGTTTGATCTAACCCTGAACCTTATCCAGGTTTTTCTGATATCCTGCATTCACCTGAATCCGATCGGATGCGTAGAGAGTTAGATACAAAATTTTTAGGTTGGGTACAACTTTAATAAAAACATGCATGTTCGAACCTTAAACCACCCGCTTCCAATATGCACTTTGACTCGATATAAAATATTGTATTCTATTGTATGATATGTAGTTGATATATTTAATTGATAAATTTACTACTTTCCATATTCTTTATAACAAATAATGGGCCAAGTTTGGAAACCCTCAAAAACCGACCTGTACGTCTGAATCAGAAAACTGCTATGATGCCCGAAACCCAAATTTCAGATTCAGGCATACCGCATCGTGTTCGGTCTGGTTTCAGATCTAGGGCTTGAATTTCATACCACGCATAAAACTTATCAAAAACCCACACATATCGTTCCGGTTTCAACCATATGATGAAATATATCCGATCTTTTAACATTCGCCTAAAATGTCTTTTATGATGGTATAAACATGCAACCTTTAAACTTGTGAACCAGTGGAGCTCGGATCCAAATCCAAACCAATGAGGGATTGGATCAAACAAAACTGCAGTACACATGTTTGTGAATGAATACATTGGCATCCAAAGAGGCAAAGATGAGCACGCTGCCAAGTACCAGCACCGAATCATTCATGTCCATGTATGTCCTCTTCTTGTCCATGACAAGACCCAACAACTTGCATGGGGAGCTGGGGACCTTCATTCCACTTCCACTCCTCCTCCACTCCTTCATTTAATGTGGGACCCACAAGCTTACACTGCTTTTATTATCCGGCATCGTCCTTCTTGATCTTCCGACCCTAAATCACGTGTATGCTAATCCTTATGCGATTTCCGGACGTTTTTTGATTATTGATTTGCTTATGGAAAATGTTTTATGATTTGAATTTGCGACTCATCAAAGCAAGTGTGAGAAGTATCGAAACCACAATTTTTTTTAAGTGTGCATGCTTTCAAATATGTTGATCAATATGAACATCGACAAGCCTACAATCATTAGAAAAATTGATGGATTCTTGGATTTTTGACCGATGACGAGGAGTGGGACAGCAGTGCAACGTTTAAAACCTAAAAATGAACTAGAAAGCCCAATGGGAAATACCCAACAGGCCTTTAGTGGGCCGTCTCAGATCAGAGACAAGACCTCAAAATGGTACACAATTATTCAATGACCATCACGGTAAACGGACGGCTGAGATATCTCTCCATAAGACGTGGTCCAACTTTTGTGCACACGATAAGGACGAGGGATTCCTCGAAGACAAAACTGCATGGGCCAGGACCACAAACGTAACGGTGCATGTGTACCCGGTCCAGTCATGGGGCTCGGTGTCATGAGTGGTCCACGGCTCAGTCTTTTTACGCTGTGCTGCAGGAACTGAACATCACGGTGTGGGGGTGGGGGGAAATCTACCATGCAAGGGATTGTGATAAGGCTCATGAACGAGAATTCCCCAGATTACGACACGCGACAGATGACGTGTCGTCCACGTAAACCCATTAGGCTCCTGGTGGCTGCGGAGGTAGAATCAATGTGGTGCATTAGGGACTTTCCTCGCGGTCTCGTCTTCGAGCTTACATCCTCATTCCTCGGCCCTAAGCCATCCAGCAGCCGAGCTTACACCCCCTTTGCTCGTCTTCGAACTGTTGCAGGGCTGAGCTTCCTCGTCTTCCCGGCTCGCCTCCGAGCCATCCATCGAGCTGAGCTTCCTTGGCTTCCCCGATCAACCGAGAGCGTGGAGCCCAAGCGCCCCTGCAACGGCTCCGTGTATCTCGCCAAAGCGAGATATCCGTCGTCCCACGTTACGCGTCCTACGCTGGCACGTCCCTCCATTAATGAGCGTATTCCGCCATTGACGCGGGCGTAACGCAGGGGCGTAACTGACGGCGAGGATCTCGCGCCGGCTCGCTCCATGTAACCGCTATATAAACCCCTCTTTTAGACGACTTAAGCAACTCGAACTCATTCTAATATGCTGCTACCCTGCTTTTATTCCACGGTACTAACTTGATCGTCGGAGGGTCCTACGGTTGTTTCCTACTCCGGGACTTTCCTTGCAGGTAGCTCGGCGTCAACAACATTCGACAACCCATTAAGATCCACACAACAATTCTCATACCCAATCTCAACTGTTCAAAATCGCTCGCAGCCAGATCGACGGAGGACAAAATTTGAGGGAGATTCTGACCTCCATCAGTTGGCGCCGTCTGTGGGAAGCCTAAAGTTTCTCCACCCATAAAGTTGATCTTCCGTCCTCGATCCGATGGCAAGCGACAACGGCGACGATCCCAGTACGAGCTGCCCCGTTCCCCATAACGGAGGCGGGAGCGGTCTCACTCCCCATCCTAATATCATCAACGCCATATCCGTTAGGATCGACAGGCTCACGACGATGGTGGACGCGCTCGCCCGCGTCCAAGCGGCCGGCCACCAAGCCGCAATTCCCCTTCCCCGATGGCGACGTACGCATGCTGGCGGGAACACGCACTCAGGCCTTTGACCTCAATCGCGCTCACCCTGATGTTAACGAACGCCGGCACGCCGATTCCGGTAGTTACAGCCTGTATGCGGGGAATGATTCGATGAACCGATGGGCGCCAGACAGTTCGACGCCCCGATCTCAGGGGGGACCAGGCCATCGTTCCAACATCCGCCGCGTTCTCTCACCCCCCGAGGAGGTGTCGGTCTGTTCGCCCGGTTTCAGGTACGACCGACACCCCCACTCCCGTCGGGGCCGCACAAACGGCAAACGTCTAGACTACTCATAAAGGGTTTCGCTCGAAGATTTAGGAAATGTGATAGAGCGAAATAGAAGCCGTATTGTCACGCAAGCCTGGAGCAGAGATGGCCAGAGTAGAGATGGTCGACGCTCCGAATATGGGGATTCCTCGGGGTACCACCAACGAATCGAGGCCCTTGAAAAGAAAATTGAGGACATATGACAGGATAACCACGCGGCCGGCGAAGGGGCAAAGTACTCCGCTGATTCACTCATGAGACCATTCACAGAGCGGCTCCTCGTCGAGCACGTCTCGTCCAGGAACAAGCCGCCCAAAGTGCCTCTATTTGATTGGAAGTCTGACCCGAAGGACCATTTGGACGCATTCACAACCGCCATGAGCTTCCAAGACAACTCGGACGCGGCTCAATGCAAGGCCTTCCCCACCACCCTTATCCGAGCTGGTCGGGATTGGTTCCGGGGGCTTGCGTCGCGCTCCATCTCGACCTTTGACGAGCTGGCTACCCAATTCCTCGGTCATTTCGTCGGTAACCGACAGCAGAAGAAGACGGTTGACTACCTGTTCACCGTCAAGAGCGGAGATAAGGAATCCTTCAAAGGGTATGCCACACGCTTCTACAATGCTCTCCTGGAGGTTCCTGAGTATCGCGACAAAACAGTTATCACCGCGCTGAAGTCGGGTCTTAGGCACAAAGAGTGGTTTCGTTCTTTTGCATTGGCGCAACCTAAGACCATGGCCGAAGTGAAAGCATGGACCGAACGGGATATCCAACTCGAGTTAGAGGTGAACTCCAACCTACCCAGAGGCGACCAAGCAGACCGGAAGAAGTGGGACAGGGAAGAGAAAAAGAAAGTCGATCGTCCGAAACCTTATTCCCAGAGGTTCCAGGAGTACATCCCTCTGAACATTTCTCAGACCGAACTGTTGGAGGAAGCTAAGGGTGCGAGGTTATTTAAGCTCCCGCCAGCTACCCAAAGGACGGGTAAGCGTCTCCACGGCCCATACCGCATCTATCACAGGTCACAGGGTCACCCGACTGAAAGCTGCAAACAGCTCCGCGACTATATCAAGGAACTGATTCGTTCCGGTCACCTGGCGAAATACCTACGGGACAAGCGACAGACGGAGTGGGAGCAAAAAGACCAAACCCCTCCTGGGGAGTTAACAATCGGGAAAATCATGGTCATTTCAGCGGATCCAGCTCTGGGAAGTAGGGGGAACCATCACCTCTTGCCAGTCGAGGGCGTAAGCAATCCACCTCACAAGAAGTGCAGGAAGGATGACCCGATCATCTTCACCAATGAAGACCTTCACGACATATCATTTCCTCACAATGACCCTCTTGTGATAACGGCCCGAGTTCACCGTTACGGGGTCCAGAGAATATTGTCGATTCAAGAAACTCGGCGAATATCCTGTTCTACGACTGTTTCTAGCATATGGGGTTAGGTTCATCCGATCTTCAGCTGACCGCCCGCGTCCTCTCTGGGTTTACCAACCATTCCGTCCCGGCCGAAGGATCGGTCACCCTCCTCCTCAACATTGGGGAAGCGGGCAAGACGCGAACCGTACCGGCAAACTTCCTCGTTGCTAAGGTCCCGTCGTCCTATAACATTCTCCTGGGACACCCTACCTTAAACACCGCCCGGACTCAGATCTCGACTTAACACCTTGCGCTTAAATTCCTTTTGGATAATGGGGGATAGGCAGGACCTATAGGGACCAGCAAACCGCCAGGATTTACCTCGCCTCGACATCCTCTGCCAGAGAGCAAGGCGACGATTTTGAAGACATGCATGATTTCCAGGGTTTTTTAGATACACGCGACGACTAAAAGGAAGTTCGAGGTGCCCCGGTAGAAGCGTTGACAGGAGTTCCCATCATAGAAGGAGTCGATGGCCGGACAATCCAGATCGGCTCTCTCTTGATAGAGGACACCCGCGAAGGCCTGATCTGGTTCCTTTGAGATAACTCGGACGTATTCGCTTGGACGCCAGCGGACATGCCCGGGATCAACCTTGAAGTGATCTCCCACAAGCTCGGGGTCGACCCGAAGGCCCGTCCAATCCGACAAAAGAAGAGAAGTTTTGCGCTGGTTAAACAAAAGGCGATAGAAGACGAGGTAGATCGATTGCTCGCCGCCAACTTCATCAGAAACCTGGACTACTCGGATTTGCTGGCGAACGTGGTCATGGTCAAGAAGGCAAATGGGAAATGGCGCATGTGCGTCGATTTCACGGACTTGAACAAGTCTTGCCCCAAAGACAACTATCCACTTTCTCGGATAGACTAGCTAGTGGACAGTTTGGCCGGCTACGAATTATTGAGCTTCATGGACGCTTTCTCTGGTTACAATCAGATCCGGATGAACCCGACCGATAAGGAGCTTACCGCCTTCACCACTGATCGGGGAGTCTACTGCTACAAAGTGATGCCCTTCGGACTCAAGAACGGCGGGGCCATGTATCAGCGGCTGGTCAACAAGCTGTTCAAGCCGCAGATTGGGAGAAACACGGAAGTCTACGTCGACGACATGCTTGTAAAATCCACCTTGTCAGCTAGGCACACTAAGGACCTCGGCGAGACATTCGACGTCCTGCGCAAGTATAAGAGGAAGCTGAATCCAGCTAAGTGTGTGTTCGGAGTCACCAATGGGAAGTTCCTCGGGTTCATGGTTACCCACCGAGGAATCGAAGCGAACCCAGAAAAAATCAGCGCCATTTTCAACATGGAAACGCCCAAGAGCAATATCGATATTGAAAGTGTATGTTAGCTCCACCACTGAGTTTTACTAGCATCAAGCATGCCATTTAAATTTTTTTAGGGGTGCTAATCTACACTAACCAAGATCTTAAACTAGATGATTAGGGTTTAACTTGATATCAAAAATTTTACACTAAGAGATGGATGGGTACAACCTTTGTAGACCGTGTTCTTCTCTTCTAAAGCTCCGGGTTGTAGTCCACGCGACTCCAATAGGTTCCACTTGAAGGTTGAACGAACTTGCTCCAATGACCTTCGTGCCGAAGATGATCCATCCGAAGTCCGCTAATCCAAGCTACCTCTTCACTAAACTCTTTAGTGAAGGAAACACACTACACCAAAGCGCTAATCTAGTGTAGAATGGTGAAGTAGGGGTTATGTTTTCTCACTAGGGTTGTCACAAGCTCAAGGGTTCACAACTCATGTGAGAGATTGAACTTGGAGGTGGAGATGAGGAAAAGGGAGAGAGCTAGTGAGAAAACTCATCACATGAGTTCAACTCAAGAAAAATAACTCATAGCAAGAATGAAGTGTAGAATGGTTCATCTAAAATCACACATTATTGAAGTATACAATTTTTAACACTTAAAAATTGTAGCCATACTTCAATAGTGCAAGCAAATGAATATAAAATAGAATAAGTCATGCTATGCCCATCTCTCCAAAGTCTCCCTATTTTCCACCTTAATTTCTATTTTCTAAAAATAGAAATACCATGCCATGCTTCATATATATATATAAAGATAAGCACATAATTAGTGAGCAATAATATTAGTCGATATACAATTATATCAAATATAAATATATATCATATTATTAAATCAACACTTGATTTAATAATCCGGTTATATCACATATAATCGACTAATATCATTTATCTATATATCACATTATCAAATCAACACTTGATTCAATAATCCGGTTATATCACATATAACCTAACTGATACCACATATAACCTAACTGATACCAAATAGCCGCCAGATTATAGTACGGTATCTCATACTCGTATTTAATCAGGCCCCCGCACATATCAATATATGTGCCTTATTTCGTTTCGCTTGAACCAGGAAACTTCTATGTGGGACTTTAAAGACTCGTTAATACGCTAGCAGTAGGTGATGATCACTTCAGTCGTCCATAAGCCGTCAGTGGTACTAGCTGGACGTAACGGCTACCCAGGTATTGAGCGATTAGAAGATCAACAAGCAAGTTTGTCCAAACTCCCATGAAGCCTATAGGTAACACTTACCGTACAGTCCGGTCTCTTCGTCTGATATGTCGCATATCGAGTCTGTGGGTGGAATCATCAGATCCCAATAACTTGATAAGTCATGCCGATGTATGGCTTATAACGGTTCGAGAAACTACTGATAACACTTACCAGTAAATCTCATCAACAACCCTAGCCAGGGACTTACTGTTATAACCAATCGAGCATAGTGCATCATCAACTCCTAAATACCGGGAGAGACGAAACCCCTCCTATCGCTCATTGCCTCCATATGACTCGGGACTGTACACAAAATCCACCTGTTTGCACGACTCCTTTGAGCCGTGGTAGGGAGAAAATCAAAGCACAGTGGGAGCCACACAAGACTCTATGACGATTTTGGGTCTACAAACTAACCTGTACCAGTATCACCAGAGAACTGCTATCCGACGATAGGTATAGTACCATCTAGGAGTTCTCGGTGAGCCTTGTTCAGTGTATCCATTCTCTAATGAGCACCTATGTACAATCTTTGATGTCAAACACCAATAGATATGGGATCAACCATCACCCCATATAGGGTCAAGAAATGTACACAGCAGTCTACTCTGGAATATCGATGTCTTGTCTCGATATTCTCTCGACTAGGAACAATTGAAGGATGTGCTTGTGGACTCCCCAGGTCCCAGTAATATAATCCGCATCATAGTCCTGGTAGTCAAGCCAACATCCTAAGGGCTTCATCAACATGTATATGAGAGACGGTATAATTGTTGGGTTACGGCAGCGCCCCGACCATCAATCCATGGCAAAATGCGGAACAAAAATTTGTAAAACCGGCGCTACCACAACCCCGAATACGGATCGACTATAAACCCTAAGCCTAGCAAACTAATAAAGGAGTTATAGAATGTTATACCGAATGATCCGTGTCCTTCGGTCTTTAACAAGCTTCCCAAGCTCTTAGTGGCCACCATGATCAAGATTGGTCGTCGGTCTCCCTCCATCGAAGATGATCCACCCGAGAGTCTATGAATCGAGCTCCTACTCCAAAACCGAAGTAACTAGGATATCTAGTTTGCTCGACTTGATAGCCTCGGAGATGTAGAGTCTAATGAGGGATTAATTTGTCTCTAAACATCCTAGGTTTCTTAACACATGAGAGGGTTAGGGTGGAGGAAGAAGAAGAAGCCATTGGAGATGAGTGTGTGAAGCAAAGTGCAAAGCAAGAATGGATCCATGTTGTCTGTGTGTGAGAGAGATAAATCAACTCAAGAAATAATATCTCATGAGCTCATAAAAATATCTCACACCACAAACAAAAAACCAAGCATGATTTAATAGTGTTTTTCCATGACTCACCACCATGAGTCATGCCTTGAACCATGCTTCAATCAATGCCAAACCCACTCATCTCTCCACCTCATTAAATCTTTAAACAAAAAGATTAAAACAAAAATGAGGTGTATGCTTCAAAAACCTATTCTTGTAATAAATTACAAGAATATCCCTCATCCGTATATACATACCCGTATCCGTATTCCGAAGAATCCGAATACAAAGAGACGAAAATAATCCAACAATATAATACGAGGATCTGGTTTAAACCAAAGCCCACTAGTATTATCCGTCCGAATCATGATACGTGTACAAGTGCATGTATATGATCGAACTCTGCCGTCAAACCATACGGCCTCTACATCGTTTCGCCTGAAGCAGGGAAACTCTCTGTGTGAGACTCTAAACACTCGTCAATTCGCTGGAAGTGGGTTTAACCACAAGCATGTCAGCAGCACTAGCTGTACGTAACGTCTACCCAGATATTGAGCGAAAGGAAGGCCGACGAGCAAACTCATCCTGACCCCTACTAAGCCTGTCCTGTGACAATATCCATACAGTATGATCTCTTCGTCTAAGAGTATCGCATATCGAGTCTAGGGGGTGGATAAAGTCAGACCCCTAATAACGCGACATTTAGTGTCGGTATGAAGCCCATCATAAACTGAGAAACTACTGATCCTGGATCAGTAATTCTCGATTACCTTGATCAAGGGTTTCTTGTGATGGACACCTGTGCACAACGCGACATCAACCCCAATACTGGGAGAGACGAATCCCCGACGATCCGCTCACTGCCTCCATGTGGCTCGGGACTGTACCCAACTAAAACCTGTTTGCACGACTCCTTTGAGCCGTGGTAGGGTAGTAATCAAAGTACAGTGGGAACTCACACGAGACAAATGACGATCTCAGGTCAACAGACTAATCTGTACACATGTCACCTGGGAACTGCTATCCAACAATAGGTATAATACCAACTAGCATGTTCCCGGCGAGTCCGTCCAGTGTACTCATAACCCAATGAGCACCTGCATATATCTTAGGTGAATAAACTAACACCAATGGCTTGTGGGACCGGCCACCGCCCCTCGTTGGGGTCTCGATCAGTATACACTAGTCTACTCTGGAGTATTGATGCCCAGTCTCGATACTCCCACGACTAGGGACATTTAAGGATGTGCTTATAGACTACCCAGCTCCCACGTATATGATCGCCATCATAATGCTGATAGTCAAGCAAGAATCCTATGGGCTCTATCAACATGTAATAGTGAACTGTAATGTCATCTAAAGCATGTACATGATGACAAAGATAAACCAGATAGCATACTATCATTTTGAGTAAGACCGTTCTATCTGTGTAGGTCCTCCCTCAATCATCTAATCGCATGCCTGCGATTACAATAATTGACTTGAGGGCACTATAGCCTACAATAATAATACCAGTGAACATGTTAAGATAAAGATAACCAGATAGTATACTATCATGTCGAGCAAGAAAGTCCTCCATATATATGTCCAAGCATCCACTATATCATACAATAATGGCTTCCAGGGCATATATATCACTAACAACACTTGCACTAAGGCCAGTTGTTGTAGTATCTCATACTCAACATCCCAAAAAGTCTCTCGATTAGTATCTGGGGGAGGGCCTTTGTGAGTGGATCCGCTGTGTTATCCTCTGTGTCAACTCTCCTGACCTCGATCTCCCGGAGATCTACTATCTCCCTGATCAGGTGATACTGCCTAAGAATATGTCTGGATCGCTGATGGGACCGGGGTTCCTAGGCAAAGCCACAGCTCCATTGTTATCACAATACACAGGTATTGGATGCTCAATGGTAGGAACCACACCAACTTTAGCTATGAACTTGTTCATCCAGACAGCCTTTTTGGCAACATCGTTGGTAGCGATGTATTCAGCCTCCATCGTCAAGTCTGCTACGGTATCTAGCTTGGAACTCTTCCAACATATCGTCCCTCTATAAAGGGTAAAGTCAAAAGCCGAGACCGACTTACTGTCGTCCTTATCACTCTGGAAGCTCGAATCGGTAAAGGACTCCTCCTAGAGTTCACCGTTACCATACACCAAGAACATCTCTTTAGTCCTTTTCAAGTACTTAAGAATGTTCTTCACAGCTGTCCAGTATTTATCCCCAGGATCTGTTTGATACCTACTCACTACATCTAGTGAGTAAGCTACATCCGGTCTGGTACACAACATCGCATACATGATTGACCCGACTGCCGAAACATAGGGTATCCCTTGCATGCGAGCCTTCTCCAAATCTGTCTTGGGAGACATCTCTTTAGAGAGTGATTCCTTAACAAGCGGGTACATTACCACGCTTAAAATCTTCCATACTAAACCTCTTTAGTATGGTGTCAATGTACCTGAATTGGGACAATCCCAACATCCGTTTAGATCTATCTCTATAGATCTTAATCCCCAGGATGTAGGAGGTATCACCAAGATCTTTCATGGAGAACTTGTGTGATAAGAAGATCTTGACCGAGTGTAGCATAGGAACAACGTTTTCTATCAAGAGTATGTCATCCACGTACAATACGAGAAAGACAACCTTACTCTCTACTACCTTCTTATATATACATGGTTCATCTGCATTTTTGATGAAGTCAAACTCTTTGACAACTTTATCGAAACAGATGTTCCATCTCCGTGATGCCCGCTTTAATCCGTAGATTTAAGCAACGTGCACACGCTTCCGCTGCTCCCACTGTCTACGAAGCCTTCTAGCTGTTGTTTCCCCTAATCAGAGAGCAAGGCTCCAAGAGCGCCAGCGCTAAGAGTCAAAGACTCTGAGGCAGCGCTCACGTGCAAAGCACGAGAGCGCTAGCGCCAAAAGCGTCAGCGCTAAAGACTCTGAGGCGGTGCCTCACGTGCAAAGCACGAGAGCGCTACGCTAAGAGTCAAAGACTCTGAGGCAGCGCCTCACGTGCAAAGCATGAGAGCGCCATCGCTAGAACTAAATGTTCTCCACCCTTGGATCAAAGATCCAACGAAGATGATAAATCATAAAATTACCAGAATAAAATTCTGTTGAGAAAATACTCCTCAAAATCTTTCCAAACAGGAAAGATTGTGCTCTGTAAATCAGAGTACTGTTGGATCAAATATCCAATGATGATTAAAAATCACCCAAATACAGAATAAATTCTGTATGGGAAAATATTTTCCCAACCTTGTTAATAACAAGAAAACCATCTTCTGTAACAGAAGCCCTTGGATCAAAAATCCAACGGTGGGAAACATTCCCCAAATCAACAAGAGATCTCTCAATGAGAGATTTCCTTAACTGATTCAACAAATCAGCCTCCCCTTTATAAAGGACCCAAGACTTCAAGTCTTGGACAGAGGACACCCCCAAAAAACTTCAAGTTCAAAAATACAAAAAAAAGAAAGAGTGAAACCCCCTGGTAAGCTTAAAAGAAAAGAGAATTTAATTCTCCAGAGAAAAGAAGACCTTCTAAAAGAGAGAAAGAAACTTTAGGTAAGAGAAGGAACAAAACACAGATAATATCTCATCTCTTTTTCACCTCTATAAGAGTTTAATTCTTCTAAAAAGAACTTAGTTCTTCTTCTGGTTGAGATCTGCAGAAGCAGATCTTCCCACAAGTTGAGAATTTAATTCTCATCGGGAAGACTCTGTTATGTAGATTCAAACCCAGGGGAAAGAACTAAGTTCAAAAAATTTAATTCTTACCAAAAAGATATAGGAATTTAATTCCTTTGATAAAACTAGGGTTTAACCATATAAAAGAATTTAATTCTTATAAAAATAAGGAACCTAAAATTCACAAAACTCAGATCCAGAGCTCCATGCATATTAGTGTTCAATGCTACACAATAAAAGCTCACATGTTCCCACGTGAGCACCTTTGAGAAACAAAAAAGGGAAGACTGAGATCTAGCCACATGACCCCACGTGACCCCTGAGAAGTGCTTAGCTCTTATACAAGAGAAAAAGGAATAAACCCTATTTTGTGGCGCCTCACGTGATCCCACGTGACCCCTGAGAAGTGCTTAGCATTTATAAAAGAGAAAAGGGAATAAACCCTATTTTGGGGCGCCTCACGTGATCCCACGTGACCCCTGAGAAGTGCTCAGCACTTATAAAAGAAAAAAGGGGAAAAACCCAATACAGTTCCCATTCTGGGGCGCCTCACGTGATCCTACGTGACCCAATAGTGCTTAGCACTAGAATAAGAGAATCAAAGAGGCAGCGCCCAACTTTAAGCGCTTCACATGACCCCACGTAAGCGCCTCAAATTCTTAGTGTTTAACACTACTTCAAGCGCCTCACGCGACCCCACGTGAGCGCCTTAAAATCTCAGCGTTTAACGCTACTTCAAGCACCTCACGTGATCCCACGTGAGCGCTTCGGTTCTTCAGTATTTAAACAATACTTTAAGACCTCACGTGGGAGCACGTGAGCGCCGAACATATGTTAGTGTTTAACACTATGATATGCCAACCTTAGCCCAAGTTACCTAAGTCTCCCAAAGCCAAAACCTTATTTTTAACCGAGCCCTAATTATGCTCAGGTCTTCCAAAACTAAACATCTCAGATGTCATTTACAATAATGTTTATCCCATTGCTTCTCAATCTGGCATTTGGTTCAAGGGTACATCTCTTCACACCTCTGATACATGTCGTTGTAATTCTTCAACGTCTTTAGAGAGGTGGTGGGTCCCAACGACCAATAAGTATCTGGTGCATTTTCAAACCCATGATTACATCCAAACAATGGACTGTAATGTCCTTAAACTAACTCTGGACCGTAACGTCCTTAAACTAACAACAGACCGGGACGTCCTTAAACTAAACTTCATGGACTATGATGTCCTTAAACTGAAAAAAACCTTACAGACTATGATGTTTTTAAACTCATGGACTATGATGTCCTTAAACTTACGGACCGCAATGTCCCTAAACTAAATCCTACGGACTATGACGTCCTTAAACTCATGGACTATGACGTCCTTAAACTTATGGACCGCAATGTCCCTAAACTAAAACGATAAAGTCCAAATACTCTTTCGTTGAATCTAAATGATTCCAAAGTCTTGTTAAGTAGATCTTAGTCTAAAATTAGACTAACGTATCCTTAACAAGTATTTAAGTTGATCTTAATCTAAAACAAGATTAACGATCCTTAAACCACCTCAAACCCAAATCTAAGAAAATACGGATTTGGACTAATCCACGCCCTACGGGCGACAACATAAATTAGTCTCCATATACAATCCACGGGCAACCAAAAAATAAAACAAACACATACGACACAAAGTGACCATCTGAAGAAGGAGAAAGTGGTTACCGCGATGTGGTAGCGTAATTAACTGCAGGGGCTTGCGTCTGCAGGGAAGAGCGTCCCCACAATCAAAAACCCCTCGTACACGAGGGGGAATCTGACGAAGTCTGCTACAACGGCCGCATCCGTCTAAACTTTCGATACATGGTGCCATAAATCAACTTGGCATCTTCGGAGAGGTGGACGGATAAAACCAAATAGCATCTGCCCCCAAATTCAGGCAAGACATTTGTCTTCTCGGTTTTTGGCGACGAACAGCTGTGTTAGGTATACGCTCTTTTCTAAATCACCATTTAAAAAAGCGGTCTTGACGTGCAACTGCCAGATTTCGTAGTCATGGTATGCAGCAATGGCAAGTAGGATCCTGATGCACTTAAGCATAACCACTGGAGAAAAGGTTTCATCATAATTGACACCTGGTCGTTGACGAAAACCTTTTGCTATAAGTCTAGCTTTGAAAGTCTGAACTTTTCCATCTAAACCAATTATCTTCTCAAGATCCACTTGTTCCCGATGGGTTTTACCCCTTCACGGGCAACTTTTAAAGTCCATACTTTGTTGGTGTACATGGATTCCATCTCAGATCGCGTAGCATCCAGCCATTTCACAGAGTCTCCACTTGTGATGGCCTGCTCGAGTCATCATCTTCCATGATGAAATCGTCGCTCCCACCGTCTATGAGAAAACCGTAGTATCTCTTAGGTGGATGAGGAACCCTACTAGATCTGCGGAGTGGCTGAGGTTCGTCGGGAACTATTGAATCCTCCGGTTCCACCTTGCCTTGAGCTTGTCTGGATTTTTCTTTTTAACATAGGTCGGACAACCCTATATCTTAACTCGTTTAAGAGATGGTCTCTTCCCATTCCATATCTCATATGGAGTGGTAAGTAATGGATTTGGTCGGAACTGTATTCAATAGGAATGTAGCTGTCTTAAGTGCATAACCCCAAAAGGAAATAGGCAACTCAGTATTACTCATTATAGAGCGCACCATATCTAATAGGGTGCGATTCCTCCGCTCCGATACTCCATTGTGCTATGGTGTATACGGAGGAGTAAGCCGAGAGAGAATCCTATTCTCTTTTAAGTAGTTTCTGAATTCTGTGCTCAAGTATTCTCCTCCTGATTATATCGAAGGAGTTTAATACTTTTACCCGTCTGGTTCTCAACTTCGTACTTATATTCCTTGAATTTCTCAAAAGATTCAGATTTGTGTTTCAATAGGAATACATGTCCGAATCTTGAGAGATCATCGGTGAATGTAATAAAGTACGAGAAACCATTCCTGGCATATGTAGACATAGGACCGCATACATCACTATGTATCTGTCCCGAGAGTTCCGTAGCTCTTTCTCCGTGTCCAGTAAACAGAGATTTAGTCATCTAGCCTTTGAGATATGACTGACAAGTTTCATAAGATGTAAATTCGAACGGATTCAAATATGCATCCTTATGCAACTCAGCCAGTCTTGTCACATTGATATGACCTAGTCTATAATGCCTCAAGAAGTCTTCGTTCATTTCTGAACTGTTCCTCTTGTGTGTGTTCTGTATACTTAGAACTGTAGTTTGATTTAGAACGTATATACCGTTTTACAACGTACCATACCTAATCAACACTTGATTTAGGAAAACATTCACAATATTTTTGGTACGAAATAACAGTTGCTCAGAATCATTGTATTACTAGTTGGCAACACTAGGTGATATTTACCAACTGCTTTGGCTGCAACAATTGCACCATTCCCTACTACTAGAGACTTATCACCATTTTCCAGTTCTCTACCTATCTTTAGCCCATGTAACAAATTACATACATGAGATCCTGATCCGGTATCTAATACCCAGGACGTAGAGCAAACTGGGAAACAGTTCTCGGTTACGAATACACCTGAAGACGATGCATCAACATGCTTATTCTTCATTTGGGTGGCGTGGGAATCTGGATATTCTCCTATTCCTTGCTCAGACTTCTGACAATCATAAGATAGAGCGGGACCTAGCCCAGTAAAATAAGTGGGTTCGGTCAATACATCTATATTATTATCTTAATTAAGGCACGTCATTGGTCGCTACCAGGAGAGAGAGATGGATAATCACTTTGCGTGCGCTCTTTGCAAGATTTGATTGGTTATTATTTTATTTAATCAGGATAGCTCCCACTGTTTTTATCAAATCTTCCTTCAAACCCTAAAAGGTAAGATTAGCCGTGATTAATTACACACTACAAGTTCGCCAATCGTTCGGCCAGGTAGGTATTGGTATTCCGAAGGAGTCTCTCCATGCTTTTGCATGGAACTAATTAAATAACTTCGTTTCTGCAGGGGCATTACCCCGTTAACACCTTTCTTAGATACCTAATGGATCGGCTAGTTGTAAAGTGCAAAACTCTCTCAGGAGTAACTCTTACTTGCAGTGGGTATCGGGATCCAACTATTATATAGAAGGTATGCAATCTCATTGCAAATTTCAACACTTGAAATTGCCAATATTGTTTTTACCCCATGTGATTTATGACCTTGACAAGGTCAACAAACCATAAACCGCAAGTCAAGTTCAACCCGTTCATTTCTTGATTGAATTAAATCCACCCGCACGACCTTTGACAAGGTCAACAAGGCCGCACGACCATCTTAATCCAATCACATCACATGCGGCAGATAAGAACTAATCAGCTACCGCACACTACACCTTGACAAGGTCAACAACGCAACACGAATACTAAATAGCACTTATCTGAAATGACGGAGGGCTACATTAGTTTTTAAGAAAACCTTTAGCGTAATGAACTTGATATCGTTGTAGAATCTAGCGATTTTGAAAATGAGTGGTTTAAGCTCTGCTTTTAAAATCGAGTAGTTTTCAAAAACAAACTGAATAGTTTTTACTAGCTTTTGCTAAAAAGGTCACTCCCGGTGAAGGGATATCGGCTCTTTCCTCATCGAATGAGGTGCTGGATATTCATCAAGGAATACCACTATGCAAAGCAAGAACTATAGAAGCTATGATGATAAACCGAGTGGGTTGTAGAATTTGCTAGTTTTGTTAAAGAGGTCACTCCCGGTGAATGGATCTCGGCTCTTTCCTCATCGAATGAGGTGCTGGATATTCATCAAGGAATACCACTATGAAAAGCAAGAACTAGAGCTACCTTTTTAAAAACTTTTGATTCTACAACATTTTTAGGTTTCTTTTCTTTTCATTAATCTCATTAATAAAGTTCCATCATTTAATGTTTCTTATACATCACAGAAAATGAAACGAAAATAGAACGTACGCTTATACCATTCGCATTCGCCACGGGGCCCCGTCATGCACCGTTAGGTTACTTAACTAACGGCAGAGCGGGGGCTGGACTAGCGCGGGTGCAAAATAAAAGCAACGTTTATTATATATCATATATATAAAGCATCCGTCTCACGCAGTTATATGATCACATCACAGAACCAAGCAACAGAAGTCAACATATGAAATATTGGATATATTAAGAGGTTCTTATTTTAAATTAAGCCAATAATGAAAACACGGATTCCACGGTCATGATGAATAGCCAAACCCACATTCCTAGACTCCTACGAGAGCGGCAAGCAACCCTGCCAATTCTAGAGTTAGGAGACCCGGTCTCGACTTCTCGAGATGATCTCCCACTGAACTCCAGAACCCAGTTACTTGTGCTCCCTGCCTTGGGTCTATCCTAATGCGGAAAAGTAAATAATATACATCAATGGTGACATCATCCTCAACCCGGAAGTGTCCTAATAAAAGAATATTATATACAAATTTTACATGAATGAAAATTGTAAAACTCTCATCTCATATAAAACCCCCGGCTATTCATTCACGACGATCCAATATAACATATCACAGCAACACATAACATCACATGTCATCAACGTAAGTAAATGCGCGTATCCCAAATTCCGTTGACATATAGCAACGAGATTTGGGATACCCCACATATTACACTTACGGTCGCAGAAAAGAAATGAAAACTACAATAATTAAAATCCACATTACCTTAGACATCATAAACCCGGAATATCTCATATTCCGGATTTCATGCCTAACCCTATAAACCCCGCATTTTAGTCTCATATCGAAAACACTTTTCAATAACTTAGTCGGGTAATTCAACAAGATTCCCGACCACCCAATCGAATACTTGTCGGGAACTTTAGTAGATGGCCGCACCCCCGATGCCGTCGACCAAGTGCACTTAGGCGGAACACTGTGGCCGCGAGCACCAGAGTGGATGCTTTTGGCAACGGGGTTCTCCTGAAGTCACTTGGTCGGGGATATGGGGCGTGGGTACCTGTAAAGTTATCCGGCGAGTATTTGCGTACGATACGCGATTGCGACGGAGTTTCGATCCAAATCGAAACTTCGTGGCAATCAATCAATAGAGACTAACATGCCAGATTTACAAACAAACTAGTTTTCACAAAACTAATAAATGTGGATTCCAACTAGTGTACATATCAAACTTAAACCCGAAACGACGTTAAAATTGCGACTACGAAACACTCCGATTAGCCCCAATAGAAAAGTTAATATCACATGCAAACTGGGCTAATCAAACATAACCTGAAACCCTAGAACCATACAAACAGAACACAAAAGAAAACTCGAGGCAAAATGCTATAAGAAAACCGGCCAGGTCGGTTTTTCTCATTATCTCGCCGGCCAAAAGAACATTGTTATGCCTCGTTTTTCTCTAGTGCTTTAGTTACATCACATGTAACATTCTGCACTTGTTTTAAAAAAATTTAGAGTTCGTTTGAAAATCAACAGAGAATAGGGTTTCATAGCGACTGTTTCGGAGTTATTTCATTTTCGTTATTCTATAAATATCGTCTAATCTTTTAGCTTTGGCTCTGATACCATGAAAGTGTATGTTAGCACCACCACTGGATTTTACTAGTATCAAGCATGCTGTTTAAAATTTTTTAGGGGTGTTAATCAACACTAACCATGATTTTAAACTAGTTGATTAGGGTTTAGCTTGATATAAAAAACTTTACACTAAGAGATGGATGGCTACAACCTTTGTAAACCGTGTCCTTCTCTTCTAAAGCTCTGGGTTGTAGACCACGCGACTCCACTAGGCTCCACTTGAAGGATGAACGAACTTGCTCCGATAATTTTCGTGCCGAAGATGATCCGCCCGAAGTCCGCTAATCCAAGCTGCCTCTTCACTAAACTCTTTAGTGAAGGAAACACACTACACCAAAGCGCTAATCTAGTGTAGGATGGTGAAGTAGGGGTTATGTTTGCTCACTAGGGTTCTCACAAGCTCAAAGGTTCACAATTCATGTGAGGGATTGAGCTTAGAGGTGAAGGTGAGGAAAATGGAGAGAGCTAGAGAGAAAACTCATCACATGAGTTTAACTCAAGAAAAATAACTCATAGCAAGAATGAAGTGCAGAATGGCTCATCTAAAATCACACATTATTGAAGCATACAATTTTTAACACTTAAAAATTATAGCCATATTTCAATAGTGCAAGCAAATGAATATAAAATAGAATAAGCCATGCTATGCCCATCCCTCCAAAGTCTTCCCATTTTCCACCTTAATTTCTATTTTCTAAAAATAAAAATACCATGCCATGCTTCATATACCGCTGTTTTTAGTTTTGGATCTTCTAAAGATAAGCATATAATTAATGAGCAATAATATTAGTTAATATACAATTATATCAAATATAAATATATATATCATATTATTAAATCAACACTTGATTTAATAATCCGGTTATATCACATATAACTGACTAATATCATTTATCTGTATATCACATTATCAAATCAACACTTGATTCAATAATCCAGTTATATCACGTATAACCTAACTGATAACTAATAGCCTCCAGATTACAATACGGTATCTCATACTCGTATTTAATCAGGCCCCCGCACATATCAACATATGTGCCCTACTTCGTTTCGCTTGAACCAGAAAACTTTTATGTAGGACTCTAAAGACTCGTCAATACGCCAGCAGTAGGTGATGATCACATCAGTCACCCACAAGCCGTCAACGGTACTAGCTGGACGTAACGGCTACCAAGGTATTGAGTGATTAGAAAATCAACAAGCAAGCTTGTCCAAACTCCCATTAAGCCTATAGGTAACACTTACCGTACAGTCCGGTCTCTTCGTTTGATATATCGCATATCGAGTCTGGGGGTAGAATCGTCAGACCCCAATAACTTGATAAGTCATGCCGATGTATCGCTCATAACAATTCGAGAAACTATTGATAACACTCACCAGTAAATCTCATCAACAGCCCTGACCAGGGACTTACTGTTATAGCCAATCGAGCATAGCGCTGCATCAACTCCCAATACTGGAAGAGACAAAACCCCTCCTATCGCTCATTGCCTCCATGTAATTCGGGACTGTACCCAAAATCGACCTGTTTGCACGACTCCTTTGAGCTGTGGTAGGGAGCAAATCAAAGCACAGTGGGAACCACACAAGGCTATATGTAATACCCGGTTCCTTTATACACCAATACCCGTATTTTTTTAAAAAGGGTCACTCACAAATTTATTTATTTATATTTATAAATTATTTTAAGTATTTTAAACTCCCAATCCTTTTTATTTTCCTTATATATTTTTCCCTTTCTCTTTTCCTAAACCCTAGCCCCAGTTCCATTTCCCATGCTTTTCCTATGACCCCTCACAGCCCGGCCCACTTCTCTATCTCTCTTTCCCCATTTCATCTAATTCCCAGAACTTAGCCCATCACACCCCTCCCCTCTTCCCATTCATCTCCCTTTTCCCTAATTCCTTTTCTCGGCCCAATCTGCCAAGCCCCTACCCGCGCCCACGAAATTCCCTAACCCTAATTTATCTAAACTTTTTTATTTTCCCCCTTTTATTTTTCCAAAAACCCTAACCACACTTCCATCTTCTCCTTCATCACTTTTCCCTAAACCAGACCAAAACCCTATTACCTATTTCTTTTTATATTTTCCATTTCCTTACAACCCAACCCAAATTCTTAACATACCTAAATTAATTCCCCAGCCCAAACCAATTAACTTCCCTGGCCCAACCTTTATTTCTTCCGGCCCACTTCCTTTTCCCTTCTTAATAAACTAATTATCTTTACCTCCCTGGCCCAGCCCAACTCCAACCCAACACCCTAACCACACCCGCCTAACCCCAGACCCGACCCGTCACCACTTATCTTCTTCCTCCCTTCTAAAACTTTCCCGCTTTTTTCCCGTTGCGTCCACGTATCTGCGCTCGTCCCCACGTCGCCGATGCCTCACCTTCTTCCTCGCTCAACCCCCACGACCCGCACCTCACCCTTGACCGAGCCTTCCAACTGCCACTCGAGATCCCCTCGCCCGTCTCCTGCAAACTCGGCCCCTCTCTTTATCTCAATCGATCTCTCTCCCTCTCTTCATTTCTTTCAAGCTCTCTCTCCTTACCCAACCTCACACCACCGACGAGTCTCCCTAACGTCCCTTCTCCTCCTTCTCACCCCTCCAAACACCCAACACCGCAACCATTATCACTTCCTCCATCCATCAACACCGAGACCACCACCACACCTCGCTGCCTCCTCGCCGGCGACCTCCTCCTTGGACCCTCCGCCGAGCTCTTCCAAGCCCCTCTGCATTGCAGCCGAGCCCCACTCTTCCTCCATCGACCAAGCTCCTCCCTCGCCGTCTCCTCACACCCAGCCACCCCCTCGACACCCTCGCTGCCTCCTCCCACCGGCCACCTTGACCACCTCGACGGCACCTCCGTCGACCGCTCGTCGCAACCACCGAGCTCTCTCTCTAAACTTCTCTCTCCCCCTCTCAGCATCTCTCTCTCTCTCTCTCTCTCTGCCTCTCAGCATCTCTCTCTCTGTCTCTCTAAATCTCTCTCTCTAAACTTCTCTCTCCCCCTCTCTGCATCTCTCTCTCTCTCTCTCTCTCTCTCTCTCTCTTTCTCAGCACCTCTACCTGCTTCACATCAAAACAAGAAACAACTTGGAGCAGTGATGAAAATGAGTGCACGGAGATTAACTGGATTGAGCAATTATCTGATTCCAAAGGCCGAACCTGTGTTGCGCCCGTGACGCGATCGTGCTGTTGCCGCTGCCGGACCATCGTCGACACGTCTTCAGGCAAGTTTAATACTTGCTTCATGCTACTTCTTATATTACAATCCTAGTTACCAAAATTCCCACACATACTTTTCGTGTAATTTGCTATAAGTTAAGTGTTCGATGTGAACCATGACCTACAAACACAGTTAAATTGACGGCACTAGATAACTTTGAATGGCCCGAGTTATAACGAATACCCCTTAAGATTTTGGTTGCAAAATAAGATCGTTTGCTCACGTAAAATGGCGTCCCAATTTCTGTCGTAAAACCTGAAAACTGTGTGCATGCCAAACTATAAAATTCATAATAAATTGTGTATAAACCGGATTTTAGTGTTCGATGGCTCGTAGCGAAGCTAAATGTTTAACCTACTATAATATATTGTTGATCACTGAATTTTAGTACACTATGATAGAGATAACTATGGTGGATTACGATTCTGGACTGCAGTCCAGAATGGAAATCCAGGATAACCCCTATTGTTAAACCCCTGTACATCACTGTCCTTATAAGAGAATGCGTGTAACCCTATATCTTTACGTAGGAAATTGGATTAGCTTTCTTAATCGACTGGCTTCACTGGATTCCTCAACCTTTTGATATTTTTAATTCATTTTACCTTGTCAACATGTCTTGCTGATTTCTGCAGAAGCAGATTTTACACCTCAAACTTAATCTGTCCATAACTCTTTGTTGGCATAATATCTTACTGATCCGCCAATTGCGGTGGAAACATAACTGATAGACCTAATTATGGTTAAACTATAGTGTCGCCTAAATACGATCCCAACTGGGATTAAAATACGTTACGAAACGGACTTCCGATTCTAAAACCGGATCTCCAGCAGTGAACGCTTAAAATGAAATGACCATATCTAGCGATCCTGAAACCCGTTTGACGTGAAACCAAATGTGTTGGATAGATAATTAAACATACTACTTATCCCCTGTTCATTATTTTGCTAAATTTCGCATGTATGAGTTATGATGAATTATGCAAGTGGTAAGACACCGAGGGATGACATCTTAACCATGCCTGAATTATCGTATTTCTCATCACAGTATATATATGTTGTTGCATTGGTAACCTAGCGATCATGTGCATTACCCAGTATTAGGTTTTAGTGTTTGATTGTGGCAAGTACGTTAGTGTTTAAGCATGAATGGATAAGTGAAAGTGACACGTACTCGTACACAATCAGTGGACCCTATTGATTTATTACATTGTCGACGTCTGTGGGACATGTATAAGTGTGACTATAATTGGTATGTGACAATTATGGAAGCACTTTTATGTGTGTCACAGGTAAGGCACCAAACACAGTCCATCTATCTTGGGTATTAGTCGGGACATGCTTGATGGAGACCCTGTCTTCAGTTCTCGCGTAGACTCGTTATGGACCGATTGGTATTTGAGTTTATGGTTGGCGTTTGATATAGACCACGGGGTGTGGGGTAGTTTGAGTGTGAGTTCAACAGAATCTCGGGAGTCCTATGCCGGCACATATGGAGATATATGGAGATATATAGGGATATCACTGATTATTATGAGCGACTCGGGCCCGTGTTCCCTTGCCCTTGGGTCCTGCCTTTGGATGGGGGATACTCACGAGTGGTTGACTCTCACACTTGGACTGACAATAGGCTTAGTGACCTATACAGTGAGACTTAGAGACTGATAGGGTTAGTGACATTGACATGCATTGCTTACTGATTCAACACACCTGACATACTATTTTACTGCTTTACTATTCACCTGCTCTATTAGACACCTGCATTGGCTACCTCCTGTTCACGTCTTTACTCTTTTGATTACTGTTACATATTCATAATTATTACACGGGTTACTATTTTTATCCATATATATTGCTATCGTGTCGCTCTGACGACCTGAGTATGCATGCTCAGAGTGAGAAGTGGATCTAGCCTGGACCAGGACCTGACGTACCTCGAGGACATCGCGGACATCTTGATCAGCTACCCAGAGCTATACTTCATTGATCTCCACCTGGTTAGTTCTTTTGATTTAGTTACTGCATTTCTCATTACCTGTGCATTGTTTACTGATTACCACGTAAAGCTAGAAGCCGAAGTGTGACTACGGCAGGATATTTCCTTGACCGTAGGAGCATGGCTGGCCTTGTCAACCCCTCGTATTCCGTATTTTGGGAAGCGGGGCGTGACACTCTATGACGATCTCGGGTCTACAGACTAACTTGTACCAGTGTCACCATAGAACTGTTATTTGACGATAGATATAGTACCATCTAAGAGTTCTTCTAAGAGTTCTCGGTGAGTTCTGTTCAGTGTACCCATTCTCTAATGAGCACCTGTGTACAATCTTTGATATCAAACACCAATGGATATGGGATTAACCATCACCCCATATAGGGTCAAGAAACGTACACACCAGTCTACTCTGGAATATCGACGTCCTGTCTCGATATTCCCTCGACTAGGAACAATTGAAGGATGTGCTTATAAACTACTCAGGTCCTAGTAGTATGATCTGCATCATAGTCCTGGTAGTCAAGCCAATATCCTAAGGACTTTATCAACATGTATATGAGAGACGGTATAATAATACCTGTGAACATGTTAAGATAAAGGCAACCAAATAGCATACTATCATGTCGAGCAAGAAAGTCCTCCATATATATGTCCAAGCATCCACTATATCATACAGTAATGGCCTCTAGGGCATACATATCACTAACAGATATCATGCGACCTACAGGGAGGGTGGCTGCCCTAAGTTGCTTTATATCCAGATCCGGAGAGATGTGCCTCCTTTTCTTCAGGGCCCTAAGAAAATTTCTAAGTTCGAATGGTCTGAAGAGTGCCATAATGCATTCGAAGAACTCAAGGCGCACCTAGCGACCTCACCGCTTCTCACCCGACCGGTCGAGGGCGACGAGCTATTACTATATTTAGCCGTCTCCGACCAAGCTGCAGGCTCAGTGCTCGTCAGAGAATTCGAAGGCATACAGAGATCGGTCTACTACGTGAGCCATATTTTCAAGGACGCGGAAACCAGATACCTGGCTATAGAAAAAATAGTCCTAGCGCTTGTCGTCGCTTCCAGGAAACTTTGACACTATTTCCAGGCGCACACGATCCTCGTCCTCACCGAGCGACCTTTAGGGTTTATCCTCGCCTCCCCCGAATCATCAGGTCGTCTGGAGAAATGGAGATGGGAGTTTTCTCAATTCGACATCAAATACCGCCCCAGGCAAGCCATCAAAGCACAGGTCTTAGCCGATTTTGTTGTCGAATGCACCATCCCCATTAAAGAAGGAATGACAGAGCGGGGGCCCCGAACTATGACCCTAGGTCGAGGAGGTGCCCGACCCTATCCCGGACTGGGTACTCTACGTGGATGGATCCTCCACAGAAGAAGGGAGTGGGGCTGGCCTGATCATCCGCGGCCTGGATGATGCAGAAATGGAGTACTTTCTAAAGCTCGGTTTTAGGGCGTCGAACAACGCTGCAGAATACGATGCCTTGTTGGCTGGGCTACGAATCGCCTCCGGGGTAGGGATAAAGACCATCAGGGTATGCAGTGACTCCGCTCTAGTCGTCGACCAAGTAACCGGGCGTTTCGAGGCTCGAGAGCCACTTATGATAAAATACTTGGCCGAGGTAAAAAGGCTTCGAAAAAATTTCGACGAAGTCCAAGTGGAGCAGATTCCCAGTAACTTGAACACCCAGGCCGACGCCTTGAGCAAGCTCGCTTCTTCCTATTCGGCCAATCATAAAAGAAATATCCTCTTCGAAGTCTTACCACGACCCAGCGTAGAAGATGGAGAGGTAACACTCCAAATCTACACAACTGAGGAAGAAGGCCAAGATTGGAGAAAGCCCTTCGTGGAATTCCTGAAGGGTGGTATACTTCCAGAAGACCGGGGAGAGGCTCGTCGGCTTCGGGCAAAAGCACGCCATTTCATCTGGAGCAATGAAAACCTATACAAGAAGTCATACACTCAGCCTCTGCTCCGGTGTGTTGACCCCCACGAGGCAGATTACGTTCTACGAGAGATACATGAAAGGGTCGGGGGAGCGCATCAAGGGGCCCATACCCTGGTCCAGAAGACACTGCTCCAGGGGCACTATTGGCCGAGAATACACCAGGATGACGAGAAGCTGGTCAGAAGATGCAAGAATTGCCAACTTTTCGGCAGCATACCTCGCCTCCCCGCCACCGAACTAACGCCACTCAGTTCCCCTTAGCCGTTTGCGTAATGGGAGATGGATATGGTGGGCTAACTCCCCACCGGCATGGACGGACACAGATACATCCTTGTCACCGTGGACTACTTCACGAAGTGGATATAGGCCATGCCCATCAGGAAACCGGACGCCGCCTCTACGATAAAATTCCTGTAGAACAATATAATCTCTCGATTTGGAATACCAAGGTGCATAGTTACCGACCATGGAAACAACTTCGAAAACGATAAAGTCAAAGAGTTTTGCAGCGACTACCATATATTGATGAAGTTTGCTGTAGTCGCACATCCACAATGCAACGGGCGGGCCGGAGTAGAAAACCGATGCGTCATCCGCGGTCTCAGAGCCCGCTCAGAGGGAAGGCAAGGCAGCTGGGTCGAGGAACTGCCGCGGGTACTATGGGCGTTGCGGACATGGAAAAGACACTCACGGGAGAAACTCCATTCAGCCTCTGCTACGGTACCGAGGTAATGGTCCCCGCGGAAATTGGATTGCCCAGTTATAGGGTCGAACACTTTGACGATGAAGCTAACACCTTGACACTCCGAAGCAACTTGGACATCTTGTTAGAAAAACGAGATCGAGTGCAAATCAGAGCAGCCGCCTATCAGCAGCAAACTGCTCGCTATTACAATACCCGAGTTAAACATCGGGCCTTCAAGACGGGAGATCTAGTCTTACGAAAAAACGAGTTTGTAGACCAAGAGAGACTACATAAGTTCTTCCGAAATGGGACGGACCATTTCTTGTAACGGAAGCGTTGCCTAGTAGAGCATACCGCCTACTGGACTCTGGGAGGGCGTAATTTTCCTCGGCCATATAATGCCGAAAAGCTTAAGTTGTATAAATAAACATGTACCCTCTTTTAAATAATGTAATTCCTCTATCATTGACTAAGTTTTCCGAACTAAGTCCTCTCACATAGGAGACTTCTGCACCACCCCGATTACTTTCCATCAGCATTCCTCTCTAGCCCTTTGTTACTTTCCTCAGCCCCGAGACTCCGGAGTTATAAAAAAGGGGGGTGGTACGAAAAGGAGGAGAGAGACAATACACCATAACCAAAGACAAATTTATTTATTCGGAGGTATTATGGGCTTCCCAGCCTTACAACTATTACAGCAGAGGAGGGCGAGGATTAAGAAAACTTTGTCGGTGATACTCAGAAGAAAGCTCCTCCAGCTGAGCCCAAGCAGCCTCCGCCCGCTCCCTCTGACAGTACTCGTGGACCCTAGAAGCCACGGATTCGCCGGGGTCCCCATCCTCCGAGCAAAATACAACGACCAACCTTTGCTGGAAACTCTCAAGAAGAATGTCCACCGAGCGGCCCCGCCTGCTCTTCGAGATCAGATCAAGCTCGTGGACCGTATGCATTTTATCAAATGCCTTGTCCATCAATTGCGGAGATCGGGTGTTGTATAGACCCGGGGAAGTCCTTCATATCGCGTAGATTAGCACTTGAAGGAGAGGAGATTGCCGGGGAAGTAAGCGCCCACAGTGGCCTTCCAAGCGGCCTATCACCGTCCCGTACGTCTCTTCGAAACGATCGAGATTATAAAAATACACATCGTCCGGAGAAATGATCTCCCTAATGGTATATACGCGGCAGGTCATCTTTGAGAAACACAAGACTAGGAAGAAACTGATATGAGAATTTGAAAGTGAGGCCATACCTTCGATATTTATAGCCTCAACAAATATCTTCCAACGGCCGAGATCCACTCGCACAACAACCCAAATTATGGAATATCACACTTTCCTGATATGGTACTGCCATGTGTCGTCCGTGACGGTTACCATTCCCACTTATATGGGTCACGGAAGGTTGAACGATATCCCAAAGAAAAACTATTGAATTCAGAAAGCCCTCGAAAAGAGGCAGCCGAGTAGCTTCCTGCTCGGCTCATCCGCTGAGGGCAGCTTCCTGCCCAGTCAATACGCGGATCCAAAGCCCTCGACAAGAGGCAACCGAGTAGCTTCCTTTTCGGCTCATCCGTTGAGGGTAGCTTCTTGCCCAGTCAATCTACGGATCCAAAGCCCTCGACAAGAGGCAACCGAGTAGATTCCTGCTCGGTCCATCCACGACGGGTAGCTTCCAGCCCTACGAAGAAGTGGATCCAAAGCCCTCATCGCGAGCCCGTCGAGTAGATTCCTGCTCAGTCCATCCATGACGGGCAGCTTCCTGCCCTACGAAGAAGTGGATCCAAATCCCTCATCGCGAGGCCGCCGAGTAGATTCCTGTTCGGTCTATCCACAACGGGTAGCTTCATGCCCTACGAAGAAGTGGATCCAAAGCCCTCATCGTGAGGCCGCCAAGTAGATTCCTGCTCGGTCCATCCACGATGGGTAGCTTCCTGGTCTATGAAGAAGTGGATCTAAAGCCCTCATCACGAGACCGCCGAGTAGATTCCTGCTCGGTCCATCCACGACGGGTAGCTTCCTGCCCTACGAAGACGTGGATTCAAAACCCGCGCCAAAAGGCGGCCGAGCAATGTCCTGCTCGGCTCATCCAAGAAAGAATTGAGGGGCGCCGACCTATTAGAACTTGGCTATCGCTCGATTCATACTCGACGCACGATCGTCACCTCAACTCCGGGGAAAAAGAGGATACCGATCTTCCTACATTTGGCTATCGCTCGATTCATGCTCGATGCACGACCGTCACCTCGACTCCGGGGAAAGGATGGACACCGGTCTGCCTATGCTTCGCTTAGCTCTCACGTCGCGCTCGCTCAACGCTTGCAAAAATAGAAGCACTCCGAAAGCAAGCTAAAAACACTTGCAAAATAAAACACTTGTGAGGAAGAAAGGCTTGCAGGAGAAAAAGGCTTACGAGCTAAAAAAACTAGTGGGATAAAACCACTTGAGCCAAAAAAATATACTTTATTTCCGTTCAAAATTATATACAAGATATTGTGGGCTCTGAAGCCTTGTAAAAATGTCCGGTGGCTTACAATATTCTAAAAAAAGGAGGTGGGGATAACTCAGACTGCCTGCTCAGCCGCCATCTCTCCTTGCTCTGCGCCTCTGTCGGGGACCACAACGGTGACTTCACGAGTTCCACGAGGTATCACCTCTCCTTGCTCTGTGCCTTCATTAGGGACCACAGTGGTGACTTCAGGCTCGGCGCTTCTGCCAGCCGCCCCGCCTTCCCCGGGAAGCTCGGCACTTCCTCGGTGAGGGGATACCCTGCGTAGAGCTCGCGGTCGTCAAACTCGGGTATAGCCTCCTTGACGGCGTCAAGGGCAATATGCCACCCAACAGACGCGGAGTCAGCGAGGTCAATATAAAATTGATCGCACGCTTTGTACTCCTCCATGGCCCTCTCCGCCCTGCTCTCCGTGAGCTTCACCGCCTCGCAAGCCGCCCGAACGTCCTTCCTAAGGGCATCCCTCTTCCTTTCTAAGGGCGTCCTTCCTAAGGGCGTCCCTCTGCCATCTGGGCCTGAATAGCCCGGTTATATTCGGTTTGGAGCTGATGGGACTCTTTCAGCTTGGAAATCGTCAGGCCATCGGCGGCCAATCTTGAGTTGTGGACGACCGTCTTTTCTTTCGCCTGCTGTAGCTGAACGAGAAGCTCTTCTTCTCGCGAGGAGGATTCTTCCGCCTTCTTTATCGCCGGGGCAACCTCCTCGGACTCCATAGCGGCGAGGAAAGTGCAGTGCTGGAGGACCTGGGGAAAACGGGAACCGTGTTAAGAAGCTGAAACTGAGGAAATAACTCTTGGGCCTGAGGATTTTTTTTGGTAAAAGCTACCGACCTGAACCGCCTCCTGAGCTATCGCGGCCACTTGGTCCTACATGGTTCCCCGGGGAATCTTGGCCCTAGCCGCCTTCTTCATGTCCGCCAGAAAGCTGTCGGACACAGAGAGCCCTGAGGGCACCTCGATGCAGAAGTCACCCTCCTACACTTGAATCCCGGCTGGGAGTGGCCGAGAAACCACCCGCTTCTGTCTCTTGAGGGGGGATTCGGCAGGGGCAGCACCTCCGCCCTAACCTGAGGCGCCGGATCCTACGCATGCTTCTGTCCTCCCCCGCGGCGTTCTTCCGAGACGAGGGGTGCTGCGGAAGCCTTGGCCGGAGGAGCTTGCTGAGGAGCCGTGCTCGGACCCCATCAGACACATTATATTTTTACTGATTTTTCTTTTAAACATTTTGGAAGCCCAAAAGTTTATACGTGCAATGCACATAAAAATGAAAAGTCTGGAAAAATAAACATGTAGAAAATGGTGTAAATACAGAAGAGTACACGTAGCATGAATCCAGAGCCCTAACCCCAACATTCGACCGGCGAGATCTTCTCAAGGGCCGGCGTCGACGGGCCCCCTATAGCCAAAAGTGCCCGTGCTTTGCACACTTGACCTTTCCCTACCACTAACTCCCCTGCACTGTTTGATTGCTCTGCAATCTAATAGAGACCCCTCAATTCCCCATTTATCATCTTTTAATGTATTTTAATTCACTCTTTTAATTCCAAAACTCTAATTCCACACTATAAATACTATCCCATGCCCTATCCTTTCCTAATTCTGAAAATTCTAGCCAAAACTCTCAAATTTTCTCAAGTACAAGTGGAGTAGAAGAGGAGTTAGCCAACGACCAATTTCCGGTGAGGAATCGAGGCTATTCCGGCGACCCTGCGATACCACGACTACCAATCTATCTTCTTCAACCTCTCCTTAAACTAATTCACTCGTAAGTCCCTCCTTATCCCTCTCTTTCTTCTTGAAAAGTTCTTTTTTTCAAAACATGCCGGTAAGTGGAGTTAACACCGACCTTTTATTCTAAACCCTAAAAAGTTCACTTTTTCTTACATATTTTCATCCATATTTTCACCCTATATTTATAACCATAAAACTAATATTTAGAACCAACTTTCACTCAAAAATATCATGCTAAATAACTTTAATCTAACTTTTACATGAAAATACCATGAACTTTATATACGTCATCTTTTATTTCTTTGTTTGAACATACCTTTAGAAAACTTCACGGGGTAATGACCTATCCCTCACATACACACATATTTCCATAGCACGATGTCCCTTGAACATATTTTGTTACCATATTATATCAAAATACCATGTACTATAAAAACGGTTTTCTTTTAGATTGTATTTAAAATCCTATTGCGATTATGCCTCTACAGCCCTTTTTAGGAGACTCGCTATTGGAGGGTACGGATTATCGCACATCCTTGGTCTAGTAGAGCGAGATGCAGACCTCCTCACGAAGCACTCGGTCTCGAAAGGTTCTTAATATGATTTTTAAGAAAAACGCAATTTTCTACTTAATAATAAAAAAATTAATTTTTTATATAATTATATAAATATACCAAATCCATATATTTTCAAAATATAATAACTTAATATTTTTTTCAAATAAAAGAATTACAAGTTTCATCAAAATACTATCAAGATACAAACAAAAGACAAGCTTTACAGTAAAATACCACGAACTATTCAAGTTAAGATAATTATCACTAAAATACCTCAATTCTTAAAATACACATCCATGGAAACCCTAAATAATATAAATAATTTCTCAAGATTATTTTGAACTATATCTTAAAAATATTTTTCATAAAACCTCTTCGAGTTATATAAAATTACATTTAACGACTTTAATAAATATATGTTTAAGCAGGATCAATTCTCTTGAGCCTCAGGGAGCCGGAGAAAGTGAGTGCTTGCCTATTTAAGGTAAAAAAATCTTAACAGTGTTATCAATGGTAATTGTCTTGGAAAAAGACACAAATCCCGCCGTCCATATGCAGCAGTTGCCGATATCATTGTACTTTTCTTTTCAAAGCAATGTATTGTAAAGATGAATATTAATAAAAGTTGCTGTTTACATTATATCTCTTATCATTTCTTGTGCATTTCATATATTGCTATTTTACACTTAACGTATTTATTTCTGAGTAAATACGTCGCATGCCTGCCACGTCTTCGTCTCCGTATACTGGGAAGCGGGGCGTGACAGGTTATTTTGGCGGCCCATGCAGGCCAGTTCTGCATGGAATCCTAAGCAATATATCACAAGAATTATAAGAACCAACAACTATGCATTCTTTACATTTCAAATTCCATGAATCTATCCTAGCCTTTCTTTTTCTTTCAAGGTCATGAATTCTCCCAATAACACAAGTACCAACGTCAATGGAAACACTCTACCACCACCACCACCTACCGTTGTAGCTCCCATCAACGAGCAAATGGTATTGCTTGAGGCGATCAAGAGCCTCTTGGAGGGTCAGCAGCAGCAGACTGCTATTCTCATGCACCGTCTAGAGGTCGAGGCACCCAGAGTCTAACAATTCCGGGCATTGCACCCGAAAATTTCTCTAGGAAAGTGAGCCCACTGGAGGTAGAAGAATGGGCTCAGTCTATCGAGGATGACTTGGCAGCAGCACAAGTGCCAGAGATTGCTTGGGTGACAGATGCAAAGCTGCAACTAACAGATAACGCCAGAGTCTGGTGGAAGGCTGAAGAAAGCCGACTCGCCCAACCGATTGAATGGAGGACATTTCGCGATATGTCGACGTGAAATATTTCCCTGAGACTGCCCGTTTCGATATGGAACAGCAGTTCATCTACTTACAGTAAGGCTCAATATGGAGCAAATCCATGGATGAATACGATGCTGAGTTTACCATGCTTAGCAGGTAAGATATGTCTCAATATTCAATTTCCTGATATCACATACTACACTTCTAACACATGGTCATAACAGGTTCGCGGCACACCTTATTCCGACTGCTTAGATCCGGGTACAAAGATTTCAACAAGGGTTGGACCCGGAAATCCAAGCTGCACTAGCTACAGGGGATTTCCCAACCCATGATCTTTCTTTGAAGGCTGCCCGATGCTATGAGGCCGTCGTGAAGAAGAAGGGCAGACCTCAGACTACCGATGTGAAATACCCTGCCACTCAGATGACAGGAGGGGCCTCTTCCAGGCCAACTTTTGCACCCAGGAGACCGGGAGAAACCTTTAACCGGCCCAGTCTAGTCCAGAATTTTGCTTTTATTTAAAGAGGAACGGACACCTGGCGAAAGACTGCAGGCATGCGAATGGAATGTGTTTGGTTTGTGGCGCATGCACTCACGCTATCGGAGCTTGTCCATATCGTCTCAACCCAGCTCCCGCACCCCGATCTGTAATCACCGTTCCGCAGCGGCCAGTTATTCAGGCTCCTGCACCTCGTCTTGCACTACCTGCTCCACCTCCATGTGGACCTCCTGCATAGCCTCCTCATCAATTCCATCAAGCACAGAGGAACATGCCCTAAGGATAGAGGAATGTGCCTCCAGTAAGGAGGAATGTATCCCGGCGTCAGGCTTTTATCATAACAGTTGAAGAAGCCGAGGCCACTGGAAAAGTTATTACCGGTAATTCCCAATCCTTTCATCTTTTCAATCCTTGTATACCTCTATATTTTTCCCTATATCTAAACCAACCTCATACAACGTAGGTACTATACTAGTAGCCACCCTTCCTGCAGTCGCACTGTTCGACACCGGAGCGTCACACTGCTTCATGTCCCAACGATTTGTGAGAACACATGCGATTCCCGTGAAGCCACTCATTTCAAGCTGGAATGTCAGTTCCGGGAATGGGGTATTGAAGGCAACTATGGGATTGGATCAGTGTCCAGTTGTAGTTTGCGGACGAGAATTCTACGCAAATTTCAAAATACTGGACATCCCAAACTTCGATATTGTGTTGAGAATGGGCTGGCTGGGAGTTTTCTATGCTACGATTGATTGCCGTCAAAGGAGAGTAGTATTTGAGATACCAGATCACCCATGTTCCCTCATAAAAAAAGGGAAAAAGGGGAAAATTCTCCACTATTAAAGTCACATGTCTTAAACACGTGAGCACCTATATGCAAAAGCATATAGGTGCTGCAGTTAAAAACAAATGGGCTAAAAGAGTCTCACGTGTTAAACACGTGAGCACATATATGCAAAAGCATATGGGTGCTGCAATTAAAAACAAATGGGTTAAAAGAGCCACACGTGTTAAACATGTGAGCGCCTATATGCAAAGTATATAAGCGCTGCAATCAAATAATTGTCAAGCCAAACAGGCCTCACGTGTTAAACACGTGAGAGTTGATAGGCATATGAGCGTTGAAAATAAAGCATACTGAAACTCATGCTAGGGGTCACATATTAAATATGTGAGTTCTTCTGCTGCACCCTTTGGTAAGATAGAATTAAATTCTATTTGGAAAATATTTTTCTTGATCTTTCTCAAACTAGAAAGATCTTCTCTGTTAAACAGAGGACCCTTGGATCAAAGATCCAACAGTGATTATAAAATCACCCACCGATCATCTGATAGAATAAAAATTCTATTTTAGGAAAAGATATTTCCTAATCCTGTTAAATAAACAAGAAAACTTCTCTGTTAAACAGAGAGCCTTTGGATTAAAAATCCAATGGCGAATAAAATTCACCAAGTGATCCGAGAGATCATTTTGGATTGATCATGATCTCTCAATCAGAGATTTTCCTAACAAATTGATTTTTTCTTTTATCCTATAAATAGTAGGGAAAAACAAAAAAAGAAGAAAGAGAGGGAGAACTTGAAACGAGCTTCTGCAAAAAAGAGTATAGTGAGATCTTGAGAGAACAAGAGAATTTAATTCTCAAAGAAGAAGACTTTCCTCATTAAAACCAGAGCTAAAAAAAGCAGAGATCATATGGTCTCTCCTTTACCTATCTAAGAGTTTAACCCTTCATTTAAGAACTCAGTTCTCTCCCTAGTTGAGATTTGCAGAAGCAAATCTCCCCACATGTTGAGAATTTAATTCTCATCAGGGAGATTTTGCTCTGCAGATTCAAAACCTAGGGGAAAAGAATTAAGTTATAAAAAAGAGAGAGAAGAAGAACGAGAACATATAGGAATTTAATTCCTCCAAAAATTAGGGTTTAACCCTATATATAAAGAACTTAGTTCTTCCATAAAAAAACAGTGATGATGATCCAAGATCTTCAAAACCAGAATCGTTAGTGCTTAGCACTATTTTGAAGCCTTACGTATTTCCCACGTGAGTGCTTCAAACGAACAAAGAGAGCAACTAAAACTGCTTCACGTGTTTCCTACGTGAGTGTTAAAGCACCCCAGTATCAAAAAAGGGGCAGTCACGTGTTTTGCACGAGAACGTTAGCCAAGTGCTTAGCACTTCTGTAAAAAAAAGAAGGGGAGATAAAACACAATGGGCAGTGCCCATATTTGGGTGCCTCACATGTGTCACATGAGCTCCACAAAACTCTAGTGTTTAACACTAATCCAGTGCCCACGTGAAACGCACGTGAGCACTGTATACTTTAGTGCTTAGCACTGTTGGGTAATTATGGAAACCCAATCTCAGCCTAAATTGGGTAAGTTTCCTAAGGTTAAACCACTTTAATTCTAAAACAACCGAGCCCATATTGCTCATGTTTTCCCAAACTGACCGTAGTCTCAAAAATAACTAGTGGTCTCCCATTGATGATATCCCAAATGATATTCATCTTATATCTCCTAAGATAATTTTAGTCTCAAACATGACTAACATTTCTTAGGTCTACAACAGCCCTCCTTTTTCCCTCAAATATGGGATTTGGTTTAAGGTTACATCTCTCCACACCTCTGATATATGTCGTTGTAATTCTTCAACGTCTTCAGAGAGGTGGCGGGTCTCGAAGACCAACGACTCCTTTCATCCCACATTGGTGCTCTTCCAAATTGATGTGCACACCTCAAATCGGATCGCACCCCAAACTGGGCGCATTCCATGTCACCATCGTTCACTTCGCCACACAACAAATACACGTGCACGCAAGATGAATGTTGGACCGAAATGTCATTAAAATAATATTCGCCCCAAATACGACAATAATGGACCGAAATGTTTTTAAACTAATATTCGCCCCAAATACGGCAACAATGGACCGAAATATCCCTAAACTAATATTCGCCCTCAAATACGGCGATAATGGACCAAATTGTCCCTAAACTAATATTCGCCCCCAAATACAGCAATAATGGACCGAAATGTCCTTAAACTACTATTCGCCCCCAAATACGGCGACAAAGGACCGAAACGTCCTTAAACTAACATTTCGCCTCAAACATGGCGATAATGGACTGCGATGTCCTTAAACTAAAATAATCGAGCCCAAATGCTTATATGTTTAAGTTGATCTTAATCTCAAACCAGATTAACGATCCTTAAACCAAAGAAAACCAAAATCTAAGAATATGCGGATTTGGACTAATCCACGCCCTACGGGCGACAACATAAAATTGTCTCCGTATACAATCCACGGGCAACCAAAATAAAACAAACATACACACGATACAAAGTGAACCTCCGAAGCAGGAGAAAATGGTTATCGCGGTGCGGTAACGTAATTAACTGCAGGGGCTTGCGCCTGTAGGGAAAAGCGTCCCCACAATCAAAACCCCCTCACAAACGAGTGAGAATCTGATAAAGTCTGATACAACGGTTGCATCCATCCAAACCTCCGATATACGGTGCCATAAATCAACTTGGCATCTTCGGAAAGGTGGATGGATAAATCCAAATAGCATCTGCCCCCAGTATTCAGTCCGGACGTCCCAATGTCCCGGTCCGTCTTCCGGTGGAGAACAACCCGGTCTTTTACTTCAAGAGTGGAGACAGAACTTTGGAGCAAGGAATCTTCCGTATCAAGCCGAAGAATGCAGAAGTGTTTACTCTACTGGCGGAAGAAGAAAAGCCAGAGGTAGTTCGAGAGTTCAAGAATGTGTTCCCTGAAGATATAACAGGTTTGCCTCCCGATTGAGCTCTTGAATTCAGCATTGATTTAATACTTGGTGCGCAACCGATAATCAAAGCTCCGTACCGGTTAAGTCCAGAAGGAATGAAGGAGATCCGTACTTAGTTGGACGAACTTCTGAAGAAAGGTTGGATTCGTCCCAGTACTTCAAGTTAGGGATCTCCAGTTTTTCTTTTGAAGAAGAAAGAAGGTTTATACAGAATGTGTGTAGATTACCGAGCTCTGAACGAAATGATGGTTAAGAACAAGTATCCACTACCGTGCATCGATGATCTTTTCGATCAGCTAAGTGGGTCTTGTATATTCTCAAAGCTAGATCTTTGTTCGGGTTATCATCAGGTGAAGGTCAAAGAGTCTGATATTCCGAAAACGGCGTTCAGGACTCGCTATGGTCATTACGAATATCTTGTGATACCATCTGGAGTGACTAATGCACCTGCTATATTAATGAATCCGATGAACTAAGTTTTCCGAGAGTACTTAGACATGTTTGTTGTTATTTTCATCGATGACATCCTGGTGTATTCAAAGAATCGGAAAGAGCACGCCGAGCATTTACGAATAGTCCTGGAGATATTACGACAGCATCAACTCTATGCGAAGTATAGAAAGTGTGAATTTTTGTTAGATCAAGTTGGATTTCTCGGACACATTTTTTCAGGCAAAAGAATCTTAGTAGATCCAACTAAGGTATCAGCTGCCAGCGAATGGCCGATACCAAAGACGGCGAAGGACATTCGAAGTTTCCTGGGTTTGGCAGGATACTATCGAAGATTCATTGAAGGTTTCTCAAATATGGCAGCACCCCTGACTAAGCTCACACATAAAGATGAAGCATTCGTATGGTCAGAAGCATGTGAACAAGGTTTTGTAGAACTCAAGTCAAGATTAACTTCAGCTCCTATTCTCGTAATACTGGATCAATCTGGAGGTTTCATTATGCATTGTGATGCGTCCGGTAAGAGATTAGGATATGTTCTACACCAGCATGGAAAAGTTGTAGCTTTTGCATCAAGACAGCTGAAAGTTCATGAGCGCAACTGTCCAACACATGATTTGGAGTTGGCAGCCGTTATCTTTACACTTAAGATTTGGCACCACTGTTTTCTTGGAGAACGAGTGGATATATACACCGACCACAAGAGTCTTAAGTATGTATTTACTCAGCAGGAATTGAATACGCGGCAGAGAAGATAGCTAAAACTTATGGCGGATTTCGACAACAACCTACAGTATCATCCAGGGAAGGTGAAAGTAGTTCCTAATGCACTTAGCCATCAGCCATTATCAATGAATCTCACCGCACAGTGGAAGCTACAACAGGAATTGCACGGGATGGAGATCGAGGTAGCTATGCCAGGTAATGCTTCAGAGTTGATGAACTTATAAGTCTAGTCCACTATTGTCAATCAGATTAAAGCAGCTCAAGCAGGTGATGCCAAGCTACAAAAGATCCGAGAACAGGTAGAAAATGGACTTCGAAGCGACTTCATCATCCACGAAGATGGATCCTTGAGATATGGAAGTAGATTGTGTGTACCACAAGGTCCTGTTCGAGAAGAGTTGATGAAAGTAGCTCATAGCTCTCCGTACTCAGTACACCCTGGTGGTACCAAAATGTATAAGGATTTACGACAACACTACTGGTGGCATGGAATGAAGCGCGAAGTAGCCAGAAGCGTAGTCAAGTGTTTGGTGTGTCAGTAAGTAAAGGCTGAACATCACAGGTCTATTGGTCTACTTCAGCCGTTACCTATCCCAGAATGGAAATGACAGTATATTACCATGGACTTCGTGACTATCCTTCCTCATAGCACGAAGGATAATGACGCAGTATGGGTTATTTTGGATCGACTCACAAAGTCGGCTCACTTTATTCTCTTTCGAGTTAGCCAATCTACCGAGACGTTAGCAAATAAGTACATGGAGGTAAGCATGAATCTAAACTAAGATTTAACCTCAAGATGTATTATTTTTTATACCCATGAACTCATGCAGGAGATCGTGAGATTACATGGAGTACCGATTTGTATCGTTTTCGATCGTGACACCAGATTCCGATCATAGTTTTGGCAGAGTCTATAAGCTAGTCTGGGAACGAGCCTGAACTTCAGCATGGCTTACCATCCAAAAACGGACGGACAGCCTGAGCGAACAATTCATATTCTGGAGGACATGCTAAGAGCTTGCATGTTAGACTTCGGAGGTTCATGGAAAGATCACCTACACCTTATGGAGTTTTCATACAACAACAGCTATCAGGCGAGAATTGGAATGGCACCATTTGCAGCACTCTATGGAAGGAAGTGTCGTTCATCACTAAGTTAGGACGACATCGGAGATCGTGAACTCCTTGGGCCAGAGATGATCGTGGTAACTGTAGATGTAGTTTGCACGATCAGGGAAAGAATGCATATAGCCCAAGACCGACAGAAGCATTGGGCTAATACAAAGCGTCGACACCTAGAGTTCCAGCCTGGAGATCATGTTTTCTTAAAGATCTCTCCAAACCGAGCAGTAATCCTCTTTGGCAAGAAGGGTAGGCTCAGTCCGAGATATATAGGACCGTTCGACATTCTCGAACGAGTTGGAGAAGTGATATACCGTTTGGCACTTCCACCCTCATTGGAAGGAGTGCACAACGTGTTCCACATATCCCGGCTTCGAAGATTTGTGAGCGACCCCAGCCACATCCTTGATCACTCCGAGCTTACTGTACAGACGGACCTAACTTGTGAGCAACAACCAGTTGAGATTCTGGACACAAAAGTGAAGACACTGCGGAACAAGGAAGTAAACTTGGTCCGAGTGATGTGGAGAAAAGATTCGCCAGGAGAATCAACGTGGGGATGAGAAGATAACATGCGTGCAAGATACCCTTTCTTATTTGTAAATTAGTCCTTATGTAATTGTAAATTTTGAGGACGGAATTTTTATAACGAGGGTAGAATGTGACAACTCTGAATTTACTATACGAAAATTTTCAGTTTAATGTATACAAAGGAGTTTACAAGCCTGAGTATAATTTATAAGTTAATTTTGTTTAAGAACAACAAGAAACAACTTGTAGCTCAATGGTAAAGCCTTGCACCGCTGTGACGTAGCCCCTGTGTTCAAACCCCATCAAACACATTATATTTTTCTGATTTTTTCTTTTAAACTTTTTGGAAGCCCAAAAGTTTACACGTGCAATGCACATAAAAATGAAAAGTCTGGAAAAATAAACATGTGGAAAAGGGTGTAAATACAGAAGAGTAAACATGGCATGAATCCAGAGCCCTAACCCCAACATTCGACCGACGAGATCTCCTCAAGGGCCGGCGCCGACGGGCCCCCTGTAGCCAAAAGTGCCCATGCTTTGCACACATGACCTTTTCCCTACCCCTAACTCCCCTGCACTGTTTGATTGCTCTGCAAACTAACAAATACCCCTCAATTCCCCATTTATCATCTTTTTAATGCATTTAAATTCACTGTTTTAATTCCAAAACCCTAATTCCACACTATAAATATTATTCCATGCCCTAGCCCTTCTTCATTCTGAAAATTCTAGCCAAAACTCTCAAATTTTCTCAAGTACAAGTAGAGTAGAAGAGGAGTTAGGCAACGAACAACTTCCGGCGAGGAATCGAGGCTATTCCGGCGATCCCACGACGTCACGACTACCAATTTATCTTCTTCAACCTCTCCTTAAACTAATTCACTCGTAAGTCCCTCCCTATCCCTCTCTCTTCTTGAAAAGTTCTCTTTTCCAAAACATGTCGGCAAGTGGAGTTAACACCGACCTTTTATTCTAAACCCTAAAAAGTTTAGAACCTACTTTCACTCAATAATATCATACTAAATAACTTTAATCTAACCTTTACATGAAAATACCATGAACTTTATATACGTCATCTTTTATTCCTTTGTTTGTGCATACTTTTAGAAAACTTCACGGGGTAATGACCTACCCCTCAAATACACACATGTTTCCATAGCACGATGTCCCTTGAACATATTTTTGTTACCATATTACATCAAAATACCATGTACTATAAAAACGGTTTTCTTTTAGATTGTATTTAAAATCGCTTTGTGATTGTGCCTCAACAACCCTTTTTAGGGGACCCGTTATTCGATGGTGCGGATTATCGCACATCCTTGGGCTAGTAGAGCGAGATGCAGACCTCCTCACAAAGCATTCGGTCTCGAAAGGTTTTTATTACAATTTTTAAGAAAAACGCAATTTTCTACTTAATAATAAAAAAATAATTTTTTATATAATTATATAAATATTAAAAATCCATATATTTTCAAAATATAATAACTTGATATTTTTTTCAAATAAAGAATTACAAGTTTCATCAAAATATCATTAAGATACCAACAGAAGTCAAGTTTTACAGTAAAATACCATGAACTATTCAGGTTAAGATAATTATCACTAAAATACCTCAATTCTTAAAATGCACATCCATGGAAACTCTAAATAATATAAATAATTTCTTGAGATTATTTTGAACTATATCATAAAAATATTTTTCATAGAGTGGCCTCTTGGCGAGGGCCTTCCAGATTCCAATGGCCTTCAGCGGATGAGCCGAGCAGGAAACTACTTGGCGACCTCTTGGCGAGGGCTTGGGATCCGCAAAGTGGCCAGACAGGAAGCTGCCTTCAGCGGATGAACCGAGCAGGAAACTACTCGGCCGCCTCTTGGCGAGGGCTTTGGATTCGCAGAGTGGCCGGGCAGGAAGCTGCCTTCAGTGGATTAGCCGAGCAGGAAACTACTCGGCCGTCTCTTGGAAAGGGCTTTGGATCCGCAGAGTGGCCGGGCAAGAAGCTGCCTTCAGCGGATGAGCCGAGTAGAAACTACTCGGCCGTCTCTTGACGAGGGCTTTCCAGATTCTATGTTTTTCCTAGGAAATGTCGTTCAACCTTCTTTGACCCGTATGGGGGGCGGCGACCAGCAATCGGGTGCCATGTGGCAGTGCCTCATCAGGAAAGTGCGACATCCTATGATTTGCGTTGTTGCGCGAGAAGATATCGGCCATTGGAAGATTTTTGTTGTGGCTATAAATATCGAAGGCGTGGTCTCACCTTCGAGTTCCCACATTGAATTCCTCCTAGACGCTATGTTTCTTGAAGATGACGGGCCATGTATACACCATCAGGGAGATCGTGTCCCGAGACGATGTGTATTTCTATGATCTTGACCGTTCCGAGGCGACGTATGAGGCTGTGATAGGTCGTTTGGAGGGGCACTGCAGGCGTCTACTTCCCCGACGATCTCTTCTCCTGCAAGTGCTAATTTATGCAATATGGAGGTCATCCCCGGGTCTTTATAATATTCTGTCCCCACAGGCGATGGACGAGGCGTTTGATAAGATGCATACGGCCCATGAGCTTGGCCTTATCTTGAAGAGCCGGCGTGATCGCTCGGTGGACATTCTTCTCGAACGTTTCCTGCAGAGGTTGGTTGTGGCGTCGTGCTCGGAGAATGGGGATCCTGGCGAATCCGTAGCTTTTAGGGTCCACGGGCACCGTCAGAGGGAGCGGGCGGAGGTTGCCTGGGCTCGGTTGGAGAAGCTCTCTTCCGAGTACCATCGTCAATATTTTTTTAATCCTCTTCCTCTTTTATTGTAATGGTTGTAGGGCTGTGGAGCCAAGAATACCTCTGAATAAAGTATAAATAAATTTTCTTTTGGTCAAGATTATGGTGTATTAGCTCCCCCTTTTTTTGTGCACCGGCCGACCTATGCCCCCTCCATGCCCCCTAACTCAGAGCCGAGGAAAAGAAGAAATGGTGGGTTTATGGGTCGGTGTCGAAGTCTATCTTGCATGAGGGCTTAGTTTGGAAAATTTAGTCGATGTGGAAAGAAATTACATTATTCGAAAAAAAGGAAAAGGGGGGTACATGTTTATCTTTACAACTTAAGCTTTTCGGCGTTTAAATGGCCGAGGGAAATTGCGCCCTTTGGAGTTCTGGAGGTGGTAAGCTTCACCGGGCAGTGTCTCTATCATGAGGAAGGGCCCGTCCCATTTTGGAGAGAACTTATGTAGCTTTTCTTGGTCTACGAACTTGTTTCGTCGTAAGACCAGGCCTCCTGTCTTGAAGGCTCGATGCCTGACTTGGGCATTGTAGTAACAGACAGTTTGCTGCTGATAGGCGGCCATGTTGATTTGCGCCCGATCTCGTTTTTCTAATAGATGTCCAAGTTGCTTCGTAGTGCCAATGAGTTAGCTTCATCATCAAAGTGCTCGACCCGATAGCTGGGCAGACCAATTTCTGTAGAGACCATCGCCTCGGTACCGAGCAGAGGCTGAACAGGGTTTCTCCCGTGGGTGTTTTTCACGACGTCCGTAGTGCCCATAGTACCCGAGGCAGTTCCTCAACCCAGCTGCCTTGCAATCCTTCTAGGCGAGCTCGGAGCCCTCGAATGATGCTTCAGTTAGCTATTTCGGCTTGCCCGTTGCATTGGGGATGGGTGACCGCGGCGAACTTCATCAATATGTGATAGCCGTTACAAAATTTCTTAACTTTGTCATTCTCGAAATTGGTTCCATGGTCGGTGATGATGCACCTTGAGATCCCGAATTGGGAGATCATATTGTTCTGTAGAAATTTTATCGTAGAGGTGTCGTCCAGTTTCCTGATAGGCACGGCTTCTGTAATACCCAGCTCTTTTATACCAAACTCCGCATTTTGTTACCTTATGATTTTATTTATTTTATTTATAATTTTAATTATTTTATATATAATTTTATTCCTTCTAAATCCCATTATCTTTTTTAAAACCCAACTCCTATTAAATCTTAATTATTCCAATTAATCCTTCAGCCTATTTTTCCGGCCTGTTAATCCAGCCCACACACAAATAAAATTTAGAATGAAATTCTTTTGAACCCCAATCCCATTCGTTTAAATAAATTCATTTTCTTTTAGCCCAAATCTTTTCTTAAAGCCGGCCCAGCTGTAATCTTTCCCACAACCACTCCCTTATAATTCTGTTTTTATTTTTAGCCCAAGCTTCCCGAGCCCAGAACTCCATTATTCTTTTTATTTAATCCTAAACCTCGGCCCAGCCCACATTTCCTTTACACCAATTATGTTTTTCCCTTTTTCTCTGGCCCAGCTCACGTTGGCCCGGCCCGCGCCCGCTTCATCCCCTCACCCGCGCCCACTTCAACAACGACCCGACCCGCACCTCCAGTGTGTCTTCCCAACGGCTACTTCCCACGATTCCCGCTCGCGATCCATTTCCTCCGCCGTGATCCACGCCGTCGCCCACGCCTGTGCTCGCGCGCGTTACTCCCACGACACGCGACCCCTCGCACTCCCCTCTCTAACCTCGTCGCCCCATCACCTCCTCACTTTCTCTCCACTCAAAACCTCACTCGAACCCACCATCTGCACCCACCTGCAACCTCCAACGATCGTCGATCATCCCCGATCACCACCACCGCCTCACCCACTCCCTCCTCACCTCACCTCTTCGCAACACCCTCGTCCTCGACAATCCCACATCCATCAACCTCCAAGCTTCGACCACCATCGTCGACACAGCTCGTCGTCGTCGTCTTCATCGCCAAACACCTTACACCCACTGCCCCGAGCCCCTTCGCTGCGCGACAGCCACCACCTTCACCTCCGGCCTCTCCCTCCCCCTCGCTCTTCCCCTCTCCCTGCAATCTCCCTCTCTCTTTCTCACCCTCTGTTTCCTGCCTCTGCCTACTCTCTGTCTCTGCCTACACACACTCTCTGTTTCTCTCTCTCTTCCTCTGTCCCACTCTCCCTCTCTCAATCTAACTCTCTATCTCTATCCCACTCTCTTCTCTCTCTCTTTCACTCTAACTCTCTGTTCTCTCTCTCTCTCTAAAATTCTTTCTCTCTCTAACTCTTTCTCTCTCCCTCCCTCTACCCCTCTCTGTTTCTCTCTCTCACTCTCTATCTCTCTGTTTCTCTCACTCTCTATCTCGGGCTCTCTCTCCCCCTCACTCTCTCTCTTTACCTATCTCTCCCTCTCTCTCTCAGTTCACTCTCTCCCTCTAACTGTTTTTCTCTCTCTAACTCTGTCTCTCTCACTCCCTCTACAACTCTCTCTCCGTATCCCTCTCACTCCCTCTCCTCCATTAACAGCCCAGCACAATCGCGCATTCACGCATCAACAGCAAGGCTGCGACGCAAACCCAAGCCGAGTCGAGCCCCGACATTCCGTCGAGCACCTACAGAGATCGTCGTTGCCGCTGCCGTGCATCACCATAACGTCTCCAGGCAAGTATTTTACTTGCTTACATGCTATTTACTTAAGTTACAGTCGTTAATCGCATAGATAATAAAGCTACAAGTCTAAACCAATTATGTGTCATACTTGTTCGACGCGTGTTCCCAAAGAAAATACTTTTCTAAATTTACGGAACTAGATTACTTACATTGGCCCTTGCTGTGATGAACACCTTGTGCAAGTTTCGTTGGAAAATATGACCGTTAACGACTAAAACGACTACCCCCAAGTTTGACCATAAAACTGGAATTTTATTGTACCTGAAAACTATTAAAATCACCATAAATTGTATACACACTGGAAGGATGCGCTCGAGGGCTCAAATCGAAGCCGACTCGACTAACTTTAACCCTATTCAGGTTTAGAATAGTTTCTGTACTTAAATGGTGTCGATATTTGGATCGGAGTGCGACTCTGGACTGCAGTCCAGAGCGACTCCAATTGTTGCTTGCTGTTCCGTAATGGGTACCACAAGATTTTCCTAAACTCGTAGGTTGCGGAACTCTGCTGTTTATTATAGATAAATCTGTTAGCTAGACAACAAAATTTATTTCATTCTGTTTCGTTACCATTTGTTATTTATTCTGTAATTTAAAAGATCGGGACGCATAACAGTCACAACAGAATCAGAACTGACATATTAGTGTTAAACAGTGTATAACTCCTGACGTGCAGATGAGATTGATGATCCGTCTATTACGTTGAAAACCTTACTGAAAACCCTAGAATTCATCCAACTGTAGCGTCGCTAAAATCTGATCCCAACTAGGATTAAAATGCGTTCCGAAACGGATTTCTGATTCTGAAACCGGATTTCCAGCCGTGAACGCTTAAAATGAAATGGTTATAACTAGTGATCCTGGAACCCGATTGGCATGAAACTAAATTCGATGGATAGATAACTGAACATACCAATTATTACCTGTTCATCGCCTCACTAAATTGTAACCGTATGATTTATGATAAATTATCCAAGTGGTAGATTATTGATTCAGGACATCCTAAACATGCTTTTTATATTGTTTATGCATCATATCATACCCATATCATTGCAGTGATAACCTAGTGATATCGTGCATTTACCCAGTGTTAGATTTTAGTGATGATTGTGGCAAGTACGTCAGTGTTCGTGTATAAGTGATTAAGTGAAAGTGATACGTACTTGTACACAATCAGTGAACCTTATTATTATATTGCATTGTCGACGTCTGTGGGTCACGTGTACGTGTGACTATAAGTGGTATGGGACACTTATGGAAGCTCTTGCACGGGTGTCACAGATAAGGCACCAGACACTGCCATTTATCTTAGGTATTAGTCGGGATGTGCTTGATGGAGGTCCTTCCTCCAGTTCTTGCGTAGACTTGTCACAGACCGATTGGTATTTAGGGTTATGGTTGGTGTTTGATGTAGACCACGGGGTGTGGGGTAGTTTGAATATGAGTTCAACAGAATCTCGGGAGTCCCATGCCGGCTTATATATTTAGGGAGATATATGGAGATTTACAGGGTATGTGATTATCACCGTGATATACATGTTGGGCCCGTGGTCCCTTGCCCTTGGGTTCTACCCTTGGGTGGAGGACACTCGTGAGTGGTTGACTCTCACACTTGAACTGACGATAGGCTTAGTGACTTGTACAGTGAGACTTAGAGACTGATAGGGATACTGGCATTGAGATATCTTATTTACTGTGTTGACATACGTGGCATATCGTTCTACTGCTTTTACTGTTCCGCTGCATTGATTACTGCACATTCATATTCATGCTGTCATTGATTTACTGTTTCACATATCTATTACCACTGTTAGAATTGTCACATGATTTTATATATATTATATTGCTATTGTGTCGCTCTGACGACCTGAGTATGCATGCTCAGTGTGAGTAGAAGATTTAGCCTGGACCAGGACTAGACGTACATCACTGACATCTTGATTTACCATCCAGGGTTATACCCATTTGTTTCTCATCAGGTCAGTTCTTTACATTGTTTTGTTTCAGTTACTGCATTTCTCATTACCTGCGTGTTATTTACTGATTACCAGTTAAAAACTAGAAGCCGAAGTGTGACTACGGCATGACATTTCCTTGACCGTAGGAGCATGGCTGGCCTTGTCAACCCCTCGTATTCCGTATTTTGGGAAGCGGGGCGTGACATGGTTTAGTTGGTATCAGAGCCAGGTTTTGCTTCGATTGGGATTGCAGTTTCCGTGTAGAGCTTGACAGTCTAAGACATCCCTCAGTCTAGATTGTAAACTTGATATCCTTGATTCATATTCGCATCGTGTGTTCAACTATCCATTCGCTAGAGTTTCGGACGACTTGGTAAGGTTACGTGGTTTGCAATTGCTCCACCGTGCTCTGTTTAAGTGACTTAAAGTCATACAGTTGATTCTCCACTTGTAATAAATTCATCACCCCTGATATTCTTGAATCTTTGTCCTATCCATATTACATTTTGATTCGTATAGCTTGTGACTTATATCATCCTCAACATTGTTATTTCAGGATCATGTCTTCCAACGACTCTTCATCTTTATCCGCTCCCCAGAATCAGACCATTGAGATTCTGAGTGTACTGCAAGGTCTAAAGGAAGCTCAGGAGCGAACAAACGACTTGTTGGCTGAAGGACTGAGAAGATAGATGAATCAGGCACCAGCGGCTGTCTCCAATCATAAAGGGATCCCCGTTAGACGAGGAAAAGAGAAGACGATGAAACGCCAATTTGTTTCCCCACGACAGAAGCAGCAGAAGACCACATGTTGTGGGTATTGTAAGAGGCCAGGACATCTTCAGAGGGATTGTCGCCGCGCCCAAGGAAAATGTTTGATATGCGGGTCCAACAAACATCTCATCAACGGTTGCCTAGAAAGGAAAGAACTACAAGGAGGAGACTCGTCCACACTCCCCACTTCTGCCAAGTGAGGATTACTGCGTAGTTCGTACTTCGAGGATAAAGCGGATGCAGCACAGGATTCAATTTGCGTGACGGGGAGGCAGCAGTCTAGTGATCAAAGAAGAATTTTCATGTTTTTCTACTTTCATTAATAATGTTGTCATCCTCTTATAAATATTTCCTTCCGTTGAAATCTTGTATCCGTTGAACTTTTAGTTGAATGCAGTAAAAAATCTGAATCGTAATATATGTATCATTCTCTTGCTTTCTTCTTATTTATAATATTCATCATCACAGCATTGTTATCCCGATATTTTTCAATTCCTGCCACCGCATATCTTTCTACACTTCATACACTTAACTATTTTCATGATGTGTTCCATTGTCTAATCATGACTCTTTTCTTTCAGGCCATGGCCCACCCTGGAGCAGCGCCGCATCTAGATGAGGATGCACAGTCATGCGTTTCCTTAGACCACGCGCTGATGAGTTCTGACGATGAGATCAACGGTCTCCAAGTCAATTTCGGAAACAACGATTCAGAGGACGAAGGAGTAGCCGCCCCAGAGTTTGACATGATAGGCGATTCCGACGAAGAGGACGGAGAACCTGAAGAGAACCCAGAAGAAGAAAATCACATGGAATCAGACCTCGAAGAAGAAGCTCTATCCGAGGAAGAAGGACCAGAACATCAATACCCTGCTGTGGAAGAACTCCCAATGGCGATACCTGCGAGACGCTATGGAAATGGACGTCCCTACCTGAGCGCACGAGCCTACCGCAACCTGCTGAACCTTCACAACCGCGACTGACGGGATTCTTTTTGATGTTGTCTTTTCCGGCCAAATAAAACTGTGTATAGTTTAGGGCCACTTCTCGTCTTTGAGAATGCTTTGTTTAAAATCTTTTGGAATAAAATAAATTGCTGAGTTCACAGATCCTTCGATCTTCTTAGTTCGCGTGCTACTTGATTATTCCTTATGTATAATTATTCTTCCTACTGAGATCTGTCTACACTCACTCCTTACCTTGCCTTAACCCTCACTCAGAATAACCAGTACCACAACCCGATCTTTTAGAGGTCCACCCTTCATCATTCGTCTGTGCCCTTTGAGATCCTTCTGGGAGGAGAACATATCTTGTGAAATTTCGAGTTCGCTAACCCTTCAAATCTTGATTCATAGGCTGTACCGACCGTTGTCCTCCCCATACCTTCACCTTGTAGTTCTTTGTTGCTCACCCCTACTCCCTGTGCTGACCCGATCCCAATCTCCTTGACCCTCAGCCTAAAGCCACCATACTTCAACCTTTGAATGATCCACACTTACTTGTAATCATTACCTTAGCTAGCCCTATACCTATTAGTATTCTTCCTATTATCCTAAATATATATAGGGAATTTATTATTCGAGATTTGGTTTTCGGTAGTTTGTATTTATCGAAGAGTACGTGTTATTGACTAATTAGTTTTATGTATTGGAAGCACACTACTATTATCTTCAGTTTTCAGTAGCGCACCCTTACACCGCGCAAATTTTGTTCCATGTTTCTTAAATTCACTATACCAGTTTTCTAAATCATTTAAACCTATTTTTCGATACGTTATCCTAAAATGTTATAACCTACCAACTAATTTTTTCACTACTTTATTGTCAGTACTTTATTTTCGGGTTTTGTGCCTATGATTACTATGATAGAGGATTGAGCCTTATACTTATTTTCTGCTTGCTTTTAATAGACTTAGATGTGCACATATGTTGGTTTCGACTTTTATCGAACACATTTTGATTATTATTGTTCGTTATTGATACCTATATTCACGTATACTCGTAGTTGCCCTTATAGTTATTCTTGCCTTATACCTATGTAGACCTACCTTTCCGTATGTGGTTCTTACTTATATATATTTCAAATTTCTACGTCCACGTACTGTTAATAAATCTTTTGTGTTAGTGTGCAATCTAATAGCTTTCGCTTATGTTTATATAACCTATCGTTTATTTTAAATTTTGAGGACGAAATTTTTTGTAAGGGTGGTATGATGTAATACCTAGCTCTTTTATACCAAACTCCGCATTTTGTTACCTTATGATTTTATTTATTTTATTTATAATTTTAATTATTTTATATATAATTTTATTCCTTCTAAATCCCATTATCTTTCTTAAAACCCAACTCCTATTAAATCTTAATTATTCCAATTAATCCCTCAGCCTATTTTTCCGGCCTATTAATCCAGGCCACACACAAATAAAATTTAGAATGAAATTCTTTTGAACCCCAATCCCATTCGTTTAAATAAATTCATTTTCTTTTAGCCCAAATCTTTTCTTAAAGCCGGCCCAGCTGTAATCTTTCCCACAACCACTCCCTTATAATTCTGTTTTTATTTTTAGCCCAAGCTTCCCGAGCCCAGAACTCCATTATTCTTTTTATTTAATCCTAAACCTCGGCCCAGCACACATTTCCTTTACACCAATTATATTTTTCCCTTTTTCTCTGGCCCAGCTCACGTTGGCCCGGCCCGCGCCCGTTTCATCCCCTCACCCGCCCCCACTTCAACCACGACCCGACCCGCACCTACAGTGTGTCTTCCCAACGGCTACTTCCCACGATTCCCGCTCGCGATCCATTTCCTCCGCCGCGATCCACCCCGTCGGCCACGCCTGTGCTCGCGCGCGTTACTCCCACGACGCGCGACCCCTCGCACTCCCCTCTCTAACCTCGTCGCCCCATCACCTCCTCACTTTCTCTCCACTCAAAACCTCCCTCGAACCCACCATCTGCACCCACCTGCAACCTCTAACGATCGACGATCATCCCCGATCACCACCACCGCCTCACCCACTCCCTCCTCACCTCACCTCTTCGCAACACCCTCGTCCTCGACAATCCCACATCCATCAACCTCCAAGCTTCGACCACCATCGTCGACGCAGCTCGTCGTCGTCGTCTTCATCGCCAAACACCTTACACCCACTGCCCCGAGCCCCTTCGCTGCGCGACAGCCACCACCTTCACCTCCGGCTTCTCCCTCCCCCTCGCTCTTCCCCTCTCCCTGCAATCTCCCTCTCTCTTTCTCACCCTCTGTTTCCTGCCTCTGCCTACTCTCTGTCTCTGCCTACACACACTCTCTGTTTCTCTCTCTCTTCCTCTGTCCCACTCTCCCTCTCTCTCACTCTCAATCTAACTCTCTATCTCTATCCCACTCTCTTCTCTCTCTCTTTCACTCTAACTCTCTGTTCTCTCTCTCTCTAAAATTCTTTCTCTCTCTAACTCTTTCTCTCTCCCTCCCTCTACCCCTCTCTGTTTCTCTCTCTCACTCTCTATGTCTCTGTTTCTCTCACTCTCTATCTCTGGCTCTCTCTCCCCCTCACTCTCTCTATTTACCTATCTCTCCCTCTCTCTCTCAGTTCACTCTCTCCCTCTAACTGTTTTTCTCTCTCTAACTCTGTCTCTCTCTCTCTCCCTCTACAACTCTCTCTCCGTATCCCTCTCACTCCCTCTCCTCCATTAACAGCCCAGCACAATCGCGCATTCACGCATCAACTGCAAGGCTGCGACGCAAACCCAAGCCGAGTCGAGCCCCGACATTCCGTCGAGCACCTACAGAGATCGTCGTTGCCGCTGCCGTGCATCACCATAACGTCTCCAGGCAAGTATTTTACTTGCTTACATGCTATTTACTTAAGTTACAGTCGTTAATCGCATAGATAATAAAGCTACAAGTCTAAACCAATTATGTGTCATACTTGTTCGACGCGTGTTCCCAAAGAAAATACTTTTATAAATTTACGGAACTGGATTACTTACATTGGCCCTTGCTGTGATGAACACCTTGTGCAAGTTTCGTTGGAAAATGTGACCGTTAACGACTAAAACGACTACCCCCAAGTTTGACCATAAAACTGGAATTTTATTGTACCTGAAAACTATTAAAATCACCATAAATTGTATACACACTGGAAGGATGCGCTCGAGGGCTCAAATCGAAGCCGACTCGACTAACTTTAACCCTATTCAGGTTTAGAATAGTTTCTGTACTTAAATGGTGTCGATATTTGGATCGGAGTGCGACTCTGGACTGCAGTCCAGAGCGACTCCAATTGTTGCTTGCTGTTCCGTAATGGGTACCACAAGATTTTCCTAAACTCGTAGGTTGCGGAACTCCTCTGTTTATTATAGATAAATCTGTTAGCTAGACAACAAAATTGATTTCATTCTGTTTCGTTACCATTTGTTATTTATTCTGTAATTTAAAAGATCGGGACGCATAACAGTCCCAACAGAATCAGAACTGACATATTAGTGTTAAACAGTGTATAACTCCTGACGTGGAGATGCGATTGACAATCCGTCTATTACGTTAAAAACCTTACTGAAAACCCTAGAATTCATCCAACTGTAGCGTCGCTAAAATCTGATCCCAACTTGGATTAAAATGCGTTGCGAAACGGATTTCTGATTCTGAAACCGGATTTCCAGCCGTGAACGCTTAAAATGAAATGGTTATAACTAGTGTTCCTGGAACCCGATTGGCATGAAACTAAATTCGATGGATAGATAACCGAACATACCAATTATTACCTGTTCATCGTCTCACTAAATTGTAACCGTATGATTTATGATAAATTATGCAAGTGGTAGATTATTGATTCAGGACATCCTAAACATGCTTTATATATTGTTTATGCATCATATCATACCCATATCATTGCAGTGATAACCTAGTGATATCGTGCATTTACCCAGTGTTAGGTTTTAGTGATGATTGTGGCAAGTACGTCAGTGTTCGTGTATAAGTGATTAAGTGAAAGTGATACGTACTTGTACACAATCAGTGAACCTTATTATTATATTGCATTGTCGACGTCTGTGGGTCACGTGTACGTGTGACTATAAGTGGTATGGGACACTTATGGAAGCTCTTGCATGGGTGTCACAGATAAGGCACCGGACACTGCCATTTATCTTAGGTATTATTCGGGATGTGCTTGATGGAGGTCCTGCCTCCAGTTCTTGCGTAGACTTGTCACAGACCGATTGGTATTTAGGGTTATGGTTGGCGTTTGATGTAGACCACGGGGTGTGGGGTAGTTTGAGTGTGAGTTCAACAGAATCTCGGGAGTCCCATGCCGGCTTATATATTTAGGGAGATATATGGAGATTTACAGGGTATGTGATTATCACCGTGATATACATGTTGGGCCCGTGGTCCCTTGCCCTTGGGTTCTACCCTTGGGTGGAGGACACTCGCGAGTGGTTGACTCTCACACTTGAACTGACGATAGGCTTAGTGACTTGTACAGTGAGACTTAGAGACTGATAGGGATACTGGCATTGAGATATCTTATTTACTGTGTTGACATACGTAGCATATCGTTCTACTGCTTTTACTGTTCCGCTGTATTGATTACTGCACATTCATATTCATGCTGTCATTGATTTACTGTTTCACATATCTATTACCACTGTTAGAATTGTCACATGATTTTATATATATTATATTGCTATTGTGTCGCTCTGACGACCTGAGTATGCATGCTCACTGTGAGGAGAAGATTTAGCCTGGACCAGCACTAGACGTACATCACTGATATCTTGATTTACCATCCAGGGTTATACCCATTTGTTTCTCATCAGGTCAGTTCTTTACATTGTTTTGTTTCAGTTACTGTATTTCTCATTACCTGCGTGTTATTTACTGATTACCAGTTAAAAACTAGAAGTCGAAGTGTGACTACGGCATGACATTTCCTTGACCGTAGGAGCATGGCTGGCCTTGTCAACCCCTCGTATTCCGTATTTTGGGAAGCGGGGCGTGACATGGTTTAGTTGGTATCAGAGCCAGGTTTTGCTTCGATTGGGATTGCAGTTTCCGTGTAGAGCTTGACAGTCTAAGACATCCCTCAGTCTAGATTGTAAACTTGATATCCTTGATTCATATTCGCATCGTGTGTTCAACTATCCATTCGCTAGAGTTTCGGACGACTTGGTAAGGTTACGTGGTTTGCAATTGCTCCACCGTGCTCTGTTTAAGTGACTTAAAGTCATACAGTTGATTCTCCACTTGTAATAAATTCATCACCCCTGATATTCTTGAATCTTTGTCCTATCCATATTACATTTTGATTCGTATAGCTTGTGACTTATATCATCCTCAACATTGTTATTTCAGGATCATGTCTTCTAACGACTCTTCATCTTTATCCGCTCCCCAGAATCAGACCATTGAGATTCTGAGTGTACTGCAAGGTCTAAAGGAAGCTCAGGAGCGAACAAACGACTTGTTGGCTGAAGGACTGAGAAGATAGATGAATCAGGCACCAGCGGCTGTCTCCAATCATAAAGGGATCCCCGTTAGACGAGGAAAAGAGAAGACGATGAAACGCCAATTTGTTTCCCCACGACAGAAGCAGCAGAAGACCACATGTTGTGGGTATTGTAAGAGGCCAGGACATCTTCAGAGGGATTGTCGCCGTGCCCAAGGAAAATGTTTGATATGCGGGTCCAACAAACATCTCATCAACGGTTGCCCAGAAAGGAAAGAACTACAAGGAGGAGACTCGTCCACACTCCCCACTTCTGCCAAGTGAGGATTACTGCGTAGTTCGTACTTCGAGGATAAAGCGGATGCAGCACAGGATTCAATTTGCGTGACGGGGATGCAGCAGTCTAGTGATCAAAGAAGAATTTTCATGTTTTTCTACTTTCAGTAATAATGTTGTCATCCTCTTATAAATATTTCCTTCCGTTGAAATCTTGTATCCGTTGAACTTTTAGTTGAATGCAGTAAAAAATTTGAATCGTAATATATGTATCATTCTCTTGCTTTCTTCTTATTTATAATATTCATCATCACAGCATTGTTATCCCGATATTTTTCAATTCCTGCCACCGCATATCTTTCTACACTTCATACACTTAACTATTTTCATGATGTGTTCCATTGTCTAATCATGACTCTTTTCTTTCAGGCCATGGCCCACCCTGGAGCAGCGCCGCATCTAGATGAGGATGCACAGTCATGCGTTTTCTTAGACCACGCGCTGATGAGTTCTGACGATGAGATCAACGGTCTCCAAGTCAATTTCGGAAACAACGATTCAGAGGACGAAGGAGTAGCCGCCCCAGAGTTTGACATGACAGGCGATTCCGACGAAGAGGACGGAGAACCTGAAGAGAACCCAGAAGAAGAAAATCACATGGAATCAGACCTCGATGAAGAAGCTCTATCCGAGGAAGAAGGACCAGAAGATCAATACCCTGCGGTGGAAGAACTCCCAATGGCGATACCTGCGAGACGCTATGGAAATGGACGCCCCTACCTGAGCGCACGAGCCTACCGCAACCTGCTGAACCTTCACAACCGCGACTGACGGGATTCTTTTTGATGTTGTCTTTTCCGGCCAAATAAAACTGTGTATAGTTTAGGGCCACTTCTCGTCTTTGAGAATGCTTTGTTTAAAATCTTTTGGAATAAAATAAATTGCTGAGTTCACAGATCCTTCGATCTTCTTAGTTCGCGTGCTACTTGATTATTCCTTATGTATAATTATTCTTCCTACTGAGATCTGTCTACACTCACTCCTTACCTTGCCTTAACCCTCACTCAGAATAACCAGTACCACAACCCGATCTTTTAGAGGTCCACCCTTCATCATTCGTCTGTGCCCTTTGAGATCCTTCTGGGAGGAGAACATATCTTGTGAAATTTCGAGTTCGCTAACCCTTCAAATCTTGATTCATAGGCTGTACCGACCGTTGTCCTCCCCATACCTTCACCTTGTAGTCCTTTGTTGCTCACCCCTACTCCCTGTGCTGACCCGATCCCAATCTCCTTGACCCTCAGCCTAAAGCCACCATACTTCAACCTTTGAATGATCCACACTTCCTTGTAATCATTACCTTAGCTAGCCCTATACCTATTAGTATTCTTCCTATTATCCTAAATATATATAGGGAATTTATTATTCGAGATTTGGTTTTCGGTAGTTTGTATTTATCGAAGAGTACGTGTTATTGACTAATTAGTTTTATGTATTGGAAACACACTACTATTATCTTCAGTTTTCAGTAGCGCACCCTTACACCGCGCAAATTTTGTTCCATGTTTCTTAAATTCACTATACCAGTTTTCTAAATCATTTAAACCTATTTTTCGATACGTTATCCTAAAATGTTATAACCTACCAACTAATTTTTTCACTACTTTATTGTCAGTACTTTATTTTCGGGTTTTGTGCCTATGATTACTATGATAGAGGATTGAGCCTTATACTTATTTTCTGCTTGCTTTTAATAGACTTAGATGTGCACATATGTTGGTTTCGACTTTTATCGAACACATTTTGATTATTATTGTTCGTTATTGATACCTATATTCACGTATACTCGTAGTTGCCCTTATAGTTATTCTTGCCTTATACCTATGTAGACCTACCTTTCCGTATGTGGTTCTTACTTATATATATTTCAAATTTCTACGTCCACGTACTGTTAATAAATCTTTTGTGTTAGTGTGCAATCTAATAGCTTTCGCTTATGTTTGTATAACCTATCGTTTATTTTAAATTTCGAGGACGAAATTTTTTGTAAGGGTGGTATGATGTAATACCCAGCTCTTTTATACCAAACTCCGCATTTTGTTACCTTATGATTTTATTTATTTTATTTATAATTTTAATTATTTTATATATAATTTTATTCCTTCTAAATCCCATTATCTTTCTTAAAACCCAACTCCTATTAAATCTTAATTATTCCAATTAATCCCCCAGCCTATTTTTCCGGCCTGTTAATCCAGCCCACACACAAATAAAATTTAGAATGAAATTCTTTTGAACCCCAATCCCATTCGTTTAAATAAATTCATTTTCTTTTAGCCCAAATCTTTTCTTAAAGCCGGCCCAGCTGTAATCTTTCCCACAACCACTCCCTTATAATTCTGTTTTTATTTTTAGCCCAAGCTTCCCGAGCCCAGAACTCCATTATTCTTTTTATTTAATCCTAAACCTCGGCCCAGCCCACATTTCCTTTACACCAATTATATTTTTCCCTTTTTCTCTGGCCCAGCTCACGTTGGCCCGGCCCGCGCCCGTTTCATCCCCTCACCCGCCCCCACTTCAACCACGACTCGACCCGCACCTACAGTGTGTCTTCCCAACGGCTACTTCCCACGATTCCCGTTCGCGATCCATTTCCTCCGCCGTGATCCACGCCGTCGGTCACGCCTGTGCTCGCGCGCGTTACTCCCACGACGCACGACCCCTCGCACTCCCCTCTCTAACCTCGTCGCCCCATCACCTCTTCACTTTCTCTCCACTCAAAACCTCCCTCGAACCCACCATCTGCACCCACCTGCAACCTCCAACGATCGTCGATCATCCCCGATCACCACCACCGCCTCACCCACTCCCTCCTCACCTCACCTCTTCGCAACACCCTCGTCCTCGACAATCCCACATCCATCAACCTCCAAGCTTCGACCACCATCGTCGACGCAGCTCGTCGTCGTCGTCTTCATCGCCAAACACCTTACACCCACTGCCCCGAGCCCCTTCACTGCGCGACAGCCACCACCTTCACCTCCGGCTTCTCCCTCCCCCTCGCTCTTCCCCTCTCCCTGCAATCTCCCTCTCTCTTTCTCACCCTCTGTTTCTTGCCTCTGCCTACTCTCTGTCTCTGCCTACACACACTCTCTGTTTCTCTCTCTCTTCCTCTGTCCCACTCTCCCTCTCTCTCACTCTCAATCTAACTCTCTATCTCTATCCCACTCTCTTCTCTCTCTCTTTCACTCTAACTCTCTGTTCTCTCTCTCTCTCTAAAATTCTTTCTCTCTCTAACTCTTTCTCTCTCCCTCCCTCTCTCTTTCACTCTAACTCTCTGTTCTCTCTCTCTCTCTAAAATTCTTTCTCTCTCCCTCCCTCTACCCCTCTCTGTTTCTCTCTCTCACTCTCTATCTCTCTGTTTCTCTCACTCTCTATCTCTGGCTCTCTCTCCCCCTCACTCTCTCTCTTTACCTATCTCTCCCTCTCTCTCTCAGTTCACTCTCTCCCTCTAACTGTTTTTCTCTCTCTAACTCTGTCTCTCTCTCTCTCCCTCTACCACTCTCTCTCCGTATCCCTCTCACTCCCTCTCCTCCATTAACAGCCCAGCACAATCGCGCATTCACGCATCAACTGCAAGGCTGCGACGCAAACCCAAGCCGAGTCGAGCCCCGACATTCCGTCGAGCACCTACAGAGATCGTCGTTGCCGCTGCCGTGCATCACCATAATGTCTCCAGGCAAGTATTTTACTTGCTTACATGCTATTTACTTAAGTTACAGTCGTTAATCGCATAGATAATAAAGCTACAAGTCTAAACCAATTATGTGTCATACTTGTTCGACGCGTGTTCCTAAAGAAAATACTTTTCTATATTTACGGAACTGGATTACTTACATTGGCCCTTGCTGTGATGAACACCTTGTGCAAGTTTCGTTGGAAAATGTGACAGTTAACGACTAAAACGACTACCCCCAAGTTTGACCATAAAACCGGAATTTTATTGTACCTGAAAACTATTAAAATCACCATAAATTGTATACACACTGGAAGGATGCGCTCGAGGGCTCAAATCGAAGCCGACTCGACTAACTTTAACCCTATTCAGGTTTAGAATAGTTTCTGTACTTAAATGGTGTCGATATTTGGATCGGAGTGCGACTCTGGACTGCAGTCCAGAGCGACTCCAATTGTTGCTTGCTGTTCCGTAATGGGTACCACAAGATTTTCCTAAACTCGTAGGTTGCGGAACTCCTCTGTTTATTATAGATAAATCTGTTAGCTAGACAACAAAATTGATTTCATTCTGTTTCGTTACCATTTGTTATTTATTCTGTAATTTAAAAGATCGGGACGCATAACAGTCCCAACAGAATCAGAACTGACATATTAGTGTTAAACAGTGTATAACTCCTGACGTGAAGATGCGATTGACAATCCGTCTATTACGTTAAAAACCTTACTGAAAACCCTAGAATTCATCCAACTGTAGCGTCGCTAAAATCTGATCCCAACTTGGATTAAAATGCGTTGCGAAACGGATTTCTGATTCTGAAACCGGATTTCCAGCCGTGAACGCTTAAAATGAAATGGTTATAACTAGTGATCCTGGAACCCGATTGGCATGAAACTAAATTCGATGGATAGATAACTGAACATACCAATTATTACCTGTTCATCGTCTCACTAAATTGTAACCGTATGATTTATGATAAATTATGCAAGTGGTAGATTATTGATTCAGGACATCCTAAACATGCTTTATATATTGTTTATGTATCATATCATACCCATATCATTGCAGTGATAACCTAGAGATATCGTGCATTTACCCAGTGTTAGGTTTTAGTGATGATTGTGGCAAGTACGTCAGTGTTCGTGTATAAGTGATTAAGTGAAAGTGATACGTACTTGTACACAATCAGTGAACCTTATTATTATATTGCATTGTCGACGTCTGTGGGTCACGTGTACGTGTGACTATAAGTGGTATGGGACACTTATGGAAGCTCTTGCACGGGTGTCACAGATAAGGCACCGGACACTGCCATTTATCTTAGGTATTAGTCGGGATGTGCTTGATGGAGGTCCTGCCTCCAGTTCTTGCGTAGACTTGTCACAGACCGATTGGTATTTAGGGTTATGGTTGGCGTTTGATGTAGACCACGGGGTGTGGGGTAGTTTGAGTGTGAGTTCAACAGAATCTCGGGAGTCCCATGCCGGCTTATATATTTAGGGAGATATATGGAGATTTACAGGGTATGTGATTATCACCGTGATATACATGTTGGGCCCGTGGTCCCTTGCCCTTGGGTTTTACCCTTGGGTGGAGGACACTCGCGAGTGGTTGACTCTCACACTTGAACTGACGATAGGCTTAGTGACTTGTACAGTGAGACTTAGAGACTGATAGGGATACTGGCATTGAGATATCTTATTTACTGTGTTGACATACGTGGCATATCGTTCTACTGCTTTTACTGTTCCGCTGCATTGATTACTGCACATTCATATTCATGCTGTCATTGATTTACTGTTTCACATATCTATTACCACTGTTAGAATTGTCACATGATTTTATATATATTATATTGCTATTGTGTCGCTCTGACGACTTGAGTATGCATGCTCAGTGTGAGGAGAAGATTTAGCCTGGACCAGGACTAGACGTACATCACTGATATCTTGATTTACCATCCAGGGTTATACCCATTTGTTTCTCATCAGGTCAGTTCTTTACATTGTTTTGTTTCAGTTACTGCATTTCTCATTACCTGCGTGTTATTTACTGATTACCAGTTAAAAACTAGAAGCCGAAGTTTGACTACGGCAGGATATTTCCTTGACCGTAGGAGCATGGCTGGCCTTGTCAACCCCTCGTATTCCGTATTTTGGGAAGCGGGGCGTGACATGGTTTAGTTGGTATCAGAGCCAGGTTTTGCTTCGATTGGGATTGCAGTTTCCGTGTAGAGCTTGACAGTCTAAGACATCCCTCAGTCTAGATTGTAAACTTGATATCCTTGATTCATATTCGCATCGTGTGTTCAACTATCCATTCGCTAGAGTTTCGGACGACTTGGTAAGGTTACGTGGTTTGCAATTGCTCCACCGTGCTCTGTTTAAGTGACTTAAAGTCATACAGTTGATTCTCCACTTGTAATAAATTCATCACCCCTGATATTCTTGAATCTTTGTCCTATCCATATTACATTTTGATTCGTATAGCTTGTGACTTATATCATCCTCAACATTGTTATTTCAGGATCATGTCTTCCAACGACTCTTCATCTTTATCCGCTCCCCAGAATCAGACCATTGAGATTCTGAGTGTACTGCAAGGTCTAAAGGAAGCCCAGGAGCGAACAAACGACTTGTTGGCTGAAGGACTGAGAAGATAGATGAATCAGGCACCAGCGGCTGTCTCCAATCATAAAGGGATCCCCGTTAGACGAGAAAAAGAGAAGACGATGAAACGCCAATTTGTTTCCCCACGACAGAAGCAGCAGAAGACCACATGTTGTGGGTATTGTAAGAGGCCAGGACATCTTCAGAGGGATTGTCGCCGCGCCCAAGGAAAATGTTTGATATGCGGGTCCAACAAACATCTCATCAACGGTTGCCCAGAAAGGAAAGAACTACAAGGAGGAGACTCGTCCACACTCCCCACTTCTGCCAAGTGAGGATTACTGCGTAGTTCGTACTTCGAGGATAAAGCGGATGCAGCACAGGATTCAATTTGCGTGATGGGGATGCTGCAGTCTAGTGATCAAAGAAGAATTTTCATGTTTTTCTACTTTCAGTAATAATGTTGTCATCCTCTTATAAATATTTCCTTCCGTTGAAATCTTGTATCCGTTGAACTTTTAGTTGAATGCAGTAAAAAATCTGAATCGTAATATATGTATCATTCTCTTGCTTTCTTCTTATTTATAATATTCATCATCACAGCATTGTTATCCCGATATTTTTCAATTCCTGCCACCGCATATCTTTCTACACTTCATACACTTAACTATTTTCATGATGTGTTCCATTGTCTAATCATGACTCTTTTCTTTCAGGCCATGGCCCACCCTGGAGCAGCGCTGCATCTAGATGAGGATGCACAGTCATGCGTTTCCTTAGACCACGCGCTGATGAGTTCTGACGATGAGATCAACGGTCTTCAAGTCAATTTCGGAAACAACGATTCAGAGGACGAAGGAGTAGCCGCCCCAGAGTTTGACATGATAGGCGATTCCGACGAAGAGGACGGAGAACCTGAAGAGAACCCAGAAGAAGAAAATCACATGGAATCAGACCTCGATGAAGAAGCTCTATCCGAGGAAGAAGGACCAGAAGATCAATACCCTGCGGTGGAAGAACTCCCAATGGCGATACCTGCGAGACGCTATGGAAATGGACGCCCCTACCTGAGCGCACGAGCCTACCGCAACCTGCTGAACCTTCACAACCGCGACTGACGGGATTCTTTTTGATGTTGTCTTTTCCGGCCAAATAAAACTGTGTATAGTTTAGGGCCACTTCTCGTCTTTGAGAATGCTTTGTTTAAAATCTTTTGGAATAAAATAAATTGCTGAGTTCACAGATCCTTCGATCTTCTTAGTTCGCGTGCTACTTGATTATTCCTTATGTATAATTATTCTTCCTACTGAGATCTGTCTACACTCACTCCTTACCCTGCCTTAACCTTCACTCAGAATAACCAGTACCACAACCCGATCTTTTAGAGGTCCACCCTTCATCATTCGTCTGTGCCCTTTGAGATCCTTCTGGGAGGAGAACATATCTTGTGAAATTTCGAGTTCGCTAACCCTTCAAATCTTGATTCATAGGCTGTACCGACAGTTGTCCTCCCCATACCTTCACCTTGTAGTCCTTTGTTGCTCACCCCTACTCCCTGTGCTGACCCGATCCCGATCTCCTTGACCCTCAGCCTAAAGCCACCATACTTCAACCTTTGAATGATCCACACTTCCTTGTAATCATTACCTTAGCTAGCCCTATACCTATTAGTATTCTTCCTATTATCCTAAATATATATAGGGAATTTATTATTCGAGATTTGGTTTTCGGTAGTTTGTATTTATCGAAGAGTACGTGTTATTGACTAATTAGTTTTATGTATTGGAAGCACACTACTATTATCTTCAGTTTTCAGTAGCGCACCCTTACACCGCGCAAATTTTGTTCCATGTTTCTTAAATTCACTATACCAGTTTTCTAAATCATTTAAACCTATTTTTCGATACGTTATCCTAAAATATTATAACCTACCAACTAATTTTTTCACTACTTTATTGTCAGTGCTTTATTTTCGGGTTTTGTGCCTATGATTACTATGATAGAGGATTGAGCCTTATACTTATTTTCTGCTTGCTTTTAATAGACTTAGATGTGCACATATGTTGGTTTCGACTTTTATCGAACACATTTTGATTATTATTGTTCGTTATTGATACCTATATTCACGTATACTCGTAGTTGCCCTTATAGTTATTCTTGCCTTATACCTATGTAGACCTACCTTTCCGTATGTGGTTCTTACTTATATATATTTCAAATTTCTACGTCCACGTACTGTTAATAAATCTTTTGTGTTAGTGTGCAATCTAATAGCTTTCGCTTATGTTTGTATAATCTATCGTTTATTTTAAATTTCGAGGACGAAATTTTTTGTAAGGGTGGTATGATGTAATACCCAGCTCTTTTATACCAAACTCCGCATTTTGTTACCTTATGATTTTATTTATTTTATTTATAATTTTAATTATTTTATATATAATTTTATTCCTTCTAAATCCCATTATCTTTCTTAAAACCCAACTCCTATTAAATCTTAATTATTCCAATTAATCCCTCAGCCTATTTTTCCGGCCTGTTAATCCAGCCCACACACAAATAAAATTTAGAATGAAATTCTTTTGAACCCCAATCCCATTCGTTTAAATAAATTCATTTTCTTTTAGCCCAAATCTTTTCTTAAAGCCGGCCCAGCTGTAATCTTTCCCACAACCACTCCCTTATAATTCTGTTTTTATTTTTAGCCCAAGCTTCCCGAGCCCAGAACTCCATTATTCTTTTTATTTAATCCTAAACCTCGGCCCAGCCCACATTTCCTTTACACCAATTATATTTTTCCCTTTTTCTCTGGCCCAGCTCTCGTTGGCCCGGCCCGCGCCCGTTTCATCCCCTCACCCGAATAGGAAGAGGCAAGTTTGCTCAGGGCATCGGCCTCAGTGTTCAGATTTCTGAGAATCTGCTCCACTTGGACTTCGTCGAATTTTCTCCGAAGCCTTCTTACCTCCGCTAGGTATTTTATCATTAGTGGTTCTTATGTTTCGAAACGCCCGGTTACTTGGACGACGACCAGCGCGGAGTCGCTGCATATCCGGATGGTCTTCAGCCCTACTCCGGAGGTGATTCGTAGCCCGTCTAACAAGGCCCCGTATTCTGCCGCGTAATTTGACGCTTTAAAACCAAGTCTCACGGAGTACTCCATTTCTGCTTCATTCGGGCTGCGGATGATCAAGCCGGCACCACACCCCTCTTCTGTAGAGGATCCGTCCACACAGAGTACCCAGTCCGGGATCGGGCCGGGCACCTCCTTGACCGAGGGCCGTGGGTCGGGGCCCTGAGTCGTCGTCCCTTCCTTAGTAGGAATGGTGCACTCGACAACGAAATCGGTTAAGGCTTGTGCTTTAATTTCCCGTCTGGGTCGGTATTTGATGTCGAATTGGGATAGCTCCTGTAACGACTCTGAATTTACTGTATGAAAATTTTCAATTTAATGTACAGAAAGGGGTTTGCAAGATTGAGTACAGTTTAAAAGTTAATTTTTGTTTAAGAACAGTAAGAAGTAACTTGTAGCTCGCTGGTAAAGCATTGCAATGCTGTCACGTAGCCCATGTGTTCGAATCCCATCAGACACATTATATTTTTTCTGATTTTTTTAAAAATAATTTTGGAAGCCCAAAACTTTACACGTGCAATGCACATAAAAATGAAAAGTCTGAAGAAATAAACATGTGCAAAATGGTATTTATACAAAGAGGAACACGTGGTACAAATCCTACGACCCATCTCCCAAATTCGACCGGCCAAATCCCTTAAAAACTGGCACCGACGGGTGAACCGTAGGCAACGATGCCCGGGCTTTGCACACAAGTCTCTTGGCCTACCCCTAAATCCCCTGCACTGTTTGATTACTCTGCAATCAAATAGAGACCCCTCAATTCCCCATTTATCATCTTTTTAGTGCATTTTAATTCATATTTTTATTTTCAAAACCCTAATTCCACAATATGAATACTACCTCATACCCTAGCCCTTCCTCATTCTGAAAATTATAGCCAAAATTCTCAAAGTTTTCTAAGTACAAGAAGAATACAAGTGGAGTTAGCAAGAGATCGACCTCCGGCGAGGATCGAAGCAAATTCCGGCGACCCCGCGACGCTACGAAGATCAACAATCCCCCGTCTACCTTTCCTTAGGATAACTAGCTAGTAAGTCCCTTCCAATCTCTCTTCTTCTTCTTTGAAAATCTCCTTTTTAACATGTCGGTAAGTGGAGTTAATACCGATATTTGTTTTTAAACCCTAAAAATTTCACGTTTTCTTACATATTTTTCATCCATATTCTTACACCATGTTTGTAATCATATAATTAATGGTAGAACAAATTTTCACTCAAAAATATCATGAAACATAATCTTAATTTAACTTTTACATTAAAATACCATGAACTTTAGATATGTCATCTTATATTTCTTTGTTGAAACATACCTTTAGAAAACTTCACAGGGTAATGACCTACCCCTCACATACACACATGGTTCCATAGCACGATTCTCTTTGAACTTATTTTTGTGGCGAATACAATATATTTCATTAAAATACCATCTACTATAAAAACGGTTTTCTTTTGAATTGTATTTTAAAACCCTTTGCAAATATGCCTCTACAACCCTTTTTAAGGGACCTGTTATTGGATGGTGCGGATTATCGCACATCCTTGGGCTAGTAGAGCGAGATGCAGACCTCCTCACGGAGCATTCGGTTTCGAAAGGTTTTTAATACGATTTTTAAGAAAAACGCAATTTTCTACTTAATAATAAAAATCAATTTTTTAAATAATTATATAAATATTAAAAATCTATATATTTTCAAAATAAAATATCCTTATATTTTTCAAAAGAAAGAATTACAAGTTTCATCAAAATATTATCAAGATAAAACGAAAGTCAAGCTTTACAGTAAAATATCATGAACTATTCAAGTTAATGTAATTATCACTAAAATACCTCAATTCTTAAAATTCACCTTCATGGAAATCCTAAATAATACATATAATTTCTCGAGATTATTTTGAAACTATATTAATAATATTTTTCATAAAACCCCCTCGAAGTATATAAAATTACATTTAAGAACTTTAGTAAATATAGATTTAAGCTAGATCAATTCTCTTGAGTCTCAGGGAGCCGGATAAAGTGAGTGCTTGCCTATTTAAGGTAGAAAAATCTAACGGTATTATCAATGGTAATTGTCTTGGAAAAAGACATAAATCCTGCCGTCCATGTGCAGCAGTTACCGATAACTCTATAATCTAATTCAGGATCCAAATCAGTTCTAAGTGTCTGACTCATGTTTGAGTCTAAATCATGCTTGAATTCAACTCAAACCAGAATCCAATTCAAACATGAATCCAAACTCTAACATGTATACTTGAACCTGAACCTGAATACAAGACTTGACTTGACTGAACCATGGCTATAACTTGACATGACTACAAACTTATATCCTGAACCTGACTACTTGAACAACTTGTATCCATGGTCTCGGCAATCCATATAATCAATACAATACATTACGGGGTTAAAGGGGTAGATTGGTACGGAATGTTTTAAAAGTGGCACGAGATGATCACTAAAAGATACCTACATGAACTCTCGTGCCATTGTCCCATGGGTTTTGACGGGGTCTTGTACTACATGTTACCATAGTCCACGGGGAAAGATGGACTTCTCTTGTATACACCAATACCTTCTGTACCAAGCTACAAACAATAACGTTAGAATATAAATCTTATACCTTTACACCTTAACAGTTCAATTCTCAATACTTGATATTCCTCTCTTTCTTTTGGGACTTACCGAGCGTTAGTTCGCTAACGACATTTCTGTCTTTTCTTTCTTTGGTATGTTCGTCAGGAGGACCGGACTCTCTCGAGATCGAGCCTAGTCAGAAGGACGTGGACCAGTTCACCGAGCATCATGACTTCTAGCTTTCCTTGTACTTACTTTTCATTTGTATGACACTGTTTAGGCATTGCTTTATATCTTTGTACTTTCCTTTTTAAAGCAGTGTATTGTAAAGATGAATGTTAATAAAAGTGTTGTTTATTTTATATTTCTTGTCATTTCTTGTGCATTTCATATATTGCTTATTTACGCTTAACGTATTTATTTCTGAGTAAATACATCACATGCCTGCCACATCTCTGTCTCCGTATACTGGGAAGCGGGGCGTGACAGCTCCCACATCCATTTCTTTAAGTGGCCTGATGATTCGGGGGAAGCAATGATATTCCCTGTTTCCTGATTTAAAATCAGGAAAGCTTACGGAGGAGGCATCACGTGCTAGCACGTGACCAGCAGTCACGTGTTGGCACGTGACATTTAAAAGCAGCGGCAAAGGCAGAGTCAGCTCCCCGATTAAATCAAAAAAAAGGCTCCAGAAAGGGTCACGTGCTCACACGTGACCAGGGGTCACGTGTTGGCATGTGACGGTTGAACAGCGGCCAGAAAACAGAGCGCAGAAAGGAGAAGAAAGCTCGTTCCAGGGGGTCACGTGCCTACACGTGACCAAGGGTCACGTGGTCACACATGACCGGCTTTCAAAAGCCTCTCTATTTAACAGAATTAAATTCTGAAAGGCATTCAAATCTTTCCAACGGAAAATGATTATTTGGAATCGATTGGATTAAAAAAATCTAAAGGTGATTAAATATCACCTATTCATGGAAAAATCTTGAACTTGGAAAGATTTCCCCTTAAAATCTAACCGAAATAACGAAGGAATATCTTTAGATTTAAAATCCAAAGGTCCAAATGAATGATGAATGCAAATCAAATCTCTAATGAATACAAATCAAATCCCTCAATGAATGATTCATTAAAACTAATTGATTCTGCTCCTTCTCCTATAAATAGGAGCCAAGACATATACAGAGGGGGAGACAGAGACAGAGAGAAAAAGAAATAGAGCCTTGAGACTTTGGAAGAATTTGATCTGCTGCAGAAGAAAACCTTAGGTAAGGAAGGAGAGGCTTCAAAAGAGAATTTAATTCTCACAAGAGTTTAACTCTTATATTAAAAAAGAAGAACTTAGTTCTCTCTTTAGTGGAGGATCTGCAAACTGCACATCTCCCCATGAATTGAGAATTTAATTCTCATTGGGTTGAGATCCTGCCATGCAGATCCAAAGCATAGGGAGGGAATGGAAGTTTGAGAATTTAATTCTCACGGAACTATAGGAATTTAATTCCTTTGAAATAAAATTAGGGTTTAACCCTATGCTATAGGAATTTAATTCCTTCAAAATGAACAGAACCAGGGTTTAACCCTAGTTAAGAACTTAAATCTGTCAAAATAACATGAATTTAATTCCCTTACGAAAGAAGAAACTAGAGTTCAACTCTATCTAAGAATATAATTCTTCAGAAGAAAACATGAATTTAATTCCTCTAAAGTTTATTGCTAGGGTTTAACCCTATGAAGAATTTAATTCTTAAAAAGATAAACAAATCTGCAAACAGCAAAGGAACAGGGTCACGTGTTACCACGTGACCCTTGCAAAGATCCATAGAAAAGAATTCTGAGGCAACGCCTCACGTGCTCAACGTGACCCCCAAAGCGCACAAAGAAAAAGCAAAAGAAAAGATGCTCTGGGGCGCCCTCACGTGTTACCACGTGACCCCTAATGAACATTCTAACAGATCAAAGCGTGAGCCCCCGTCACGTGCCCACACGTGATGGCCTTCAGAATTAAAAGTGTTAAACACTTATCTGTAGAACAAAATGAAGGGGATCTGGCCCCACCTTTTGACGCCATCACGTGCCCCCACGTGATCTCTTCTCTTACCATATTTAGCATTAAACTGATGATATGTTCCCAGTGTTTAACATTGATTTTCTTAGTGTTCAAACACTAATTTGGAAAATTCTACTCCCAATGTTTAACACTGATTTGAAATCTTTGTTCCTAGTGTTTAAAACTGATTTGTCTCAGTGTTTAACACTAATTTGAAAACTCTGTTCCCAGTGTTCAATACTGATTATCTTTTAGTGTTTAACACTAACTTGTTAATCTTATTCCCAGTGTTCAACACTGTTGGTCTCTAGTGTTCAACACTAGTTTTAGCCCAATTGGCTAAGTTTCCAGAGGCAAAGCCTCTCCTTCAATGGATCAACAGAAGGCCCATATCCTAAACATGATTGGACTTAGCCCAAGCTGGCCATAAGTCCTCAATTCAGACTTAACTGAGCCAATGAGCTCATAACATAATTAATTGGTCTTGGTCCCAAATTGGGCCAAAGATTATATGATTTACCTCGGTTTAAGGGTACATCTCTTCACTCCTTTGATACTTGGCGTTGTAATTCCTCAACGTCTTCAAAGAGGTGACGGGTCCCGATGACCACACATTGATACGGACTGTGGAGTCCTTAAATCCACGGACTATGAGGTCTTTAACCTTGATCGTGATGTCTTAAAACTAACAATGGACTGTGGAGTCCTTAAATCCATGGACTATGAGGTCCTTAACCTTGACCGTGATGTCTTAAAACTAACAATGGACTGTGGAGTCCTTAAATCCACGGACTATGAGGTCCTTAACCTTGACCGCGACGTCTTAAAACTAACATCGGACTGTGGAGTCCTTAAATCTACGGACTATGAGGTCCTCAACCTTGACCACAACGTCTTAAAACTAACACTGGACCGCAATGTCCTTAAACTACCTATGGACCGAGATGTCCTTAAACTAACTATCGACCACAATGTCACTAAACTAAACAACAGGGCTCCCTTAATTGCTCTCTTGTTGGATCTAAACGATCCCGTTAAGTCGATCTTAGTCTAAAAACTGGACCGACGTATCCTTAACTGACGTTTAAGTCGATCTTAGTCTCAAACGAGGCTAACGTATCCTTAAACACAACCCCCAAACCCAAATCTAAGATAATACGGATTTGGATTAGTCCACGCCCTACGGGCGACGACATAACTCAGTCTCCGTATACAATTCAAGGGAAACCAAACATAAAACAAACACCCACGGCACGAAGTGACCATCTGGAGAAGGAGAAAGTTGCTACCGCCATGCGGTAGCGTAATTAACTGCAGGGGCTTGCGCCTGCAGGGAAGAGTGTCCCCACAATCAAAAACCCCTTAAGCGAGGGAGAATCTGACGAAGTCTGCTACATCGGACGCATCCGTTTAAACCTTCGATATATGGCGCCATACATCAGCTTGGCACCTTCGGAGAGGTGGACGGATAGCACCCATTAGCATCTGCCCCGAATCTCAGGCGGGACGTTCATGTCCTGGCCGCCGTTCGGAGGGGAACAGATTCTGGCACGCCCGGTGGGACCTTTTCCTCTTTCCACTCCACACTTCGTGTGTCGTGTTCGCGAACCAAACACGGCTCGCTAATGGTTGCCCTTGGGTTTCAAGGTACTAAGATTTAGCGTTTTGCTTATTGCAGAAAGCAAAGAATCAATGGCTTCCACTTGTGCGAAATGCTCCAACTGCAACTGCGACCGGCGCTCCGCCTCGCCAGGAGGTATAGCCTATGGGCCCCAAGCTGCTTCGCTGTTCACAATGCCCGTGGAACAGGTCACTCAAGCCACCACAGGGTTGTTTTTCGGGACCATGCTCCCGCCAGCGAGCTTCACCGCTCCTGTGCTGACACCGGAAGCTCCTAAGAAGTCGGTCTTTGATCGGCTTACACCTACCGCGGCCCCTCTCAACGGGTCGCCCAACACCAGCGCCTCGGTCTTTTCCAGACTGGGCCAGAACTCCTGTGGACCCGCAATGGGGCCTACAAGCCTAGAGAAGGCTGCTCCTAAGAAAATAATCAGTCTTGCTCCTGAAGTCGTCAAGGCGGCTTCTCCCGCCAAAAAGTCGGTCTTTACAAGATTGACTGTTCTAGCTCCCGCTCCTGCTACCCAAAGGACATCGGTCTTTAACAGGCTGACACCAGCAGCGACCCCTCACCTACACAGGGGGCAAGACGAGGCTATCGCCCTCACTGAGCCGATTCCATCAGCACGACACGCTCGACGTCGCTACTTGCGCCGAGTGAGGAAGGCCGGAGGCAACTCCCCTTCTGGGCTAACTCCTCCAGCCCCGACGACAGAAGTTAATGCTGCTGTTCCAACTAAGAACAGCTTTGAGATGCTGAATAAGGTGCGTAGGAATTCTCCCATCGCGGCGCTAAAGAGGTCTCCCCCTCCGCTGAAAAAGGCCGCGGAAATAAAGCCAGAACAGCCCCAATCTCCTCAACGGCTGTCTTCCAAAATCTATAAAGTCTGGCGGCAGACCTAAGACTCGGTGATCGATCCAAATTTCTCCCGCCAGCACAAGAAGCTGAAAATTCAACAGGAAGTCAGTCATCACGTTAAGCCATGAAAAGTTGTCTGGGTACCCACCTCAACGGTCCCCTCAACTTCCACTGCTCATAAAAAGAGGAGGCTGGAGAAGATCCCCGGGCTGGCGACGAGGGCTAAAGGCGCTGAGCCCAGACACCCTAAGTCTGGGGGGCATGATGGTCCATACTGTATACATGGCGTCGGGGAAGGAAGATAGCCGTGCGTCTACAGGGCATAGACAGCTCACACGGTCAGTGACCAATGCTCAGGAGCAACAGCAGAAGCTCCAAGAAATGATGACCGCGATGGCCGCACTTACTGGGCCGAAAGAAAGCCCCGAAGCGTCATCTGATCAACGTCAGGAGGAAGAAACTGACGCTGAGTTCCTTCGTAGGATATTGGAAAAGAAGGATAAAGAGACTGCCGAACAAGCAGCCAATATACAACGAATGGCCCTCCTGTTCCAGGACATGGTGGGAATGATGATCCAACAAGATTCTCCTCCTGAAGATCCTCCAATCGTTCTTGAAGACGACAGGGGAGAAACGTCAAATCCCCCACCCGCTCTGTCAACAGCCAAGGAGGAGACAATCTCTAAGGCTGACCTAGACGAATACATAGCCCAACAGATACGCGTTCACCAGGCGGCTTAGGCAGCTGGTCAAGTTGTCCGGACAGGAAGACCATATCCGAGCTGGTATGACCAGATCAAATACCCGCCGGGCTACACAATACCAAAATTCCATGTCTATAAGGGACAGGCAATCCCCATCAGCATGTGGCCCAGTTCAGGGCGCTTTGTGGCAACACTGGCGGCGATGATAAACTGTTGCTTCGCCAGTTCGTGGGCAGCTTATCAGAAACGGCGTTCGAATGGTATTCAGAACTCCCGAACGATTCCATCAAGACGTTCGCTGAAATGGAATTGCTATTCACTCAACGATTCGCAAGCGCCAGCGAACGCACTCCGATAACAGCATTAATTAATGCCAGGGTGAAACCAGGTGAGACGTGGGTCCAGTACGCTATACGTTGGCGAAACTTGTGGTCGAAATGCGAACAACGCATCGAAGAAGCACCAGCGGTGGGCATGTTCGTGGGCACTCTAGACCCTCATGCAACCATCTCACAGTTCATGATGTTCTTCAAACCAACCACGTTCCAGGCTCTGATCGACAAGTTGGCCCAGATGGACCAGATGGGTCACAGACCGCCTCCCCCGAAGCCAAAACCTCGGAATGACAAGGGTAAAGGGAAGGCAACCTTCATTGCGAACGCCCAACAGCAATCCAGTGCCCCAAAGCTGGCAGATCAGCTGGAAGAAAGACGGCGGTATTACAACGAGAAAATGAAGCGCCCCTACTCATTCCCGCGGGATAAGACAAAGAGGCTATTTGAGCTGGCAATACGTAACAGGCTTATCAACTTGCTAAACCCGAGGCGGCCGCCGCAACCCACTGAGGTGAATAACCCCAATTATTGCCCTTACCATCAAATGGTAAGCCACCCGATTGAGGATTGCTTCGTCTTCAAGGGTTGGATTGAAGATCAATACCTACAGGGCAAGTTTGCGCTGTCCGAGAAGTGGAAGGTGAACCCGCCACAGTCGCATACTCCGAAGAAAGCGGATACACCGGGGGCAACCTGTTCTTTCATTGAGGAAGCTCCATGGGAGGTCGTGCTATCAGCTAAAACCAAAAGGATGCTGAGTGAGCTTCATGCGTGCCCAGCAGTCGAATGGAAGAACCCGCTTGAACCTCAAATCATCGAAGGGATGGTGAAGACGCGTCCGACTACAAAGAGCGGTGGTGATGGCCCAAGTACTCACACCCAACCGTCAAAATCTTTGAGGTAAAAGAAGAAGAAAGCCAAGAAGCCCGTGAAGCCTGGAGACAAGCGCACGGATTTGCAGAAACAGATTGACGCGCTGGAGGAATATGATCAAAAGGCGCGGACTCCCGTCACACTGCAAGAGTTCCTCAACCACGTCTTTCGGGAGGAAGATGATGGAGAAAGCTCGTCGGATGAATCCGAGGGTTATGTGGCGAGTTGCCATGTTATCTCCCACTCGTTTACAGACGATGACAAAACTCCTGGCACTGAGAAACTGGGGGCACAGCCTGATCCAGAACTTGTATGGACGACAGACGAAATGATCGACGCCTTTCTAGACGAGATTCGTTTGAAAAGTAAAGCCGACCAGGAGCGTGAGATAGCCGCATCAGAAGGAGCCAAACGCAGGCGACTAAACGAAAGAGTCGAAGCGCTCCCACCAGATCGAAAGACACCCGACGCGGATAAAAACATATTCAAGACGAAGAAAAGGTTTGCCAAAGCCATGTTGATGGGAATGAAACTACCACCCTCGGAAGAAAACACGTTCGATGGGGCGGAGAGGCACCCTAATTATTGCGCATATCATCGGAAGATTTCGCACCCCACTGAGGAGTGCGACGCTTTTAAGATGTGGTGGCAGGGATACGTGGCTCATCGGCAACATTTTTAAGCGAATGAAACGCAGAACTCGTCGGGAGCAGAGAAGTACGACCGAAAGACACAAAAGAATTGTTGGCAATTGTCGCACGGTCAACGCCGGAGGATCACAGGTTCTCACCTTTGGGAGCGACTCTGACGATGAAATGGCTCTTAGCCCCCTCTTTAAAGAGTCCACTTCGGGAAAAGAGGAAGAACTAGAGCCCTGCGAAAACATTCAGCTGCGCAATCGCACGCTTCCAGAAAAGAATCTCGGACCCTCAACTGGAAAGGATAAGGGAAAGGAAAAGGTCGCTGAGGATATCACCTTAGATGACCAAGTTATGAAAGAGCTGACTGCCAAAGACCCGCCTAAGAAGAGTAGGGTGGACTACAACATCCTTGCGCACCTGAGGAAGCTACCCTCGCAGCTCAGCATTCTCGACGCCCTCCTGTTATCAAAGGAAGCGAGAGATTCATTAATCAAGGCGCTGCAAGAGCCCGAACAATTCCAAGCCTTCCTCGCCGAAGAAAGGATGAAGGATGAACTAGAAGAAGTACACACAGCCGATGTCACGTTCGGTGATGAGGATCTTCTCCTTGGGACGTGCGACCACAACCGTCCCCTATACGTCTCTGAATATTGCTACGATATAAAGATAGGCAAAATCCTAGTTTACAATGGGTCTTCCGTTAATCTCCTCAACGTACGGGTGTTAAAGGAAATTTGCATGAGCGTCCAGCACCTTGCTCGGGACAAGATCACCATCTCCGGGTTCGACTCCCAATCATCGAGAACTCTTGGGTTTGTAATATTAACATTACGCTTCGGACTACTCGTCACGGACATCAAGTTTCACGTCATTGACGCCAAGACCTGCTACAACGCCTTGCTCGGTCGTCCTTGGTTACACGAGTACAACATCATCCTTTCTACACAGCATCAGTGTATGAAGTACTTTAAGGATGGTTTTGAGTATACCATAACAGGTGAGCTGAACCCATTCTCCGTGAACGAAGTCCACAAGTACGAAGATGTAAAGTACTTTTTGCCAGACTTCGAGGATACAGAAAGGTGTCGCAAGCCGGAGAACAAAGCTGCCGCCACCATCCCTGTTTTCGGAAGCGATACCGAAGAAGAAGAAGAGATAGTTTATGCTGGTCCGTCTCGACGTAACAACCCGGGACCGTCCGCCCCCATGTTGATCTTCGGAAGTGACTCGGAAGACGAGGTTAATGCCGTGTTCTCCAGTCGGCCGTCAATACAAGCATCCCCTGGCGATGATCAGAGTTTGCAAATCACCATGGTGCCGCAGGAACACTACAAAGACCTTGACGCACTTGAAGCTTACCATGTGCAGGACCTGCAGGCATTTTACGTCCCACCCAGGCGAAGGGGTGAAAAGGCGATCCTGTTCTATCGATCCTCGGAAACAAGAGTGGAGAAAGAGATTTGGCATGGCGCAGATTCTACACTTGACAAGCTTCAACCCATCCGTTTGCCCAGATACTACACAGACGGGTTGAAAAGACTATTGAAGCGCCAAGGAGTACCCTTAAAACAGACTATCCGACAAGCTCGATTCTATAACAGGATTTGGGATGTCCCTGGGACCCAGCGCAAATTGCCCAACGGGAGAATGGAAACGCTCGGACTTGGATACATGAGAGCCGGGAAACGGGAACGGGAACGGGTCCACGGTAGTTACGCCATATATAATTTCGATGAAGAAGAGGACGCCTTGTCAGAAAATGCCAACCCCTCATCGGAACTGCATCCCGCGATCGAAGTCCCGAATCCATCATTTGTAGAACGAGTGAATGAGCTTATCAAGAAAGCATGTCAAAAGGCTCGGGACGACCATAACAGCGAAATGGCCATCTACGAGAAAGCCAGGACGCAACGTCTTCTTCAACAGACTGCAAAAGACGAAAATACTCTCCCCTGTCAACCCGTGGTGCAAAAGGCCCGACGCAGAGGTAGAAACAAGTCGAAAAGCAGAAAAGGCGTTCGACAGAGACAAAGCAGGACCGAGAAGTCACGCGATCGGAAATCGAGTGGTCCGGATTCGTCCCTTATGAAGAAGATGAGTCAGGCATACTCTTTTCCTCAGGATAAAGCACGAAAGATACTTGACCTCGCCTTGAAACATCGAATGATTACACTTCCGGTATCTAAACACCCTGAGCAAACTAACGAGGTCTCTCATCCGGACTATTGCTCTTATCACCAAGCCATAGGACATCCTATCGAAGACTGCTTCACCTTCAAGAACTGGGTAATGCGGCCGCGAAAGCACGAACCCAAAGCCATAAGAGCAGAACCAGATCCACGACGGTCTTGGAAGCGAGCTCGTACCTGTCATATGATAACGATATCAAAAGAAGATCCGAGAATATGGATGACTTTCCCTGGTGCTTCGAAAACAATGATGACGAGGCGATCTCAGAGTTTCTACCAGCGCAAAAAGAGCTGGAGGACGGAATACACACTACTGCAGATAACTTTAAGAAGGTTGAGTTGGGAACGACGAACGACTCACGACCGACGTTCGTCAGCGAGTTGCTATCTGAAGAAAGGGTGGCCGAGTTAAAAGACGTGCTTATGCAGCATGGAGATTGCTTCGCATGGAATTATTCTGAAATGCCAGGACTAGATCCAGAAGTTGCTGTGCATAAACTGGCGATATCCCCGGACGTTAAGCCAGTCAAACAGGAGCCGAGAAGAATGCGGCTCGAGCTTGAGATGAGCATCAACGCCGAAGTCAAGAAGCTGATCGACTCTGGGTTTATCCAAGAGGTTCAATATCCTGACTGGGTCGCCAACATCGTCCCGGTAATGAAGAAAAATGGGACAGTGCGCATATGCGTGGACTTCCGGGATCTCAATAAAGCCTGCCCGAAGGACGATTTCCCAGTGCCAGTCACCGAACTAATGATAGACAATACGTCCACTCATGAAGTTTTCTCTTTCATGGACGGTTCATCAGGATACAATCAGATAAAGATGCACCCCGAAGACCAGAAGCACACCGCTTTCCGGACTCCTTTGGGTATATTTGGCTACAAAGTCATGCCTTTTGGTTTAAAGAACGCCGGAGCCACCTATCAGAGGGCCATGACAAAGATCTTCGATGGTCTTATACACGAGATCGTCGAATGTTATATCGATGACCTCGTAGTGAAAAGCAAGTCATATGAGGAACACCTCGAGCATCTGAAGACCGTATTTCAACGCCTTCGGCAATAAAATTTGAAGATGAATCCCCTCAAATGCGCATTCGGAGTTTCCTCGGGTAAATTCCTGGGATTCATCATCCGACACTGAGGTATCGAAATAGATCCATCCAAGATCAAGGCGATCATGGAAATGCCTCCGCCGAGAACTCTCAAACAGTTGCGGTCTCTCCAAGGGAAGCTCGCGTACATCTGGCAGTTTATCGCCAACCTGTCAGGCAAGTGCCGTCCTTACAGCCACCTGATGAAGAAGGGAACTCCATTCGTCTGGAATAAAAAATGCCAGAGCGCGCTGGATGAGATCAAGCAATACCTGCAGAACCCGCCATTGTTAGCTGCCCCGGTTAAGGGAAAGCCCCTTATTCTTTATACAACAGCCCTCGAAGGTTCCTTGGGCGCATTATGGGCACAAGAGAACGACCAAGGGAAGGAAAGAGCGCTCTACTACTTAAGTCGAGTTCTACTGGGGGCAGAAAGCAACTACTCCCTCATTGAAAAACACTTCCTGGCGTTGATCTTTGCGATAACCAAGCTCAGGCACTATGCATTGGCGCATGAAGTCCGTCTCATATCGAAGGTGGACCCACCCCCTTAAGTATTTAATGTCGAAGGCCATACTGACTGGTCGACTCGCTAAATGGGCCCTGCTCTTGATGGAGTTCTCGATAACATATCAGCCTCTCAAGGCAGTGAAAGGCCAGGCCATCGCCGACTTCCTCGCTGAGCATCCGGTACCAGCCGACTCTCCTTTGAATTGCGAACTGCCAGACGAACACGCGTTTGATACGATCGATGGCGGTAATATCCAATAGGAGCTGTATTTCGATGGAGCATCTTCCGTGAAAAAGCGCAAACAAAGTACCCCGATAATCAAATCGGGAGTAGGACTCATTTTTGTAACTCCACAAGGAGGGATAATGCGCTTCGCTTTCTCCTTAACAGACCCGGGGACAAATAACGAAGCCGAATACGAAGCTTTGATAGCAGGCCTCGAGATCGCCGTTGACATGGGAATTGAAAACCTCCTCATATATGGAGATTCTCAACTGGTCGTTAGTCAAATAAACGGCAACTACCAGACATGCAAGCCAGAGCTGGTGAAGTACGGCGAGAAAGTGCAGCAACTGTTGACCCAAATCCCCTCCTACACCTTGGAAAGCATACCGCGTTCCGAAAATAGCAAAGCGGATGCATTAGCCAAGCTAGCTAAAGAACTAGCTGATGAGAACCTCGATGATGTAAGAATCGTAGTACAAAGCCGTCGGGTTCTTGTGCCGGCAAACATATCTCCGGAATCGTCCGAGGAAAGGGAAGCGACCGAGCAGAAGGCCATGCGAATAAAAGACCAAGAAACGGCCGAAGATTAGAGAGAAGTCTTCATAGATTACTTCAAATGTCGTCGAACGCCCGAAGATGCGTCCTCAAGACATCAGCTTATGAAACGAGCCTTGTATTTCGCCCTCGTCAACGATACTCTGTATAAAAGGTCGTTCGATTCTTTGTGGTTGAGATGCCTGGGACCTGTCGAAGCGAAAAGGGTCGTTCAGGAAGTTCATGACGGACTCTGCGGTTCTCACCAAGCGGGCCCAAGGATGAAGTTGAAGATCAAACGAATGGGTTATTATTGGCCCACAATGATCCAGGACTGCCTCAAGTATGCGAAGCAATGCCACTCATGCCAAATTCATGGGGACTTCATCCACCAGCATCCAAACCCACTTCATCCAACGGTGGCTAGCTGGCCATTCGAAATGTGGGGAACTGACATAATCGGCCCCATCGAACCAGCATCATCCAGGGGACATCGTTTTATCCTGGCGACGACTGATTACTTCTCTAAATGGGCAGAAGCAGTACCGTTAAGGGAAGTGAAGACAGAAAATATTCTCCATTTCTTCAAGACGCACGTCATTTACCGGTTTGGGACTCCTCGGCGAATCATCTCCGATAACGGGCTTGCCTACAGGAGTCACAAGATCAGCCGCTTTGCGCAACATCATAATATAGACTGGAGGTATTCCTCGGTTTATAATCCGCGAGCTAACGGTCTCGCCGAGGCCTTCAACAAGACCTTGACAAAGATCATGAAGAAAACGGTGTCCCGAAATAAGAAGGACTGGCACGAGAAACTGCAGGAGGCTCTCTGGGCATACCGAACTACGTTCAAAACGGCCACGAACACAACGCTATACGCGTTGGTGTTTGGTACAGAAGCAGTACTCCCCCTCGAGATAGAGTTACCCTCTCTACGAGTGGCGGTCCACTACGAGCTGACGGACGAAGAAAATTCTCACCTTTGGCTTGAGGAGCTTGATGCCCTTGATGAGACCCGGCTCGTAGCGCAACAAAATCTGGAGGCTTACAAAGCAAAGATGACGCGCTCATACGAAAGATTGACCAGGCCGAGGACGTACCGCCAAGGCGAACTCGAATTAATTGTCAAAAGACCTATGATCCCCAATCGCGCCAAGCGGGGAAAATTCAAGCCAAACTTTGAAGGACCGTACATCATAGACAGGGTCTACCAGGGTGGAGCGTATCTACTCATGGATATGCACGGTGAAAGGCCTTTCAGGCCAGTGAACGGTTGCTTCCTGAAGAAATACTACGCTTAACGGGTCAAGGTCTAGGTCAATAATAGATGACGACGACTATGTCCGCTCGCTATCTTCCTAAGCCCGAACTCTAGGTAGTAACCAGCATCCTTAACAACGGACCGAAACGTCCTTAAACTAACGGCGGACCGAAACGTCCTTAAACTAACAACGGACCGAAACATCCTTACACTAACGGCGGACCGAAACGTCCTTAAACTAACAACGGACCGAAACATCCTTAAACTAACATCGGACCGAAACGTCCTTAAACTAACATCGGACCGAAACGTCCTTAAACTAACAATGGACCACTATGTCCTAAAACTAGCCGTTGACCGAGACGTCGATAAACTACGGTGGATTGCAATACCTTAAAGCCGATATATAAAAATAAAAAAAAATAAAAAAATAAAAACGGTATGTCCATAAGCAAAAAGGGCACGGATGAAAACCCGAAAGGGCTACCGGCGAGTGTTCGTGAAAACCCGAAAGGGCTACCGGCGACCTTGTAAAAAAAAATATATATATATAAAATAAAAGAAAAAAGGTATGTCCGTAAGAAAAAAGGGCACGGATGAAAACCCGAAAGGGCTCCGTGAGTAAAAACAGCAGGGCTACCGGCGAGTGTTTGTGAAAACCCGAATGGGCGCAACCTCGTTAAAAGACACTTACAGGGTTCTCACGACCTTGTAAGGAGAAACCACCCGCGTGAGATCCTTACGACTCACAAGGGAGCAACGCACTTAGGAGTCTTCACGATTCCTAAAGAGAAATTACACTTGCGAGATCCTCACGACTCGTAAGGAGAACTCTCTTATGGGACCCTCACGGCTCATAAGATTTGAAAGCCTTAACTTACAGAGACATGAACCTGTGCTTAAGCAACCCCCACAACCTTCGATATTGCCCTACAAGTGGCTCAATACTGACCCTTGTACACAATCCACGGGCGCGAATAAACATTTCCCCAGCAAAGTCACACCCGTGACTGGGGATAGGTCCATATGGTGAACAACCCTTATAAGTCCTCTCGACTTATAAGGAGAAAACCCTTTTGTAAGATCCTTATGACTTGTAAGAGGACATTCACTTAGGAATCCTCATGATTCCTAAGGAGAAAATACACCTGCAAGATCCTCACGACTTGTAGGGAGAAATACCTTTGTGAGACCCTTACGGCTCATGAAGTCAAAAGCCTTAGTCGGCAGGAACTTAACCATGTTTACTAAGCCACCTTTGTTCAAAATCGACAGAGGCAAATGATGATTCACTCCTGGCAATATCCCAGTTGTAGCGGTGCTGATGCCGAAATCAGTGTCTAAAATCCAAGCTTGCAGCGAAAAGGCCAGCGAGCCACACATGCATACGAAATAGCCGAAATGATGGGGCAACTTGCAATAAAAAGTAGCAAGTAAAAATATATGCATAAAAAATAGCCGAAATGATTGGGCAACTCGCAATAAAAAGCAGCAAGTAAAAATAAAATAAATAGCCGAAATGATTGGGCACCGCGAAAAATAGCCGAAATGATGGGGCAATCGCGACCTTCGCGATATAAAAGCTGAAATGATAGAGCAACGCGGAAAAAGAAATAAAATAAAAATGAAATCCATGCCCTACAGGTGATATTACATCAATCCCTGTATACAATCCAGGGGCGCAAACAAAGAAGGAATCGCACTCCTCCTCTCCCAGGTTTCATCGGAAGAAAAAGCCAAATCTCGATGAGTCATAGATAGCCTAGAGACTATCTCGACGTCCGCCTCCTTACAGCAGACACAATGTCAAGCAAAGCGGAACATCGGCAATTCCCAGTTCCATGACTCGACGGCGCATAGATGACTGAGAGTCGAATCCCAACTCCGTGAAATGCGGATATAATCAGCAAAATTCCTGGTTACGTGGAACGCGGATAACGTCACTCTTTGACCCAGTGGAAAATGTCCAGAGCAGATCCTGGTCCTCGCAGAGCATGGCAGTGAACCCGTGTGAAGCATCCAGAGTGGAGCCTAGTCCTCGCCGAACGCGGCAGTGAACCCGTGTGAAGCATTTAGTGCAAATTCCTGGTCACGTGGAACACGGATAATGTCACTCTTTGACCCCGTGGAAAACGTCCAGAGCGGATCCTGGTCCTCGCAGAGCACGGCAGTGAACCCGTGTGAAGCATCCAGAGCGGAGCCTAGTCCTCGCTGAACACGGTAGTGAACCCGTGTGAAGCATCTAGTGCAAAATTCCTGATTACGTGGAACGTGGATAACGTCACTCTTTGACCCCGTGGAAAACGTCCAGAGCGGAGCCTGGTCCTCGCAGAACACAGCAGTGAACCCATGGGAAGCCTCCAGAGCAAATTCCTGGTTACGTGGAACGCGGATAATGTCACTCTTTGACCCCGTGGAAAACGTCCAGAGCGGATCCTGATCCTCGCAGAACACGGCAGTGAACCCGTGTGAAGCATCCAGAGCGGAGCCTAGTCCTCGCCGAACGCGGCAGTGAACCCGTGTGAAGCATCTAGTGCAAAATTTCTGGTCACGTGGAACATGGATAATGTCACTCTTTGACCCCGTGGAAAACGTCCAGAGCGGATCCTGGTCCTCGCAGAACACGGCAGTGAACCCGTGTGAAGCATCCAGAGCGGAGCCTAGTCCTCGCCGAACACGGCAGTGAACCCGTGTGAAGTATCTAGTGCAAATTTCCTGGTTACGTGGAACACGGATAATGTCACTCTTTGACCCCGCGGAAAACGCCCAGAGCGGAGCCTGGTCCTCGCCAAGCACGGCAGTGAACCCGTGTGAAGCATCCAGAGCAAACACCGGACTGTGGAGTCCTTAAAATTCACGGACTATGATGTCCTTAACCTCGACCGTAATGTCTTAAAACTAACGATCAACCACCTTGATTCCGTACTGATTCTACCTTGGTTTAAGGGTACATCTCTTCACTCCTTTGATACTTGGCGTTGTAATTCCTCGACGTCTTCAAAGAGGTGACGGGTCCCTGCAACCACACATTGGACTGTGGAGTCCTTAAATCCACGGACTATGAGGTCCTAAACCTTGACCGTGATGTCTTAAAACTAACATCGGACTGTGGAGTCCTTAAATCCACGGACTATGAGGTCCTTAACCTTGACCGTGATGTCTTAAAACTAACATCGGACTGTGGAGTCCTTAAATCCACGGTCTATGAGGTCCTTAACCTTGACCGTGATGTCTTAAAACTAACATCGGACTGTGGAGTCCTTAAATCCACGGACTATGAGGTCCTTAACCTTGACCGTGATGTCTTAAAACTAACATCGGACTGTGGAGTCCTTAAATCCACGGACTATGAGGTCCTTAACCTTGACCGTGATGTCTTAAAACTAATATCGGACTGTGGAGTCCTTAAATCCACGGACTATGAGGTCCTTAACCTTGACCGTGATGTTTTAAAACTAACATCGGACTGTGGAGTCCTTAAATCCACGGACTATGAGATCCTTAACCTTGACCGTGATATCTTAAAACTAACATCGGACTGTGGAGTCCTTAAATCCACGGACTATGAGGTCCTTAACCTTGACCGCGATGTCTTTAAATTACGACACCCTGGAAACCATCCCAAACCAACCCCTGACCCCGCGAAATACGGATAAGGGTGATCGCATCCAGCACTTGCGGGTCCTCACGACCTGCAAGGAAGAAAACTCTCTCGTGAGATCCTTACGACTCCCAAGGGAGAACCTGCTTAAGAATCCTCACGACTCTTAAGAAGAACTTACACCTACGGGATCCTCTTGACCAGTAGGGAGAAAAACTCTTTATGAGACCCTCACGGCTCATAAAGCCCAAAAGTCTTAGGAGGCAGATCTTAACCCTGAATCCTAAGCCATCGCTGCCCTGTAAAGAGACCAAGATAAAATTGTCCGCAAAGCACATTCAATAAAAGAGACACATCATTAAGAAGAAAAATGTATCTTTTATTCATAAACCAAAATGGATACAAAGTACAATTCATGAAAGAACAAAAAGAAAATACTCTCATCCATGAGTATGTACAAAAAAGAAAGGAAAAGATACAAGTTTTTCAAGCCGGTGGGCGATTTAGCAGCTTGGTCAGCTCATCCTGCTTTTGTTGGGCCACAGCCTCATGATTTAAGATCGCCAAAAGACGGGCCTTCGCCTGAGCCTGCTGGGCCTGATACGAATCGAGCCGGCCTTCAAGCTCTTTCTCGATGGCCTTATGAGCCTCGACCCTCTCACGAGTGAACGTGGCAGCTTTATCAAGAGCCACCACCTCTTTGATAGACTCTTGAAGCACCCGCCAGAGTTCATACGCTTTGTTGGTCTTGGCGGTAAGATTGGCTTGAAGCTCGCCCAGCGCCTTGGAGGCCAGCTCCCACTCCGAGAATTTACGATCGAGCCTCTTCTCGCACGATGTCATGTTCGCCGCCCATCGTGCTATCAGCCCCCGTAACTCCGCCTTTGCAGCTAAGGCCTCCGAGGAAAGACGGGAACATTCAAGAGCATGCAAGCAAGCCTCCACCTGCCGACAGAAGTCCACCCAGACTCGGACCACCTCTTCGCTATGGTAGGTGGCAAGAAAAGGAAGAGAACCGTTAGCTTCAGCGGCAAATGCCTCGGCTGTGGTCGCGCTGCTAGCACGAAGCTCCTCGATCAAGGATGACAAGGAGACAAGGCTTAGTTGAGCCAAGCGTTCTGAAGCCCGCAAAGCATAGGGGCCCGGCGGCATAACGATGCGCGATTCCAACGCTGTGGAGGCTGGCAGGACTGTTCAGATTTGAAAGGCGTTGATAAAACTCTTAAGCAAGAAGAACAAATGGGACCGTAATGAAATGTCACGTACCTATGGTCATGCAAGCAGGAGCTGAAGGTTCCCCTAGCCCTTCAACGACCTCGACCTCGTCGTCAGCTTCCAAAACTATAAGAGACATTAACGTCATTTCGCAAAAGGGCAACAATGCTATAATGAAAAATAGCGAACAACGCTAACCTTGCCCAGAGGAAAGGACAATGCGCTGAGGGGAGATCGTCTGTGGAGCTGCCATCTCCAATAAACGCTGAAACGATTGCCGAGGCGACAGATCAGCAATAGAGGCCGCCAGCCCACGCAATTCTGGGGAAGACAAAAGAGTTCAGACCACGGAAAGATTACTAATTTAAAATGCAAAAGATTACCTTCAACGCTCCTCCCGTTCTGAGTCGGGGGGATGGCGGTTTCAACGGCCTCCGCCATGATCTCCGGCTCCGGCAGAGGGAGGGCAGTCCCGACCACCTCTCCTCCGGTCTCTAGGCCGGCAGCAAGAAGAGTCATTGGGATGGCAGCCCCCAATAGAGCCTCTGCCAAAGGAGCAAGCGCTCCATGATCAGGAACCGCTACTAGAGGCTCTATGGCATGAAGAATAGCATTGTCAGCCCCCTCCGCATTGAGTAAGGCTGCATCGGGAATGTCAACGGGTGCTAACTGCAGCAAACCAGTGGGGATCTCTCCCATCGCCGAAGACTCTGCACAGGTCGCACAAAGAATAAGGATGCATATATGCAGACATAAAACAATCTGAAGAATTGCTAAGAAATATAAAAACGTACCAATGCGCAGAGAAGCCTTCAATATGGCTTCTTCAAGCTGATGCTCCTTCTCAAGGAGGCGTGCTCGCCGGGGTTCGAGAGTGGACTCATGGCCGCCGGTCCACAAAGAAAGCGCGTCCGCTGCGTCCTCTGAAGCAGCCTGCTTCAAGGCCCTTTCTCCCCATTCCTCCAAAGGGCCAATAAACCGCCACCGGATCCACGAAGGGTCTTCATAAAAGATTACGGCAGGATAGGGCTTCTTCGGGACCCTGACGTTCTGAGACTCGTCTTGGGAACGTCTTATAGCCTCAGCCAATTGTGCGGCCTCCTCGGCAGCCGAACCTGGGAAAAGAAGACCAGCGTCCGACTCTTGCACAACCAACGACTCATCTGGAAGTATGGGCTCCGACTCCGTTAAAGAATCAAGCAGGTTGGTGGCCACCCTCTTCCGCCTCTTAGAACCAGAAACAGCCGCCGAAGACGACCGTTTCTTTCCTCGTGGAGCCTTGGTGCGGCGGCGGCCCACGTCGCCTTCAACTCCCTCGTCCCTATTACCCTCGCTTGGTGCCACAACCGAAGATGACACCGCCATTGTCGATGCCACGGAGGGCAGCGCTACCGCAGGCGGTGGCGCTGCTACTGGGGCCCGTCTACCCCGCGACCGGGTGCCTAGGGGCATACCAGCTGTTGGAGTAAGGTCCACCTCCGACTCCCTCGGAATGAGCGCAGTGCCAATCTCCCTCAGAGGGAAGCGAACCGGAGCTCGCGGTCGCAGCATAGCTCCCGTGGCCGGAACCTGAGGAGGGGCATCATGACCAAGAAGCACCCTTCTCTCCTCAAGAATAATCGGGCTGACTCGATGGAGATACCAACCCGTGAACGATCCCACGCACCGGGGCATGTGCTCAGCTTCAGGGATCATGAAGTGGGAGCCAGTGTTCAACCTCACGAAATGATGAGCGGCATCGCGAACGACATCAAGTGAAGGGACCGGCGCAACTATGAAAGCCTCGAAGGGAACGCCCTGGTCGTATCCAAGCTGTCGAGCGAAGCGATGCAGATTGTACCGCATGAAAAGAGCTGCACTGTCCTGGCGAAATACCAAATAGCCTGGTTTGATGGTATACAAGTGCACGGCCTCCCGGGGCCTTAGAGAGGGTGCATTGTCTTTTGACCGGTCCTAGAGTTGTTGAACTGGACCTGAAGGAGAAGACATGACCCGATCATTAAAAACCAGCCCGCCAGCGGTGGCGCAAGGAGAAATCAGCACCCGAATAGCCCCGAATTGAGTCGGGTCGGCGGCAGAAGCATCCACCAATCGCATAAGTCGCGGGAAGGGGTAGGCGTCGTAAAATGCGGGCCTCTGATGCATAGCGAAAGCCCCCAACACGTGCATTTCGATCCAGGACGTGAAGTAATGAAGCGAAAAGTTTACTACATCCACGCCGGGAGTAGAGGTATTAGCGGCGGTGCCCAACCCGTGATAAAGATGCGCCAACGCCGGGATGCCGATGGCCAACCGCGTCCCCTCAGCGATACAATAAGCCGGGTAGATAACCGAAGCTCTCATAAAGCGACGATGCATGGGGATGACAAACCAACTGAGCCAGACACTAACAAACCCCACGAAGAACGTCTCCTCATCCATGCCGGGAGCAGCAATGGATTCAAAAGACATCGGCGACATAATAGGGATGTAGTACTGTGGTAGATCCGATTCAGTGGTCGGCAGCTTCTTCGGACCAAACCCAAAGGGGTCTCTAATGTTGGCGAACTTCGGAGCTGTCTTCGACAAGACGTCCTCGCGAAGGAAACAAGCAATGAAGCTCTTGAAAGTAACACCCTGCTCTTCGGATTCGGTGAACAAACGATCGAAAATACCTAGCGCCTTGATCAAACTGGGACGCTTGTGACGGACGACATTCTCAGCAAACAGGCCGTCAACCGGAGCAGGCTCGGGCTCAAAGACGTACTTGTCGGAAGGCAGTAACTCCTCATACAGACCACCCCTGATTGGCAACCCCGAGATGTCATAGAATTCTTCCAGAGAGATCGAGACCTCGCGGTCCCCTAAAAGGAAAGTGTTGGTGGGGAGGTTCCACTGGTTCAAGAACGCCTTAACCCACCAGACATGCGGGGATTGGTAGTGAAAGAGCGACGCGTATATCGCTTGGTAAAGCCCGACCTTCTGCAGCCTTGCGCGATGGGCGGACAGGATGTAGCGAGCCCAAAGAAGATACCCCGTAGGATGCCGAGGGGTGAGCCCTATCTTATAGATTTGTCCCCATGGTTGGGCCTCGCCCTAGCAAATACGCCGCCCCAGAATGTCTATAGCCGGGATCGGATGGTTCGGGATACCGGTCATTGCAGGCTCGAGCCGTCCCGTCGGAATCCAGTTTGGCATCTCCACAGCAAATACCGTCTTTGGAGGGTCCATCGGCAAGAACGGGAAAGTAGGTTCCGTCGGTATTGCGCAGAGGAAACTCCGGCGACCCCGGATAATATGGCTGTACCAAGTTCCCTATAGAAGCAAGTTGGTGCAGTTCGGGTCATGAGCCCAGATCATCGCCATCGCTTCCTCGTCAGATGGTGATTGAGGAAAAGCGGCCTCTGAGTGAGTAAAGGGAAAGCACGGAACAGAAGCCATTGCACCTGAAATCGAATAAAAGAAAACTGTCAGAAGCAAAGCAGCAATATATATGCATGCATGAACATGAAGACAGTTGAAGAAAGCGATAGCAGACTCTTTTTATGAGACCATTGGCTACAAGACACATGGGCCCCACAGAATCAGGATGACGGCTCATTAATAATGAGACCAAGCAGTGGTAATAAGACAAAGGGGATATCCTCATTAAATAAGAAGTGGATTTTAGGTGGCCCTACATATCCCCTAGAAGACAAATCTACCTTGGATTCTACAACAAATCAAACAGGATCAAGGGAATTAAATTCCCACAGAAGACATCATTGCAAGCTTCTGTTCCATTAATTGCAGAAGGACAACCTCGGGGAAAGAGACCCTAAGAAGCCTCCATGTGAAGAAACTGGGTTCTTCATAGGAATTAAGTTCCTTATTAAGAAAAGGGGAATTAAATTCCCAGAAACTTTTTTTTGGGATGGAATTAAATTCCATAGATTTTAACCGCCACCATTATCTCCCTAAAGATCATATGAACCCTAAAAAGATCTACTGTTGAAAGTTCTATTTCATACTTTGGTTGAAAAACTTAAAGGAAAAATGGGTTCATATTAAAAGGGTGAAACCCTTGAAGTGGATTTAAAATCCAGAGAATTTTATGTATAAAAGTTCTTCGTCCACTCAAGATGATTACCTGAAGAAGAGGAATCGGTCAAACAGAGTTAAACTCTGGAAAGTTTTTGAGGCAGAGAACTAAGCTCTGGAAGAAGAGAATTAAATTCTCAGAAAAAGTTTGCAAGGAGGAAGATAAGCAAAGTGGAGGCGTCTCTGAAATGACCCCTATATTTATAGGATGTGATGGAAACGCTTCATCTACCCGAGGCCCTAGAGGGATCCAACGGTCATCAAGGTGACAGCGTTGCACTCACGTGCAGACACGTGAGAACAACGCTGTGGGGGCATTTGTTTCCTGATTTAAAATCAGGAAAGCTTACGGAGGAGGCATCACGTGCTAGCACGTGACCAGCAGTCACGTGTTGGCACGTGACATTTAAAAGCAGCAGCAAAGGCAGAGTCAGCTCCCCGATTAAATCAAAGAAAAGGCTCCAGAAAGGGTCACGTGCTCACACGTGACCAGGGGTCACGTGTTGGCACGTGACGGTTGAACAGCGGCCAGAAAATAGAGCGCAGAAAGGAGAAGAAAGCTCGTTCCAGAGGGTCACGTGCCTACACGTGACCAAGGGTCACGTGGTCACACGTGACCGGCTTTCAAAAGCCTCTCTATTTAACAGAATTAAATTCTGAAAGGCATTCAAATCTTTCCAAAGGAAAATGATTATTTGGAACCGATTGGATTAAAAAAATCTAAAGGTGATTAAATATCACCTATTCATGGAAAAATCTTGAACTTGGAAAGATTTTCCCTTAAAATCTAACCGAAATAACGAAGGAATATCTTTGGATCTAAAATCCAATGGTGAATGAAATTCACCTAATAATCCAAAGGTCCAAATGAATGATGAATGCAAATCAAATCTCTAATGAATACAAATCAAATCCCTCAATGAATGATTCACTAAAACTAATTGATTCTGCTCCTTCTCCTATAAATAGGAGCCAAGACATATACAGAGGGGGAGACATAGATAGAGAGAGAAAAAAAGAAATAGAGCCTTGAGACTTTGGAAGAATTTGATCTGCTGCAGAAGAAAACCTTAGGTAAGGAAGGAGAGACTTCAAAAGAGAATTTAATTCTCATAAGAGTTTAACTCTTATATTAAAAAAGAAGAACTTAGTTCTCTCTTTAGTGGAGGATCTGCAAAGTGCACATCTCCCCATGAATTGAGAATTTAATTCTCATTGGGTTAAGATCCTGCCATGCAGATCCAAAGCATAGGGAGGGAATGGAAGTTTGAGAATTTAATTCTCACGGAACTATAGGAATTTAATTCCTTTGAAATAAAATTAGGGTTTAACCCTATGTTATAGGAATTTAATTCCTTCAAAATGAACAGAACCAGGGTTTAACCCTAGTTAAGAACTTAAATCTGTCAAAATAACTGGAATTTAATTCCCTTACGAAAGAAGAAACTAGAGTTCAACTCAATCTAAGAATATAATTCTTCAGAAGAAAACATGAATTTAATTCCTCTAAAGTTTATTGCTAGGGTTTAACCCTATGAAGAATTTAATTCTTAAAAAGATAAACAAATCCGCAAACAGCAAAGGAACAGGGTCACGTGTTACCACGTGACCCCTGCAAAGATCCATAGAGAAGAACTCTGAGGCAACGCCTCACGTGCTCCACGTGACCCCCAAAGCGCGCAAAGAAAAAGCAAAAGAAAAGAAGCTCTTGGGCGCCCTCACGTGTTACCACGTGACCCCTAATGAACATTCTAACAGATCAAAGCGTAAGCCCCCGTCACGTGCCCACACGTGATGGCCTTCAGAATTAAAAGTGTTAAACACTTATCTGTAGAACAAAATGAAGGGGATCTGGCCCCACCTTTTGACGCCATCATGTGCCCCCACGTGAGCTCTTCTCTTACCATATTTAGCATTAAACTGATGATATGTTCCCAGTGTTTAACATTGATTTTCTTAGTGTTCAAACACTAATTTGGAAAATTCTACTCCCAATGTTTAACACTGATTTGAAATCTTTGTTCTCAGTGTTTAAAACTGATTTGTCTCAGTGTTTAACACTAATTTGAAAACTCTGTTCCCAGTGTTCAACACTGATTATCTTTTAGTGTTTAACACTAACTTGTTAATCTTATTCCCAGTGTTCAACACTGTTGGTATCTAGTGTTCAACACTAGCTTTAGCCCAATTGGCTAAGTTTCCAGAGGCAAAGCCTCTCCTTCAATGGATTAACAGAAGGCCCATATCCTAAATATGATTGGACTTAGCCCAATCTGGCCATAAGTCCTCAATTCAGACTTAACTGAGCCAATGGGCTCATAACATAATTAATTGGTCTTGGCCCCAAATTGGGCCAAAGATTGTATGATTTACCTCGGTTTAAGGGTACATCTCTTCACTCCTTTGATACTTGGCGTTGTAATTCCTCAATGTCTTCAAAGAGGTGACGGGTCCCGATGACCACACATTGATACGGACTGTGGAGTCCTTAAATCCACGGACTATGAGGTCCTTAACCTTGACCGTGATGTCTTAAAACTAACAATGGACTGTGGAGTCCTTAAATCCACGGACTATGAGGTCCTTAACCTTGACCGTGATGTCTTAAAACTAACAATGGACTGTGGAGTCCTTAAATCCATGGACTATGAGGTCCTTAACCTTGACCGCGACGTCTTAAAACTAACATCGGACCGTGGAGTCCTTAAATCCACGGACTATGAGGTCCTTAACCTTGACCGCAACGTCTTAAAACTAACACTGGACCGCAATGTCCTTAAACTACCTATGGACCGAGATGTCCTTAAACTACCAATGGACCGCAATGTTCTTAAACTACCGATCGACCGCAATGTCTCTAAACTAAACAACAGGGCTCCCTTAATTGCTCTCTTGTTGGATCTAAACGATCCCGTTAAGTCGATCTTAGTCTAAAAACTGGACTGACGTATCCTTAACTGACGTTTAAGTCGATCTTAGTCTCAAACGAGGCTAACGTATCCTTAAACACAACCCCCAAACCCAAATCTAAGATAATACGGATTTGGATTAGTCCACGCCCTACGGGTGACGACATAACTCAGTTTCCGTATACAATTCACGGGAAACCAAACACAAAACAAACACCCACGACACGAAATGACCATCTGGAGAAGGAGAAAGTTGCTACAGCCATGCAGTAGCGTAATTAACTGCAGGGGCTTGCGCCTGCAGGGAAGAGTGTCCCCACAATCAAAAACCCCTCAAGCGAGGGGGAATCTGACGAAGTCTGCTACATTGGACGCATCCGTTTAAACCTTCGATATATGGCGCCATACATCAGCTTGGCACCTTCGGAGAGGTGGACGGATAGCACCCATTAGCATCTGCCCCGAATATCAAGCGGGACGTTCATGTCCTGGCCGCCGTTCGGAGGGGAACATTCCCTAAAGGTCGTTCAGTGAGAACAAGGATTGTGTGTGCCAGGAAATAGTGTCGTAGTTTCCTGGATGTGATGACAAGCGCGAGGACTATTTTTTCCTATGGCCGGGTATCTGGTTTCCGCGTCCTTGAAGACATGGCTCACATAGTAGACCGGTTTCTGCGTTCCTTCGAACTCTCTGATGAGCACTGAGCTCGCGTCTTAGTCGGAGACGGCCAGATATAGTAATAGCTCGTCGCCTTCGACTTGTCTGGTAAGAAGTGGTGGGGTCGCGAGGTGTGCCTTGAGTTGTTCTAAAACGTCTTGGCATTCTTCGGACCATTCAAACCTGGGGATTTTCCTTAGGGCTCTGAAGAAAGAGAGGCATTTTTCCTCAAATCTGGACATAAAGCGACTTAAGGCGGCCACCCTTCCGGTGTGTCGCATGATATCGACATTGCTTTTGGGCGCCGCCATGTTGATGATGGTGCCGATCTTCTCTGGGTTCACCTTGATTCCTCGGTATGTAACCATGAATCCAAGAAATTTTCCGCTTGTGACGTCGAACGCACATTTAGCTGGATTCAGATTCATCTTGTCATTTCGCAGGACGTCGAATGTTTCGGTAAGGTCTATTGTATGTCCGGCCGATGAGGCGGATTTCATGAGCATGTCATCGACGTAGACTTCCATATTTTTCCTAATTTTTGGTCTGAATAGTTTGTTGACCAGTCGCTGGTACATGGCTCCGGCGTTCTTGAGTCCGAAGGGCATTACCCTGTAGCAGTATACTCCTTAATCCATGGTAAAGGCTGTCAGCTCTTCGTCGGCCGAGTTCATTCGGATCTGATTATAACCGGAGAAGGCATCCATGAAGCTTAGTAATTCATGACCGGCTAAGCTGTCTACTAGCTGATCTATCCGGGGAAGCTTGTTTTTGGGGCAAGCCTTGTTCAGGTCCGTGAAATCGACGCACAAGCGCCATTTCCCGTTCGCTTTCTTGACCATAATCACGTTCGCTAGCCAATCCGAGTAGTCTAGATTCCTGATGAAGTCGGCAGTGAGCAATCGGTCCACTTCCTCCTCTATCGCCCTTTGCTTTATTGGTACGAAACTTCTCTTTTTTTGTCGGATTGGCTTGGCTTTCGGGTCGACCCCAAGCTTGTGGAAGATCACCTTGGGATCGATTCCGGGTCCGCCGGCGTCCAGGAGAACACATCCGAGTTGTTCCGGAGGAACCGGATCAGGTCTTCGCGAACGCTCCCTGTCAAGAGAGAGCCCATCTGGACAGTCCGACGGTCGACCCCTTCTATGAGGGGAACTTCCGCTAACGCTTCCACCAGTGCGCCGAGGATTTCCTTTCGGTCGTCACGTGTGTCTAAGGTCTCTTGAGGATCATGCGTATCTTCAAAATCGTCGCCCTGCTCCCCGGCGGGAGATGCTGAGGTGAGGCAGATCATGGCAGTCTGTTGGTCTCCATAGGCACAGCATATTCCCCTGTTATCTAAAGAGAATTTAAGCCCGAGGTGGTAAGTTGAGATCTGAGCCCGGAGGGCGTTTAAGGTAGGGCGCCCCAGGAGAATGTTATAGGACGACGAAATCTTGGCAATGAGGAAGTTCACCGATATGGTTCACGTTTTGCATGCATCTCTAATGTTGAGGAGGAGGGTGATCGAACCCTCGGCCGGGATGAAATGGTTGGTGAACCCGGAGAGGACATGAGAGATCGGTTGGAGATCGTAGGGGCCTAATCCCATACGCTGGAAACAGTCGTAGAACATAATATCCGCTGAGCTCCCTGAATCGACCAATATTCTCCGGACCTCGTAACTGTGAACTCGAGTTGCTATCACAAGGGGGTTATTGTGTGGGGGTGGTATGCCGTGAAGGTCTTCATCGGTGAAGGTGATCAGGTCATCCTTCCTGTGCTTCTTATAGGGCAGATCATTTATGGCCATGACTGGTATGGGGCGGCGGTCCCCCTCACTGTCTAGAGTCGGATGCATTGAAATGATCATGATCTGTCCGATTGTTAACTCCCCGGGAAAGGGTTGGTCTTTTTGCTCTTGTTCCGCCTTCCGCTTGTCTCATAGGTATTTCACTAGATGTCCAGAGCAGATCAGTTCCTCAATATAGTCATGGAGTTGCTTACAACTCTCGGTCGGGTAAGCACAATACGGTCCCCAGAGCCGCTTGCTCGCCTTTTGGGTTGCCGGCGGGAGCTTGAAAAACCTCTCGCCTTTAGCCTTCTTTATCAGTTCTGTCTGGGAGATGTTCAGAGGAGTGTACTGATGGAATCTCGGGAAATAGGGTTTTGGACGATCGACTTTCTTTTTGTCCTCTCTGTCCTATTTTTTTCGGTCTGCTTGATCACCCCGTGGCAGGTTGGCATTCACCTTCGATTCGAGTTGAATCTCTCGCTCGGTCTACGCTTTTACTTCGGCCATGGTCCTAGATTGCGCCAATGCAAAAGAGCGGAGCCACTCTTTGTGCCTAAGACCTAACCTCAGGGCGGTGATAACCGTTTCGTCACGATTCTCGTGAACCTCTAGAAGGGCGTTGTAGAAGCGGGTGACGTACCCTTTAAAGGATTCCTTGTCTCCACTCTTGATGGTAAACAGATAGTCGACCGTCTTTTTTTGTCGATGGTTACCGATGAAATGACTGAGGAATTGGGTCGCCAACTCATCAAAGGTCGAGATCGAGCACGTCGCGAGCACTCGGAACCAATCTCTGCCAGCCCGGATGAGGGTGGTAGGGAAGTGATCAGTCGAAAATACTGCATATTTTAACCGGCAATTTCCTTAACATCTGCATACATATAGGAGAGTACGGTATTCATAATTCACATATTAGCTAATTGGTCGCAAAATAGCAAAATACATGTATTCGACCTTTAAACCGGAAATTCTAGGGAAATTAACCGCATTGCATTACATAGCATATTTTCTATATCTTGCAACCCCTATTTTGAAGTCTATGCAGGAAACGAGATACATCGCTCGACCATTACATCGCTCGACCATTACAATTGCTCGTAAACTCATTGAAAGCAAATCTGGTATCAACATAGAAGGGCTACTGCAATTCTTAACATCAAAGAATAATCTATACAGCAGTACAAAGCAACTGCAGAAAGCACAATTCCCGAGGCCACCAAGGCGCGGCGGAAGCGCGGCCCAAAGCCACCTCACGCGGCGGATCCGCGGCTGAACCTGGGACTGAGCTCCTCAAACTTCACCACAACTCCTGTGCTAGTACCCTCAGCTCAAAAATACATACAAAAGTCCAGAAGAGTCCAGACACTTCCACCAGATCATCAAGCTCCTAAACTAGCCTAGAACTTCTAGAACTTTCCTAAACCCTTGCCTAAACCCTAAGCTAAACCCCAACAACTTGTCAACAAACTTTGGGAGGGAAAGTCTAATTCAAACCTAGACCTAGTTCTATAAATAGGACCCTAGGCTCTCTCATTGAACATCTTAGAAATCTTGAAAAAATCAAGAAACCCTAGAGAGTGATAGATTCAACCCATTTTAGTTTAGCCATTCTCTTTCTCCATCTTCTTCTTCCTCAAGATTAGTGAGAAATCTTGTAGGAAACCCTAACCCTAATTCCACTCCAAATCCAACATCTTGAGTACCAAATCAAGCGAGAAGTCTTCAACCTCTTAGGAGCCGAGCCGATCTTCCATCGGGCAAGTGATCTAAGTGATCCGCGATCCACGGAGACGAGCGAAGCCAAGTCGACAATCGAGTTCCTCCTCTTGTAGTTTCTTGAGTGATTGTAACGGAATTGTTGATATATATAAAAGGTGAAATTCGTTAATCTTGCTTGCTTTTAAAATTCCGCATCATGTTATCTTTACTGTTCTTGAATATTGTCTATGTGGTGATGCGCGAGTAAAAACTCCGCTCGTTAAGGAGTCGAGAAGATCTTTAGTATGATGATGTAGCAAATTTGTAATAAATTCTTGAATCCCACGAGATTGTAAACCCTAGCTATTTCAAGAATCGACAACCCAATTCGATTCGATGCTTTCTTGATCAACATCGTTCGAGATTGGGGTGATCCGATCGATTCTTGAAATTACTAGAGGCTAGAATATAAATGGTATCCTCGAAAGAGTAAGGGTTAAGAGATGAATCTTAAATTTCATCAAGAAAACCCTAATTCTCGTCGATAACCATTGATCTAGCATCAATTCCTCGAAGCACAAGAATATGAAATATTGTAGACTACAACACATATAAAGATCCTATCGATTCCTACGAGCCTCTTTATCAGTTTGGATTGTCGTTTGGAAAATTCTATTAAAACCGATTCTTGTTGTTTATAGTTCTTGATTCTTTAGAAAAGATTAGTGACACACGAATACAAATCAATCAATTGAATCGTGTTTTCTCTTATAGTTGATTAACATTTCATTTCAAACAAATAAAAGTAAAAACGAATCTCGAGATCCCTGAGGACGATCCGCACTCATTCATTAACTTCAACTGACACCGTTGTTTGATTGCGGTCAAATATTTTTGGTTGTGATTTCTTTACTATTTGATTCTATAAACACATCCACGAAAATAATCAGACCAAAATGGCGCCGTTGCCGGGGATCGCGCGTTAATTCGTTTACATTTTATAGTTTGAAGTGAAAGAATTATTACGTTTCATTTCTTGAATTCAAAATTCGTACAAACTCTTATACGTGTGTTGTGAATTGATTGCAAGGTGATCTGGAGCAATCTGAGCTGTGGAAAAATTATTTAGGATATACCAGAGAGCTGGAGATAGCAAAAGGAAGCATCTGTTGAAAATTGGTACAGTGAACTAAACATCTGACCGCGGAAGCGCGGCCTGAGCTCAGTATTTGCGGCGGAAGCGCCGCAGTATAGGGTGATCTCTGTATCATCTTTCTTCAGGTGATTTCTCTCTCTCTCCTCTCTCCCTTTTTAGCTCCAACTAATCCTTTCTGCAGGATTCTTTGCAAACAATAGCTGCGCCGCAAAAGCAAATTAAAATTGTGCGTGATTTTTGTTTTCTTGGTTGTTTTGCATTGCTAATACGGAAAATTAAGGGGCACGGCCAAATCCAAATTAGGTGGGGATTTCATTACCCTTCCTAGGCCCCGAAAACCACCAAACTTGCATCCGCATTTACCCCCATTAACTAAAAGAAATCTAGAGATGACTCTAAGGACTGTCGCGCTCATTTAGGACAAGAGAGGGCCGTGGGTAATTCATTGCTTATCCGCGTTTTTCTGTGGTGCCTAAGGCGAGTGTGTCTAAGGCTAGTGGTTATTAATTAGGTCCACTGTAGTGGTGGTTCCTTCCCACTTACCTGGCACTCATCCGGCCACAGGGGGACAAAGAGGCAGTGAAGGATTGATCCCGCGACTTGTCTTTTGGCAGTTAGGAGCGGTCTAGAGCCGGACCTAGGTGACCATTAGATTCTAGGGTTTGTGTTGCTGCATTTGGTTGTCGCATCATTTTTTTTCAAAATCCTTCTCTTTTCAAAAGCAAACACCGCATTCATTTTACCCCTAATTATAAGCCAACGCTGCCACTTGTACTAACCCTTTTTAGTACAAGATAGGCTGGACACGGGATTCTAGTGCCCGTTTAGTCCGCGTACCTTTTATCGACTCCGAAGTCGATAATTCTTCATTTACCTTTTCTTTACCTACTACCATACCCACACTGATGGATCCGAATCCATCCAACTTCTTTAACCCAAATCTGCCACCGTCCGTTGGTGCGCAGAATCCTCCACACATTTCTCTTCAGGAAAGATGCTATCCACTTAGAGGTCCTCTTTCGACCTGCTTATCCACACCACCAGCAAACGGGGATAACTTTGAAATAAAGCCCCAGTATATCAACCTTCTACCTAAGTATCACGGACTCGAGACCGAGGACGCTTACGTTTTCATTACCAAATTTAAAAACGTATGCGCTATGATGGGTACGTCTCAACTTTCTGTGGATGCGATGCGTCTACGACTTCTTCCTTTTACCTTGTGCGACATAGCCGAGAAGTGGCTATATAACACCACCGCACAATCCATCACAAATTGGGAAGAATTCGTCGCTGCATTCCTAAAGAAATTTTACCCAGTCCAGAAGACGGCTCGAATTCGTAGCGAGTTAAACCAATTTGCCCAGCTCCCTACCGAACCATTTTCAAAGTACTTTGAACGTTTCAAGGATTTAATGGTTCAATGTCCTCATCACGGCATCCCGAGATGGGAGTTGTGCCGAATCATCTATGAGGGCAGTAACCCTAGCACGAAACAAAGCCTTGAGAATATGTGTCAGGGTACATTTATGACTAAAGACGATGGGGAAGCCTGGCGATACTTAGAAGAGTTCGCTGAAAAATCACTAATTTGGGAGAGTGGAACCCAACCATTGAATAGGGGTGGCATACACCAAGTAGATGTGTCCATAGGTGTTCGAGCTGAAATGGCAGCAATGCAAAAGAAGCTCGACGCTATGGAACACAAATTTGCAGCAGCCTCCCTAAACCCGGTATCACTCCCCAAAACTGTTTGTGGGTGCTGTTCTGATCCGTCTCACTTGACGGAAGAATGTCCGTTTCAAGGTCGTGAGCATACCAATGCCACATTTCAAAGACCTCGAAACGATTCTTTTTCTTCCACATATAATCAGGGTTGGAGGAATCACCCTAATTTTGCTTGGAACCAATCACAATCACAAAACACGGTTCCAAACCAAAACAATTTTCAAAGGGTCCCTCCACCACAACAGCAGCCACAACTTCAACTCACTCAGCACCCCTTTCAAGCACATAATTTTCAAAATCAGGTCAACACACCTGCACTGTCTAGTCCTTTACAGTTGACCGGAACTGATGAATCCTCTTCTTTTGCACAATACATGAATTTGATCTTATCAAATATCATGCAAGTTTCGGCTGAAGTGAAATCTTCCGTCGATGACATGAAGAAAAACTCTGCGTCCCAAAACGAGAGTATTAAATCGATGGAAGAAGAAATTGCACGATTAAAAGCCGAACTGAGTGCAAGAGAGAAAGGGAAACTTCCAGCTCAATCCTTGCCCAATCCTGGTTATTCACATCATGTGAATGCAATCACCACATTGAGATCTGGAAGAGTGCTTGACAATCATGTTGGGGAAGAAATTGATAATACTGAAAATCATATCAACACCCCGGCTGAGACCTTTCCACACACACACACTTCTGACCCCAGTTCTTCTACCCCACCATCTTCTTCCGAGCCTATTCTCCATTTCCCAAAAGGCTCTCCATTACAGCCCACCTCTTTTACCCCTCCTCGGACGATTCCCACTTCTATTCAGGGATCGGTTCCACACACACTTCCTTCTCCCATGGACCCAGCGCTAATTGCTAAAGCACCTTACCCGAATCGGTTAAGGGCTAACACACTAAGTCCACAGATGGAGAAGATCACTGAGATGTTTAAACAGGTTAACATCAATATCCCTCTTCTAGATGCTATCCAGCAAGTACCTGCATACGCAAAAGTTCTTAAAGATTTTTGCACTAGAAAGAGGAAGAAACAAATGCCCAAGAAGATATTCATGGCAAAAACTGTAGAAACGGCTTTCCCCCAGCAATTACCGAGGAAACGTAAGGATCCTGGATATCCTACTATTTCCATCTCTATTGGGGAGAAACACATTAACCGTGCTCTACTAGATCTTGGAGCAAATGTTAACCTGCTTCCTTTCTCAGTTTATGAGCAGTTAGGAATCGGAGAGTTGAAACCATCTCCATGCACTTTACAGATGGCTGACCGATCAATCACCAGACCTAGGGGTGAACTAGAGGATGTGTTAATAAAAATCGGGGAATTTATTTTCCCTGTAGACTTTATTGTAATTGATACACAGCCTGTAGCTAACTCACGGAATCAAATTCCGGTGATTTTAGGTCGCCCCTTTTTGGCCACTTCCAATGCTATTATCAACTGTCGTAATGGTTCTATGACCCTATCTTTCGGGAATAGGTCAATAGAGCTGAACATTTACAAGTTGGGAAGTGTACCCTCTGAACCTACTGCTCAGATATGTTCTGTCGACTTAATGGATGTCGACAGCAGCGAAGTTGATGATCCTCCTGATACCGATCTTGACTCTTTTTATACGTTGTTGTTTGACCCAATTATGTATCATACACATACGGAATCTTCCACCAAGATGTCCGGGTCAACAACTAACACTGATTATGAACTGCTTTTAGAGTCTGAAGATCACCCCGCACATTGTGATGACATTATTCTTCGGGGTATAGATGAAACTTTTGAGGAGATCTTCGCTGATGAACTCGCATTTTTAAATAACACGGGTGTTGAGACGAATCATGTCCAAATCAATGGAATTGAACCTCCACCCCTTCTTCTGAAATATAAAAAGAATGCGAGTTATCCATCACATTCACTGCTTCGTCTCTCCAAAATGAGACGCACACACATTCTATTCCATCACTTAATTTTTCCCCACTTCTTTTTCCACCAACCCGAGCACTGCATTGATAAAATTTTCGAATGGTTGGTGTTAACTTTCGGTCTTTGTAAAGCTTGGCATCGACCACTGATTTTTGACCCCCACTTATGATTTTAAAAGATTAACATTGCATAACTCAAGTTTGGGGGGGTATGTTTTTCTGGCTCTTAAAAAGAAATTTTTACAAAATTTTGAGCCAAAAATAAGTTTGGGGGAGGGTCTTCACTTATATATTTTGCCCCCACTAATAATTCCTCCCAGATTTACAGATTTTTGTAGGTATAACTGTCGGCAACAGTGAGGACACTGTTGAAAACAAGTTTGGGGGAGGTTTGTGCTTATTTTCGCATCATTTGCATATCATCTGCATAAGCACAAAACAATTCTTTTAAAAATCTATAAAAATTGAAAAATTTTCAAAACCCATAAAAATTTAAAAATTTTCAAATATAAAAATAATTTTAATATTTACACTTTTTGTATATAAATAAGATAATGAAAGTTTAGACAGTGAACAATTACATCCATGAGATTGGAAAAATTTTAGAAAACCAAGAAAATTAGAAGTTTTCTTATACGAACTAGTAATAAGTAGTTATGAGCCGTTGTCCCAAGGGTTAGTAAGATGAAGGACGTCACTAATCTGAGGATAAAAATAAGTCTGAAAAATAGTTTCTATTCTGGAAGCCAAACATTTTGAACGTTGCTACCCTGCTATTCGCACTTACACACATCTTGAAGCCTGGGATAGTAGAGGATACCTTGAAATGCTCTTGTCTTAAAGCCAAAAGTATGAAAAGAAAAATAGTATTTTAGAAAATGGTGAGAAAAATGGACACTGGTTTTGTTATCACCAAGGGTAAGAAAAATATATAGCAAAAGGGTGCTTCTTCACCTAGTGCCCCAAGGTCAACTGGTCTGGGAGTCACTGCTATGCCTGAGGTGGTGCAAGATTAGGAAAATACACCAAGTTAGCGAGCACATCAGTAATCGGTCGGTTAGTACCTCAAGAAGTATTAACGGTCGCATGAAAGTGTGTAAGCAATCTCGTTTGCCAAGAAGTACTGAGGTCGATGGGCAAGGGTATGATAGCTTGAATTGAATTCTCCGGGTGTAGGGATGTCTTTACACACACGCAGGGTTATATGATCGATGTTTTGAATAAAGATAGGAATGAAGAATAAGACGATGTTTTATTGAGGGAGGACGTGATTTCTAACATCTTTTCATGACCATTAAGATAGGGCTCATGACAACCGAAAAGCTAGCTTAGTTGGAAACCCTAATTTTCAAAGTCTTTCTTTTACAATTCTTGTCTTTAAATATAATGTTCATGATCTTGCTTTTATTTTTGGATTTTGTGGGTGCAATCCGCTGAAAACCCTCAGGAGACAACACTCCTCCTACTAGGGACACCTAGAGGTTTAAAGGCTTGTTGCACATGCTCAGTGCAATCGTGTTGCCTACGAAAGTGTGCTAGTTAGTTTTTCTCTTTCTTTGTTTTCTCCTTCTCTTTTTAATAAAACATTCTCTCGAGACGATCGAAATTAAGTTTGGGGGTATTTGATCAGTCGAAAATACTGCATATTTTAACCGGCAATTTCCTTAACATCTGCATACATATAGGAGAGTACGGTATTCATAATTCACATATTAGCTAATTGGTCGCAAAATAGCAAAATACATGTATTCGACCTTTAAACCGGAAATTCTAGGGAAATTAACCGCATTGCATTACATAGCATATTTTCTATATCTTGCAACCCCTATTTTGAAGTCTATGCAGGAAACGAGATACATCGCTCGACCATTACATCGCTCGACCATTACAATTGCTCGTAAACTCATTGAAAGCAAATCTGGTATCAACATAGAAGGGCTACTGCAATTCTTAACATCAAAGAATAATCTATACAGCAGTACAAAGCAACTGCAGAAAGCACAATTCCCGAGGCCACCAAGGCGCGGCGGAAGCGCGGCCCAAAGCCACCTCACGCGGCGGATCCGCGGCTGAACCTGGGACTGAGCTCCTCAAACTTCACCACAACTCCTGTGCTAGTACCCTCAGCTCAAAAATACATACAAAAGTCCAGAAGAGTCCAGACACTTCCACCAGATCATCAAGCTCCTAAACTAGCCTAGAACTTCTAGAACTTTCCTAAACCCTTGCCTAAACCCTAAGCTAAACCCCAACAACTTGTCAACAAACTTTGGGAGGGAAAGTCTAATTCAAACCTAGACCTAGTTCTATAAATAGGACCCTAGGCTCTCTCATTGAACATCTTAGAAATCTTGAAAAAATCAAGAAACCCTAGAGAGTGATAGATTCAACCCATTTTAGTTTAGCCATTCTCTTTCTCCATCTTCTTCTTCCTCAAGATTAGTGAGAAATCTTGTAGGAAACCCTAACCCTAATTCCACTCCAAATCCAACATCTTGAGTACCAAATCAAGCGAGAAGTCTTCAACCTCTTAGGAGCCGAGCCGATCTTCCATCGGGCAAGTGATCTAAGTGATCCGCGATCCACGGAGACGAGCGAAGCCAAGTCGACAATCGAGTTCCTCCTCTTGTAGTTTCTTGAGTGATTGTAACGGAATTGTTGATATATATAAAAGGTGAAATTCGTTAATCTTGCTTGCTTTTAAAATTCCGCATCATGTTATCTTTACTGTTCTTGAATATTGTCTATGTGGTGATGCGCGAGTAAAAACTCCGCTCGTTAAGGAGTCGAGAAGATCTTTAGTATGATGATGTAGCAAATTTGTAATAAATTCTTGAATCCCACGAGATTGTAAACCCTAGCTATTTCAAGAATCGACAACCCAATTCGATTCGATGCTTTCTTGATCAACATCGTTCGAGATTGGGGTGATCCGATCGATTCTTGAAATTACTAGAGGCTAGAATATAAATGGTATCCTCGAAAGAGTAAGGGTTAAGAGATGAATCTTAAATTTCATCAAGAAAACCCTAATTCTCGTCGATAACCATTGATCTAGCATCAATTCCTCGAAGCACAAGAATATGAAATATTGTAGACTACAACACATATAAAGATCCTATCGATTCCTACGAGCCTCTTTATCAGTTTGGATTGTCGTTTGGAAAATTCTATTGAAACCGATTCTTGTTGTTTATAGTTCTTGATTCTTTAGAAAAGATTAGTGACACACGAATACAAATCAATCAATTGAATCGTGTTTTCTCTTATAGTTGATTAACATTTCATTTCAAACAAATAAAAGTAAAAACGAATCTCGAGATCCCTGAGGACGATCCGCACTCATTCATTAACTTCAACTGACACCGTTGTTTGATTGCGGTCAAATATTTTTGGTTGTGATTTCTTTACTATTTGATTCTATAAACACATCCACGAAAATAATCAGATCAGGAAGGCTCGGCATTGAGCCGCGTCTGAGTTGTCTTGGAAACTCATGCCTGCTGTAAACGCGTCTAAGTGGTCCTTCGAGTCGGACTTCCCATCGAAGAGGGCCACTTTAGACGGTTTGTTCCTGGACGAGACACGCTCAGCTAGTAGCTGTTCGGTAAAGGGCCTTATGAGTGAGTCAGCGGAGTACTTCGCGCCTTCGCCAGCCGTACGGTCATCTTATCGTATGTCTGTGATTTTCCTTTCGAGGGCCTCTATTCGTTGTTGGTACCCCGAAGAATTTTCACAGTCGGAGCGCCTGCTACCTCCGCTTCTGGCTTGCGCGATAGAGCGGCTTCGGTTTCGCTCTATCACATTTCTTAAATCTTTGGAGTGGACCCTTCGTGGATAGCCTCGGCACTCGCCGTATGCATAACCTTGATGAAAGTGGCGGCGCGGGTCTAGCCTGGAATCAGGCGATTTGACCGACACTTCCTCAGGGGGCGAGAAAGCACGGTGCGCGTTTAAGTGATAGCCCGGTCTCCCCTGTGATCGGGGTGTAGAGCTATCCGGCGCCCAACGGGTCATGGAATCATTTCCCGCATGCAGGCAATGACTGCCGGAACCGGCACGCCGATGTTTGGCCACATCAAAATGAGCGCGAGTGAGGTTGAGAACCTGAGTGTGCCCTTCCGTTTCCCTGAGCATGTCGTCACCCCGGAGAGGGGATGCTACGGTTTGGCGGGCATGGCCGGCCGTTTGGACACGGGAGAGCGCATCCACTATCCCCGTGAGCCTGTCGATTCGAGCAGATAAGACGTTGATAACGTTAAGAGGGGGAGTAGGGCCGTTTCCGCCCTCGTTGTGGAGGAAGGGACGGCTCGTGCTGGGATCGTCGCGGTTGTCGCTTTTTATTGAATCGGAGGCGGAAGATCAACTTTTTGGGTGGAGAAAAAAAGATTCCCACAGACGGCGCCAACTGATGGAGGTCTGAATCTCCCTCAGATATTATCCTCCGTCAATCTTGCCACAAGCGGTTCTGAACGGTTGTGATTGAGAGTGAGAATTGAACGTGTAGATCTTAATGGGTTGTCGGATGCTGTTGACGCCGGGCTACCTGCAAGGGAAGTCCCGTGGTGGGAAACCACTGTAGGACCCTCCGACGATCAAGTAAGTACCGAGGATGAGGTGAACCGGTGCGAGATTCTCATCGTCCGTTACGCCTCCGCGTCACGTTCGCGTCGATGGTGGGACACGCCTATTAATGGGAGGATGCGCTCATTAATGGCGAGATACGCTAGCGCGAGATGCGAGTCGTGTAGCGGTGGAGATCTCATCGTGGCGAGACACACGGAGCCGTTACGGGGGCGCTTGAGCTCCGTGCTCTCGGTTGAACAGGAAGGCCGAGGAAGCTCAACTCGGTGGATAGCTCGAAGACCGAGAAAGCTCAGCTGTAGGATTGCTCGGAGGTGAACTGTCGGCTGGTTGCTTGGAGAATAGGGATGGTACTCCGAAGAGGTCTCCAAAAGGTCGGATGCAACCTCGGAGACGAGGTGCCGAAGAATGTCTTCAATGCATCATACTTATTCTAGCTCCATAGCCCTAGGAGTCTACCGGGCTTACGTGGATGACACGTCACCCGCTACGTGTCGTGATATGGGGAATACTCGTTTATGAGCCTCATCGGTTCCTATTGTGCTCAACTCAACCATATAGTATGTAGATGGTTATAGTTAAAATGATATCTTTATCTTACAAAATTTCATAACCTATTTATGAGGGTATTTGATGGTGCTCAATATTGGCGATCTCCAAGATCAGGACACGTGGCAGATGATGTGTCCTAAAACTCATAAGAAAGGGCCCACATGGGCCGACCAGGCCACCCCTGTACCCGGCCTGCAAGAATAAGCTGGCTCTCCTCAGAGCCCCCTGGAAATTGACCTCCTCGGCCTCCCAGCTCGCCCCGAGCTGCCACAGGACCAAGATTCCTCGGCCCTCTCGCTCGTCCTCGAGCTCCCCAGCCGAGGCCATCTTCCTCGGTCCTCCGACCAACCAACTCCACCACTCACAGGCGTAACCGCCGCTCCGCGAATCTCGCCATGCATAGATTCTCCGTCGGCAACATCCCACGTTCCACGCCATCATGATCCCCATTAACGGGTGATCCGCTCTTTACGCGGGCGTGACGTCGGGAGCGTAACTGCAGGCGAGATTCTCGCGCCTACTGCTGCGTGCTGCCGCCACTATATAAACCCCCATCACAGAGGGGTCAGGTAAGCCATTTTTACTCCACTTAGCCATTACTCTGCTCGGATCTCGTGCTAACTTGATCGTCGGAGGGTCCTCGGTGGTACCAAACCACCCCGGGACTTCCTTGCAGGTACACGGCGCTGAACTCCTTAAACCACCAATCTCCTCAAAACCCATTGAGACCCACACGCAATGGGAGATAACCTCCAAGATCCACTGGGAGATCGAAGGAAGACAACATCTGAAGGAGACCCAAAAAGGACCTCCATCAGTTGGCGCCGTCTATGGGAGACTAAACTCCACAAAAATCAAAATTAGCCTTCCGATCTCCATCCACATGGCAAGCGACCACCCTGAAAATCCAGGTACCTGCCGCCGCCTCCCCCTTACCGGAAGCGCGGATGAATCTCCCTCGGCGACCATCATCAACGCCCTCGCCAGCCGAATAGATCGGCTACAGTCCCTCGTGGAGGCGCTCGTCCGCGTCCAAACGGCCGGGCCAGGGCCCCAGATCGCCGCTCCTCCGCCTCCAGAAGGCTCTGCCCTCATCGGCACGGCTGACCACCGGCAGGCTACGACCCCTGGCCACAGATCTCATGGGCCGATACTCCCTGAGGCCCGCTGGGCGCCCCATGGCTCCACACTAAGATCCGACGCTAGAGCGCCTCGCCTCGAGCCTTTTCGCGACCCTTACCCCCATGAGGAGATGTCGGTCACCTCGCCTGTCCACTGGCATGATCGATACCCCCTCCCTCGACGGGGTCGCACAGAAGGGGCTCGCCACGACGGCTCGTGGGCCACCTCGCCCGGGGATCTGAGGAACCTCATCGAGAGGAACTGGGGCCGCGCCCAGACGCAGGTCTCCCACAGCAGAGGCCAGGGATCATAGGGCACCGAATCCTCGGGGTACCACGACCGACTTGATGCCCTCGAAAAGAAGATCGAGGGCATGCGCTGGGAAGGTCACCTCTCGAGCGACGGGGCTAAGTACGCCGCCGACTCGCTCACCAATCCGTTCACCGAGGGACTGCTCGCTGTCCACATCTCCTCGCGCAACAAGCCCCCGAAGGTCTCTCTGTTCGATGGGAAAACCGACCCGAAAGACCATTTGGATGCTTTCACCGCGGGGATGAGCTTCCAGGACCATTCCGACGCCGCCCAGTGCAGGGCCTTCCCAGCCACCCTCATCCGCTCTGGTCGGGACTGGTTCCGAGGACTCGAGCCTCGCTCAATCTCGACCTTTGAAGAGCTGGCTAGTCAGTTCCTCGGCTACTTCGTTGGGAACCGTCGGCAGAAGCGCACGGTCGACTACCTTTTCACAATTAAGAGCGGGGACAAAGAGACGTTCAAGGCTTACATCACCCGCTTCTACAACGCCCTCCTCGAGTTCCCCGAGCACCAGGACGAGACCGTCATCACGGCGCTCAGATCTGGTCTTAGGCACAAGGAGTGGTTGCGCTCCTTTGCATTGGCACAGCCCAAGACCATGGCCGAGGTCAAGGCGTGGACCGAGCGCGAGGTTCAGCTGGAGTCCGAGGTGAACGCGAACCTCCCCTGAGCAGAACGGTCTGACCAGAAGAAGAGGGCTCGGGAAGAGAGGGCGGAGCGTCAGCAGCCCTGTCACCCGAAGTTCCAGGAGTACACTTCGCTCAACGTCTCTTTCGCAGTGTTACTAGAGGAGGCCCAGGGCGAGGGGTTCTTCAAGTTCCCTCCAATCCCGCGTCAGGCCTCGAAGCGAACCCGAGGCCCTTATCGCGGTTTCCACCGGATGCTGGGCCACGCCACGGAGGATTGTAAGTAACTCCGGGACTACATCGAGGAGCTCATCCGATTGGGGCACCTCGCCGCCTACTTGAGGGACAAACGACAGGCTGACCGCGAGCAGGAGCAGCGCCCCCTCCCGCCGAGCTGACCATCGGCCAGATCATGCTCGTTTCGGCAGATGACCAGTCCGGTGCTCATGGAGCCCCGTACCCGGTGCCGAGCACGGAGACCAACAAGCCTCCGAGGAGCTCGGGCCACGCTAATAAGGTCATCTATTAGCATGTACTTTTTTTAGAGTAATGTAAACTCTTCCTAGGGTCTGCTGTTAATTTAATAAAGATCAATGGAACATTGCGAAAAAGAAAGAAATGTCTCATTTATTCAAAAGGTATTATGGGCTCCTCAGCCATACATACAAAAAGAAAAAGAAAACTACAGCAACGGGGGAAGAGGGTGCAGAGAGCACTGCTCATGGTACTCGGTAAAGATCTCCGCCAGCCGAGGCCTCGCGAGATCCAACCCCAGCCCTCGATCCCCCCGCACGCGCTGACCCCGAGCCTCAGTTCGTAGCACTCACGGACGAGCGCCACTGAGCAAGCCAGCCGATTCACGGAGATCAGGCCGAAGCACCTCAGGGACCGCAGCTTGCCCACGGCCTCGTCATAGAGCTGCTCGGACAGGGGGTTGTAAAGCCCCGGCGACGCCCTCCAGATGGAGTACATCAGCCACTGCAACAGGTAGGAGCGCCGGGGGAGCAGCCGGCCGAAGTGGTCTTCGATGCTCCCATGGACCAACTGCACCGTGTCCTCGGTGCAGTTCTGGTCATAGAGGTATACGTCTTCAAAGTGGATGATATCGGGGATGGTAAAGGGGAAGTCTTGCATTCTCAACGATCTGTTTATGAAGAAAGGAAGGACCTGTGCTCCCCCAGCTTTATATGGCCCACTGCGCCCCAACGGAACTCAATAGTCGCCCGCTTTCGCTCAAAAAGTCGCTGCCATGCGGCGATCATTGAGCCTTCTCTGGAGGAATCGAAACGACGCGACTCTGGCGCTTCGCCTCCCCCCACATTCACTGCGCATACTATGCGCACGTTCGCCGCGACCGTTCCTGTTCCCCATACCTGCAACTGGATGGTCGGGCGAAACCTCATGAAGAATCAGCCGAGCAGCTACCCTGCTCGGCTATCCTTGACCGGGGGCTTCCCCACTCGCAACGCCAGGGATCAAAGCCCTCGCCAAGAGGCAACCGCGCAGCTTCACTACCCGGCTATCCTTAGCAGGCTTCTTACAGCCCTTCCAACGCTAAGGATCGAAGTCCTCCGTAGAGGCAGCCGAGCGGCTACCCTGCTCGGCTATCCCTGGCCGGTGGCTTCCCCACTCGCAACGCTTGGGATAAAAGCCCTCGCCAAGAGGCAACCGCGCAGTTTCACTGCCCGGCTATCCTTAGCAGGCTTCTTACAGCCCCTCCAACGCTAAGGATCAAAGTCCTCCGTAGAGGCAGTCGAGGGGCTTCCCTGCTCGGCTATCCCTGGCCAGTAGCTTCCCTACTCGCAATGCCAGAGATCAAAGACCTCGCCAAGAGGCTACCGCGCAGCTTCACTGCCTGGTTATCCTTAGCAGGCCTCCTTCGACCCCTCCGACGCTAAGGATCCAAGTCCTCCTTAGAGGCAGCTCAGCAGCTACCCTGCTTGGCTATCCCCGGCTGGTAGCTTCCTACCACGACCGACAAGGATCAAAATCCCTCCCAGAGGCAGTCGGGCCCGACCCTCGCTCGTCTATCCTTCACCACAAAAGCCCTCTCCAAGAGGCACCGGGCAGTAACCCTGCCCGGCCAAGGGTCCTTGGTAGGCTTCTTACAGCCCCTCCCGCGCTAAGGACCAAAGTCCTCCCAGAGGCAGTCGAGCCCTTGCTCGGCTATCCCAGGCTGGTAGCTTCCTACCATTACCGACAGGGATCAAAGTCCTCGCCAAGAGGCACTGGGCAGTAACCCTGCTCGGTCCCCGTCGTGAAGGATCAAAGCCCTCGCAAGAGGTAATCGAGCGGCTACCTTGCTCGGCCATCTCCGGCTGATAGCTCCCTACCCATGACGCCAGGGGTCAAAGCCCTCGCAAGAGGCATCCGAGCGGCTACCCCGCTCGGTCATCCCAGGCTGGTAGTTTCCTACCCACGACGCCAGAGATCAAAGCCCTCGCCAAGAGGAACCGCACAGCTTTACTGCCCGGCCATCCTTATTGGGCTTCTGTTCAGTTGATAAAACTGCACATTTGTTATTACATTTTTCCTACTATTTCTATATTAAAAAAGGTCTTTATTATAATATATCATACATATGAGGGTTTATCTGTAAAAATACTATTTTCCATGTGTTGATATATTATAATAAGCATTTGGTAGGAAAATGTATGCAAATAATATCATTGACCAAATCTTAACTCTACTAAATATTATTTGAGTTGTTGTGCAGAATTTTCAGGTCTAAAATCAAGGAAATCAAGTTGTTAAAGTAAACCTGCCTAATTAAGAAACAAAAACTTAGAAGTCAAGTCTGGCAGCAACTACGAGAAGATTTCCAAGCTCCAAAGCTTCCAGAGATCGCCAAATGTCACACAGATGAAGACCCAAAAATTTGATCAAGAGATCTTGACCATTGGCCGCGGATCCGCGGCCAAACCCCCCTGTTGGCCGCGGATCCGCGGCAGGGAAGGGGAGTTAGAGGATGCATTTTTTTGGGGTGAATCTTTATAGTTAGCTTCCATATTTGGAAGTATGAGTTCTGGCTTTGGGGCTATAAATAAAGACCGAGAGCCTCTTGGAAAAATGATCAAGCCGACGAGATCACGAAGTCCAAGACGGCTCACGCATCCAGGCTGATCATCAACTGTTCGTCTACCTCCTTAGAAGAGATCGAGAAGCAACTAGTAATTGTAATCATTTTCTAAGGAATCAAAGTGTAATGAATATTGTTGATTAATAAAGGTAGCTTTCTTTTTCTTATTCTATTTCTTCGTAGTTTAATTATGCATTTTCTCTCCATCTCTTTTTCTCCCAACATGCGCGAGCAATTCTCCGCTTGTTAGGGTTCGTAGGATTATGGTAGGCTAATGGATGATGAACATCCCTAAACCCTTTTTAAGTCCTATAAAGTTTATGAACTTTATCAAAAGAATCATTAACATCCTAATCGGGCGCGCTAACAATTCTTTGTTAGTTCCGACCGCGATTAGAGATTAGATTAATGATTGTTTTGGTAAAGGCTAGATATGAACGGAGTTCCGTGTCGAGATAAGGGTTAAGAGTGGGATTCCTTTTCCCTCCAGAAACCCTAATCTACATGTATCACCGTCGTTCTAGTTTTAAATCTATTAAAGGATAAAAAGGGTAACTTGTAATTAATCGTCCATAACTACTAAATCCTAACGAACCCTACAAGCCCTCTTATTATATTAACTATATCCTTAAAATAATCTAGATCTATATTTTTGCATTCTTTCTTAACGTAGATCTAGAAACCATTCTTCAAAATTCTTTATCCCTCCTCTCTTTCTCAACACATCTAAAGTAAGAGTAAAAGATTCAACGTTTCCCAGAGGACGACCCGTACTCACCTCGGTCTAGCTACGCGCGACACCGTTCTGATTGCGGTTACACTACAAAAACACTCTTTCGAACCAATCAAATGGCGCCGTTGCCGGGGATACGTGCGTAATTTTTTTATTCTTACTATTTGTGTTAAATTCTTATACGATCTATATCATAAATAAAACAAAACTACAAATTGTATATTTAACGATTATTGTGTGAATTTTGCGAGGGAATCTGAAGTCACAGACTTGAGTAAACAGGAGACAGATACATTCATTGAGATCCAAAGAAGTAGAGAAGGCCACAGAAAAAAATTCATCAATTGATCTCTCCCTCTTGCGGCGGAATCGCGGCCGGAAGTGCACATCGGCGGCGGAAGTGCGGCCAGTTAGGAGATCTAGGGCTTCAGTCTTCTCTGGTAAGATTCTAACCTCCTTCTCTCTCCTCTGAAATCCAATAAAATATCTTTTCTGCAGGATTCTTTGCAAAATATCGCCGCTCAAAAATCTTTTTGCAAAGTTTTGTTTTGCGGTTTGTTTTTGCATATTTTAATACAGATTTTTAAGGGGAAAGACCAAAATCTAGATTAGGTGGGGATTTCATCACCCTTCCTAAGCCCCACAAATCACAAACCGAGCATCTGCATCAACCCTACATTAATTTAAAAAAATATCTATACCAGACTCTAAGGACTGTCGCGCTTAATAAGGACAGAGGAAGGTCATGGGTAATCTATCGTTTATCCGCATTACTTTTGTGGTGTCTAGGAAAGTGTGTCTAAGGCGAGTGGTTACTTAATTAGGACCACTACTTTCGTAGTGGGGAGCCTCCCACTCACCTGGCACTTACCTGGCTACAAGGGTAGTAAAGAGGCGGTAGAGGATTGATTCTACGGCTTGTCCTTTGGAAGTCTAGGAGCGGTCTAGAGACTGGACCTAGGTAACCATAGTTCTAGGGTTGTTTGTGCATTTTTGTGTGATTTATCTAAATCCGTCATTTTTCAAAACAAAACAATTATTTTCTCCCCTTTTTACCCCTTCCCCATTCTTCTCTTCTTATAATGGGTGACCTAAACAGAAGAACACTTGCCAAGCTTTGCTGTCCACAACCAGATATCTCTTGTTTTCGTAATCCTTCGGTATACCGTCCGGCTCTTCCATGTCCTTAAGAGATCATATAGAACAAGCAGGAAGAAACAGTTGGCCACCTCAGTCTAGGTCTTATCAACCGTATCCTAATCCTATACCTGTTTCAATTGATACCCAGAGTGAGGAAGCCCCTAGACGAATGTCCATTGCTGAGCATATAGCTAGGGCTAGAGGCCAAAGTTTCAACCCGGACCAATATCAACCATCACCACCACTGTCCAGAGAAGAGTTTGATAGGCGGTTTGTGGCATATAAGATGTCTATTGAAAATAGCCAACCAACCAACCCATATCAATATTCTTCTTATCATAATATTGATCCTACTCCTACCCAAGTTTCGCAACCATTCTATTCCTATCAATCCAATCCGACTTTTCCACTTTCTCTAGACAGTTCTTCTAATCAGTCATTTGGGAGTTTTAATTATCCACAGGAATTTCAATCTTATACTGAAACCCCTTATCAACCCAAGACTAGTCTGGAGCAGACATTAGAAAAATTTCTGGAATTGTCGAACCAAATTAGGAAGGAAACAACAGAGTGGATGCAATCAAAGAATTTCAAACCTGCCCAAAAATTTTCAGTATATGATTCGGGCATAGGACAAAATGAGAATTTGGGTAGTGAGACAGAACTGTACACCCTTCATAATCAAACCTCCCCATTCCAAACTGAAATTCACAACTCCAGTTTCATAGATTCATCAAGTACACCAAATAGAATGTCTAATAAGTTGTGTGACTTTGTAGTGTTTGATTTACCCGACTGTGAAGGGTCCATTTCAAGTGAAACCATACCCAACCCTTGTGATCTCTACACCTCCACTCTTTAACCAAAACTGATTGAAAACCATACTTTTGATGCGGTGTTTGAGAATTTTAACCTTCACTTGAATGAGGTGATTGACGTTGGGGATATATTGATTGATGAACCCGAAATTTTGGATGATTTTGTCCCACCAATTTATCAAATCATTTCACTTCCTTGTGGTCATCATCTTGAGCCTTTAATTCTTCCCGAACCCCAAATATGTCTTGAAGTTGATGATAATGGTATACCCAAAGATCAGACCGAAATACAGCCTCCATCTTCCACATCTGGTTCAGCAACACTCGACACACCAATTTGTTTACCCATTTCACCTTCTACTTTCTCCGGTTTTTTTTCTGTTCCTATAGTTTCAGTGAGTTTTGATAAATCACAAAATTCAAGTTCAATAATACCAGAAATTCAACTTGATTTGGATATTTTTGAAAATGAGGTAGATGAGTTTTTCGAGTCCTCTACCTCAATGATTTTTGATGAATCAAGTACGATAAATTCTGGTACAAAACTCTTTGACAGCAAAATGTTCAATCACACCATTGATAAAAGTTTTGAAGAACTTTTTGCTGACGAACTTGAATTTTTAAACAATACGGATTTTGTGATTGATCAATCTCCACCTATAGAGGTTGAACCGTCGCCATTCCTTCTTCCTAATCATTCACATTCATCCTCATTCTTTCTTTTCTCTAATTTCAAACCCTTTCCAGACCACCTCTTATCCCTTCCCCATTTTTTCTTGACTCGATACAACACATTCTTCCACCAACCTATACGCTATACTGATAAAATCTTTGAATGGTTGGTGTTAACTTTTGGTCTTTGTAAATTCTTATTTTGACCAAATGACTCACCCCCTCTTAAAATGCTTCATATTGTCTAACTCATGTTTGAGGGGGGTATATTTTTGGCTCTTGAACATAACTTTTGTCCTCAAATTTGTGAGCCAAAAATAAGTTTGGGGGAGGATTTTCACTTTCATATATTCTTGCCCCCATTAATAATGTCCTCCCAAGCTTACATGTTTTTGTGATCCAGCAGATAGCAACAGTGAGGACACTGTTGAAAACAAGTTTGGGGGAGGATTTTCACTTTCATATATTCTTGCCCCCATTAATAATGTCCTCCCAAGCTTACATGTTTTTGTGATCCAGCAGATAGCAACAGTGAGGACACTGTTGAAAACAAGTTTGGGGGAGGTTTGTGCTTATTTACGCATCAATTTGCATCATACTTTGCATAAGCACAATATTTTCAAAAAAGAAAAAATTTAAAAAATAAAAAATAAATTTTTTTCTTTTATAACAAAAGAGTAGAAAGTGAAAAATTAAATCCAAAAGATAGGAATAGTTTAAGAAAACCAAGAAAATTAGAAGTTTTCTTAAACAAACTGGTAATAAGTAGTTATGAGCCGTTGTCCCAAGGGTTTGTAAGATGAAGGAAGTCACTAATCTGAGGATAAAAATAAGTCTGAAAAATAGTCCCTATTCTGGAAGCCAAACATTTGAATGTTGATACCCTACTATATGCACTTACACACGTCTTGAAACTCGGGATAGTAGAGAATACCTTGAAATGCTCTTGTCTAAAAGCCAAAGTATGAAGGAAATGAAAAAAATGAAGAAAATATAAAAATGGTGAAATGAAAAATGAACACTGATTTTGTTATCGCCAAGGCAGCAATAAAAAAATATAGCAAGGGTGCTTCATCACCTAGTGCCTTAGACCAACTGGTTTGGGAGTCACTGCTAAGCCTTAGGTGGTGCAAGACGAGGAAAATACTATCACCTAATCAGCAAGCACATGAGTAATCGGTCGGTTAGTACCTCAAGAAGTATTAACGGTCGCATGAAAATGTGTGAGCAAATTTAAATATTCATCAAGTTAAAAAGTACTGAGGTAGATGGACAAGAGTATGATAGCTTGAATTGAATTCTCCGAGTGTAGGGATGTTCTATTCACACACGTAGGGGTATATGATCGATGTTTGGATGAAAGGTAGGAATGAAGAATAAAGACGATGTTTTATTGAGGGATAATGTGATTTCTAACATCTTTTCATGACTATTAAGATATGGCTCATAACAACTGAAAAGCTAGTGTAGTTGGAAACTCTTATTTTCAAAGTCTTTCTTTTATGGTTCTTATCTTTATATGTAAATTTCACCATCTCTCTTTTATTATAGGATTTTGTGGGTGTAATCCGCTGAAAACCCTCAGGAGACAACACTCCTCCTACTAGGGACACCTAGAGGTTTAACGGCTTGTTGTACGTGCTCAGTGCAATCGTGTTTGCCTACGAAAGTGTGCTTAGTTTTCTCCTTTCTTTTTTCTCCTTCTCTTCAATAAACTAGTTTGCTCGGGATGATCAAAGATAAGTTTGGGGGTATTTGTTCAGTTGATAAAACTGCACATTTGTTATTACATTTTTCCTACTATTTCTATATTAAAAAAGGTCTTTATTATAATATATCATACATATGAGGGTTTATCTGTAAAAATACTATTTTCCATGTGTTGATATATTATAATAAGCATTTGGTAGGAAAATGTATGCAAATAATATCATTGACCAAATCTTAACTCTACTAAATATTATTTGAGTTGTTGTGCAGAATTTTCAGATCTAAAATCAAGGAAATCAAGTTGTTAAAGTAAACCTGCCTAATTAAGAAACAAAAACTTAGAAGTCAAGTCTGGCAGCAATTACGAGAAGATTTCCAAGTTCCAAAGCTTCCAGAGATCGCCAAATGTCACACAGATGAAGACCTAAAAATTTGATCAAGAGATCTTGACCATTGGCCGCGGATCCGCGGCCAAACCCCCCTGTTGGCCGCGGATCCGCGGCAGGGAAGGGGAGTTAGAGGATGCATTTTTTTGGGGTGAATCTTTATAGTTAGCTTCCATATTTGGAAGCATGAGTTCTGGCTTTGGGGCTATAAATAAATACCAAGAGCCTCTTGGAAAAAAGATCAAGCCGACGAGATCACGAAGTCCAAGACGGCTCATGCATCCGGCTGATCATCAACTGTTCGTCTACCTCCTTAGAAGAGATCGAGAAGCAACTAGTAATTGTAATCATTTTCTAAGGAATCAAAGTGTAATGAATATTATTGATTAATAAAGGTAGCTTTCTTTTTCTTATTCTATTTCTTCGTAGTTTAATTATGCATTTTCTCTCCATCTCTTTTTCTCCCAACATGCGCGAGTAATTCTCCTTTTGTTAGGGTACGTAGGATTAGGGTAGGCTAATAGATGATGAACATTCTAAACCCTTTTTAAGTCCTATAAAGTTTATGAACTTTATCAAAAGAATCATTAACATCTTAATCGGGCGCGCTAACAATTCTTTGTTAGTTCCGACCGCGTTTAGAGATTAGATTAATGATTGTTTTGGTAAAGGCTAGATATGAACGGAGTTCCGTGTCGAGATAAGGGTTAAGAGTGGGATTCCTTTTGTAAGTCTACGCTAGCGCCCCGGCAGTCTACAGACGCCAAATGCGGAACAAAAACTTTTAAACTTGGCGCTATCGTATACTTTAACCCGGATCTGCCATTATTGCTAAAAGAGACGACCAAGATTGATGTAGAGAATGAGTAGATGACTTTGTCTCACTTCGTCCAAATCCGTGGACGATCGGTTAATGAAGTTGCCGAAGGAATCGGGTGATGGAATGAAATGGACTGTGAAATTCCATACACCGATAAAACCTATCATAATCTTTTTCCAATGAATCAAGTGAAGTCAAGTGAGGAGGAGAGAGAAGGCCGGCCTCTTATAGTGAAGAGGGAGGTGACCGTAGGAGAGGGGGGTGACCATATGATAAATATCATATGTGAACACAAAACAAATATCTTGCATAAAGATCTTAAGCTAAACAAGAAATGGTTGATATCAAAGCATGAGTCACACGACACCTCACCCAATCTAGAACCTTCTAGAACCTTCTAGAAGCATGACTCACTCTCATCCAAGAAAAGATAAATCCGTCTTTAACCGAATGTTAAAAGACGGCTGATAGAAAACTGGAAACTGACAACTTCCAAAAGTGATCCTGAAACGAATTTCAGGACAACCCCGAAACTGTATAAATATACCCGCATTTGTATTACGACCGAATACAAATGCAACTGAGACAAAGATATTATACCTACTCAATATGATACTCGGATCCGGCTTAAACCAAAGCCGACCAGTATTATCTGCCCGAAAAGTGACACGTGCGTAAACGCACGTGCATTTTCCGAACCCTGCCATAAAACCATACGGCATCTACAACGTTTCGCCCGAACTTAGGAAACTGTCTGTGGGGGACTCTAATGACTCGTCAGTACCCTGGCAGTGGGTTTAACCACAAACCGTCAGCGGCACTAGCAATGCGTAACGGCTGCCCATGGACTGACCTCAAGGGATGCCGATGAGCGCACTCATCCGGAAAACCCTACTGAGCCTAACAGTGACAATGTATATACAGTCCGGTCCGTTCGTCAATGAGTATCGCATATCCGCCTAGGGGGCTAGTAACGTCAGACCCCCAATAGCAGTATAAGTCGTGTCGGAGTGAAGCCCAATTACACCCTGAGATACTACTGGAGTACCTACCAGTAAATCTCCTGCCATGGCCATGGACTTTGTGTAATGGCTCTCCTAGACACAGCACGACCTCGCCCCCAATACCGGGAGAGACGAATCCCCTGCCGATCCGCTCACGTGCCTCCATATGGCTCGGGACTGTACCCAAAAACTACCTGTTTGCACGACTCCTTTGAGCCGTGGTAGGGTAGAAATCAAAGCACAGTGGGAACTCACACGAGACAAATGACGACCTCAGGTCGATGAACTAACCTGTACACATGTCACCAGGGAACTGCTATCTGACGATAGGTATAGTACTAACTAGCAGATTCCCGGCGAGTCCTGTCCGGTGTACTCATAACCCAATGAGCACCTGTATACATCTTAGGTGATCCAACTGACACCAGTGGCTTGTGAGACCGGCCACCGCCCCTCGTCGGGGTCTCGACTGTACACACTAGTCTACTCCGGAGTATCGATGCCCTGTCTCGAAACTCCCACGACTAGGGACCACAATTAAGGATATGCATATAAACTACCCAACTCTCACGTATATGATCGCCATCATACTGTTGGTAGTAAAGCAAGATCCTAAGGGCTCTATCAAAATGTAACATGCAATCAGTCACCTGAACATGTACACGACTGATAAAGGCAAACCAGATAGCATACTATCATCTCGAGTAAGACTGTGCTACCGGGATAGGTCCTCCGCAATCATTGCAATCACGTACCTGCGATCCAATAATTGACTATGAGGGCACTATCTCCAACAATCTCCCACTTGCACTCAAGGCTAATATTGCGATGTCGACTACCCACAGCCCGTGTGAAACCGAACATCCAACTCCTCTACTAATCAGTTTCACAAAGCCCGTTTGTAAAACTATTGTGTTCGAGAAATAGCCTCGGTGAGTGGATCCGCCTAGAAGTTTCTTTCTGTATCTCTCTTAATCTCAAGTTCGCGGAGAAAGCCATCTCCCGAATTGAGTAGTACCTGTCTTAGAATATGTCTGGATGTCTGATGGGACCTTAGTTCATAAATGAACTCCATATCCAAACTTCTTAGACTGCATCGATCACTGAACCTAATCAGTATCCGGCACCATGCCACCCACAGTATCCTCTTGAACCACCTGTCCATAATACTGTCCCTCTTCGTCAGAGGGAAAAACTATAACTCTGACAATCACTCTGTCAACCATGTCACCTTTGAAGCCTGGAATGATAACCGTCTCCCGAAGGAGGCTGTCGTCATCAAATCCGTAGAACATGTACTTATGTTCTAAAACTGCTTCCTTATGTTTCTCCAGGATTGGATTAATACAAACTCATTGCATCTAGTCCAAAAACAACATTTGGTGTGGTACTTGACATCTCATGATTGACTCAATTGCCTAAGCAAGTGATCTGCCAATCATGCACATCCCTCTCCCCTTTAGTCTGTAAGACACCTTTAGAGAGGGTGACTCCATCACCTGTAGGTACACCACCATGCTAGGAGTCAACTATTCCAAAAACCATTCGAATATCTGTCAAAATACCTACATTGGGAAACTACCCAAATCCAGATCTAAAACCATAGATCTAGAAACCAAAATGTCAAATATTATATCCATATCCTGTCTGGAGAAACAACTGTGTGACGACCACAGTACAACCGATCGTAGTATAGGAATTTTACTTCCTACTCTGTGTATGTCATCCAGATACCATGACATCACACCCTACTACCTTCTTAACTGATCCATCCCCTATTCTGATTGAAGTCAAACCCATGACTGTCACATCAAAATTAGATGATCTATCTCCGCTATCACTGCTCAAGTCTATAAATAGATATAAGCATCTTGCCCACTATGCTTCCGCTGCTCCCACTGACTACGACAACCCTCCTACCGGGTCTCATATCCTGGAACAACAGTAGTGTCAAGTCTTGGTAGATAAGAACCTCCCTGTCACCGTCTCTGAGGTTACCGAAGTACCTCTCGGGCGTCTGAGGTTACCTACCATACCTGCGGAGTGGCTATTGGAATGTCAAACCTGATTGAATATATAGGTCCTATTAAATTTTCCGTAATCGTTCGCGGTTCTGGAATCACTTCCAGTTCTACCATACTCCCACTACTGTTTTCTGAAAAAGATCCATTTTTACCGAAACTGTGGCGAGTCAAGAACAATATCACTATTGATCTTCCAAATGGTAGAATATCAACCCTCGTCATAGCCAGGGTCAACCCACAAACAGCCATTACAGAAACGTGCCCTGAGTTATCCAGAGTCTGGTTTTAATCATAAGCTGGACAACTCCCCGTACCTTAATATCTTTTAAGGTACGAACTATTCTATATCCAATATAGAAACTTTGGCACTTAATTAATTGGAACCAAGATTCAATCCATGCATCTGTCTCCAGTGCATATCAACTTAATGGAAAGAGGCTAATCAGCATTACTCAACTTAGGAATCCATCCAATTATGAGTAACCTGAAAGAGAAACACGTTTCTCAAAACCATCACTATCATCTGAATACCAATCACAAGAATCTACATCTTCGATCTCTTTGAAGAATCCCGATACTTGTGACACCTGGTTCTCCACTTTATTCTTATACCCACAACTTCTCAAAACTTAGACCTTGTATTTCTACGAAACACTTGTCTAAATAATAGAGAAGTTATAAGTAAACAGAACATAGTACGAGGACCTACCCCTTTGTCCTGATGGACACTGGACAACATACAATACTCTGTATAAGTCCGCTGAGTTGAACAACTCAAAACCTGTGCGTTGTAGGTGGAAAACTGTACCCTGGCGATTTCCTCAACTATCACCAATTACAACGAATTCCGATATAATGAGGATGATCACCTAATTCCCAATATCTTACTCCCACTCATCATCTGTAAAACCATACAGATATGAGAATGAAACCTGGTAAATACATACCCTTGGAGTAAGTGTCTAATCGGGAAAACAGTTTTTCTTTAACAATGCACTGAAACATGAAAATGTTTCGTAGGGGTATCCTGGTATTCATAGCAATGTCTCATCCATAATCAAATTCATGACTTCAACCGTATATTTTATTGCCATCTCTCCAAATCCCTTTATTTGTCTTTAGTCGTTACCTTCTGTACACCATCGTTAGGCTAAATGGTTTTCTTCCTTCCCTACCGTTCGGCACCAGCCTATGGTTTGGAAGAAGACTATCCAGTAAGCATAATAGGTGTACCCTCCTAAACCAAGGAGTACTCGCATCTCGAGAGAAGGTGATGATAAAAGACAACTGAATAATACCTTATTCTTTTAAAGGTGAAATAGGAGCGGCGATGAAGTACGCGGTTTTGGTCGTGAATGATATCAGTCGCAATTTACTTTGCCCTCTTTCTAATCCCTTTATTTTGTCTTTACATATTACCTTCTGCACACCCTACTTAGGCTAATTGGTTTTCTTCATTCCCTACCTTTCGGCACCAGCCTATGGTTTGGAATAAGACTATCCAATAGGCGTAATAGGTGTACTCTCCTAAACCAAGGAGCTCTCGCAACCTGAGAGAAGGTGATAATAAAAGACAACTGAATAAACCAATTCTATTTCTCCTGAACCTGGATCCATCCCCGAAGAAGTCCCTTCGAGTTCGTATATAACCATACGATGGATCTATCCAATGGAAGTGGATATCCGTAGTAATACGGGTGTTCTGAGAAATGCAAAGGGTAAAAGAAGGAGTGGCAATGACTTATGCAACTCAGACAATCCAAAAGCCAGTATTTTAAGAAGGTTCGGTCAACCTGGTCACTGAGTCATAGTCTAGGGTCGGTCAAAGGTCGCTGCCAAAGAGAGAGAGAGAAAAGAAACACTCTGCGTGCACTCTAACCTAGATCAGAATGGTCATCACTTTATCTAATCCGGAAACCTCCCACTGTCCTGTCAAATTCTCCTCCAAACCTAAAGAAGAATCAATCGGGATCACCCGAAGAGTAAACCAACTCATCAGTGGGAATCAGGATCCAACTCTCATCGCATGATAACGTGATGGAATGCATCCACGTTACTCATACTCCAGAAGGTATGCGCATACTCGGCAAGTTTCAGTTTCTTTAGAAACTCCTGATATTATTTTTGCCCCATGCTCTTATAACCTTGGCGTTGGTCAAAATGTCATAAGTCACATGCTAAGTTCTACCCGTCACTATCTTGCCAATTTGAACCCACCCGCACATGCCCCTGACGTTGGCCAATCGGCAGAACGACTGTCCCAAACTAACTCATCTATCTATGCAACAATTGAATACCCAGTAGCTACCAAACACTATGCCTTGGCGTTGGTCAAAATGCGTAGCTTGAATACTACTGAATACCCAAAAGAAGTGACGGAGGGCTACGGCTGGTTTTTGGCGAAAAACCTTTAGCGTAGTGAACTTGATATCGCTGAAGGAACCTGATAGCTTTTTTAAAATATAGTGGCGAAAACCTTTTGCTAAAGAGGTCATTCCCGGTAAAGGGATCTCGGCTCTTTCCTCGTGGAATGAGGTGCAGGATATTCCACTGAATACCGCTATGCAAAGCAACTTGTAATCGACTATAGTGAAGTTATTACTCTGACGCAAACTTCTGCCCAAGGGGTTAGTCCCGGTGAAGGGATATCGGCCCTTGCCCCGTCGAATGAGGTGCAGGATATTCCACTGAATACCGCTATGCATAACAAAAGGAAACGTCTTTGCAATAACACTTTTTAAATTGTTCCAACAACTGTAAACAGGTTTGTTTTAACTTTGCATTGATCAGAATCAACGCAGTCCCATCATTTAATCACACCAGAAAAGAACGAAAATAAAATGTACGTATATGCCATCCGCATTTGTCACTGGGTCCCGTCATTACTCGTTAGGTTACTTAACTAACGACAGAGCGGGGACTGGACTAGCGCGGGTGTAAAACATATACAACATCTAATAGTATATAAACCAATATACATAATCGCTCCAGGCGTGATAATATGCAACATTACAGAAAAGTAATAAGCATCACAGAACAATACAGATATCTGGGATCCCCGAGTTTCACAGAGCCGCTGCTGAAACTCGACGTTCCCCTGTCGTGTGGATAGCCTGTGCAATGAAACCTAGACCCCTACGGGCGCGTCAAGTTACCCGCCAAAACCTGAAGCGAGGCAGTCCCCACAGCATAGTGAATGGAACACCCGGCACTTCACGGAATCCGGTAAATTGAGCACCCCTCCTTGGGTCAACCTGTACCCCCTACGAGTGCGGCGAATAGTCTGCCAATTCTGAAGTGGGGTCCCTCTGCCTCTCAAAGCCATGAGATGCGGACCCGTTGCTTTCCCGAACCCGGCTATCCGTGCACTCCGTCGCGGGGTAAAACCTAGTACAGTAATGAAAAATAGTACAATAGGTACATCGACCGCAACCTGGTCGTGCCCCAAAAGAATATTATACAACAGGCAGTGACGGCAGTCCACAAGTTGGACGCTCACCCCGCAATATCAAATGTACAAATAAACTCAAACTGTACTACCATTGCACACTGCTATCCACCACGACAAATCCGCAACATCACAGAACAACACAGAACATCAACGCGAATGTCACGTTCGCAAACCCGTCTAAAAGAACTATAGCAATCAGACACAGTTTACCGATCAAATGACATTCTCGGTCGGAGATATAATGTAAGCACTGTAAACTAACGTGTTTAAATTTCGATCGACCAAAGACCAAATATCAAAAAGTGGGCCCCACTGCTTACTGGTGAACAGTAACAAAACCTGGGCCAAAACGATATTTACCAAAAACCCCAAAATCTATCAGAGAGCCTACTGGAAAAATTTGGTGCCACGAACTCACTGTATGGCCGCGGAAGCGCGGTCAAACCATAGGTTTGACCGCGTTTCCGCGGCTACGTCATCGAATTGCGTGCCCAAATTTCTACGTGGTTCTTAGAAAACCCTGCACAGATTTTTAAGACATCCAGAAATAAATTTTGAGACCGTTTAAAATTAACAGAAACTGTCGGGCTTGGATTTTGGAATTTTCGAATTCCGGTCGGATCGATGTTTTGAACGCGTTAGCACAAGTTAGTATAGCAAAATGGTTAGGCTCTGATACCACTGTAAGTCTACGCTAGCGCCCCGGCAGTCTACAGACGCCAAATGCGGAACAAAAACTTTTAAACTTGGCGCTATCGTATACTTTAACCCGGATCTGCCATTATTGCTAAACTAACAAACTGTAAAGAGTGTAGAAAGGTTATACCGAACGATCCGAGTCCTTCATTCTTCAACCATCATCCCACGCTCCGTTGCGGCTGCTCCGATCTCGTCGATCTCCGATCTCCTCGTCGAGGTGGCACCACATCACTGATTCTTTAAACGGGCTCCCGCCTCTGACTCGAGGCAACTCGATCGTCAAGTTTGCTAAAAGAGACGACCAAGATTGATGTAGAGAATGAGTAGATGATTTTGTCTCACTTCGTCCAAATCCGTGGACGATCGGTTAATGAAGTTGCCGAAGGAATCGGGTGATGGAATGAAATGGACTGTGAAATTCCATACACCGATAAAACCTATCATAATCTTTTTCCAATGAATCAAGTGAAGTCAAGTGAGGAGGAGAGAGAAGGCCGGCCTCTTATAGTGAAGAGGGAGGTGACCGTAGGAGAGAGGGGTGACCATATGATAAATATCATATGTGAACACAAAACAAATATCTTGCATAAAGATCTTAAGCTAAACAAGAAATGGTTGATATCAAAGCATGAGTCACACGACACCTCACCCAATCTAGAACCTTCTAGAACCTTCTAGAAGCATGACTCACTCTCATCCAAGAAAAGATAAATCCGTCTTTAACCGAATGTTAAAAGACGGCTGATAGAAAACTGGAAACTGGCAACTTCCAAAAGTGATCCTGAAACGAATTTCAGGACAACCCCGAAACTGTATAAATATACCCGCATTTGTATTATGACCGAATACAAATGCAACTGAGACAAAGATATTATACCTACTCAATATGATACTCGGATCCGGCTTAAACCAAAGCCGACCAGTATTATCTGCCCGAAAAGTGACACGTGCGTAAACGCACGTGCATTTTCCGAACCCTGCCATAAAACCATACGGCCTCTACAACGTTTCGCCCGAACTTGGGAAACTGTCTGTGGGGGACTCTAATGACTCGTCAGTACCCTGGCAGTGGGTTTAACCACAAACCGTCAGCGGCACTAGCAATGCGTAACGGCTGCCCATGGACTGACCTCAAGGGATGCTGATGAGCGCACTCATCCGGAAAACCCTACTGAGCCTAACAGTGACAATGTATATACAGTCCGGTCCGTTCGTCAATGAGTATCGCATATCCGCCTAGGAGGCTAGTAACGTCAGACCCCCAATAGCAGTATAAGTCGTGTCGGAGTGAAGCCCAATTACACCCTGAGATACTACTGGAGTACCTACCAGTAAATCTCCTGCCATGGCCATGGACTTTGTGTAATGGCTCTCCTAGACACAGCACGACCTCGCCCCCAATACCGGGAGAGACGAATCCCCTGCCGATCCGCTCACGTGCCTCCATATGGCTCGGGACTGTACCCAAAAACTACCTGTTTGCACGACTCCTTTGAGCCGTGGTAGGGTAGAAATCAAAGCACATTGGGAACTCACACGAGACAAATGACGACCTCAGGTCGATGAACTAACCTGTACACATGTCACCAGGGAACTGCTATCTGACGATAGGTATAGTACTAACTAGCAGATTCCCGGCGAGTCCTGTCCGGTGTACTCATAACCCAATGAGCACCTGTATACATCTTAGGTGATCCAACTGACACCAGTGGCTTGTGAGACCGGCCACCGCCCCTCGTCGGGGTCTCGACTGTACACACTAGTCTACTCCGGAGTATCGATGCCCTGTCTCGAAACTCCCACGACTAGGGACCACAATTAAGGATATGCATATAAACTACCCAACTCTCACGTATATGATCGCCATCATACTGTTGGTAGTAAAGCAAGATCCTAAGGGCTCTATCAAAATGTAACATGCAATCAGTCACCTGAACATGTACACGACTGATAAAGGCAAACCAGATAGCATACTATCATCTCGAGTAAGACTGTGCTACCGGGATAGGTCCTCCGCAATCATTGCAATCACGTACCTGCGATCCAATAATTGACTATGAGGGCACTATCTCCAACACCTTTTCCCTCCAGAAACCCTAATCTACACGCATCACCGTCGTTCTAGTTTTAAATCTATTAAAGGATAAAAAGGGTAACTTTTAATTAATCGTCCATAACTACTAAATCCTAACGAACCCTACAAGCCCTCTTATTATATTAACTACATCTCTAAAATAATCTAGATCTATATTTTTGCATTCTTGCTTAACGTAGATCTAGAAACCATTCTTCAAAATTCTTTATCCCTCCTCTCTTTCTCAACACATCTAAAGTAAGAGTAAAAGATTCAACGTTTCCCAGAGGACGACCCGTACTCACCTCGGTCTAGCTACGCACGACACCGTTCTGATTGCGGTTATTCTACAAACACTTTTTCAAAACAATCAGCTTCTTACAGCCCCTCCAACGCTAAGGATCAAAGTCCTCCGTTGAGGCAGCCGAGCGGCTTCCCTGCTCGGCTATCCCTGGCCGGTAGCTTCCCTATTCGCAACGCCAGGGATCAAAGCCCTCACCAAGAGGCAACCGCGCAGCTTCACTACCCGGTTATCCTTAGCAGGCTTCTTACCGCCCTTCCCGCGCTAAGGACCAAAGTCCTTCCAGAGGTAGTCGAGCCCGACCTTCACTCGGCCATCCCCTGCTGGTGGTCGTTGCTCGCAATGCCAGAAATCAAAGGCCCTCGCCAAGGGGCAACTGATCAGTCGAAAATACTGCATATTTTAACCGGCAATTTCCTTAACATCTGCATACATATAGGAGAGTACGGTATTCATAATTCACATATTAGCTAATTGGTCGCAAAATAGCAAAATACATGTATTCGACCTTTAAACCGGAAATTCTAGGGAAATTAACCGCATTGCATTACATAGCATATTTTCTATATCTTGCAACCCCTATTTTGAAGTCTATGCAGGAAACGAGATACATCGCTCGACCATTACATCGCTCGACCATTACAATTGCTCGTAAACTCATTGAAAGCAAATCTGGTATCAACATAGAAGGGCTACTGCAATTCTTAACATCAAAGAATAATCTATACAGCAGTACAAAGCAACTGCAGAAAGCACAATTCCCGAGGCCACCAAGGCGCGGCGGAAGCGCGGCCCAAAGCCACCTCACGCGGCGGTTGCGCGGCAGGACCAGTGACTTAGCTACTCAATTTTCATCACAACTCCTGTTTCAGTATCCTCAGCTCAAAAATGCATACAAAAGTCCAGAAGAGTCCAGACACTTCCACCAGAACATCAAGCTCCTAAACTAGCCTAGAACTTCTAGAACTTTCCTAAACCCTTGCCTAAACCCTAAGCTAAACCCCAACAACTTGTCAACAAACTTTGGGAGGGAAAGTCTAATTCAAACCTAGACCTAGTTCTATAAATAGGACCCTAGGCTCTCTCATTTATCATCTTAGAAATCTTGGAAAAATCAAGAAATCCTAGAGAGAAAAAGATTCAACCCATTTTAGTTTAGCCATTCTCTCTTTCTCCATCTTCTTCTTCCTCAAGATTAGTGAGAAATCTTGTAGGAAACCCTAACCCTAATTCCACTCCAAATCCAACATCTTGAGTACCCAATTCAAGCGAGAAATCTTCAACCTTTTGGGAGCCGAGCCGATCTTCAATCGGGCAAGTGATCTAAGCTGATCCGCGATCCACGGAGACGAGCGAAGCCAAGTCGACAATCGAGTTCCTCCTCTTGTAGTTTCTTGAGTGATTGTAACGGAATTGTTGATATATATAAAAGGTGAAATTCGTTAATCTTGCTTGCTTTTAAAATTCCGCATCATGTTATCTTTACTGTTCTTGAATATTGTCTATGTGGTGATGCGCGAGTAAAAACTCCGCTCGTTAAGGAGTCGAGAAGATCTTTAGTATGATGATGTAGCAAATTTGTAATCAATTCTTGAATCCCACGAGATTGTAAACCCTAGCTATTTCAAGAATTGACAACCCAATTCGATTCGATGCTTTCTTGATCAACATCGTTCGAGATTGGGGTGATCCGATCGATTCTTGAAATTACTAGAGGCTAGAATATAAATGGTATCCTCGAAAGAGTAAGGGTTAAGAGATGAATCTTAAATTTCATCAAGAAAACCCTAATTCTCGTCGATAACCATTGATCTAGTGTCAATTCCTCGAAGGACAAGAATATGAAATATTGTAGACTACAACACATATAAAGATCCTATCGATTCCTACGAGCCTCTATATCATTCTTGATTGTCGTTTGGATAATATCATTGAAACCGATTCTTGTTGTTTATAGTTCTTGATTCTTTAGAAAAGATTAGTGACACACGAATACAAATCAATCAATTGAATCGTGTTTTCTCTTATTGTTGCTTAACATTTCATTTCAAACAAATAAAAGTAAAAACGAATCTCGAGATCCCTGAGGACGATCCGCACTCATTCATTAACTTCAACTGACACCGTTGTTTGATTGCGGTCAAATATTTTTGGTTGTGATTTCTTTACTATTTGATTCGATAAACACATCCACGAAAATCAACAAATCAAAATGGCGCCGTTGCCGGGGATCGCGCGTTAATTCGTTTACATTTTATAGTTTGAAGTGAAAGAATTATTACGTTTCATTTCTTGAAATCAAAATTCGTACAAACTCTTATACGTGTGTTGTGAATTGATTGCAAGGTGATCTGGAGCAATCTGAGCTGTGGAAAAATTATTTGGGATATACCAGAGATCTGGAGATAGCAAAAGGAAGCAGCTGAAGAAAAATTGTACACTGTTCCCATGACTTGACCGCGGAAGGGCGGCGGGAACAAGCTTTGTGCGGCGGAAGCGCCGCAGGCTTGAGGGATCTTTGAACCATCTTTCTTCAGGTGATTTCTCTCTCTCTCCTCTCTCCCTTTTTAGCTCCAACTAATCCTTTCTGCAGGATTCTTTGCAAACAATAGCTGCGCCGCAAAAGCAAATTAAAATTGTGCGTGATTTTGCTTTTCTTGGTTGTTTTGCATTGCTAATACGGAAAATTAAGGGGCACGGCCAAATCCAAATTAGGTGGGGATTTCATTACCCTTCCTAGGCCCCGAAAACCACCAAACTTGCATCCACATTTACCCCCATTAACTAAAAGAAATCTAGAGATGACTCTAAGGACTGTCGCGCTCATTTAGGACAAGAGAGGGCCGTGGGTAATTCATTGCTTATCCGCGTTTTTCTGTGGTGCCTAAGGCGAGTGTGTCTAAGGCTAGTGGTTATTAATTAGGTCCACTGTAGTGGTGGTTCCTTCCCACTTACCTGGCACTTATCCGGCCACAGGGGACAAAGAGGCAGTGGAGGATTGATCCCGCGACTTGTCTTTTGGCAGTTAGGAGCGGTCTAGAGCCGGACCTAGGTGACCATTAGATTCTAGGGTTTGTGCTGCTGCATTTGGTTGTCGCATCATTTTTTTTCAAAATCCGTCCCTTTTCAAAAGCAAACACCGCATTCATTTTACCCCTAATTATAAGCCAACGCTGCCACTTGTGCTAACCCTTTTTAGTACAAGATAGGCTGGACACGGGATTCTAGTGCCCGTTTAGTCCGCGTACCTTTTATCGACTCCGAAGTCGATAATTCTTCATTTACCTTTTCTTTACCTACTACCACACCCACACCGATGGATCCGAATCCATCAAACTTCTTTAACCCAAATCTGCCACCGTCCGTTGGTGCGCAGAATCCTCCACACATTTCTCTTCAGGAAAGATGCTATCCACTTAGAGGTCCTCTTTCGACCTGCTTATCCACACCACCAGCGAACGGGGATAATTTTGAAATAAAGCCCCAGTATATCAATCTTCTACCTAAGTATCACGGACTCGAGACCGAGGACGCTTACGTTTTCATAACCAAATTTGAAAACGTATGCGCTATGATGGGTACGTCTCAACTTTCTGTGGATGCGATGCGTCTACGACTTCTTCCTTTTACCTTGTGCGATATAGCTGAGAAGTGGCTATATAACACCACCGCACACTCCATCACAAATTGGGAAGAATTCGTCGCAGCATTCCTAAAGAAATTTTACCCAGTCCAACGAACGGCTCGAATTCGTAGTGAATTGAACCAATTTGCCCAGCTCCCTACCGAACCATTTTCAAAGTACTTTGAACGTTTCAAGGATTTAATGGTTCAATGTCCTCATCACGGCATCCCGAGATGGGAACTGTGCCGAATCATCTATGAGGGCAGTAACCCTAGCACGAAACAAAGCCTTGAGAATATGTGTCAGGGTACATTTATGACTAAAGACGATGGGGAAGCCTGGCGATACTTAGAAGAATTCGCTGAAAAATCACTGATTTGGGAGAGTGGAACCCAACCACTGAATAGGGGTGGCGTACACCAAGTAGATGTGTCCATAGGTGTTCGAGCTGAAATGGCAGCAATGCAAAAGAAGCTCGACGCTATGGAACACAAATTTGCAGCAGCCTCCCTAAACCCGGTATCACTCCCCAAAACTATTTGTGGGTGCTGTTCTGATCCGTCACACTTAACGGAAGAATGTCCTTTAAACTCGGCGTTTCAAGGTCAAGAGCATTCTAATGCCGCATTTCAACGACCTCGAAACGATCCATATTCTTCCACATACAATCAGGGTTGGAGGAACCACCCGAATTTTGCTTGGAACCAAAATCAATCTCAAAACACGGTTCCAAACACAAATAACTTTCAAAGGGCTCTTCCTCCACCACAACAGCAACCCCTTCAGCTCACTCAGCACCCTTATCAGTCACAAAATTTCCAAAATCAGGGCAACACTCATGCACAGTCTAATCCTATGCAGTCCTGTTCTGACGATTTCTCTCAATTTACTCAAACCATGAAATCACTTTTATCCAATTTCATGGAGGTTTCAACTGAGGTTAGATCTTCCGTCAGTGAAATAAAGAAAAACTCAGCGTCACAAGCTGAGAGTATTAGAACGATGGAAGCTGAAATCGCACGCCTCAAAGCTGAAATGAGTGCGAGAGAAAAAGGGAAACTTCCCTCTCAACCCCTACAGAATCCTGGGCATTACAATGTAAATGCCATTACCACGTTGAGATCGGGAAGAGTGCTGAATAATAATGTCGGGGAAGATATTGATAATACTGAAAATCATGTCAAAACCCCGGCTGAGACCTTTCCACATACACACACTTCTCTTTCTGATCCTTCTTCTTCTACCAAATCACCTTCGCACGAGCCTATTCTCCAGTTCCCTTTAGGCTCAACACCTTCACCCAACCCTTATAGTTCTCCACAGACGGTCCCCACACCTCTTTTGGGATCTCGTCTACCCCCCTTTTCTTCTCCTATGATGGACCCCGCGCTTATTGCGAAAGCACCTTACCCGAACCGGCTAAGGGCTAACAGAACGAGTCCTCATATGGAGAAAATTTTAGAAATGTTCAAACAGGTTAACATCAATATCCCTCTCCTAAATGCAATTCAACAAGTCCCCGCTTATGCGAAAATTCTAAAGGACTTGTGCACTAGGAAGAGGAAGACTCAAGTGCCGAAGAAGATCTTTATGGCTAATAATATCAGCACTGCTTTTATTCCCCAGCTGCCAAAGAAACGAAAGGACCCAGGATGTCCTACAATATCGATTTCGATTGGGGGTAAAAACATAAATCGTGCTCTTTTAGACCTTGGCGCGAGTGTTAACCTGTTACCTTATTCTGTCTATGAGCAACTAGGAATTGGAGAGCTGAAACCTGCTCATTGTACTCTCCAGATGGCGGACCGATCTATCACCAAACCAAGGGGTGAATTAGAGGATGTGTTAATAAAGGTCGGGGAATTTGTTTTCCCTGTAGACTTCATTGTGCTCGACACACATCCTGTAGCAAACCCCCGGGGCCAAATTCCGATGATTTTAGGTCGTCCTTTCCTTGCCACTTCCAACGCTGTTATAAACTGTAGAAATGGTTCAATGAATTTATCATTTGGAAATATGACCATTGAACTAAATATCTATAGAGTTGGGAGTCAGCCATCAGAACCTAGTGCTCATATTTTAGATGTGTGTTCTGTCCATGAGATCGCTCCCGATAGTTGTGGAGCCGAGGAACTTTGCTTTAATGATCTCGATGACATTAGCACATCTCTGCTTGATCTTACACTTAGTGAGGACACTACACTTACACTTGAGTCCTGCACTTCTGACTTTTCTCCACCCGAGTCTGTATCTTTCACAGGCTCTGAGCTTCTTTGTAAATCCAAAAATCATTCTATGAACCTTCCTTCAATCATTTCTCCGCCTGAATTAGATCTCAAGGTCTTACCTTCTCACCTCAAATATGCATATCTTGGTGAGAACGAAACTTTACCGGTTATAATTTCCACTTCTCTTGCATCAGAGCAAGAGAATGCACTTTTATCGGTATTAAGATCTAATAAAGAGGCGTTTGGTTGGAGTATGGCGGACATCAAAGGGATCAGTCCCTTGATTGTTGAACATCATATACATGTGATGGATGATGCCAGACCGACCCGAGAACCACAGAGACGGTTAAATCCCGTCATGAAGGAAGCTGTCATGAAAGAGATCGTCAAATGCTTAGATAGTGGTATTATATACCCGATCTCCGATAGCCAGTGGGTAAGTCCTATACACGTCGTTCCTAAGAAATCCGGCATCACTGTGATCACAAATGAAGCGAATGAGTTGATTCAGACACGCACCCAAACTGGGTGGCGTGTATGCATCGATTATAGAAAACTCAACGCTGCTACGAGGAAAGATCATTTTCCTCTACCATTTATTGATCAAATGCTGGAACGCTTAGCGGGACGACAATACTATTGTTTCATGGACGGTTACTCAGGCTATAATCAGGTCCCCATCGCCAAAAAGGATCAAGATAAAACCACTTTTACTTGTCCTTTTGGTACCTTTGCTTACAGTCGCATGCCCTTCGGGCTATGCAATGCTCCCGCTACCTTTCAGCGGTGTATGATGGGGATATTCTCTGATATGGTAGAGAATTTCCTGGAGATTTTTATGGACGACTTTTCGATTTTTGGAGACTCTTTTTCTGAATGCCTAGCGAATCTGGACGCTGTTCTTACTCGATGCAAAGAGAAGAACTTGACTTTAAACTGGGAAAAATGCCACTTTATGGTCCAAGAAGGAATAGTCCTTGGACATGTCATTTCACAGAAGGGCATTGAGGTTGACAGAGCTAAAGTAGATGTCATTCAAAACCTCCCTCATCCCAAAAGCGTCAAAGATATTCGCTCTTTCCTTGGCCATGCTGGCTTTTATAGGAGATTCATAAAGGACTTTAGCAAAATTGCTAGACCTTTAACACTACTCCTGGCCAAGGATACTACCTTCCACTTTGACTCGGATTGCGAGACAGCTTTCGACTCACTTAAACACTCACTCACTTCAGCCCCCGTTTTATCATCACCAAATTGGGACTACCCTTTTGAGCTGATGTGTGACGCATCTGATTTTGCAGTAGGTGCTGTCCTTGGACAGCACATCGAAAAGATGCCACACGTGATTTACTATGCTAGTAAGACCCTGAATGATGCGCAAATCAATTATACAACCACAGAGAAAGAACTATTAGCGGTTGTATTCGCATTAGAGAAATTCAGGCCTTACTTAATCGGCTCACCTATTGTTGTATATACTGACCATTCTGCTTTAAAACATCTGTTGGCGAAGAAAGATGCCAAAGGTCGACTAATACGTTGGATCCTTCTTTTACAAGAATTCGATCTTGTTATCAAAGATAAGAAAGGATGTGAAAACGTAGTAGCTGACCACCTTTCACGCATCATTTCTTCCCCTGTGACCCTGCCGATCAATGACTCATTCCCTGACGAACAACTCTTGAGCGTATCCTCTGAACCATGGTTCAGGGATATTGTGAACTATCATGCCACGGGATTGATACCGAGCGATTGGTCAAAACAGGACAAATACCGCTTTCTTTCCCAAGTAAAACACTATTACTGGGACGAGCCTTATTTGTTTAAATACTGTCCTGATCAGATCATTCGCCGGTGCGTCCCGAATGAAGAGTTCAAGAGTATTCTTTCATTTTGTCATGATCAGGCCTGTGGGGGTCACTTTGGTCCAAGAAAAACAGCGGAAAAGGTTTTGCAATCTGGATTTTATTGGCCGACCTTATTCAAGGACGCATTTGAACATTGCAAAACCTGTACACAATGTCAGTATACGGGTAGAATATCCCAAAGGAATGAAATGCCTCAGCAACCCATTCTGGTTGTTGAAATGTTTGATGTTTGGGGCATAGATTTTATGGGTCCTTTTCCCAACTCCTTTGGGAATCTGTACATATTGCTGGCAGTTGATTATGTTTCCAAGTGGGTAGAAGCCATTCCAAGTCGCACTAATGACAGGAAAGTTGTCATTAAGTTCTTGAAAGAGAATATCTTCTCGCGATTTGGACACCCACGCGCTATTATTAGCGATAATGGGACACACTTCTGCAACAGATCTTTCGAGACTCTGATGCGGAAATATTCAATCAACCACCGACTTTCTACACCCTATCACCCCCAAACAAGCGGGCAGGCTGAGATCTCAAACAGACAAATCAAACTTATCCTGGAGAAAACTGTTGCTAAAAATAGAAAAGACTGGTCGACCAAATTGACGGATGCTCTTTGGGCATTCAGGACTGCATATAAGACCGACCTAGGAATGTCTCCATATAGGATAGTGTTTGGTAAAGCATGTCATCTACCTGTTGAGATAGAACATAAAGCATTATGGGCTATAAAGGAAATTAATTTTGATTTAAACCTTGCTTGCAACTTTCGGAAGCTGCAACTAAACGAGCTAAGCGAACTCCGCGATGAAGCTTATGATAATGCTGTAATCACAAAGAATAGGACTAAGGTTTTTCACGATAAAAACATTGTAAGGAAAACATTTTTACCTGGTCAACAAGTCCTTCTTTATGATTCACGATTACACCTTCATGCGGGTAAGCTCCGATCTCGTTGGAAGGGACCTTTTGTTGTGCGGTCTGTATACCCGCACGGGGCAGTAGATGTTGAAAATGTTAAAAACGGCACTGTTTTCAAAGTAAATGGACATAGATTAAAGCCGTATTTTTCCACTGACCCCACGGAGGAGCTCTTGTTCTTACAAGAGCCAGTTTATCTTGATTAAAATTCCTCCGTCTCACTTTCATGTCCAGTATATCATTGCATCATATTTTGAATGAAGGTGAGTAAATAAAACAAGTTTGGGGGAAGTTCTTCACTTATATATTTGCCCCCACTAATAATTCCTCCCAGATTTACAGATTTTTGTAGGTATAACTGTCGGCAACAGTGAGGACACTGTTGAAAACAAGTTTGGGGGAGGTTTGTGCTTATTTTCGCATCATTTGCATATCATCTGCATAAGCACAAAACATTTCTTTTAAAAAAAAAAAAAATCTATAAAAATTGAAAAATTTTCAAAACCTATAAAAATTTAAAAATTTTCAAATATAAAAATAATTTTAATATTTACACTTTTTTGTATATAAATAAGATAATGAAAGTTTAGACAGTGAACAATTACATCCATGAGATTGGAAAAATTTTAGAAAACTAAGAAAATTAGAAGTTTTCTCATACGAACTAGTAATAAGTAGTTATGAGCTGTTGTCCCAAGGGTTAGTAAGATGAAGGACGTCACTAATCTGAGGATAAAAATAAGTCTGAAAAATAGTTTCTATTCTGGAAGCCAAACATTTTGAACGTTGCTACCCTGCTAGTCGCACTTACACACGTCTTGAAGCCTGGGATAGTAGAGGATACCTTGAAATGCTCTTGTCTTAAAGCCAAAAGTATGAAAAGAAAAATAGTATTTTAGAAAATGGTGAGAAAAATGGACACTGGTTTTGTTATCACCAAGGGCAAGAAAAATATATAGCAAAAGGGTGCTTCTTCACCTAGTGCCCCAAGGTCAACTGGTCTGGGAGTCACTGCTATGCCTGAGGTGGTGCAAGATTAGGAAAATACACCAAGTTAGCGAGCACATCAGTAATCGGTCGGTTAGTACCTCAAGAAGTATTAACGGTCGCATGAAAGTGTGTAAGCAATCTCGTTTGCCAAGAAGTACTGAGGTCGACGGGCAAGAGTATGATAGCTTGAATTGAATTCTCCGGGTGTAGGGATGTCTTTACACACACGCAGGGTGATATGATCGATGTTTGGAATAAAGATAGGAATGAAGAATAAGACGATGTTTTATTGAGGGAGGACGTGATTTCTAACATCTTTTCATGACCATTAAGATAGGGCTCATGACAACCGAAAAGCTAGCTTAGTTGGAAACCCTAATTTTCAAGGCTTTTCTTTTACAATTCTTATCTTTAAATGTAATGTTCATGATCTTGCTTTTATTTTTGGATTTTGTGGGTGCAATCCGCTGAAAACCCTCAGGAGACAACACTCCTCCTACTAGGGACACCTAGAGGTTTAAAGGCTTGTTGCACATGCTCAGTGCAATCGTGTTGCCTACGAAAGTGTGCTAGTTAGTTTTTCTCTTTCTTTGTTTTCTCCTTCTCTTTTTAATAAAACATTCTCTCGAGACGATCGAAATTAAGTTTGGGGGTATTTGATCAGTCGAAAATACTGCATATTTTAACCGGCAATTTCCTTAACATCTGCATACATATAGGAGAGTACGGTATTCATAATTCACATATTAGCTAATTGGTCGCAAAATAGCAAAATACATGTATTCGACCTTTAAACCGGAAATTCTAGGGAAATTAACCGCATTGCATTACATAGCATATTTTCTATATCTTGCAACCCCTATTTTGAAGTCTATGCAGGAAACGAGATACATCGCTCGACCATTACATCGCTCGACCATTACAATTGCTCGTAAACTCATTGAAAGCAAATCTGGTATCAACATAGAAGGGCTACTGCAATTCTTAACATCAAAGAATAATCTATACAGCAGTACAAAGCAACTGCAGAAAGCACAATTCCCGAGGCCACCAAGGCGCGGCGGAAGCGCGGCCCAAAGCCACCTCACGCGGCGGTTGCGCGGCAGGACCAGTGACTTAGCTACTCAATTTTCATCACAACTCCTGTTTCAGTATCCTCAGCTCAAAAATGCATACAAAAGTCCAGAAGAGTCCAGACACTTCCACCAGAACATCAAGCTCCTAAACTAGCCTAGAACTTCTAGAACTTTCCTAAACCCTTGCCTAAACCCTAAGCTAAACCCCAACAACTTGTCAACAAACTTTGGGAGGGAAAGTCTAATTCAAACCTAGACCTAGTTCTATAAATAGGACCCTAGGCTCTCTCATTTATCATCTTAGAAATCTTGGAAAAATCAAGAAATCCTAGAGAGAAAAAGATTCAACCCATTTTAGTTTAGCCATTCTCTCTTTCTCCATCTTCTTCTTCCTCAAGATTAGTGAGAAATCTTGTAGGAAACCCTAACCCTAATTCCACTCCAAATCCAACATCTTGAGTACCCAATTCAAGCGAGAAATCTTCAACCTTTTGGGAGCCGAGCCGATCTTCAATCGGGCAAGTGATCTAAGCTGATCCGCGATCCACGGAGACGAGCGAAGCCAAGTCGACAATCGAGTTCCTCCTCTTGTAGTTTCTTGAGTGATTGTAACGGAATTGTTGATATATATAAAAGGTGAAATTCGTTAATCTTGCTTGCTTTTAAAATTCCGCATCATGTTATCTTTACTGTTCTTGAATATTGTCTATGTGGTGATGCGCGAGTAAAAACTCCGCTCGTTAAGGAGTCGAGAAGATCTTTAGTATGATGATGTAGCAAATTTGTAATCAATTCTTGAATCCCACGAGATTGTAAACCCTAGCTATTTCAAGAATTGACAACCCAATTCGATTCGATGCTTTCTTGATCAACATCGTTCGAGATTGGGGTGATCCGATCGATTCTTGAAATTACTAGAGGCTAGAATATAAATGGTATCCTCGAAAGAGTAAGGGTTAAGAGATGAATCTTAAATTTCATCAAGAAAACCCTAATTCTCGTCGATAACCATTGATCTAGTGTCAATTCCTCGAAGGACAAGAATATGAAATATTGTAGACTACAACACATATAAAGATCCTATCGATTCCTACGAGCCTCTATATCATTCTTGATTGTCGTTTGGATAATATCATTGAAACCGATTCTTGTTGTTTATAGTTCTTGATTCTTTAGAAAAGATTAGTGACACACGAATACAAATCAATCAATTGAATCGTGTTTTCTCTTATTGTTGCTTAACATTTCATTTCAAACAAATAAAAGTAAAAACGAATCTCGAGATCCCTGAGGACGATCCGCACTCATTCATTAACTTCAACTGACACCGTTGTTTGATTGCGGTCAAATATTTTTGGTTGTGATTTCTTTACTATTTGATTCGATAAACACATCCACGAAAATCAACAAATCAGCAACCGAGCAGCTTCCCAGCTCGTTCATGCCCAACAGACGATGCGGGCTTGTAGCCCTCATAGCGAGGCCTCTAAGCCCATTCATGCTCGGTACAAATACGGCGGACATCCCTCTGCCCATCACATGCAGAGGATCCGAGGCCCCAATAAGGGGCATCAGGTCTATCCAAGTCTGAGCGATCCCCCCTCGACTTTGGGGCCATGGAGATGCCTCCTTCTCAGCAGCGCTTGACACGCTTGGCAAGCGATCGAAATCAACTCGACGAACGATCGCTAGACAGATAGCCGACCTGACATGGAAGCCCAATAGTGCAAGCAGAGATATTTTACGAGCATCCTTCACAAACAGAAGATAAAGTGCAAACCGATGAAACCAAAGAAAAAAGTTTTATTACCAAAGGAAAAGTCTTTACATAGGGTATTTTGGGCTCTCCAGCCTTACAAACTTCCCGGAGGCTTACAAAAATTCCAGAAGCAACTAAATAAAAGGAGGAGGAAGACGGGGTCTTTAGGCTTCGGAGCTAGGCACGACCTCGGGGTCCTCGACATCCACCACGAGACGAGTAGGGTCCTCGGCGACCTCCTCGTCAGGAATCTCTTCCCCCTGCTCATCGGCGTCCGCGAGGGGGTATTCGGCCCGGAGCTCTTCGTCAGCGAACTTCGGCATCCGGGCCTTAACGGCGTCGAGGGCCTCATGCCAGATGCAGGTTGTGGCCACGGCCAGGTCATCATAGAAGTCCTTCGACTTCTTGTATCCTTCCACCGCCTTTGCCGCCGAGAGGTCGGCCAAATTCGCCGCTCTCAAGTCGGCCGACTTCTCCGCTTCGGCCGCCGCCCCCAGCTCCTTCCGGAGGGTCTTCACCGTCTTCTTCAGGTTGTCGGCGAGCACCTGAGCGTCCTAAAGCCTGGCCTCGGTAGCCACGGCGGCCTCGCGGTACCGGGCAACCTCCCGTTTCCCGACCTCCACCTCGCCTTCCAGGGCGGCAACCCTCGGCATCATCGTTTCCAGCTCCCTCTTGGAGCTCTCTTCTAGCGAGGCAAGCTGGCCCGCAGCCTTCATCGCCGGGGCTATCACCTCGGCCTCCATGCGTAAGGAGAGGGCAACGTGCTGGAGAACCTGAAAAATAGGAAAGAGATCAGAAAGACGAAGGAGGCACCGAATCTCATAAAAAACCAAACACTTACCTGCACGGACTCTTGGGCGATGGACGCCATCTGGGCCCTGAAGGCCCCCCCAGGGACCCTACCCCCCGCCGATTTCTCTATTTCATGCAGCAGGCTATCCGCGACGGATAGCCCCGAGGGCACCGCGAACTGGAGGCCCCCCTCCACCATGATCGGCGAGGGCGGGTCCTGGGAAGACCTCCGGGAACCCCTCTTGAGCGGCTCCGATGGAGAGCCTATTTCCTCCTCCGAGACAGGGTCCTCCAGAATCCGAGCCCGCTTCCGGCCCGATGCTCTGCTAGGCCCCGGGGCGGGATCCGCCCTCGAACGCTCATGGGACGCGACCATCGGAGGAGAAGGAGCTGGGGCGGGCTTCGAGCGGGAAGGGCTGGCGCCTCCAGCCTTCGTGACCTTCCTCGGCTGGCGCATGGAGGCTCGGAGCTCGTCTATATCCATGGGTCCTGCACAAAACCAGATGCAAAGAAGTCAGTGACACATGCAATATAAAAGCCAAAAAGCAAGCCTAACTTACCGACGAACTCAACGGGGCTAAGCCCGGCCCAACTCAGGACCCTCTCAGACAGCAGCACGTCGAATCGGGGAACGGGCCCCCATGACGCCACTCTCACCGCGGTGGGGTGATTGGACTGGTTCCCCGGCAAGCATTTTACCCTCGACCACTTGGTAGGCACGGGCCAGTCCTCGCCCTCGGGAGGGGAAACGAAGAAGAACTTCTTCTTCCAGTCGTGAATGGAAGAAGGCAGGGCCACAACCCCTGTCCCGGCGGCGCCCCCTGTCGCTTTCTAAAAGAGAGTTAGACCCACCTCGGGTCTTCCGCTCGACCCACAGGTTGATTTTTGAAAACGAGGGAAGAATCAAGGAGGGAGAGGCTGAAGGGAACCGCCTGTAACTTCAGGCGGATCAGGAACCCGAGGAGAATCCTCCATGAGTTCGGCACTAACTGGCCAGGGGCTAACCCGAAGATGTTCAGCGCTTCGACGACCACGGGAGAGAAAGGCAGGCACATTCCACCCCAAAAAGCTTCCAAGTACAGGGCGATCTCCCTACCTCGTACTTGGTCTGCCCTCTCTCCCTCTTTGGACAGACGAAGCGTATAACGTGAGGGGATGTGGAAGCGAGCCCAAGCATTGGCGAGCTCGTCCTCATGCCTCACCCAACACGACGCGCCGGGGGCAGCGTCTACCGCCTCCTCCGTGGGGGCTGCCCCCACCGCACGATCCAGAGAAGAGGGTCTGATCCCTACTCCCCGAGAAGACTCAGGCTCAACTAAAGGGTCCCTAGAACCTACTCCTACGACATCTACATATTCCACGAAAGAAGACATCTAACCTGGTGAAGATGGATTCTCGGGAAACGAAAGCAGAAGAAAGGAGACAAGCGCCGAGCAACCAGGACTTATAGCGAGGAAATATGAAGGAGTAGGGATCCTGGAGTGGGCCCCCACCCCTATTTGTAGCTGCAATCGCCCTCATCCAAGGGCGCCCTTCATCTCCCGCCAAAGCGCCTCCTCGCGTCCAACGGCTCCGATTGCTCCACTTGTCGTTCCCACACTGGGCCGCACCCTATCAGATGCCGCAGGTCTGCACACGTCGCGTCGGCCAACCGACGCTTGACACGTGGACCGTCGCTTCAGTGGCAGGATGCATGAACCGGCGCACCTTCCTTAAATGCAGAGATCTCGCCCTGATTCGCTTGCAGAAAAGACAGCTGACTGCCCGGGGACGCATCCCGACAAACCTTAGGAGGGAGCTCGCCCCGGGCGGCCCGGCAGTCCACTCCTGACCCGACCCGCTAGCTGGTAGGGACATGAGTAGGGGGCTAATGATAATGCTCAATATTGGCGATCTCCAAGATCAGGACACGTGGCAGATGACGTGTCCCAGAATTCAGAAGAAAGGGCCCACATGGGCCGACCAGGCCATCCCTGTACCCGACCTGCAAGCACAAGCTGGCTCTTCTCAGAGCCTCCTGAAAATTGACCTCCTCGGCCTCCCAGCTCGCCCCGAGCTGCCACAGGACCAAGATTCCTCGGCCCTCTCGCTCGTCCCCGAGCTCCCCAGCCGATGCCATCTTCCTCGGTCCTCCGACCGACCAACTCCACCACTCACAGGCGTAACCGCCGCTCCGCAAATCTCGCCATGCGCAGATTCTCCGCCGGCAACATCCCACGTTCCACGCCATCACGATCCCCATTAACGGGCGATTCGTTCTTTACGCGGGCGTGATGTCGAGAGCGTAACTGCCGGCGAGATTCTCGCGCCTACTGCTGCGTGCCGCCGCCACTATATAAACCCCCATCACAGAGGGGTCAGGTAAGCCATTTTTACTCCGCTTAGCCGTTACTCTGCTCGGATCTCGTGCTAACTTGATCGTCGGAGGGTCCTCGGTGGTACCAAACCACCCCGAGACTTCCTTGCAAGTACACGACGCTGAACTCCTCAAACCACCAATCTCCTCAAAACGCATTGAGACCCACACACAACGGGAGATAACGTCCAAGATCTACCGGGAGATCGACGGAAGACAACATCTGACGGAGACCCGAAAAGGACCTCCATCAGAATTACACTAAACATTTGATTGCAGCTCCAACAAAAGCTAGCGAAGCTCAATATATATAAATCGAAAATCCTAGGGCCGGGTTCAAATTTGTCTACATTTGTCTTTGCGACATTTTTTTAATATTCCGTGAGAAAACCGTACAACTCTGAAGTAGTCTCTTGGCCTGCATACTAAATTGTTTGATCAATAGAAACCCTTTCCCATCCATAAGATGCTTGGGAGGGAGGGAGGGAGGGAGGGAGCCGATTCATATGATGTGTGTGTGTGAGGGAGAGAGGTGGCCGTTTGTTTGCTTGGGAGTTAGATAGGTAAGTGAGTCGTATAAATCCTTTTTTTGGGAGGGGAGGGGAGGGGAGGGACGATACATCAAAACCTGATGCAAGCGGGAACTACACACCGGCCCTTTCTTTCATATGCGGAAGATTTTGCCATTATGATACAAAGGCACTCATGGAACAAAAAGCCGTAATGCATGCCAGAATCAAACCCCAGGTTTATTACTCAGCTGCAGGAGACTACTGTAGATCACAAATGTCGAGAAAATTATGGTGTTGCTTGGACAAGAAGAGGACAGATGTGGATGTGCGCTACAGTGTATTAGTACAAAGCATCAATCGAGCTCAGTCTGAATGCATGACAACTTTACGTGGTTTTGTTTTGGTGCTTTTATTTTTTAGTTGAATTTGGATGGGAGTCATGGGCTGTGTCGAATCACATGTCTATAGTTTGCACATTTTGGATTTAAGTGTAACAAGGTTTCAATATTTTTAAATTTCATTACTTCTTATTGTTATAATTCATCCCTAAAATCTTTAAATTGTTCAAAAATATTAGTATAACTAAGTATCTAAAGAGAATATTCATTAGCCTGAGTTAACATCCGTTGATTGGCTTAGTAAAAGACGAAAACGCCCCCAAAATTTCATCTTCTTTCTCTAATGTTACAAGCTGGATGTAGGGTTAGGATTTCTACTTAATATTAAAATTGGGGCTTTTCTTTAAACAAAAACTAAAGCACTTCTCCTTCACTCATTCCTTGTGTTGTTGATTCATGAGAGGTTGTGTTCTCTTTTATATTGATCGAAATCCTTAGGTAACAAAATGGGGAAACCACTTTAATACAAAAATCACGCTTTAAATCTGAACTATAAATCTGGAACAACCCCACAACTACGCGGGAGTTCGAGACCTCAGATCTTGAAGACTGTATCAAGAGAATGCAACAACTAACTCTACTTAAATTCTAACGGAATATGCGATAACATGGTTTTTTTTTGGATTGACGGAGCAGTTTTAGAGGTGCAATTTAGAAATATCGAAGATTTGGGGTGCGATATAAGAGAAACCCAACAATTTTACTGTGAGAAGGCCCCTAGAAAATTTCAAGTTTGCAAGTCTTCGAAATTTATTCTTTTACATGTGGAAAAAAGAAACTAAAATAAATCCTTTTCTTTCAATTACAAATCAAGTCCAGCATTGATGGGTGAGTTGGGCCTTGTAGGTATCATCTGGGCCACACACTAGATGTGATATGCTGTGGGCTAGAATCATCTCGGTTTTGATAAAACCAACGTTCTGCACGTGGGTGGGTGTTGACCTCTGAAAAAATGTTTAAATAATTTTAATTGGGATAATAAATAATTCTAATTTTTTTAGCCAGGAGAGCATGTCTCCACTATTTTAATGCCATTGGAGGATTCAACGGAGCACCTGCAAAAAAAAAAAAAAGTTTTTAATTTTCTGCAATATCAACAATGCTAATATGTCAAAAACGGGTAATTTTGATTTATATCATACTTGAAATAAAAAATAAAATATAAAGGTTTTGGGTTATTGCTACTATTCATCGATAACGAACCCCCGGCTGCTGAAATAATTTAGGTTTCCATTAATTCTCTTAATTCCCGCGTTCTCATCTCTCCAACCAATTCTTTAAAAATCTTTTTAAATATTTATGATGTCAAAATATACAAATATGCATGGCACGTGAAATCATATTTTTAAATACCTTTAAGAGAATGCTAAAAGTTAAAATTGGAAAAGTAGTTATAGGTTCTTAAACATTTTTTCCCCTCAAAATTAGGAATATATGAGATGGAAACTCTTAAAACAAAAAAATTTCTTACTATATATTATAATGATATCTAAATTGATCTTGGCTTTCTATGTATTTCCTTTATTTTCTAGTTTCATAGATCCCCTTATTATTGGAACAATGAACTTAGTTATCCATTGATTTTCAAGCTTTTACGTCTTAGTGCAATCGGGATTTAGTGCAATCGGGATTTAGTGTGATCGTAACTTTCAGTTAAAATTGAAAAGGAAGTTTTATCGGAGCGCTATTCGGCCTGCCTTATTATCTGGTACAGAATGCTGGCCTCCTAAGAAGCATCATACATAGAAGATGCACGTAGCGGAGATGCGCATGTTTCGTTGGATGTGCGGTAACACTAGAAAAGATAAGGTGTGAAATGAGAATATTCGTGCAAAAGTTGGTGTAGCACCTGTGGAGGAGAAGATGCGGGAAAACCGGCTAAGATGGTTTGGTCATGTGCGACGCAGACCTATGAAAGCACCGGTTCGACGAATAGATACTCTCGATATAGGCAATGGCAAAATGGAAAAAGAGAGACCGAAGAAAATATGGATGGAGGTGATACGAAACGATATGGTTGCCAAAAGACTCAATGAAAGTATATTGTTCGATAGGAGTGAATGGATGCGGAGGATTCATGTGCTGGACCCGGCGTAATTCTCATGTTGGTTCATGTAGCCTACCCCGTATGCTTGGGATAAAAGGCTCGGTTGTTTGTTGTTGTACGTCTGAATATAGAAAAACAAACAAGTTATTCATTGAGAACAACATGTTCAGCATAATAAATTACCGAAATTCAAACCCGGGACAGCTGATCTTTAGGGTTAAGAAAACAATGTTAATGCAGAACAAATTATAACAGGCCGATTATTCGACTCTTAAACGTTTTCGGGTACCAAATGCATGGAATATAATGAAAAGGCCGAGTGACAGGATAATTTAGCTCTGTACGCAGCTGAATTGACAAATGATCGGGCGCATGTACAATGTGCATAACTTACCTAATCTCCCAAACCGATACCCACACTCAACATTAACTTTACAAAACGCCAGCTTCCTTTTTCTGTCCCCCCCTCCTATCGACATATGAAGAAAACTTCTCATTCGTCCGAGGATGATGTTATTGTACGCATGCATCCCAATGGGGATCGAATGGAAGCAAAGTCCTATTGGTAGGATTCTAGTCTTAATGCACACACATGCATATATACTTACATACTTACGTACCCCATGTCGGCGTGCCAAGTTTTGATATTAGATCCATTCTTCATAGGCGCTTGCCAATCGCACATTAGCGTCTCTATGGATTTGATCGCATACTAAGACTCGGCATCATCAGCTTGGTTAATCGACACACGGCCGATCGACTTCGATACACATCGATACACATTGGTGAAGACAAGGGCCGCGGCATAGTGGAAAAGTCAAAACTTAAAAGATTATATTTTTTTTGTTGAAAAAAATACAAGCAATAAGATTTAGAAGAAATTACAGCTACAAAACTTAGATACAGGTGTTATAGAGAGATACCTTAGATCATGTTAACACACACAAAAAAAAGGCTTTGGGAGAAGTATCCCAGATTTCACAACTCAAAAAAGCATCCTCCTATTTCTATGAATTAATGGCTTAAGCTCACCATGCTTAATCTTGTTTTCCCTTCAACAATTGTTCTGGGACTCATAAAACTCATGAAAAATATTGAAGAATCAGAAGATGGGAGCAAACAAACATTTGTTGGTCCTCGGTGTTATGCATCTGGCAAGTTTGAGAAGCTGTCAGATGTGCACCCTTAGAAACATGGTTTGCAGCTATATTAATAAGAACTTTGTTTTGTTATATATATAGATGAGAATAATGAAGGAAAGAGGCAGGAGGGAATTTTCTTCTATGGCGTCGAAAAAATACACTCTCACTCATTTTTTTTAACGATCGGCATCCGTCATCTTCATCGTTATTATCTAAGATGTGGGTACACCAAATTTCATGTGATTCTACAACTTTTTCACCGTTGATTTAGCAATGTAAAAAGTTCTATTGTCGGTAAACCGTTAATTTTAAATCCACTAAATAAACGGTGAAAAAGTTGTAGAATCACATGAAATTTGGTTTACCCACATTTTAGATGATAACGATGAAGATGGTAGGTGCCGATCGTCGGAAAAAATAAGGGAGGGTGTATTTTTTCGACGCCATAGGAGGAAATTCCCTCCTGACGGATGTCGGATCTCGTCAAGATGTTACCTTCCGTAGATCTGCTACAAGCGATGATGGACGGCTGAGATTGAGTTGGAGGTTGCCTCCTAAAGCGTGTGGATCTCAATGGGTTTGAGGTTGTTGTGGCCGAGCTACCTGCAAGGAAGTCCCGGGGTGGTTGTGCCATCGATGACCCTCCGACGATCAAGTTAGACCGGATATTTGAGCAGAGTAACGACCTAATGAGGAAAGAATGACTTACTTGAGTCGCCTGAAAGAGGGGTTTATATACCTAGCAGCCAATGGCAGGCGGGTGCGAGAATCACGCCGGCCGTTACGCCCCCGGCGTCACGTCCGCGTGATAGGCGGGATCCCGCATTAATGACGAGACATGCTAGTTAATGAGGGATCGTGATGGCGTGGAACGCGGGATCGTGGGCGGCGGATATCTCGCGCATGGAGAGATTCGCGGAGCCGTGGCGGAGGTATCTGCGACTGGTGCTGCTGGTCGGTTGATGGGACCGAGAAAGATGAGCTCAGCGGGTGGCTCGGGAACGAGCGGGAGGCCAAGATATCTTGGTTCTGTGGTAGCCCGGAGACGAGCTGAGAGGGCCGAGGGGGCCAATTGTGCAGGGGGCTCAGAGGCGAGCCAACGGTTGTTCATAAGGCGGGCGTAGGAGTGGTGTGGACGGTCGCAGAAGGTCGGCTACGTCCATGGGCCGCGGACCCGGGGTATTCTTCCGACGTACCGTTCTTGGTCCTTTCTTGCAAGCTTCGGGACACGTTATCCACCACGTGTCACGATCTGGGAGATCACCGATATCGAGCATCATCATTAGCCCCCCACTCTCATCCTGACCCGCTCACGGGTCGGGTCGAGAGTGGTCTGCAGGGTCACCCGAGATGAGCTCATTTTCGTAGATATCGTAAGCGTGCATTCCTAGGCAATCAGCTGTATTTTCTTGATGACGTCAGCGGATCAGGGGCCAGATCTTGCATTAAAGAGGCTGCGCTGGATCGTGCGTACGCTTACCGAAGCGACAGCCCACGTGTTTGGTGCTGGTTGGCTGATGTGACGGGTCGCAGATTTCCGGTGTCCGATGGGGTGCTGTCAATGCGCGTGCGACAGGTGGAGCGATGGTGGCCGTCGAATGTAATGAGTCATTTCGGCGGGAGATGACTGTCGCCGTTGGATGTGTACGCTGGCAGCTATATATAGAGGTGGGGTCCCCATCAGGGCCCATACCTCTTCACAATTTCCTCGTCCAGAGTCTCGTTAGCTCGACGCTTTCCTTTTTAGGTCGGATCTCTGCGTTTTCTCTTCCGAAGACTCATCCTCTCCATCAGGTTAGATATCTTCTTGTGAAGAGTCTGTAGAAATAGTTTGGGTAGAGTCTATGTAGTCCCCTGTAGATTCTTCCTTTTCTTCTTCTTTTGAGTCGAGCCTGTTTCCCCCCTGGCAGAACAAATGGACCGATCCAGGATTCTTGCTGCCTTCGGTGTTCGGTCCCAGAAGAGAGCCGTGGGCGTGGCCGTGCCTCGGGCTGACCCGAGTTCCGCACTAAGGGAGTCGCCGGCGATGAGGCCATCCGCCTCGACCCGAGCCCCCGATGATTACCGCGGCAGCGGCTAGAGGCGTCCGCGGGTTCCCGAACCCCAGACGAGGGAAGAAGGAGAGGACGAAGACGAGGGTCCTCTTAAGAGGAAGAAGACGGTCTCTCGCGCGCCACTGACTGAGATTCCCGAGGGGATTCTTGTGTAGGAGGGGGACGCCTGCTTCGTAGTCCCATCCGGGCTTTCCGTTGCCGCCAGCTTGCTTGCTGATATGGAAGAGTCGGCCGGAGGCAATATTCCGCGGGGGACCCTGAGGGCTCAAGTGGCAGCTATAGCTCAGGAAGCGGTGCATGTACGTACTCCCTTATGTGTTATTTTGAGCGCCTTTTTCTCAGTTCGAGCGTCTCTAAGTCTCTCTGCTATTTTTCATCAGGTCCTTCAGCACTGTGCCCTCGTTGCTCGCATGGAGGCCGAGGAGAATGCCCATGCTATGAGGTTGGCGGGGGAGTCTTCTTCGGAGGCCGAGGACCTGTGACTCGAGCTGCGTCTGGAGAGGGAGAGGATGGCCATCCTCGAAGCCCAATTGGCCGCCGGGGAGCTTACCGTCTTAAAGTGTCGGGAGTCCTATCACCGGCTAAGTGAGTCCCACCGACTCATCGAGGCTAAGTTGGCGGAGCTGGCCGATCGCTTTGCAGCAGTGAAGAGGACGAGGGATGCCAGCAGACGGCATGCCGAGGTTGCGCTTCAGGCGGCGAAGGTTGCCGAGGTTCGAGCTCGAAAGACGGTGGTGTTCCCCTCCGAAAGACGGCGCACAAGACTGCGAAATCCTGACGCTGAGATTCCGGGCAGATGCTATTTGGTTTTATCCGTCCACCTCTCCGAAGATGCCAAGTTGATTTATGGCACCGTGTATCGGAGGTTTAGACGGATGCGGCCGATGTAGCAAACTTCGTCAGATTCCCCCTCGCTTGAGGGGTTTTTGATTGTGGGGACGCTTTTCCCTGCAGGCACAAGCCCCTGCAGTTAATTACGTTACCGCATCGCGGCAGCCACTTTCTCCTTCTCCAGAATTTCACTTCGTGTCGTGTGTATTTGTTTTGTTTGTGATTGCCCGTGGATTGTATACGGAGACTAAGTGATGCCGTCGCCCGTAGGACGTGGATTAGTCTAAATCCGTATTTACTTAGATTTGGTTTTGGTGTTTTAGTTTAAGGATACGTTATCCATATTTAGGCTAAGATCAACTTAAACGTTCGTTAAGGATACGTTAGTCTGATTTGAGACTAAGATCAACTTAACGGGATCGTTTGGATCCGACAAAAGAGCATTCGGGGGCTCTATTGTTCCAGTTTAGGGACATAGTAGTCCATAGGTAGTTTAAGGACATTGCGGTCCATTGCCAGTTTAGGGACATGGGGGGTCCATTGGTAGTTTAAGGACATTGCGGTCCATTGGTAGTTTAAGGACGCATAAGTCCATGGGTTTAAGGACCCCACAGTCCATATGGGTGTGTTTAAGGACGCATTAGTCCGTTAGTTTAAGGACGCATAAGTCCGCGGGTTTAAGGACCCCACAGTCCGTATCTTGGTTTAAGGACGCATAAGTCCATGAGTTTAAGGACCCCACGGTCCGTGTTTTAGTTTAAGGACGCATAAGTCCGCGGGTTTAAGGATCCCACAATCCGTGTTTTAGTTTAAGGACGCTTAAGTCCATGAGTTTAAGGACCCCACAGTCCGTGTTGATGTGTGGTTGTCGGGACCCGTCACCTCTCTGACGACGTTGAAGGATTACAACGATAGAGTCAAAGGAGTTCGGAGATGTACCCTCGAACCGGATGTAAATTGATTTAAGGGAGCGGTCGTACTCAGTCAATTTAATTTGTGGACTTATGGCCATGATTGGGTTAAGTCCAGTTGAAAATGTTCAACATTTTTATTTGCGTTTGGCCTATTAGGCCTTTACTAGGGCTTTGCCTATGTTTAAATAATGCATTGCATTATTTTTTATTTTTGTTTGGGCTCTGCCCATAAAGGATGCAGAGCATCAATTTGTTTTGGGCTCTGCCCATTTATAAATGATGCAGAACATCAATTCTACTTGGGCTCTGCCCATTTCTGAATGATGCAGAGCATCAATTTTACCTGGGTTTTGCAATTTAATTTGGCCTACTAGGCCTTTCTGATTTGGGCCTGGCCCTTAAATAATACATTGCATTTGTTAGGCACTTTGCGCTAATCAACGAGCGCAAGCGCTTGTGGTGATGACACGTGTCACGCAAGCGCAGTGCGCTGCGCTTGCGCTGCTGACACGTGGCGCGCTGTGATGAGTTGCGCCAGTTTCAGAGAGCAAGGCTCTATTTCAAAAGCGCATAGCGCAGATGCTGACACGTGGCGCTCTCTAGTGGCTTGTGCCAACCAAAGAGCGCAACAGTGCAGTTTTGCAAGTGCAAGGCACTATTAACTTGAGAATCTTTTAGATTCCAGAACCAATGGTTCATAAAAAAGTGCAAAGCACTGTTTGTTTTCTTGATCTAATTTAGATCAAAGAAAACAAGTTTTTTTTCTTCTTTTTCTTGATCTCAGAGAACCAATGGTTCACAAGTGCAAAGCACTATTTTTATTTGTTTTTTGTTGAAGATCATTGATCTTGTTCTTAGATCAATGATCTATTAGAAGAAATTCTTCTATCTTAAAGGTTTTTACCTTTTTCTTCCTGAAATTTCTTCAGAGTTCTCTCTGTTTGAAGTTTTAGATCTCTCACAATGTTTTTTCTTTTGATTTGGGGTCTAGGGGCCTTTATATAGTGCCCATAAATTTGTTAAAGAGATCTTTCTCTGAGTGATTTGGGGAATTTTCCCCACCGTTGGATCTTTGATCCAAGGGCTTCTGTTTTACAGAAGGCAATCTTCTTGTTTTAACAAGAACAGAAAAATCTTGCTAGAATTTAATTCTGTTTGGCGCAAACGCCCCAGCGCGTGACACGTGTCAAGCAGCGCAGAGCGCAGCGTAACTGCGCTTGCGCAACTGCGCTGACACGTGTCGCGCAGCGCACTGCGCTAGCGCAACTGCGCTGACACGTGTCGCGCAGCGCACTGCGCTTGCGCATCTGCGCTGACACGTGTCGCGCAGCGCACTGCGCTTGCGCATCTGCGCTGACACGTGTCGCGCAGCGCAGCGCTTGCGCGACTGAAGCGTTGCTTCCTTTAATGTTGTTTTAAATAGAGCTTTGCTCTGATTGGGTGCGCTGTCTTGGGCGCTGCGCTGATGTATCAGTTTTTGACACGTGGCGCGTTGCGCGCAGCGCAAAGAATTTGAAGCGTTGCTTCGAATTTTGAATTTTGAAATTCAAACAGAGCTTTGCTCTGATTGGGGGAAACAAATCCCCCCCCACCGTTGCGCTCACGTGGCGCGCACGTGAGTGCAGCGGTGGCAAGATCCTGACCGTTGGATCAACGGGTGAGCTGAAGGGGCGCAAGCGCCTTATAAATAGGACCCCTGGCCCTTCGAAAATCTTCACCATTTTCTAGTTTTCGATTTCCAGAGCTTTGCTCTCACTTAAGAACTTCAGAGCTTTGCTCTTGTTTCCAGAACTCTAGAGCTTTGCTCTCATTTCCCAAAGTTAGAAAAATTTTAGGTAAAAATTAATCTTAGATTAAATTAATTTTAATTAACCAACAGAGCTTTGCTCTCATAGATCTTCTGATCTAAAGAAATCCCCTTTGGGGTTTCACCAACAGAGCTTTGCTCTCACGAATCCATAGATCTACAGAGATCTTGTTCATGGGTTTTAACCCATGAGCAGAGCTTTGCTCATGGATCAAAAATAGATCTTTTTGATCTAAAAGTGAAGAACTCCTAAGAGTCTTCAAAATTTTTAATTTCTTTAGGAGTTTAAATAGATTTTCTCATCATCATCACAGAGCTAAGCTCTTTTAAGGAATTTTATTCCCCTGAGACCAGAGTTTGACAAGTGTCACTCTGTGACAGAGCTTTGCTCTGAAAGAGGAGATTTTCTCCTTGTCTCTAGAGATTTTTTTTATATTATTAATGGGAATATTTTCTTGGGGACCAACTGACAATCTCATCCAATGATGGGGTTGTCTTATTAACTGACGTATTGTCATCCAGATTTTGTGGGTCCCCCTTCGGTCTCCTACCCACTGCACTGCTGTGTGGTGTAATTAATTAATTTTAATTTAATTAATCTTTAATTTAATTAATTAATTAATGAATTTTTTCAAACGCCAAGCGTTGGAATTACAACACTAACGGCTAATTTCTTTTCCCTTGTAGTGAATATGTCTTTCGACACTTCGTTCCCGTTTGCTCTTTCGGAGGAGGGATTTCCTGAAGCGCCCTTGGACCGCGAAGTCCTGGCTATGCTCAGGGACCACGACCCGGAATATAAGAGTCTCCACCTTTGGGGGTCGTGGTACAATCAGATTATCATGGGTCGACGGATCTTCACATGCGCAGTACCGTCAGAACCCATCACGGCGATCCACTACGCCAGCCCACCCCCGGTGCAGTATGCCGTGGAGATGGTTGATTGGACCTTGAAGGGCTTTCTTCATCCTGCCATAGATGCAATCCCGGTCCAGCGTCCTATGGTTTTGGATATCCTGGGACGCCGTATCTGTCAAGGCGATGCGAGACCTTGGGGACAATCATACAACATAGGTCTGTTCCCCCGCCACCCGATCGGCTACCTGCCGTGGGCTCGGTATATCCTGTCGGCGAAGAAGTCGCAGTTGATAAGATTAGGATTGTACACCGCGGTTTATGTCTCCCTCTTCCAGTATCCCACGCTTCCCACCTGGTGGTTCAAGGCTTTCTTGGAGCGGTGGAACATTCCCACTCACACTTTCTTCGCAATGGATCGGGAAGTGTCGATTTCTCTGGAGGAATTCACAGAGGTCTCCGGTTTACCGGTTATGGGGGAGCACTATGAGGAGTTGCTTCCGACGGAGGAGTATGTCTTCGGTGCCAAGCCGGCGGTAAGGGGCCTCACGCCGGAGAATACTGTTCAACACCAATTCCCAAGTCTGATCAAGGTGTTGAACATCTACGAGGCCCTTTTCATTGAGCGTGGGAGCCGCGGAGTTAGTTTTGAGGATTTCATTGCCCGGTTCCTTCACCCAAGCGCCCTTTCGGCAGAAGCTGCCAAGTTCGCCACCCTCGAGGACCCTTTCCGTCTAGGTTTGGATAACCTACCAGCGAAGGAAATAGACCAAAAGGGTTTTTTCCTTCTTAACACCCTTTCGGTCAAGTTCCCGATTGAATTAAACCCACCCGCACGACCCTTAACATAGTCAACAAAGTCGCACGACTACCCTAATTCAATCGCATCATATGCTTATACAGATTAGCACTAATCAGCTACCGCACACTACGCCTTAACATAGTCAACAAACGTAGCACGAATACTAACTAGTACTTATCTGAAATGACGGAGGGCTTAGTGCTAGTCCGTCCAAGGAAAAGAAGGCGATTGTATATAAAAAATGTATCTTTTATTCTTGAATTCAATTCAGTACAAGATGAATCATATAAAAGAATAAAAAATGGATACATGTTATTCAAAGATTACAAATGTTTAATTGATACAAAAGCAACTACTGAGAAGGAGGCGTTTTCAATAAATCAGCCAGTTGTTCGCACGCTCCTCTCAACTCCTTTTCATTGTCAGCCGCTGTGGCCAGCTCCGCTTTGACTCGAGCCCGTTGCTGCAAACAAGACGAAAGTTTCTCATCGATTTCCCATTGAGCAACTTCGCAATTCCGCGTAACTCGCTCCAGAAGGTCGAGCTTTTGCCTTAGTGCTAGTCTGTCCGAAATGCATTGCCGCAATTTGTTAAAGACAGCCCTTAATTGCGCAGCGTTTGCTTCAACTTGGGCACGCAGCTGGGTGGATTCACTTGAAGCCTTCTCGCATTCTTTTCGCCTCAAGGTCTCTTCTTGTTCGAAATGGCGGAAGAAAGGAACGCTCTGCTCAACCCATGCGGCCCGTTGAGAATTCAAAGCCAACATTTCTGGAACGGGAGGCCTGAGCTCAATCTTATGCAGACAGACCTCGATCTTCCAGCAGTAGTTTACCCAAGACTTGACAACGGCCTCGCTATGGAAGTTCACAAGCATCGCCAACATGAGATTAACTTCTGCGGCAAAATTTGCAGCAGATGTAAAGGCCTCGGCGTCAAGGTCCTTGACGAACTCGCTTAACATCTGCAGGCTATTCGCAGCACCCCTGGAAGAAGGGCATTTAGCAAAAGTCCCTGCCGGCATGGGGATCTGAGACTCGAAGGGAGCCGGAGTCGGTGCGATTGCTGCAAAACAAATCATAGTCAGATATTGGCTTAAGAAACAAAGAAGATGCAAGAGCGATGAAGGCTACTATACCGGCTACGGCAGGTGGCAGAGCTGGGAGTATTGGTGGCGCGATGATTCTCTTGTCCCCTCCTTCAATCTGTAGTGCTGTAATCAGTTTACAGTTAGCAACGGCAGGGTCATTCGTTTAAGAAAAGAAAAGACGTCGGTTAGAAAAGATACTCACCAGCACCAGCAGGCAGACTAATTTCCGACTGGAAGGAGAAGTGCGGGTTCAACACTTGATACAAATGATCAAAGAGAACTGTTCATATCAGATTTTTGCATTTTTATACCGCCCAATTTTTATCATATTGCTTATCGGTAGATACTCTTGAGCCGTGTTTGCTAGTCAATTGCAGGATATAAGTTCTCGGCTCTAAACGGCGAAATTCATGGAAAAACACGACAAAATCCGGGTTCCTGCCAACCACAGATAAAACACGGGTCTCCGCTCTCTATCCGTATGTTGCCACACACCAGTTTAAGAGACAAAATGGCAAATCAATGTCATTTTCATGCACAAGGCTCAATGGCAACACAAGATCCAAGAAATCTACGCGGAGCTCGAGGAAATCATGACAAAAAGATCCACATCAAATCACCTTTTGACATGTTGCAAATCTGGAAGAAATGTGGAGAGATTCTGAGAAACAAAACGTACCAAACTGATCCAAACATCAACACTAAGAAGCACAAAAAATCCGAGCAGCCAATTCCCCCAAAGCGCCGCGGTTCCGCGGCATAAGCATGCTTAGGCCGCGGAACCGCGGCCGTATGGCCTCCTCAGCTGCTGATGTTTTAGGGTTATTTTGGTCTTTTTATGAAGAGGCAGATTGTTGCCCTAGATTTTCAGTTGCCTGCCTATAAATAGTTCAGAACTTGCCAAAGCCAAGGGTCGATAATCTTGTATTTAGATTTTAGGTTATATGTTGTTGTTGTTCTTCCTCCTCTCATCTCTTCTCCATTAAAAAACTTGTAGTGAGCTTTTGTGAGTGAAGAATGAATAAAGGAGTTCTTGTTCTTACCATGCTTGTCTTTTTATTTTGTTAACTATTATTGCTTGTAATTTTCATTTGCTAATTTAGTTGTTGTTATTTGTGATTGTTTCTTTCTTGTTCTCTTTTCCTTTATCCTTAAACAACCATGATGCTTACGCTTGATCCTTGCCGAGGTGAGGTCGCAAATAGCTAGTTGTAATCTTTTAACCTCTTTCTTTCTATCTTCCTCCTTTGTTTTATTTTCATTTTTCTTGTAATGGGTGAGTAGTTTCCATACTTGTTAGGGTAGGATAAGGAAAGTTTGAGAGAAGGAAATCTCTCTCACTCTTTCCTTGCCCAACATCTTAAATCGAACTCCCGTTAATTGAACCACAATCCGCTCCCTACGGCACCCTATCCTACATGATAGCGGTGATTCCGTAGTGAGACCGGTTGTGGTTGAATTAACCGGAGGTTAAGGCGAAGAGCCAAGAACGGACGGACAAGCACCAAAAGGAAGAACTTATGCGTTGGAAAGCCTAGCTTATACTCGCAAGTTCCTTCCTAGTCGTGCTAATCCCCATTGTTGCCGATTACCGTAACACCGACATTAAGAGTGGCAACGAAAGAAGTGAGCGACTCCTAACTCAAACTAACCTAATCCTAACCCTAACAAGCTCTCTATATATATCATTTTAGCACGTAAGTAATCTAAAACAAACCTGGAAAATTGGACTTAACTCGTTAAAGCGCATAGAAAAAGATTCCCATCTCCTTGCGGACGACCCGTACTCAACCGGCTAGCTACAAGCGAAACCGTCTTGATTGCGGTAATAAACTTAGCACGCAAAAACTCTACCAATCAAATGGCGCCGTTGCCGGGGAGACGATAGTTTATTTCTTTGTGTAATTTCGGGTTAATTTGTGAATATAAAAACAACCAAAAAAAAATATATTGTATAAAAAAATCATCTTGTTATTTTTGATTAGTTTTTGTGCAAGTGTGCAGGATAAAAAGAAGGTCGAGTTCTGTGCCAAAGACGTGGGAAGTTAGACCCATATTTCGCGGCTACACCGCGACGGATCAAGACGGAGCCAACGGTCTACTACAAAATTCTGGAGCAGATACAGTAATCAAATCAAGATTCAGGAAATCCAGAAGCAAAGAGGACACCCAAAGCAGAACCTACCAAAAAAATGAAGCAACAAAGACTCCATAAAGCCGCGGAACCGCGGCATAAGCTTGCTTAGGCCGCGGATCCACGGTTCTTTGAGGGTATCAGGGTTCCAAAATTTTTGTAAGTCTCTCTCTCCTCTCCCACACTCCTCTGAACTCCACTGAACTGTGTTTTTTGCAGCATTCTTGTGAAAACTCTTTTCCCCCTTCCAATAAATTGTTTTTGTGCAGGATTCTTTGCGCCACGCTAAAAATAAAAATTGTTTGCAGTTGATTGTTACTGTTTTGCATATATTAATACGGACTTTAAGGGGCTTGAAACCAATTCAGATTGGGTGGGGATTTTATCATCCTTCCCAGGACCCCAGAAATCACAAAAGCATATGCATTGACCATTGTTAATTAAAAAATACTAGACTCAGCCCTAAGGACTTCGCGCTCAATAGGACAGAGGACTAGTTACAGGCATCGGCCGTTTATCCTATCCTGACTTTTGTGGTGTCTAGGCAAGTGTGTCCAAGGCAAGTGGTTACTTAATTAGGACCACTACTTACGTAGTGGGGAGCCTCCCACTTACCTGGCACTTACCTGGCCGAAATTGTTGGAGAAGAGGCGGTTTGAGGTCCTATTTCTAGCCCTTTGGAACAGTTAGGAGCTGTCTAGCTGACTTAGGTGACCCTAGATCTAGGTGTGATTGTGCATATCTTGTTTGTGATTGCTTGAAACCGTAAGCCCGTACATATTTCTGTAAAGCTCTTTCAAAAAAAAAAACACAAAACCAAAAACTTTTATAAAAACTTGCTCTTTGTCGCCAGAATCCATTTTTTCGCCCACCACCCATCGTATTTCTCCATTGACGTTTTCTTACCCTCACCTTCTCCGCTTTGACTATACTAAACTCGTTTAGTGTATGTCCGCTTGGACTCGGGACACTAGCGCCCGCCTAGTCCGCGTTACGTTAGTCGCTACCGACTACGCGATCGACTCAGACGTCGAAACTCCGTCCACGCCTCTTTCACCCTTACCTTTGCCGGTCAACTCCGACGTTGACCGGAATTCTGTTCATACATCTTCACCTTCACAATCACCAACCTCTTCTTCCGCGATGTCAGGATTTAATCCAAACATCTCTTTGACTACCCCAGGATTGACTCCACCTCCTATGGAGGCAACTAACCCACCACCACCGCTTGTTGTAGCGCTGCAGCGAATCGCGCTCCAGGATCGTTTCTATCCCACCCGTTCTGCACTTCCCATATGTCTTTCTCTTCCACCGGCCAATGGTGATAACTTTGAAATTAAGCCCCACTTCATTAACATGCTTCCGCGATTTCATAGGCTTGAATCTGAAGATGCCTATATCTTCATTAACAAGTTCCAAAATGTTTGTGCCATGATGAAAACCACCCAGCTGTCGAACGATGCTATACGACTACGGGTCATTCCGTTCACTTTATGCGATCTTGCTGAAAAATGGCTGTATAGCACCGCTTCCCACTCCATAACCAGTTGGGACGAGTTTGTAAAAGCGTTTCTCAAGAAATTTTATCCGAATCATAAAACTGCAAGGATCCGTAACGAAATCAACCAATTCTCTCAGCTTCCTTCTGAACCCTTCTGGAAGTGCTTTGACCGGTATAAAGACCTTCTTGTTCAGTGTCCTCACCATGGTATCGAGAGATGTCAACTTTGCCAAACCTTATACGAGGGCCTGAACCCAGCAACCAAGCAGTTGTTGGAAACCATTTGTCAGGGCTACTTCCTATCGAAATCTGACGAGGAAGCGTGGCAATTCTTCGACGACCTTGCGGAACAAACGCTACAATGAGATAGCACCAGACCGACTTCTTCTTCTACCTCCACTTCTACCCGTCAGTCTAGGGTAGGAATTCGCCAACTTGATGTCTCTATTGCGATGAAAGCTGAAATGGCTGCAATAACGAGAAAACTTGAAGCGATAGAGAGCAAATTTTCTTCTCCTGCTCCTGCCTCCGTTCTTCCCCTTCGTACCATTTGCGCTTGTTGTTCCGATCCTTCTCACTTAACCGAAGAGTGTCCTTACAATCCACCATCTCAAGGACATGATCAGGTTAATACTGCATTTCAGCAAAGGCCAAGGAATGATCCATACTCTTCCACCTACAATCCCGGTTGGAGGAACCACCCCAATTTCGCCTGGAATCAGAATCAGCAACAATTCCAAGGCAACAATTTCCAGAGGCCCCCTCCTCCGCAACAACAAGCGCAACAACAAACTCAACATCAGTTTCAGCAGCCCTTCCAACCCCAACCTTTTCAAAATCAGACGAACAACTTTGCACCCAACAATTCTTTTCCACCAAACAACTTTGTTCCGTCAAACAACGATAAGGTTTCCTCCCTAGAACGAAGTCTGGAGGCGTTCGTTAAACAATCGACACAATCCACCGCCAACATCCAGTCGTCTATTCAGTCTTTGGTGCAACACACTGCTGCACACGGGCAAAGCATCAAGACCATCGAGGCCCAGATTGCACAGCTGAATGCGGCGTTAAGCGAGCGAGAGAAGTGAAAGCTTCCATCTCAATCACTCCCAAATCCCGGTCACCCACATAATGTACATGTTGCTCTTGAACAACAGAACCATAATGTGAGTGCTGTGACTATGTTGAGATCAGGAAGGATGCTGCACAACAACATCGGCACAACAATGGAGGATAATGACACCCCGGCCGCTTCTTCTTCTTCTTCTTCTTCTTCTTCTTCTTCTTCTTCTCCTTCCTCGTATTCTGAGCCTATTCTTCATTCTTCAAAAGGCTCTTCTTCTTCTTCTTCTGCTCTGAACGGACCCACTTCTCACTCCACGAAAACACCAGCTCGGGGATCCGTTCCAACTCCACAATCTCCTCCACAAGCATTGGACTCAACCAATTTTAAAAACGTTCCATTTCCAAACCGGTTGAGGTCCAATAAACAAAATCCACAAATGGAGAAGATTCTGGAGTTATTTAAGCAGGTTAACATTAACATTCCTCTTTTAGATGCTGTCCAACAAGTCCCGTTCTACGCGAAAATCTTAAAGGACTTGTGCATGAAAAAGAGGAAGTCTCAGGTACCCAAGAAAGTTTTTTTGGCTAGTGCTGTGAGTAATGCTCTTACCCAATCTTTACCACAAAAACGGAAGGACCTTGGTTGTCCTACGATTTCTATTACCATTGGGGATAAGAACATCAACCGCGCACTATTAGATCTTGGTGCCAGTGTTAACCTGCTTCCGTACTCAGTATACGAGCAATTAGGCGTAGGAGAGCTGAAACCCACACACTGTACTCTCCAAATGGCCGACCGATCGATCACCCATCCTAGGGGTGAGCTAGAGGATGTGTTAATCAAAGTTGGGGACTTCATATTCCTCGTTGACTTCATTGTATTAGACACACAGCCTGTAGCTAACCCCCGGAATCAAATTCCGGTGATACTCGGTCGTCCATTCCTTGCAACCTCAAATGCTTTGATCAATTGTCGCAATGGTTCGATGAACCTCTCTTTTGGAAACATGACAATTGAACTCAACATTTTTAGGTTGGGGAATCAGCCCTCCGAACCTAATGCTCATATACTGGACGTTTGCTCAATCCAGGAGATCACCCCTGAAGAGTGTGAATTCGAGGAGTTTTTGTTCGATCACGATAACCTTAACGCCACTAGTGCGTTCCTCTTCGAACCTGCTGCTGTTTCTGCGCCCGACAACGACTACGAGTGTTTCACTTTCTCGAACAATCTTAGCCACTCTCCACCCGAGTTTGAATCCTTCGAATTTCCGGATGAGTTACCTGAACCATCCAACTCGGTCGCTTACACTCGTTTTGAACCTTTGCTGGAATCCTTCGAGTTCGAGACCTTTTCACCAGTCTTGCCGTCAATCGTTTCACCTCCAACGCTCGAACTCAAGCCTTTGCCGTCTCACCTTAAGTACGCTTACTTGGGTGAGAACGAGACCCTCCCTGTTATCATCTCGGCTTCTCTAGCTCCAGAGCAAGAGAAAGCCCTTCTTGCGGTCTTGCACAGCAATAGGCAAGCTTTTGGCTGGTCCATGGCGGACATCAAGGGGATTAGTCCCCTGATCGTTGAACATCACATTCATTTGATGGATGATGCCAAACCAGCCAGAGATCCTCAAAGGCGACTCAACCCAGTCATGAAGGAGGCTATGAAGAAGAAGATCGTAAAATGTCTGGATAGTGGTATCATTTACCCTATCTCTGATAGCCAGTGGGTTAGCCCCATTCACGTTGTCCTCAAGAAATCAGGTATAACGGTCATTGCTAACGAGGCGAATGAGTTAATCCCTACTCGCACCCAAACTGGGTGGCGAGTACGCATCGATTACAAAAAACTCAACGCCGCAACGCAGAAGGACCACTTTCCGTTACCTTTCATTGACCAAATGCTTGAACGATTGGCCGGACACGAGTACTACTGCTTTCTTGATGGCTACTCCGGCTATAATCAGATTCCCATCGCCGAAAAAGACCAGGACAAGACCACATTCACTTGTCCTTTCGGCACGTTTGCATATCGTCGCATGCCATTTGGGTTATGCAATGCGCCCGCTACCTTCCAGCGGTGTATGATGGGAATCTTTTCAGACATGGTGGAAAAATTTCTGGAGATCTTCATGGTCGATTTCTCCATCTTCGGTGATTCCTTCAACGAGTGTTTGCTGCATCTTGATGCTGTCCTTACCCGATGTAAGGACAGGAACCTCACTTTGAATTGGGAGAAATGCCACTTCATGGTGCGCGAAGGTATTGTCTTAGGACATATCATCTCGCAAAATGGCATAGAGGTTGACAAAGCGAAGATTGAGGTCATTTCCAATCTCCCTCCTCTCAGATGCGTCAGAGACATCCGAGCCTTCCTTGGCCATGCCGGTTTCTATAGACGGTTCATCAAGGACTTTAGCAAGATTGCTAGGCCCTTGACTCTTCTACTGGCCAAGGATACGCCATTCGACTTCAACTCGGGCTGTGTGACTGCGTTCGAGTCATTAAAAAGCTCGCTGACTTCTGCTCCCGTTCTTTCTTCACCTGATTGGACGCACCCATTTGAGATTATGTGTGATGCATCCGACTTTGCCATTGGTGCTGTCCTTGGACAACACATCAACAAGATGCCGCACGTAATCTATTATGCTAGCCGAACCCTGAACGACGCCCAACTTAATTATACAACAACTGAGAAGGAATTCTTAGCTGTTGTATTTGCTTTGGAAAAGTTCAGGCCCTACCTCATCGGCTCTCCAGTCATTGTCTACACAGACCATTCTACTCTGCGCCATCTTTTTGCGAAGAAAGATGCAAAATCTCGGCTAATACGTTGGATCCTTTTGCTTCAAGAGTTTGGCCTTGTCATTAAGGACAAAAGAGGATGTGAAAACGTAGTCGCCGACTATCTCTCACGACTTCCTTCTTCGCCGACGCCTCAACTTCCGATCAACGACGTTTTTCCGGATGAACAGCTCTTGACAGTATCTTGCGAACCCTGGTTCGCAGATATTGTGAACTATTTGGCCACAGGGCTACTACCGACTGAATGGTCACGTCAGGACAGACTTCGATTCTTATCCCAAGTAAAACACTTTTACTGGGACGAACCCTATCTGTTCAAGTACTGTCCCTACCAGATTATTAGTCGGTGTGTCCCTGACGAGGAATTCAAGAGTGTGCTGTCATTTTGCCACGATCAAGCATGTGGCGGGCATTTTGGTCCCAGAAAGACAGCTGAGAAGATCTTGCAATGTGGTTTCTACTGGCCACAACTCTTCAAAGACGCTCATGACTATTGCAAGACTTTCTCCCGGTGCCAACACTTAGGCCGGATATCCCGGAGGAACGAGATGCCGCTCCAACCAATCTTGGTTGTGGAGATTTTCGACGTTTGGGGGATAGATTTCTTGGGGCCATTTCCCAGTTCTTTCGGGAACTTGTACATCCTTCTCGTTGTTGATTACGTCTCTAAGTGGGTCGAGGCTGTGCCCAACCGGACTAACGACAACAAGGTTGTCGTTAGGTTTCTTAAAGAAAACATTTTCTCCCGGTTTGGGCACCCCAGAGCGATCATTAGCGACAATGGAACTCATTTCTGCAATAAGACTTTCGAGGCCTTGATGCGGAAATATTCCATTAATCATAAGCTATCTACTCCCTACCACCCCCAAACCTGTGGGCAGGCTGAAGTTTCAAATCGGCAAATCAAGCAGATATTGGAGAAGACAGTTTCTAAGAACCGAAAAGATTGGTCGCTGAAACTCACCGATGCCCTTTGGGCATTTAGAACCGCTTATAAGACCGATCTTGGCATGTCTCCTTATCGGCTTGTGTACGGAAATGCTTGCCACCTACCTGTCGAAATAGAGCATCGCGCATTTTGGGCGATAAAGGAGCTGAATCTGTCTCTCGAAGATGCGGGCAGCCATCGGAAGCTGCAGTTGAACGAATTGAGCGAGCTTAGGGATGAGGCTTACGATAACGCGGTTGTCGTTAAAAACCGAACGAAGGTGTTTCACGATAAACACCTTTTGCGCAAAACCTTCGTACCTGGTCAGCAGGTACTGCTTTACGACACCCGGCTACACTTCCATCCAGGAAAGCTCAGATCTCGCTGGAAAGGGCCGTATTTTGTGCGGAATGTGTATCCGCAGGGCGCTGTGGATTTGGAGAATCCAAAGGACGGTTCATTTTTCAAAGTGAACGGACACCGACTAAAACCGTACCTTAGCGCCGAACCAACAGAGGAGCTCCTGATCTTACAGGAGCCGGTTTACCATGCATAATCTTCCTCTGCCTACCACCAAACTTCGGTTATCCAGCCAAGAACAGTGGACACTGTTCCAAATAAGTTTGGGGGTATGTATATACCATTTTGTATTTATTTATGGATATTCTTTTCCATTTTTACTTTCTAAAAACATAAAAAAAAATTGTGTATATCTAACCGACATTTTTGACCCTTCAAATGATCTCTTCATGCAATGACAGTGAGGACACCGTCCAGTTTAAGTTTGGGGGTACGCTTGGTACGCATTTCTAACCTTCGCATTCATATGTATATTTTGCATCTGCATATTAAAATCCATAAAATCCATAAAAATCTGAAAATTTTCTAAAAACATAAAAACTTTTCTGTCAAGTTAGCTAGTGGGAGAACTCTGATTCAACATTTCGACGGTTTTATTTGATAAGATAAGAATAACTAAATCCTATTTTTAGATTTTGAAAACCTGAAAGATAACTCTCCTTTGAAGTTAACTATAGCTAATATACGTCTTTACATCACACTACACGTGTCGTGAGTTTTGGAAATTAGATGACGAGTCTTTTATGTCTAAAAACTTTTAAATGGATCAATGATTTTCTGAGGATCAAATATGTTTGTTCTGAAATAAGTAATATCAAGAATAGTTTATGAAGTGAAGTGAATATGAAGGAATGTTATTGATGCCTTAATTGGAACTAAGTCTGAAAAATAACCCATCTGGAACTTGATTGGAATGATTACACACCGAACCCACTAAACACGTCTTTTATCCAAAAAAATAATTGAACTACCGGTTATATCTTTGTTCGTATTGAATCATCATGATTTTCACGCCAAACTGTCTTTTGTTTTTGGACCTAGGTAACTTGAGTAATTAAGTCTGCTGGGGTGTTTCTACACCTAATACCCTAAAGCCAACTGGTTTGGGAGCATTGGCCCAAAGCTCGCTAAGAAGCCTAGAAAGTCCAGATTAAAACAAAGTCAAGCAAGTGTTCTCTCCGAGTTAAAATTCCTAACGGTTCTTTGTGTGAGAATAATCTTGACGAAAGACAGGTTTTTATAAAAAATATTTCTAGCGGAGATATGAAGGTTTTATTCTATGATAAAGACTATTGCACGTTCACAGAGGTGTGTATGAAATGAAAACAAGAAAAAAATAGAGTGAAAAATAAGACCTAGTTTCCTGTTAAGGAAGATAGAAATTCTGAAGTTGAAACTTTACTGGAAAACGAAACTTGAAAAATGCTTAACTCTTTATGAAACTTATGTGATCCTTTCAAAATTCTTATCTAGGCTTTATTGTGTGACATGATGACTTTATTCGACCCTTCTGAAACTTAACGACACTATTTGCACTACACGTAAAGACATATAAAATCTTAAGTTAAATAAGAAGCGAGATGTGAAAAATAAAGGTTCGATAGTCTAGATTTAGGATCATAGAATTGTTATTTTCTGAAACAAAACTTTAGGGGTTTGAATCATAGTAATTTTACAAAACTAGCTTGACCGGATTTTGTGGGTAGTATCCGCTGAAAACCCTCAGGAGACAACACTCCTCCTACTAGGGATACCTAGAGGTTTAACGGCTTGTTGTACATGCTTAGTGCAATCGCGTTCCCTGCGAAAGTGAGCTTAGGAATTTTTGTGAATAAATTGGCTTTGCTCGGGACAAGCAAATGATAAGTTTGGGGGTATTTGTTCATATCAGATTTTTGCATTTTTATACCGCCCAATTTTTATCATATTGCTTATCGGGAGGTACTCTTGAGCCGTGTTTGCTAGTCAATTGCAGGATACAGGTTCTCGGCTCTAAACGGTGAAATTCATGGAAAAACACGACAAAATCCGGGTTCCTGCCAACCACAGATAAAACACGGGTCTCCGCTCTCTATCCGTATGTTGCCACACACCAGTTTAAGAGACAAAATGGAAAATCAATGTCATTTTCATGCACAAGGCTCAATGGCAACACAAGATCTAAGAAATCTACGCGGAGCTCGAGGAAATCATGACAAAAAGATCCACATCAAATCACCTTTTGACATGCTGCAAATCTGGAAGAAATGTGGAGAGATTCTGAGAAACAAAGCGTACCAAACTGATCCAAACATCAACACTAAGAAGCACAAAAAATCCGAGCATCCAATTCCTCCAAAGCGCCGCGGTTCCGCGGCATAAGCATGCTTAGGCCGCGGAACCGCGGCCGTACGGCCTCCTCAGCTGCTGATGTTTTAGGGTTATTTTGGTCTTTTTATGAAGAGGCAGATTGTTGCCCTAGATTTTCAGTTGCCTGCCTATAAATAGTCCAGAACTTGCCAAAGCCAAGGGTCGATAATCTTGTATTTAGATTTTAGGTTATATGTTGTTGTTGTTCTTCCTCCTCTCATCTCTTTTCCATTAAAAAACTTGTAGTGAGATTTTGTGAGTGAAGAATGAATAAAGGAGTTCTTGTTCTTACCATGCTTGTCCTTTTATTTTGTTAACTATTATTGCTTGTAATTTTCATTTGCTAATTTAGTTGTTGTTATTTGTGATTGTTTCTTTCTTGTTCTCTTTTTCTTTATCCTTAAACAACCATGATGCTTACGCTTGATCCTTGCCGAGGTGAGGTCGCAAATAGCTAGTTGTAATCTTCTAACCTCTTTCTTTCTATCTTCCTCCTTTGTTTTATTTTCATTTTTCTTGTAATGGGTGAGTAGTTTCCATACTTGTTAGGGTAGGATAAGGAAAGTTTGAGAGAAGGAAATCTCTCTCACTCTTTCCTTGCCCAACATCTTAAATCGAACTCCCGTTAATTGAACCACAATCCGCTCCCTACGGCACCCTATCCTACATGATAGCCGTGATTCCGTAGTGAGACCGGTTGTGGTTGAATTAACCGGAGGTTAAGGCTAAGAGCCAAGAACGGACGGACAAGCACCAAAAGGAAGAACTTATGCGTTGGAAAGGCTAGCTTATACTCGCAAGTTCCTTCCTAGTCGTGCTAATCCCCGTTGTTGCCGATTACCGTAACACCGACATTAAGAGTGGCAACGAAAGAAGTGAGCGACTCTTAACTCAAACTAACCTAATCCTAACCCTAACAAGCTCTATATATATATCATTTTAGCATGTAAGTAATCTAAAAACAAACCTGGAAAATTGGACTTAACTCGTTAAAGCACATAGAAAAAGATTCCCATCTCCTTGCGGACGACCCGTACTCAACCGGCTAGCTACAAGCGAAACCGTCTTGATTGCGGTAATAAACTTAGCACGCAAAAACTCTACCAATCAAGAACTCATGCAAGTTACGATGATACATGGTCAGTACATGAAAGATGCTGTCCCCGGTGTAAATTAATCGCAAACCCATACCTTCCAGCATTTGAGAGGATATAAGAGGAGACGAAGGGTTAGCAACCATCAGAGCAGCAACTGGTGATGGTTCTTCGGGTCGCATGACCTCAACGCTCACCACATCTGCATTAGAAACAAAAGAAATGCCGTCAGAAAGATTTGAAAGGGATGGCGGAATAAAAGGAAGACAATGACCCAAGATCTACCTGATGAATCGCCAATCGAAACCGCGACAAGAGCATCACCAGGCGCAGCGACTGCTTCGCTCTCACCCATTGGAATGGTTTCGCCGCCCGTGGCTTCATCCCCCGATTCTACAAGAGCCGTCATGACACTCGCAATGCCGGGCGATGGCAGAGAACCGCAAGGAGAAAGAGTGGCAGCCGGGGCAGTTCCGGACTCCTGAGAAAGAGTGGCTACTTCGGGTCCGGTGATTGCCGTCATTTCACCTACCACTTCCTCATCAGGACTTGGCCCTGCAGAATAAGATATATGAGAATCTGAAGATCAAACTTTAATAAAAGGACCCAGTGTTACGTTACCTTGGGACGGCTTTTCAATTGCTTCCCTAGCCGCGCGTACTGCCTGTCTATGAGCGGTAGACAGGGCAGCCGGAGCACCCTCTGGAAAAATAGGGACATGGGAAACAGTGCTCGATCTTGCACCTACATCCAAGGCGGCATCACGTTCTTTCGCTGCACTCCTTTTGCGCTTTCTTTCAGCCTGAGCCGCCAGAGCTGACCTCCTCAAGACCTCCGTTAAGGAGACGTCATCGTCTGAACCGAGTTATGCCTCTGGAACCTCTACGGCGTCCTTCATCGGCTGTTTGAGCGAAGCTTCTTTCGGCGATACTGAGGGAACTGGGACTTCGGCAGTCAGCCTTGGTAGCGTTGCAGCGCCGCCTTGCAGGATTGGCACTGCACTCGGGATAACCTGAGTCGAGGTAGTCCCTGCAATAAGATGAAAAATAAGAGTTAGTTTACCCATAAAATGGGAATAAAGGCACAGTGAGCCGAAATGTACCAATACACAAGGAAGCACGAAGCCTTTCCTCCTTTTCGAAAGTCTTGAGAGAAGCCTCGAGAGCCTCTTCAGTGGAGATGCCTGTTGAAGAAGAAGTGTCAGTCAAAGCAAGATAATAAAAACATAACAGCGAAAAGATACAACTGAAGTCTACCTGACTGTGCAAGGGTGATCGGTCCTGCTTTGTTGCTAGCTAATCGCTCGGAAGCTGCAATAGCAGCCTCAAGGTCGGTATCATCCGGCGCCATGAATAAGCCATCATTGGTCATGTATTCTTTCAAGCCCTTGCTGTAAGGAGCATGGGGTTCTTAGTCAAATACAACATCCGCAGAAAGTATAGACTTCTTTTTCTTCTGACGAGCGCCGACAACCGATAACACAAGCTTGCGCTTGGCGGGCAACTTTGGGCGACGAGTTCCAATCTCTACACCCACATCAGATTTAGGAGACGCCGCAGCTACCGCTTTTTCAGGCATACAGGGTAGGGGCAGCTCACGTGTAGCACGTGGTACCACAGCCGCATCAGCTTCTCTCAAGGGAGGACGGACAATGGTCCGTTGCTTTAGAGGAACGTTTGGATTACCAGCCGGGGCGGTACCCTTGCGATCAAGCAGCAATTGCTTCCCTTCCTCGATAACAGCACCCATCGCATGTTGATACCACGCTATGTATACGTTCAAGGCTTTCGGAACACAACTCGACTCACTGATGAAGAAATTGGACCCTATGTTTAGGAGCATGAAGTGGTGCAAAACGCTCCGGATGCCCTCTTCAGTATTAACCGGTTCTGCCAAGAATGCCTCGAGCGGGATGCTTTGATTATAACTTGATTGGTGGGCAAAACGGTGGGGGTTATATCTCATGAACAAAGCCGAGTCGTTCTTCCTGAACACCAAGTAGCTCGACCTGATCGAGTACAAATGGAGAATCTCCTGGGCTTTCAAGGAAGAAGCTCCGTCTTTAAAGGTGTCCCGCAGCGACTGCACCGTCTTAGAGGATTCCTTACTGATGGTCATGACCTTATCAACAAAGGTCATGCCATCCCCGACAGTACGCGGGCGAAGAATCACACCCCGAGCCTCTTGCTGACTTGGCTCCACAGTGGAAGTATCGACCAGCCGCATGATCCGTGGAAAATTGCAAGTTTCATAGAAATGGGGCCGCTTGTGCATTCCAAAAGCACCGAGCACATGCAGCTCGAGCCATGAAGTAAAATAATGCATCGGGAAGTTCACGGGCTGCACCCCCGGTTCAGTAGTGTCGGCCGCCAAGCTAAGGCCGTGATATAAATAAGCCAGCCCGGCAATCCTAATAGCAATCTGTCTCCCTTCAACCATCTGATGAGCTGGGTAGAAGACAGACGGCCTCATGTAGCGAGGGTGCATGGGAAGTGCGAACCAACTTAACCACAAACCGAGGAACCCTAGAAAGAACGCTTCTTCATCGATGTCCTGAGCGGCGATTTCTGAAAAAGGGATGACCGCGACATTTGGAAGGAAGAAACTCTTTTGATCGGCTTCCGTTATCGGCCGGCTATCCAAGCCAAAACCGAAGGATCATCAAGTTTGGCAAACCTTTCACCTTGTTGCGATAAAGTTTCTGGGCGGAGAAAACGGGCGATGAAGTCCGCAAAGCTAACCTTATGGCTTCCAGATTCAAGAAATAGGCCCTCGTAAATGTTTAGCACCTTGATCAAGCTGGGGAATCGGTGTTGAATGGCATTATCTGGGGTTAGACCCGTCATCACCAGTCGGGTAGCGAAAATATACTCGTCAGGGGGAAAGATCTCCTCATAGTGCTCCCCTCTGACAGGCAAGCCGGAGATATCCGCAAACTCCTCCAAAGAGATGGAAACTTTCCGATCTAGCATAAGAAAGGTGTGAGTTGGAATGTTCCATTGTTCCAAAAAGGCTTTGACCCACCATGCTGGAGGTGTGGAATACTGGAACAGAGAAGCATAGATCGCGGGGTATAACCCGAGCCTTAGCAGCTCTGACTTCTTTGCCGATAAGATGTATCGGGTCTACTGCAGATATCCAGCTGAGTGACGGGGAGTCAAGCCTATGTTGTATGGCTGTCCCCAAGGACGCGACTCACCCTGGCATATACGCTGCCCTAGAATGTCCAAAGCCATCGGCGGTTGTACATGTATTGCAGCCATAGAGGGCTGAAGGCAACCCTCTGAAGTCCAATTAACCACTTCCACAGCATAGTTCACCGGGGGTACGTCAGCATAATGAATCACTGAAATGGGCTCTGAAAGTGTTGCGCAAGAGAAGCTGCGTTGACCCATGATGATCTGGTTGTACCATGTTCCCCATAAATTGAGATTCTTCCGCTCTGGGTCGTGATCCTTGATCAGTGCGAAAACTTCTCGGTCTACTGGCGCTGCAGGGAACCCTCTTTCTGAACGGACAAAGGGAAACGAAGTATCGAAATACATGATACCTGCACGAAGGAGAACAAAGTTAGCCGTCAATACTACAAGTCAAGTTCGATACTTGGTACTTTAAATCCGTACCACACTGCAATGCAGTGAAAAAGGGCTAAAGGGGACCCACACAATCTAGATGATTCTCACTATTAATGAAACAATCTCATCATTTGATGAGACTGTCATTAAATAAGTAAATCCTCAAAGGATTCTCATTTAATGAGGGCCCCTCGGGCCAAGGAGTAAATCTTTCATTGAGAGCAGTGCTCTGCAACAGACAGACATATGTCATAATTAATCATGAGGGGAATAAAATTCCCCCCCAAAACTTCTGAAGAGCGATGCTCTGTAAAAATGATGGAATAACCTATCAGAAAACTTAAAGCAAAGCTTTTAATGAATCAAAAATCCCGAGATCTTCAAGATCTATGAACAAACTCTAAGAGTTTTCATGAAAGATTAACAAATCTATATGATTTGAAAAGAGCAAAGCTCTGTTAATGGGTTAAGAAACCCTAAGAAAGATCTCTTTAGATCTATGAAGAGCAAAGATCTATTGAGAAATCCTAAAAATCTATATGATTTGAAAAGAGCAAAGCTCTGTTAATGGGTGAAGCCTTAGAAAGATTTAATCTTTACCTAAATTTTTGACAGAGTTCTGTCCCTAAGAAAATTCTTAAGACGAAGAGCTATGCTCTGAATGAGAAATAATTCTCAGAAAAAAGTAAGAAGATGGACAGAGATCATCTCAAGGGCCAAGGGTCCTATTTATAGGCGCTAAGAGCCATTTCAACTCCTAAGTTGATCCAATAGCAGATATGCTGCCACCGCTGCACTCACGTGTGGGCCATGTGAGCACAACGGTAGGGGGCATTTGTTTCCCTCAATCAGAGCAAAGCTCTGTTCAAATTTTAAAATTTGAAATGAAGCAGCGCTTCATAGCATCGCCAGCGATGAGAGTCAAAGACTCTGAGGCAGCGCTCACGTGCAAAGAATATGAGCGCTAGCGCTATGTGCACTGCACTCTAAGCAGCGCACCACGTGCAAAGCACGAGAGCGCTAGCGCTGGAACTAAATGTTCCCAACCGTTGGATCAAAGATCCAACGAACATGATTAAGAAATCATCAATTAAGCTGAATAAAATTTTGTTAAGAAAACATTCCTCAGAATCTTTCCAAATCGGAAAGATTGTGCTCTGAAAATCAGAGCACCGTTGGATCAACGATCCAATGGTGATTAAAAGTCTCCAAAGTTCAGAATAAATTCTGTATGGGAAAGATTTCCCAATCTTGTTAAAAACAAGAAGATTACCTTCTGTAAAACAGAAGCCCTAGGATTAAAGATCCAACGGTGGGGAAATCCCCAAATCAATTAGAGAAAAGATCTCCTTAACCGATTGAACAAATCAGCCTTCACTATATAAAGGCCCCAAGACTTCAAGTCTCATAAGGAGGAACCCCCCACAAACTTTGAAAAAAGTTCAAAAAAAAGAACAAGCTCTCTGCAGAAGAAGAATTTCTTCAAGGTAAAACAAAGAGATCAAAACTTCTCGTCAGAAAAAGAACTTAATTCTTTTGCCAGATCATAGATCTATAAGACAAATTGTCTTTCACAAAGAGATCATAATATCTCATTATAAAAGGGGGGGGGGGAATAATTCAATTCTCTTAGGATCATGGATCCATAAAGCCAGAGCCTTTCACCAAAAACATAAGAAATTGAAGCATCTCCTATAAAATAAGAACTTTGTTCTTAGATCCATGAGACAAAATCTATTATAAGAGAAAATTTAATTCTCAGAGCGCAAAGCTACCTAAAAAGAGCCCTGGCGCTCAGCGCTCCAAAACTAACGCATAGCGTTGCAGGGCCTTAGCGCTTCAGATTTCACAAGAAGCGCTCTGCGCTCATTGTTTGGCGCACAGCGCCAAGCGCGCTACGTGCTCCTTACGTGTGCGCTACTTGACAGAAACGCTCTGCGCTCATTAACTGGCGCTCAGCGCCAAGCGCGCCACGTGCCCTTCATGTGTGCGCTACTTGACAGAAGCGCTCTGCGCTCATTGACTGGCGCACAGCGCCAAGCGCGCCACGTGCTCCTCACGTGTGCGCTATTTCACCAGAAGCGGTCTGCGCTCATTAACTGGCGCTCAGCGCCAAGCACGTCACGTGCTCCTCACATGTGCGCTATTTGACAGAAGCGCTCTACGCTCATTTTCTGGCGCTCAGCGCCAAGCATGCCACGTGCTCCTCACGTGTGCGCTGAGAGAACATAAATTGTTCTTTAAATAATAAAGCCCCGAGCCATAATGAGTGCTCAGCCCTTAATAAAAGACAAAAAGTTGTCAGGACCAATGCTCAACATTGTTAAATGAAAAGGACTGAGCCTAAATAAATGTCCAACATTTCAACTGAATGGGCCGAGCCCAAGTTGGCCACAAATCCCTAATTCAGATTAATTGAGCCCACATGCTCATAAATCTTCGATCTTAGTCCCAAATTGAACTACAGATCTCTCAACCAATATTGGTTCAAGGGTACATCTCTTCACTCCTCTGATATTTGTCGTTGTAATTCTTTAACGTCTTCAGAGAGGTGACGGGTCCCGACAACCAGATATACCACGGACTATGGGGTCTTTAAACTCATGGACTATGATGTCCTTAAACTTTACGGACTGTGGGGTCCTTAAACTCATGGACTATGATGTCCTTAAACTTTACAGACCATGACATCTTTAAACTGGACCGCAAAGTCCCTAAACTAAAACAATAGCGCCTAAATGCTCTTTTGTTGGATCTAAATGATCTTGTTAAGTAGATCTTAGTCTAAAATTAGACTAACGTATCCTTAACAAACGGTTAAGTTGATCTTAGTCTAAAATTAGACTAACGTATCCTTAACAAACGTTTGAGTTGATCTTAGTCTTAAATGAGATTAACGATCCTTAAACCCAAACCAAAACCCAAATCTAAGAAAATACGGATTTGGACTAATCCATGCCCTACGGGCGACAACATAAATTAGTCTCCGTATACAATCCACGGGCAACCGAAAACAAAACAAACACACACGACACGAAGTGACCATCTGGAGAAGGAGAAAGTTGTTACCGCGATGCGGTAGCGTAATTAACTGCAGGGGCTTGTGCCTGCAGGGAAGAGCGTCCCCACAATAAAAAACCCCTCAAATGAGGGGGAATCTGACGAAGTCTGCTATAACGGCCACATTCGTCTAAACCTCCGATATACGGTGCCATAAATCAACTTGGCATCTTCGGAGAGGTGGACGGATAAAACCAAATAGTATCTGCCCCAAAATTCAGGCAAGACGTTTGTCTTTCCCGGCATTCGGCAGTGAACACACCCACGACTAGGAACAGTTCAAGGATATGCTTATAAACTACACGTGTCCCACTAGTATGATCCGCATCATAGTCCCAGTAGTTAAGCAAATATCCTAAGGGCTTTATCAACATGTACCAAATGAGTAAGATGCATGATCACATGAACATGTCAAGATAAAATAAACCAGATAGCATACTATCATGTCGAGTAAGAAAGTCATCTGTATATATATATATATATATATATATATATATACACACACACACACACACACACACACATACACACACACACACACACACACACACATGTCCAAGCAACCACTATACATATAATGGCCTCTAGGGCATACATATATCCAACAATACGTTAGTCTAATTTTTAGACTAGGAACTACTCAACATGATTTTGGGGTCATTCAGACCCAACAAAAGAGCATTTAGGCTCTATTGCTTTAGTTTAAGGACGTTACGGTCCGTAGCTAGTTTAAGAACATTGCGGTCCAAAGAGTTTTTGGTTGTCGGGGCCCGCCACCTCTCTGAAGACGTTGAAGAATTACGACGACATATATCAGAGGTATGGGGAGATGTACCCTGGAACCAATGAATATTCGTCAGAAGCTCGGTAGTCTTGTTTGGGACTAAGACTACTCTGGAAAATAAAGAGCCCATGTGCTCGGTTGATTATGAGTTTGGCCAAACTTGGGCTCAGCCCAGTCATTTCATTTTTGAATAAAGTGTTAAACACTTGCTTGGGTTTGGTCCCCTTTCTGTGCCAATAATGCTGAACATCCATATGGGTTCTGATGTTGTTACGCCCCGCTTCCCAAAATACGGGATACGAGGGGCGACTAGGCCGGCCATACTCCTACGGTCAGGGAAAAATCCTGTCGTAGTCACACTTCGGCTTCTAGCATTATATGGTAGTCAGTAAACAATACTTAAGTAAAGGAAAATCTGTCACGACCCGAAATTTAGTTCGTGACCGGCACTTAAATCACGCAACGTCTAAAGGCGAAACGTAAATTAAGTAAGCCGAAGCCCAGAAATCTAAACCTTTTAAAGAAAATAAAAGAGGTGAAGTTTTGAAATAAAGGTATGATAAAATCAAACGTTTTCTTAAATGCATAAATAATGGAACATGAAAATACAAGTGGATTATACTAGTTGAAAAACATGTTTTGTCTTTTTGAAAATTTGGGCAACACCTCCCTTGTATATTTTGATCCAAAACCACATATACAGGATAATCATGAAGGCATCCCCAAGCGGGAGCCAGCTCTTTGCCAATCGGCGAAATCACAACTATGCAAGTCAGAAATATATGTAAACGACGCCCAACGGCGAAGATCAACACAAAAGGATAATGTAAAGAAGCAAGACATCAAATCCCCCAATAGCGAACATATAATCCGTCTCTCTAAGTCTCGCAAGCACAAGTCTTTCTAAGTCTTACTAATTATACAAATACTAGTTTCTGATTGATGGAGTTGACTAGATACAACAGGAATAATAATACAAGAGTGAGCACGATCCAATATGTCCCACCTACCATAGCAAATCACCTGAATGCAAGCTGTGTGCCAGCGATACCGCTACTAATTCATGCGGTCAAACCTGCAAGAACTGTGGCACAACGGGGATGAGTTGCCAACTCGTGAGTATAAAACATCAGTAGGTAGAAATCGAATAAAACAACGATTTCTTAGGTCAACTATATCATGAAGGTAATACTATGGTATCTAGGGTGGCCCTGTCTGCATATATGCCAACAATAATTAATGCCTATATGCATGTGGATATCATCCACATGTCCATCAATGACATAACAACATCATGGAACCTGAGTGTCCAACATCGACACTCGAAACATCATGAAAGCATATGCATGTAAATACGAGGATATCAACCAACGTGTGTCCATCAACGACACATCAAAATCATGGAACCTGAGTTTCCAACATCGACACTCGAAATATCATGAAACCTGTGTCCGACATCGACACGTAAATTCTCATATCTCGGGATCCGTCGGTCTGGATCGGCCCATATCCATCTCACGACTCCGGTCGGTATCCTCCGGATAACCGCCGAGCCCAAATACTATCACCGGTAGGTAGTAGTCCCTCTGCCCGGCTCATCGTCTACTGCACAACATACCTTTCTTGCCCCGGGGTACCATACCGGGTCCACCATGTACCCGCAAACGGTTCATCCAACTCCTCGAATCGGGTATCACATAGCTCATAATCGAGAAAACACATGGTGGACGCCTCGAAATATCATATTAAGAGAAACCGGGTTTTTAAAACAATAAATAATTTCCTTTGAAATATAACCACGGTTCTCAAATCCAGAATCTCATGAAAACAGCATCTCAATGCGTATAATCATAAAGCATGATGTATGCAAATATAGAACAGAAATGTGAGCATAACAAGTATATTATGCGACATAGCATAATGATGTGAGCATAGCAAGTATATCATGCAACATAGCATAATGATGTGAGCATAACAATATATCATGCCAACGAGTCATGTGACAGTACTGAACAATTAAGAGTAATAGCATGATGCAGCAATTTTACTGTGTAAGTGATATAGCAATTATCGATGATGAAAGTGTGTGAGCCGGCAAATCTGTGTAAGTATAATATACGCATCATCGATAATTGTGTAGGTGTACTAGCACAGGTATATATGATGCAATGAGAATATCATGAACGTAGCAGAAAGTAAATCGTGAGTGCAATTCTATAAGGTATACGTATCTAATCTAACATCTACGTAAAGTCTAAACTAAGCGGTGTAGACAGGGATTAAATATCTATAACATGTCCGAGTCGGTGAATTTATCAATCAACATCCAACTTCACAACATCACGTACGGTATAATCCATCGTACGGCATCCTCTAGTCAAGGGCATGGATCAATCATCCGGTAAAATATCGTGTATGGTAAACCATCGCACAACGACAACAAACAGAATAGGGATTCTATCGACCTATACAACAATGAGGGTATGGATTTAAGTCTCGTATGTCATATCACTCATTATTATCATAATTATATATATACCTATATCTCAGGTCACATCCGTATCAATCTCATATCATGAGACCTGACAAAGGTATCAATATTCTCATATCGCCTCGCATCCGTATAACGACATATCAAACCAAGTCATCATATTTCATCGTATACTCTTTTTATCACATCAATATCTCATATCAAGTCATCTTATTAATCTCATGTCATATTTATCAACCTCATAACATGCCACTATGATCTCATACTTATTCTCTTGCAACTACACACACACACACACACACACACACACACACACACACACATATATCGTGATCCACATTCACATTCACATTTCATATCCTCATATATCGATTCGAGACATCCTTTCTATCATATCATTTTACACTAAAACCATTAACTATAACCTTAAATCGTGGCATATCTTGTCTCCAAATTATAAATCACATATCAATGGTTGCGGGGGTGCTATACGCCATCCACCCGACTTCCCCCGTAGATATAAATCTACTCACCTGCAATCTCCTCACTTAGCCGAAATCGATGTGTTTCGTCGTCTCAGAAGTCACGCGAAGGTACCTACAATAAATACACAGTCGCAATGCTATTAAAATCAAGTCCGGAAAACCGATACGGCACACAGTGCACTCATAGGTTAGAATCTATAGCCTACGTATGCAAAAACAACCAAACAACTCTCGTCGTTGACGTACAAACATCCAACGACCCAATACAATATCAAATATCAAAACCAAGAATTCCAGTATCGGAAAACATAGCCAAAGCACTCACAAACAGCTCCGAGATTTTATATCAGGTTAATTGAGACTAAACAAGCAAGTACAGAGAATATGTTATAGGGATTAAGAGCTACACCCAAAAACTCAACCCCAGAACCCAACAAAAATACGGCGACATTGCGAGAAATCCGATCTCGCCGGCCTAGGTATGGTGAAATTGGCTCGAACTTTGGTGGCGGTCTTATGGTCTTTTATCTTGGCCACTGGACTTGTTTTATTTTATCATAAATGGCCCAAGTTGCTCCAGATACCCTGTAGGCTAACAAACTCCACAAAACCGACACGGGACAATTTCTAAGTTCGTATTTTGGTTCTAATCTCGGGTCTTGGCCAGTAAAACACCACTAAGGGTTAAGTAAACACCCACTACAGATCACAAATCCACACAATCACCCAAACCTTCTCTTGGAATTTTCAAACATCGTTAATCTAAATCGATTTAACTCTAAACTACTATAAGGTACTAGGAAACTCAAAAACTAAACTAGAAGTGTAGGAATTACCTCATTGGGCAACTCAAGAATTCTCTTGAGTTGCTCAAAGTGATCAAAATATCCACTTGAAGCATCCATGAGGTTTGTAGAGAGGTTGTGATGAATTTTAGTGAAGGGAGTATAGGGTTTTGGCAAGGTTTTGGAGATGAAACATGAAAGTAGAAGTGGTTGAGGTAGCATGAAGGAGGAGATGAAGAAAACCATGGGGGGGGGGGGGGGGAGAAGGCAGCCCCCCTCTCTCTCCTATCCTCACTCTCTCTTATTCTTACCCTCTCACAAACCCATGCCTCATCATTTGGTCCCCCCTCTCTCTCCAATAATTGTCTCATTTTCTTTTCTCACAATAATTCACATAATACCAATAAAATAAACACAAATGAAACAACATGTAACAAAATGCAACATGTCATGATGCACTAACCATGATTAATTAAAAAGACGGATTTGGCATAATCGTGATTAGTAGTGCACTAATCGAGTTTAATTTAAACTTGCATATAATTAATTATAAAAATGCCCAAATCAGATAAATATATTTTTAGATGAATAAATCATTTTAATATCCAATTATTTCACAAATTTTAGTATATATTTATACTATTTTACGAAAATCCCCATTTCGCAAATTGACTAGTTTTCGCGAAATATATTATTTTAAAATTAAATTCCAAAAATAATATTTTATATTTTCTGAAATGTTACAATCTTCCCCCCTTAAATAAATTCGGTTCCCGAATTTAAATTTAAATCCTCAATTACTAGAACATTTTAATAATCAGCTCAAATCAACGGGGCTCTGAAATCACGGAAGATACAGAAATATCACAGCGCATCGTGTGTGCCTGAAAATGAGTATGAAACTCAAAATCGAACTCCGTCAAGCGTCATGCAATCATCAGAGTTACAATGGAGATACTGTTGGAGATAGTGCCCTCAGAGTCAATTATTGGATCACAGGCACGTGATTACAATGATTGAGGGAGGACCTATCCCGGTAGGACAGTCTTACTCGAGATGATAGTATGCTATCTGGTTTACCTTTATCATCGTGTACTGCTTTATATGACATGACATGTCGCTATTGCACGTTGATAGAGCCCCTAGGATTCTTGCTTGACTGCCAGCAGTATGAGGGCGATCATATAAGTGAGAGCTGGAGTCTATAAGCGCATCCTTAAAAGGTCCCTAGTCGTAGGAGTTTCGAGACAGGGCATCGATTCTCCAGAGTAGACTAGTGTATACAGTCGAGACCCCGACGAGGGGCGGTGGCCGGTCTCACAAGCCACTGGTGTCAGTTGGTTCACCTAAGATGTATACAGGTGCTCATTGGGTTATGAGTACACCGGACAGGACTCGCCGGGAACATGCTAGTTGGTCTTATACCTGACGTCAGATAGCAGTTCCCAGGTGACATGTGTACAGGTTAGTTCATCGACCTGGGGATCGTCATTTGTCTCGTGTGAGTTCCCACTGTACTTTGATTACTACCCTACCACGGCTCAAAGGAGTCGTGCAAACAGGTTTTAGTTGGGTACAGTCCCGAGCCACATGGAGGCAGTGAGCGGATCTTTAGGGGTTCGTCTCTCCCGGTATTGGGGGTGAGGTCGCACTGTGTCTAGGAGAGCCATTACACAAAGACCTTGGCCAAGGCAGGAGATTTACTGGTAGGTATTCCAGTAGTATCTCAGGGTGTTCTGGGCTACACTCCGACACGACTTGTACCGCTTTTGGGGGTCTGACTTTTACCAACCCCCTAGGCCCGACATGCGATGCTCATAGACGAACGGACCGGACTGTACGGATATTGTCACTGACAGGCTCAGTAGGGTGTCAGGATGAGTTCACTCATCGACGTCCCTTTTAGTCAATAGCTGGTGGCCCGTTACGTATTGGCTTATACCTCTGACGTGCTGGTGGTTAAATCCACAGCCATAGTATTGACGAGTCTTTAGAGTCCACCACACTTTCAGTTACTCAGCTTTCGGGCGAAACGCTGTAGAGGCCGTATGGAGATATGGCAGGGTCCGATCAGATACGTGCGGTATTGCACGAATCAGGATCGGACAGTTTGTACTAGTGGCCGTATGGTTATATGGCAGGGTTCGATCAGATACGTGCGGTATTGCACGGATCAGGATCGAACGGATATTACTAGCCGGCTTTGGTTTAAGCCGGTCCTAGTTTAGTACAGTGTAGATTTTGTCTCATTGCATTTGTATCCGGACGGAATACAGATGCGGGTGTGTATGCACAGTATGGGGGTTTTTCTGTAATTTATTACGGGACCAGTTTTCTGGAGTTGCCAGTTTGCATTCCGTTCCGGCCGGTTTTCCTTTGTTCTTTCCCGGCCGGACTTTTCCGATGGAGGGGGTTATTTGCAATTGTGCAAATAATTTTAGTGGAGGGGTTTTATTGCAAATGTTTTCTTTATGGTGGCATCTTTTTCTTTTGCACCATCACTTGCATTTATTTGTGATTTGAGAGGGTATGGAGTGAAGTATGGTTGATGTTTATTTGTCCCATGATGTGGTCACCTCTTGTTTTCTCCTACCCTCACCTCCCTTCATGGATTGGTTTTTATCCCTCCACCATTTCTAATTTGGGGGGGCCGGCCACAACTAGAGAGAGAGGGAAAAATGAGAGAGGTTTTTCTTGTGTGGTAAGGAAATTATTCTCCTTCTCATTTTTGTATCATAGTTCACAAACCCTCTCCAAAGCTCAATCTTCATTCCTCCATCCAAAGGCAACAAACCCCAAAGAGACAAAGCACTACACTTCCTACAGCACATCTTGGGCATGTCGAGTTGCCGGCTTCATGCCCGAGTTGCCTCGGTATAGAGGCGGGAGCCCGTAAAAGATGCAGGCGACGTGGTGCCCTTCCGGCGAGGAGGCGACGACCGGAGATCCCGCGAGGAGATCGGAGTGGAGATGAAGACCGGAGGACTCGGATCAGTCGGTAAATCTCTAACCTATCCTCTTGTTAGCTTAGACTTGTTAATGGTTACGATCCGGGTGTTTTGTGCGCGGTGGTGCCGGTTTGCTAAGTCCGCAAAATTAAAGTTTATCACCGTTTCCGCGTTTGGCCGTCGGATTGACGGCCGGGGCGCCGCCGTGCACTTACAGTGGTATCAGAGCCAGGCCATTAACATAGTCTAGCTTTGTGTAATGTGTTTATCAGTTCCGATCGATCGAAATGTCCAAAAACCCGTATTTTGTCACGACAGTTTTCTGTTGAAATTTTTTGGTCTCTAAAAATTTTTCAGGTTGTAAATTATTGATGTACTGGAAAATCTAAGACCTCTGTAAAATTTCGACGAAGTAACTCCACAGTAGGAGCGCGGAACCGCCGCGAAATCCCCCCTTCCGCCGCCCTTCCGCCGCGCACTGTAGGGTTTACTGCACCAATTTTTTACAGAGGCCTTCTGGACTTAAAATATGGGTTTTGGAATGTTAAAGTTGGGCCAATTATTTCTGTGAGTGCTACAGTTTTCTTTGGGGCCCACTTGTTAATTGTTTGATCAATCGGAAAATTTTAAACATATTTTTCACAGTATTTACATTATATCTGCGACCGTGAATGTCACTCGATCGGTAAATCCGGTCTAACTGCTATAGCCCGGTTAGACGGATTTGCGAACGTGACTTTCACGTTGATGTTCTATGTATTTGCTGTGATGTTGCAGATCGGTCGTGGGGGATAGCCTGGATGCAATGCTAGTACTGTGTTGTTGTATTATGTACATTTGATATTGCGGGGCGAGCGTCCAACTTGTGGACTGCCGTCACTGCCTGTTTGTATTATTCTTTTGGGGCACGACCTGGTTGAGGTCGATGTACCCGGTGTATGTATATTTTACATTCTGTACTAGGATTACCCCGCGGAGGGGTGCACGGATAGCCGGGTTCTGGAAGGCAACAAGCCCGCATCTCATGGCATTGAGACGGAGGGGGCTTCACTCTGGGATTGGCGGGCTATTCGCCGCACTCGTAGGGGGTACAGGTTGACCCAGGAGGGGTGCCCAAGTTACCGGATTCCGTGAAGTGCTGGGTGGTCCATTCACGGCGCTGAAGGGGGCTGCCTCGCTTCAGGTTTTGGCGGGTAACTTGCCGCGCCCGTAGGGGTCTAGGATTTCATTGCACAGGCTATCCACACGACCAGGGGAACGTCGGGTTTCAGTAGTGGCTCTGTGAAACCCGGGGATCCCAGATATCTGTATTGTTCTGTGATGCTGTACATTTCTGTGATGTTGCATTTCTTTTCACGCCTTGAGCGAAATATAATATATTGGTATATATATTAGTAGATGTTGTATATGTTTTTCATCCGCGCTAGTCCAGTCCCCGCTCTGTCGTTAGTAAGCTAACCTAACGAGTGATGACGGGACCCAGTGGCGAATGCGGATGGCATATACGTACGTCAGTATATTTTCGTTCTTTGTGGTGTGATCAATGATGGGACTGCATTGATTCGGATCAATGCAAGTTAAACAAACCTATTCTGATGTTGTTGGAACACTTTTCAAAAAGCTGTTATTGCAAGGACGTTCACTTTTGTTTTGCATCGTGGTATTCATTTGGAATATCCTGCTCCTCAGTCGACGAGGCAAGGGCCGAGATCTCTTCACCGGGAGTGACCCCTTGGACAGAATTTTGCGTCAGGGCATTAACTTCACTACAGCCGATTACTTTTGCTTTGCATCGTGGTATTCAGTTGGAATATCCTGCACCTCATTCTACGGGGAAAAAGCCGAGATCCCTTCACCGGGAGTGACCTCTTTAGTAAAGGTTTTCGTCACTATATTTTCTAAAAAGCTATCCGTTCCTTCAACGATATCAAGTTCTTTACGTTAAAGGTTTTCGCCAGAAACCATTCGTAGCCCTCCGTCGTTTCATATGGGTAGTCAATAGTATTCAAGCTGTATTTGTTGGCCAAAGTCAAGGCACAGTGTTTGGTAGCTGTTGGTTATTCATATGCAGCATAGATAGATGCGTTGGTTTGGAACAGTCGTATAGCCTTGTTGGCCAAAGTCAAGGGCTTGTGCGGGTGGATTCGAATCAACCTGGAGAATGACGGGTAGAACTTGACATGTGACTTATGATTTGTTGGCCAAAGTCAAGGTCATAAGAGCATGGGGCAGAAATCTCATCGGGAGTTTCAAAAGTACTGAAACTTGCCAGATATGCGCATACCTTCTGGAGTGTGATACCGTGAGCGGATTCCGTCACGTTATCATGCGATGATAGTTGGATCCCGATTCCCACTGATGAGTTGGTTTACTCCTCGGGTGACCCCGACTAATTCTTCTTTCAGGTTTGGAGGAGAATTTGAGGAACAGTGGGAGGTTTCCAGATTAGATAAATTGGTAACCATTCTGATCTAGGGTAGAGTGCACGCTGAGTGTTTCTTTTCTCTCTCTCTCTGACAGCGACCATTGACCCGACCCTAAGATTATGACTCAGTGACTAAGTTGACCGAACCTTCTTAACACTGGCTTTTGGATTGTCAGAGTTGCAGACCTCATTGCCACTCCTACTTTTACCCTTTTCTCCAGGACACCCCGTATTATTGCGAACGTCCACTTCCATTGGACAAAACCATCGTATGGTTAGATACGAACTCGAAGGAATTCGAGGATGGTTTTCGGTTCTAGAGAAAACGGATAGGATTATTCAGTTGTCTTTTCTTTTCACCCTCTCTCATGTTGCGAGTACTCATTGGTTTAGGAGTAGTACACCAATTACGCAAATTGGATAGTCTTCTTCCAAACCATAGGCTGGTGCCGACCGGTAGGGAATGAAGAAAACCAGTTAGCCTAAACGGTGTACAGAAGGTATTAAGTTCAGACAAAGCAAGGGATTAGTAAGAGGGCAAAGTAAATTGCGACTGATATTCACGACCAAACCAAGTATTTCTTCGCCAATCCTAAATCACCTTTGTATTTCTCCAGGACACTTCGTATTACTACGAAGATCCCAGTTTATTGGATAATCCATCGTATGGTTATATTCGAACTCGAAAGGAACTTGTTCCAGTTCGGGGATGGATCCTGGTTCAGGAGAAATAGGAATAAAGTACATTCAGGTGTCTTTTATCTTCACCTTCTCTCGCGTTGCGAGTGCTCCTAGGATTATGACAGTACACCCTTTATGCTTTTTGGATAGTCTTCTTCCAAACCATAGGCTGGTGCCGAACGGTAGGGAAGGAAGAAAACCATTTGGCCTAAGGGGTGTGCAGAAGGTAATGACTAAAGACATATAAAGGGATTTGGAGAGGTGGCAAAGAATTATACGGTTACAGTTGTGAATCTGGATAATGGATGAGGCATTACTAGGAATACCAGGATACCCCAACGAAACATTTCAATGTTTCAGTTTTACTGTGTACTGTTAATGGAAAACTGATTTCCCGATTAGACACTTACTCCAGGGTATGTAATTACCAGGTATGATTCTCACATCTGTATGGTTTTACAGATGATGAGTGGGAGTAAGTTATTGGGAATTAGGTGATCATCCTCATTATATCGGGATTCGTTGTAATCGGTGATATTTGAGGAGATCATCTGGGATGTTTGCCGGTCGGCAAATATTTGGTTTTGAATATCCGCTGTTGTGCACCAATTTCAAATTGATATATCTGTACGTCTATTTTCATAGAGTGAGATATACCTTTTTGATATTATGTCGATGACATTTACCTATATCAGTGGATGGTTAGGTAAGGAGCATTAAACAGCGGTGTAATTCTTCTTAACCATAAGTACAGTTTTCAACCTACGACACACAGTGAAAGAGTTGTTAGACTCAGCGGACTCATACAGAGTATTGTATGTTGTCCAGTGTCCATTAGGATAGAGGGGTTGGTCCTCATACTATATTCTGTTTACTTTTAACTTCTCTAGTTCTTAGACATGTGTTTCGTAGAAACACAGGGTCTACGTTTTGAGGAGTTATAGGTATTTGAATAGAGTAGAGAACCAGGTGTAGCAAGTATCGGGATTCTTCAAAGTGATCGAAGATGTAGATACTTGTGTATGGTATTCAGTTGATAGTAATGATAAAGAGAAATTACTTCTCTTTCAGGTTACTCATAATTGGAAGCATTCCTAAGTTGAGTAACGCTGATCGGACTCTCTCCATTTAGTTGACATGCACTGGAGACAGTTGCATGATTTGAATCTGGTTAAATTAAATCAGTGCCTCTGGTTCTATATTGGATGTAGAACAGTTCATATCTTAACGTTGTTAAGGTACGGGGAGTTGTCCGGCTTATGATTAAAACCAGACTCTGGATAACTCAAGGCACGTTTCTGTAATGGCTGTTTGTGGGTTGACCCAGGCTATGACGAGGGTTGACTTTCTACCATCTGGGAGATCAATAGAAATATTGTTCAAGACTCGCCACAGTTTTATTAAAAATGGATTTTTTCAAAAACAGCAGTGGGAGTATGGTAGAACTGGAAGTGATTCCAGAACCACAAACGATTACTGAAGATTTGATAAGAAACCTAAAGATTCAATATGATTTGACATTCCATTGGCCACTCCGCAGATAAGGTGGGTAACTTCAGGCACCCGAGAGGTACTCCGGTAGCCTCAAGGACGGTGACAGGGAAGTTCTTGTTTACCCACACTTGCCATTGTTGTTGTTCCAGGCTGCGAGACCCGGCAGGAGGATGAGTATAGCGTCGTTCTAAACTAGCTTTAGAAGTGCACGTCTATATGACTCTGCCAGAGGGTTGTCGTAGTCAGTGGGAGCAGCGGAAGCATTGGTGGACATCAGGCTTATGTCTATTTATAGACTAAAGCAGATATAGCGGAGATAGATCATCTGTTTCTGATGTGACAGTCATAGGGTTGACGTCATCAGAATAGGGGATGGATCTGTTGAGAAGGTAGTAGGAAATGATATTCCTATACTACGATCGGTTATACTTTAGTCGTCACACAGTGTTTTCTCCACATAGGACTTGGACATTACATTAGACATACTGGTTACTAGATCTATGGTTTTAGATCTAGATTTGGGTAGTTTCCCAATCTGGGTACTTGGACAGCATTCTATGAGTATTTAGAATGGACGACTCCTGGCACGGTAGTATACCTGCAGGTGATGGAGTCACCCTCTCTAAAGGTGTCTTACAGACTAAAGGGGAGATGGATGTTCATGATTGGCAGATCACTTGCTTAGGCAATTGAGTCAATCATGAGATGTCAAGTACCACACCAGATGTTGTTCTTGCACTAGATGCAATAAGTTGATATTGATCCAATCCTGGAGGAACAGTCGGGAGGCAGTTATCATTCCAGGCTTCCAAGGTGACATGGACGACAAGGAGGTTGTCAAAGTTATAGTTTTTCTTTCTGACGAGGGGCAGTATTTTGGACAGGTGGTCCGAGGCAATACTGAGGGTGGCATGGCGCAGGATACTGATTAAGTTCAGTTGACGATACAGTCTAAGAAGTTTGGATTTGGAGTTCATTTATGAGCTAGGTCCCATCAGACATCCAGACATTCTAAGACAGGTATTGCTCATTTCGGGAGATGGCTTTCTCCGCGAACTTGAGATATAGAGAGACATAGAAAGAAACACCACAGGCGGATCCACTCACTGAGGCTATTCCTCGAACGCAATAGTTTCGCAAACGGATTTTGTGAGACTGACTAATAGGGGAGTTGGGTGTTCGGTATCACACAGGCTGTGAGTATGCGACATCGCAATAATTAGCCTTGAGTGCAAGTGGGAGATTGTTGGAGATAGTGCCCTCAGAGTCAATTATTGGATCACAGGCACGTGATTACAATGATTGAGGGAGGACCTATCCCGGTAGGACAGTCTTACTCGAGATGATAGTATGCTATCTGGTTTACCTTTATCATCGTGTACTGCTTTAGGTGACATGACATGTCGCTATTGCACGTTGATAGAGCCCCTAGGATTCTTGCTTGACTGCCAGCAGTATGAGGGCGATCATATAAGTGAGAGCTGGAGTCTATAAGCGCATCCTTAAAAGGTCCCTAGTCGTAGGAGTTTCGAGACAGGGCATCGATTCTCCAGAGTAGACTAGTGTATACAGTCGAGACCCCGACGAGGGGCGGTGGCCGGTCTCACAAGCCACTGGTGTCAGTTGGTTCACCTAAGATGTATACAGGTGCTCATTGGGTTATGAGTACACCGGACAGGACTCGCCGGGAACATGCTAGTTGGTCTTATACCTGACGTCAGATAGCAGTTCCCAGGTGACATGTGTACAGGTTAGTTCATCGACCTGGGGATCGTCATTTGTCTCGTGTGAGTTCCCACTGTACTTTGATTACTACCCTACCACGGCTCAAAGGAGTCGTGCAAACAGGTTTTAGTTGGGTACAGTCCCGAGCCACATGGAGGCAGTGAGTGGATCTTCAGGGGTTCGTCTCTCCCGGTATTGGGGGTGAGGTCGCACTGTGTCTAGGAGAGCCATTACACAAAGACCTTGGCCAAGGCAGGAGATTTACTGGTAGGTATTCCAGTAGTATCTCAGGGTGTTCTGGGCTACACTCCGACACGACTTGTACCGCTTTTGGGGGTCTGACTTTTACCAACCCCCTAGGCCCGACATGCGATGCTCATAGACGAACGGACCGGACTGTACGGATATTGTCACTGACAGGCTCAGTAGGGTGTCAGGATGAGTTCACTCATCGACGTCCCTTTTAGTCAATAGCTGGTGGCCCGTTACGTATTGGCTTATACCTCTGACGTGCTGGTGGTTAAATCCACAGCCATAGTATTGACGAGTCTTTAGAGTCCACCACACTTTCAGTTACTCAGCTTTCGGGCGAAACGCTGTAAAGGCCGTATGGAGATATGGCAGGGTCCGATCAGATACGTGCGGTATTGCACGGATCAGGATCGGACAGTTTGTACTAGTGGCCGTATGGTTATATGGCAGGGTTCGATCAGATACGTGCGGTATTGCACGGATCAGGATCGAACGGATATTACTAGCCGGCTTTGGTTTAAGCCGGTCCTAGTTTAGTACAGTGTAGATTTTGTCTCATTGCATTTGTATCCGGACGGAATACAGATGCGGGTGTGTATGCACAGTATGGGGGTTTTCCTGTAATTTATTACGGGACCAGTTTTCTGGAGTTGCCAGTTTGCATTCCGTTCCGGCCGGTTTTCCTTTGTTCTTTCCCGGCCGGACTTTTCCTATGGAGGAGGTTATTTGCAATTGTGCAAATAATTTTAGTGGAGGGGTTTTATTGCAAATGTTTTCTTTATGGTGGCATCTTTTTCTTTTGCACCATCACTTGCATTTATTTGTGATTTGAGAGGGTATGGAGTGAAGTATGGTTGATGTTTATTTGTCCCTTGATGTGGTCACCTCTTGTTTTCTCCTACCCTCACCTCCCTTCATGGATTGGTTTTTATCCCTCCACCATTTCTAATTTGGGGGGGCCGGCCACAACTAGAGAGAGAGGGAAAAATGAGAGAGGTTTTTCTTGTGTGGTATGGAAATTATTCTCCTTCTCATTTTTGTATCATAGTTCACAAACCCTCTCCAAAGCTCAATCTTCATTCCTCCATCCAAAGGCAACAAACCCCAAAGAGACAAAGTACTACACTTCCTACAGCACATCTTGGGTATGTCGAGTTGCTGGCTTCATGTCCGAGTTGCCTCGGTATAGAGGCGGGAGCCCGTAAAAGATGCAGGCGACGTGGTGCCCTTCCGGCGACGAGGCGACGACCGGAGATCCCGCGAGGAGATCGGAGTGGAGATGAAGACCGGAGGACTCGGATCAGTCGGTAAATCTCTAACCTATCCTCTTGTTAGCTTAGACTTGTTAATGGTTACGATCCGGGTGTTTTGTGCGCGGTGGTGCCGGTTTGCTAAGTCCGCAAAATTAAAGTTTATCACCGTTTCCGCGTTTGGCCATCGGATTGACGGCCGGGGCGCCGCCGTGGACTTACAGATACAGATCTCGAAATCCACTACTGAAATCCAATATATACTAGCCGAATACTATTATACGTATATAGTACGCATCCTTGGAAAAATCTCCTAAAACTGAATAAAACACATGCAAAATCTTTTCTGAATCGCCATGTGATGTGTAACTCATGGCAAAAGTGACGGACGTTCATTTGTAAAGTAATAAATATGCGTTTATATATATTTTGCTCAAATATACGTTCCGCCCTTTTGAAATATCCCAAAATGTTTTTCTTTAGTGAAAGTTCATGTCACTCACGGACACGTAGGACATAGCGAGACTATAGCTCCATTTGAAAACCTCTTGGTAAACTTTTTATGCATGCAGAGTACTCTGGTACTGTCCTAAGATCAGTCATGTTTGGCTACTACATAATATAGTGGCCATCATGAAAACAAAGTGCTCAAGAGCAAAATCAGTCTCAAAAGGCGTATCCAACAATCATTTGCGTCTGGTGCACACGGAAATCAAATCCAATACAAGTGCCACTACATCCACAAAAGCAAAACTAAGTACAACGCGTGTGCACGAAAGCATCTGTCCAGTGCAACGGATGTGCACGAAAACAATATCAAGTCCATCTATAGTGCAGGAAAGTATCTATCCAGTGCAACTATCATGCACGAATAAAAATCTCAATCAAGTGCATCCGGTGCGTACAAAATCCCACACCATGCGCCTAATATGCGCAAAAATCCAACCCAAGCGTGTCAGGTCCGTATAAAGCTTCTAGTGCAGTAGCATGCACGATAACGAACGTCAAGTGCAAACGTGCACAAAAACATAAATCTGGTGAAACAAATGCTCAAAGACATAAATCGGGTGCAATCAATGTACGGAGTATAGATCTAGTGCAACCAATGCACAAAATATAAATCTAGTGCAACAAATGCACGAAATACAAATCGGGTGCAACAAGCGCATGGAAACTCATCAATAACTCAAATGCGTATAAAAACAACACCGAGTCTACCAAGGTGTATAAAATCATAAACGTGTGAACTGCGTGCACAAAACACGTATTAATGCACTGCAAGCAGATGTGAGCTATACCAAGTGCAAAAATCAAATCGAGTGCGTACCACATGCACAAAATCAAATCAACAGTATCGAATCCACGAAACCATAAATATGTGCTACGAAGGCACTAATCGATACCAAGTGCAATAGATATGTACAAATCATAAACCAACACAACGGTGTATAATGCATATATCAAGTGCAATAACTATGCACAAAAATGTAAATATCCAGTAGGTGCAGCCATGGTGCACGAAAACAATGTCATGAAACTCAATCATCAAAACTAAAATCCCAGTGATATAAACGTGATACTCGGATCACAAAACATAAATTGCAATAAATGACATTGAGGTACACCTCCTTCAATATCGAAAATATGCCGGTGCGTCCAAAACTGGCAGAGCAAGAACATCCGCCTGCCTCCTACTCACGGTCTGGCGTTCTCTGTCTCTGGGTTCTCATTTTCTCTATGGATTACCAATCTCGCAATCCATCGGCTCGTCGGTCCGGTCAGGTGTACTAGTGGAACAGTCCGCTCTAGCACTCCTCAGGTCATCTCTTAGTCAATTAGTATGACCACTCGTAAAGCAGCACGTCACTGGCTTCGGTCTTTGGACCTCTGAATACACGTGACACAACTGATCCTCGGTGCAAATCTTATCGCAGCAGTGTCCCGGAAGGAACTTGCTCAAGGTCTCTTCCGATCTCGCCTATGCCGAACTATACGGAGGCTGGTACCCTTGCATAATCTTTTCTCATTTTCTGGACACCTGCGTTCTCAGCACAGCATTTCCTCAGGAACTGGCCATATCCCAACGCCTCTGTATAGATATCGGATCTCTAATCTCAACGGGGAGTAACAACAGCTCGTTAACATCTCGCACGAACCTTTTGTTTCACCCATCTTCATTATCGTCCACATTGAAATCACGTCATGCTATCTGCGTACTGCAATTGTTCTCGGCTACAGTCAATCCGGAGTCTCTCACACGGACTCGAAATTACGAACTCGGTATCTTCATCACCTTGTAGAAGATATCTAGCCAAACACGTCCTCGGGAACTCATCCCAACCATCGGAGGAATATATTTTATTCATCCGTTCTCGATCAACTCATAACGCATCTGGGTGAGTTCCTCTATCTGAAGCTGGTCAACTTACTGATCTCCTATCGGATCATCCAACGAACAATGTCATCTCTGGATCGATCTACTCTAGATCTGAATAAGATTCTCCACACTGGAAATCTTCAACTCAACTGAGCCTGCGTCGGCGCATCAAATTAGACGAATCATCTCAGTTGCTCAACTCAACTCAAGATAGACTAGCTATCTTCCATCGCATCTCTGCCTAAAAGTTCCAGCGATCTCAGCTCATAAGCTCTGGAAGCGACATCCCATCAATCTCAGCAACGGTTGGGTCATCTGTCTACACAGTAAACAACATCACGATCTCTGAGGTAGGCTGTACATCAATAGTCCCCTCACAACAGGCAGCCTCTATCAGTGGCCCGATCATCCGGTGCAAAACCAAACACTCGCCTCAATCGAAAGGTCACAACACAAACACTAAATCGAGACGTTCTCATGTCACTAGAAAAACACGATGGCCAATCCTCGTCCATGACGAGCTCGCCCTGACCGCATCACTAGCAGCAGCTCAATCTGCACTCAAACCATGGTGACAGGAACCTCAAGCATGTATCGATGAAGATAGATCAAAGGGATGAAAAGAATCAACAGATCCCAAAATGGATACATGATCATAAGGAGGAACGGAATCAATGGGAGTATGATCATAGGAACGAATAGAATCAAGGATCTCAAATGGATGTATGATCATGGGAACGAAGAGAATCAAGGATCTCAAATATGTACATCCTAAGGTTACTTAAGTGGATTATTGTATCGTAAGTATGCCACAGATCATACGTACGGTACGCCACTCTACTTGAGTTACCTACTCCATCAATCATGGTCAACCTATGAAACGAAAGTTCGGGTCTAATACCCCCCTGTTCAAGTCTAAGTTCCGTAAGGTCAAACCTAGGTTCCGAAATAGATTACGCCTCAGACTCCGCATAGTCAAACCTAGACTCGAACCAAGGTTAAACCCAGCGCTCTGATACCAACTTTGTCACGACCAGAAATTTAGTTTGTGACCGGCACTTAAATCATGCAATGTATAAAGGCGTAACGTAAATTAAGTAAGCTGAAGCCCAGAAATCTAAACCTTTTAAAGAAAATAAAAGAGGTGAAGTTTTGAAATAAAGGTATGATGAAATCAAACGTTTTCTTAAATGCATAGATAATGGAACATGAAAATGCAAATGGATTATACTAGTTGAAAAACATGTTTTGTCTTTTTGAAAATTTGAGCAGCACCTCCCTTGTATATTTTGATCCAAAACCATATATACAGGATAACAATAAAGGCATCCCCAAGCGGGAGCCAACTCTTCGCCAATCGGCGGAATCACAACCACGCAAGTCAGAAATATATGTATACGACGCCCAACGGCGAAGATCAACACAAAAGGATAATGTAAAGAAGCAAGACATCAAATCCCCCAATAGCGAACATATAATCCGTCGCTCTAAATCTCGTAATTCTATTAAAATCAAGTTCGGAGAAACGATACGGCACACAGTGCGCTCATAGGTTAGAACCTATAGCCTACGCATGCAAAAACAACCAAACAACCCTCGTCGTTGATGTACGAACATCCAACGACCCAATACAATATCAAATATCAAAACCAAGAATTCCAATATCGAAAAACATAGCCAAAGCACTCACAAACCGCTCCCAGATTTTATCTCGGGTTAATTGGGACTAAACAAGCAAGTACATGGAATAGGTTATAGGGATTAAGAGCTACACCCAAAAACTCAACCCCAGAACCCAACAAAAATCTGGTGACATTGCCAGAAAATCCGATCTCGCCGGCCGAGGTATAGTGAAATTGGCTCGAACTTTGATGGTGGTCTTCTGGTCGTTTATCTAGGCTACTGGACTTGTTTTATTTTCTCATAAATGGCCCAAGTTGCTCCAGATACCCTGTAGGCTAACAAACTCCACAAAACCGACACAGGACAATTTCTAAGTTCGTATTTTGGTTCTAATCTCGGGCCTTGGCTAGTAAAACACCACTAAGGGTTAAGTAAACACCCACTACAGATCACAAATCCACACAATCACCCAAACCTTCTCTTGGAATTTCCAAACATCATTAATCTAAATCGATTTAAGTCTAAACTACTATAGGGTGCTAGGAAACTCAAAAACTAAACTAGAAGTGTAAGAATTACCTCATTGGGCAACTCAAGAATTTTCTTGAGTTTCTAAAAGTGATCAAAATCTCCACTTGAAGCATCCATGGGGTTTGAAGAGAGGTTGTGATCAATTTTAGTAAAGGGAGTATAGGGTGTTGGCAAGGTTTTGTAGGGGAAACATGGAGGTGGAAGTGGTGGAGGTAGCATGAAGGAGGAGATGAAGAAAACCATGGGGGGGTGGGGGTGGGGAAGAAGGCAGCCCCTCTCTCCCTCCTATCCTCACTCTCTCTTATTCTCACCCTCTCACAAGCCTATGCCTCATCTTTTGGTCCCCTTTCCCTCCCCAATAATTGTCTTATTTTCTTTTCTCACAATAATTCACATAATACCAATAAAACAAACACAAATAAAATAACATGTAACAAAATACAACATGTCATGGTGCACTAGCCATGATTAATTAAAAAGTCGGAATTGGCATAATCATGATTAGTAGTGCACTAATCGAGTTTAATTTAAACTTGCATATAATTAATAATAAAAATGCCCAAATCCGATAAATATATTTTTAAATGAATAAATCATTTTAATCTCCAATTATTTCACAAATATTAGTATATATTTATACCATTTTATGAAAATCCCCATTTCGCAAATCGACTAGTTTTCGCGAAATATATTATTTTAATATTAAATCCCAAAAATAATATTTTATATTTTCTGAAATGTTAAAAAATCACAGTTCACAACTTTTTTACATTGCAAATAAAAAAGTTCGAGATACATTTATTTTGCAGAATAAAACTAACCAACGAAATACAAGTGCTGAAAGCAAAATAGATGGCGCCGATGAAGCAGTTTAGACCTCCGCGATCTTGAATGACAGGTCCTGCTCCTGGGCTTGGTCCGTTTCGTTCTCTGAGCATGCACACTCAAGTCGTCAGGACGACACATATAGCAATAATTATATAAAGGCGTTGAATGTTATTAAACACGAGAAGTACAACAGAATGCAGAACATGAGTATAATAAATATCAACTGAATATGAATAGTGTACAATGGGTGCCATGTCAGTAAACTGGCAATGCGTATGTCACTACTTATCGGTCACTAAGTCAATGAAATCAATTGGTGGAAAGGATGCTCGTGTTTAACAAGGGTCTCGTGCATGCCCGAGACTACGGTCTGCCGTGTCCGGGACATAACCCTGTCAGCCGTGCCGCTAGGCCCACGACCTAAGGTATGTATTTATATATCACTAATAGCGAATGATCATCCTCTAAATCACTGTACCTCGCTAAATACGAGTTCAATTCCACCTTGATTTTCCCATTCCCCGGGTTATAGCATGCATTCGGGTATTCGATGGGTTGTGAACAAATAGGTATCGCTATTACTTTCAATCACTTTTCCACTTATCAGTATCACTGTCGTATTTGCCACCTCCCAATCACTAACACTAATATATCGATAATGCAAATCAGTCGCTAGGTTTTAACGTGAATGATCACTATGCAGCAGGTATAAAGCAAACACGAAAAATAAGCAGAAATGCACTGAACAGATATTCCCCATTTCAATGACGACCAATGCCATATAACTTGTAAAATTTACGATAAATCACACGCAAAGATTCGACCAAAATAATATAAAGGACATATGAATTACACTTGATTATCTAGCCAGTAAAATTTATTTCATGTCAAACGGAATTCATGTTAGGGATTTATCAACATTTTAAGGTAGCGACCGATTGCTGGAATTCCAGTTTCAGAACTGGAGACCCAACTTCACGCACGTTTTATCAGTGATTGTGTTCAGATTCAGATGTTTCCCTAGTTAAATTAAATATAGTTCTGTCAGTTAAGTTTCTAACGCATCAAACGTATTGTTGATAGTAGTTCTGTATTGAAAGTTATGTTCTTTTTAATGTGATGGTTTAAGGAACATTTCTGCAGAAACTGCAGAACACCGCGACACTCTAAAATACAGATTTAATATCAAACGACAGTGAAACTGCACGGGATCAGATTCATGTGTTATCTAACTAAATTATCTACATGACCATATGGGGCTCCATACATTCTCGGTTTTATGCAGCTATGTACAGGTGCTTAAATTCAGGTTTCCCTGTAGAATGTTGCCCCAGACTGCAGTCCAGAGTCGCATTCCCAGTCAATTCTCGTTAACGTAATCTATCAATATCGAAAAATAAACTATATATGGTTCTATATTATCGAGTCGGTTTCGATATGAGCCATATAACATCACATTCCAATCTATATTTAATTTACAATGATTTTAATAAGCAACATGGGCGGTAAAATTTCAGATTTGACGTAGCTAGACAGTGGTATCATTTCATAGCGATGAAGTCAATATTTTCATCTCAAATTCTTATAAATTATATATTATCATTAAAGATATTTATGCGCCATAAATTCCGCCATTTTGAAATGAGGTTTTCATTAGGGTAGTGTATCGAACACTTGCCAAATATAAATATGTCGCGATCGATACTTCGTTTTCTTTCAACCAAACAACGGTAAGTAATTCTTATAAGATCTACACAATAATAATACACGTTATCCACTCAATCATGTTCCAACCATCATAGCTACGAGTGTAATTAAAATGTAACGGTTATACAACAAGATATATAAAAGTGTTCATACCTTAGATTACTCGTTATAACGTAATACGATAGCATGAGTAGCAAGTGGGAAGTTTCACTTGCCTTTCGCGAAGGTGGCACGGGAGCAACGACGATGGTGGATGGCGCGACACGGGAACGATCATGACACGATCACGACTCGACTTGGCTGGATCGACGTACCAGCGGCCACTGCAGGGGACTGCGGTGAAGCGCTCGGATGCAGAGGACCCACCGGCGGCGAGCTCAGGTGGCAGCTGGAGGCAATGGGTGCAGGGCTCGGTGTTGGGGTGCTCGGAACTTGCAGCCCGGAGGTGGTGAGCAGGGGAGTAGCTTGGTCGTTGAGGAAGGGGAGGAAAGGAGAAGACGGGGATCGAGCTCGTCGGCGATGTGGTGCTGGTGGTGATGGGCATAGGGTTCGACGGTGGTTTTGGGTTGGGAAGCGGTCGGGGCGTAAGGAAGAGGGGAGTCGTCGATGGTTGTCGTCGTGGAGATAGCGGTGGTGGACTCAGATGCACTAGGGATTTGTTTTGTGCACTCCGATGCACTAGGGATTTGTTTTGTGCACCCCGATGCACTAGGGATTTGTTTTGTGCACTCCGATGCACTAGATATTGATCTTGTGCATTCTAGATGCACTCGGTAATTTCTCACTGCACATTTGATGCAGTGGATATTGTTTTGTGCACACTTGTTGCACTTGACGCTGTTTTTGTTTTTGTGCAAACCGTGATGTGTGGTTTGAGATTTGCATGCAAACCCGTCAGGGTTGATTTTGTTTCCGTGCTTTGCATTTGAGAGAATATCTTATAGATTTGATTTATATATTTTCGCTTGGTCGTGCGCTACCGATATTGCACTACGACTATAGCATTGATTGTGTATTTGGTATACACAACGGTTTTTGTATTTGGAATTTTGAATCATAACTGGCGCAAATATCATAACAACCGCTACAGTTACAGTTATGCGAGTTTTATACCTTTTGAGATTTCACGCACACTGTTTCGATATGCTATGTATTAGCTTGTGTGGGACTTCGGAGTTCCGTTATATTGAGCGGACTATATGTTTTAAAATTTTGGACCCCGGCAAATTGTTTTGAATTAAGTTGATGAATTGAGAAGAATGTTTTAAGATGGGGGTTTAATTTAAATTCGGGGACTAAATTTCTTTAAGGGGGAGAGATTGTAACATTTTGGAAAAAATTATAAATATTAATTTATAATTTTAAATATAAAAACAATGAGTTTATAAAAGTGATATCATATACAACTTTTGGTATCGGAATTATATTCGTAAAAATGTAGTTATTTCGATAAATATGAATAAAGGTGTGTGATATCATAAAAATGAAAATTTTAATTATTTTAACATGACATTGTATTTTACATTAAGCTGATGATAATTAAGTGTTATGATAAGTATTTCATTTTTAAACATGGATGCAAATTTTTATATAAAAGGGTTTCTTTTGTTTTAATTCTTTTGTTAATGGTTGGCATATCATAACCTAGACTAAACCCTTACAATACCACACTCTCACCCATGCTCAACTTCCTCCACCTCCTTCTTCTCAACTTTACACCTCCTACTTCTCCCATGACACCTCCACCATACAACCCTCCACCTCATGCTCTCTCTACACACAACATAACTCCTTATCCCATCAACACTTAGAAATTCTTAAGCCTTCCTCAAACTTAACCATATGTTTATTCAAACTCCAAACAAAAATAATTCTAAGTGTTCATCACATCTAAAGAGTAAAACCCTGACCCTCTCCTCAAAGTTGTGCACATCATCAAGCTAGAGCCTCTACTTGATGCTTCCACACACACTTTTTGAGCTGGTGTTCTCTTGTGAATCATCTCCATAGGTATATCTCACAATCCTTTCAACTTTTATTCTATTCCATATCTGTTTTTAGTGTGCAGTGTTAGAAAATTGGGCTTTTTGTGATATTTAGCCTATTAAAATTGAATCTGGAACAACTAGGTATAACCACTAGAAAAACTAACAATAATAATAGTGTCATAAGACCACTAGGAGACTTTACTCAAAGCCCGAGACCCCATCTCTATGTTTTGACCGGCGAGAACATGATTTCTCCCGATGTCGCCAGGTATTTGGTGAGTGTTGATGTTGATTTTTCTTCTGTAGCTTTAGTTTGGTATTTTATGAGTTACTGTATTGTTTGATTTGTTCCAGTATTCTTACAGAGAAATCTGGGAATGTTTTAGTAAGGGTTTATTAAGTTTCCGACGTTTCGATATAAGTTTTTCGTATTTCTGTACTGCGATTGAACCGTTAACGTTTGTACGTTAACAACAGGGATGTATTGTCGTTTTTGGGTTAAGTATGTTGTAGGTTCTAACCTATGTGTGCCTATCTCGTTGTTTTGAGTTTTGATATGATATTTACGTCGATATGGTATAGCTACGATTATAGGTATGATCGCGAAGGTTTCCGAGATGGAGTTGACGGACATAGCAATCGTGGAATCTACGATCTCGACAAGTTGGTGAGTAGATTTACATCTACGAGGGAAGTCGTGTGGATGGCGTATAGCACCCACGCAACCTTATAAATAGTAGTATGATATATAGTTAGTTTTAGTATTTATTCAAGATATTGATATTGGAGTTAAATTGCATCTAGCATGATATTCATTTGCATGTAGTTTATTTATAGTTTGGTAAATTGGTACGAAGGATCATGCCGTACTAGAGATGATTTAGATATAGTGATAATGTGAGGTATTGTATAAGGAATTATACCTTATTGGTGATGATGAGATTCGTATGCCGAATAACGACCAAGTTTCCTTTAGACTCGTAAAATAATGTTTTATTTCGTTTTAGAATGTAATACTTGAGTGAGCTCTACTTTTTTAAAAACTAACGATTCGTTTCCCTTTTTGATGATAAAAGACAAGGATGCGATACCGATTTCCAAAACAAATATTCATTTTCAACCCAAGGCAGCTTCCTAATTTCAAAACCAACGTTTCTTTTTTTTCCAAAGATAATGGTATAGCTCATAGCAAGTAGTTACACTTATTAATTACGCTTAGATTTACTTTACATATTCGCGATGTATTATTCGATGTTATATGTTTCCGTGATACGAACACTCTGATAGAACACTGCACAACTACCAATGAGTATTATGTTGCACGAGCACATATGCATATGTTATACTACACCTCATTGGTACTGCAATGTCACTGTAGGACCGTTACACTACCTAATGCGTAGGTAACCATCGATACAAGTATGAATTATACACTTATAGAACACTCACACAAATACTAGTGATTACCATGTTGCACGAGCACAGACGCATATGCTACACTACACATCATTAGTATTGCCATGACACAGTAGAATTGATATGTTTGTTACCTGTATGACTTAGTTACGTACTTTTCCTTTATTACCTGCTGCGTATTGCAAAGACCGGTACTATGAGTGTTTATATTTGATTATTATGTGTTTTCTGTATGTTTTACTTTTGATGATATATATTAGTGGTATGGGACACTGTTATATATGTATATATAAAATATATCATCAGAATGATCTATGCAAGTATTCTTATGCTTTAATTGATATTTATAGATATGATGAGTTGACGTCCACCTTGAGCATGATGTTTTCTGATTATTTTATTCCGAACCGAGTGGGGGAGATATACGGTTTCGGTCTTGCTACTTATTCGGGCTGAGTGGGGGAGTATACAGACAGATACATGGTAGACCCGGTCGAGACCGAGAGACAGGATAGCCGCATGTGAGGCGGGGAGCCTAGCGAGGATACTCGATACCGGAGATAGGGATGAGCACGACAGATATCCAGGGGATACTGTCCGGGGCTCGATTGGGCACGGCGGATATCTAAGGGATACCGACCGGGGCCAGGGATATCGGGTGGCGATCATCTGTTGAGATTGTGTCGACGGTATTTGCATTTGTGTGTCGGTGATGAGCACGAGAGATTTGAGGATTTGCGTGTCGGTGACGGACACGAGGGATTTCTGATTTCGGGTGTCGATGCTGGACATCCATATATAATGATAGGTTGCTATCATAAGGTACCCAGTTATATTATAGTTGTTGTAGCTGACCAGGACTGATCCGGGGGACAGTACCTGCATACCTTTTTACGAGTAGTTGCATACAAAAAGGAATTCAAAAATTGAGCTATAGTCTCATTATTTTGACATGTCTGGTATGACATTGAAATCTTTTAAATTGTAAACCTCTTAACACTATTCATTAAAATAGCAAGACGTATATCTTAAATAAGATACCTATTATATTTCATACTATCACGTCTGCTCTTACGCCGTTATAAATGTATTCCGCGGCTATTTTAAAGAAGAGGTTTTACATATATATTTTCGGCTACTTATGGGCTTTTACCTAGATACATGTCATTTATATGATATGTTCTACTTTGGGATAGCATGATAGATAGTGTTGCATTTACGATACATACACATATCATATATTATATTAGTACAGGATATGATAGTAGTATATTTATAACCTAGGTATCGTTGTGCATTTCGATTTCTACTTTGTGATGTACTTTTATTCACTGAGTTGGCAACTCCCCCCGTTGTGCCACAGTTTCTTGCAGGTGTTACCGCTTGGATAATCAGCAGCTTGGGGCACATATCCTTTTTGGTGATTGCTTTGGCAGGTGGGTTACTGTTGTATTGTACTCATACTTGTATATTCATGTCTTCTTGTATCTAGTAAAACTCCATCGACTTAGAACTGGTATATTGTGGACTTAGAAGCGAGACTTAGAGTTTGTGTATTGTGGGTGTCGCACTCATTGGAGTCGACCTTTTTATATTGTTGATTTTGTTTCGCTTTTCTTTTCTTCGCCATTGTGCGTCGTATATTGTTTGCTTGGTTGCTCCGTTGTTTGGTCGTGGAAGCTAGCTCCCGTTGGGTTGCTATATGTATTTTTATGTTGTAGCGGGTTTTATTCAAATTACAAAGGAGGTGTTGTCGAATTTCAAAACGTCGTAGATGCTTTTCAAACATACTTAGTTAAACTTAAATGTTGTTTTAAATTGTTTCCATCTGATGATTATTTTAAACCTCACCTCCAATGTTTTCAAAAAGAAAAGGGTTTAGATTCCGGGCTTTGGCTCACTTGAATCGCGTCGACATCTTTAGATGTCACGTGATTTAAGTGCCGGTCACGTGCCACCTTCGGGTCATGACAGCTCCGTGGTAAGGCAGTCACAAAATCCATAATGATGTGCTCCCACTTCCACTCGGGTATCGGAAGCGGTTGCAACAGTCCAACCGTTCTCTGGTGTTCCGCCTTTACTTGCTGGCATACTAAACACTTGGATACAAACCGTGCAATCTCTCGCTTCATCCCGTAACACCAAAAGTGTTGCTTCAGATCTCGATACATTTTCGTGCCTCCCGGATGCACAGAATAAGCCGAACAATGAGCCTCGGCTAGTACTTCTTCTCGAACATCCCCCTTGGGGACGCAGAGTCTGCTACCGAATCTCAGAAAACCGTCTCGATGTATGAGTAAGTCTGTCCATAGCCCGGTTTCCACCTGCTCCCTGAACTTCTGCAATCGAGGATCATCAGCTTGCAGAGCCTTAATGCGATCTACAAAAGAAGACTGCACCTGTAACTGCCAGAACTGCCTGATTGCACTCGGTGTAACAACCTCTAGTTCAAGCTTCTGAAAATCCTCCATGATGCTCTTCTGACTGGTCAACATCATGACCGCTCGCTTGCGACTGAGAGCGTTGGGCATGACATTTACCTTCCCCGGATGATACTGTAAGTCCAAGTCGTAGTCTGCCATTAATTCTAGCCATGGCGTTGCCTCATATTCAGTTCTCTCTGAGTGAACACGTATTTTAGACTCTTGTGATCCGTGTACACCTCCACCTTTTTGCCTAATAAGTAATGTCTCCAGATCTTCAATGCGAAAACCACTGCGGCTAACTCCAAGTTATGTGTTGGGTAGTTCCTCTCGTGATTCTTCAGCTGCCGTGAGGAATAAGAAACTACCCGACCGTGCTGCATCAGGACGCAGCCTAAGCCTTTCCCTGAAGCATCGCTGTGTATCACTAAACCACCTGAATTATCTGGCACTGTAAGAATAGGTGCCGTGGTCAATTTTTGCTTCCGTACCTTAAAGGCTCGAGTACACTCTTCCGTCCATACGTACGGTATTTCTTTCCGTGTCAGCTTCGTCAAAGGTTCAGCGACTCATGCAAAGTCTTGAACGAACTGCCGATAATATCCTGCCAATCCCAAGAAGCTTCTGATCTCGGCCACTGACTTCGGTGTCGGCCAATCTCTAACAGATTCTATCTTCGCTTGGTCTACTGAGATGCCATCGTCCGAAACAACGTGTCCTAAGAACTGCACTTTGTCAAGCCAGAACTCGCACTTGCTCAATTTTGTGTATAGCTTCTCTTCCTGAAGAATTTGTAACACCGTTCGCAAGTGTTCGGCATGCTCCTCCCGGGTCTTAGAGTAGACTAGTATGTCGTCGATGAATACAACGAAAAATGTGTCCAAGTATTTCACAAATACTTTATTCATCAGATCCATAAATATAGCTGGAGCATTGGTAACACCGAACGACATCACAAGAAACTCATAATGCCCGTATCGGGTCCTAAAAGCCGTCTTGCATATATCTTCGGCCGCTACTCTGATCTAGTGATAGACCGAACGAAGATCCAGCTTCGAAAATACCTTGGCCCCACCCAACTGATCAAATAAGTCGTCGATACGTGGAATGGGGTATTTGTTCTTTATCGTAACCCTGTTCAGCTCCCGTAATCTATGCACATCCGTAGCGATCCGTCATTCTTCTTCACCAACAAGACTGGTGCACCCCACGGCCAAGCGCTTGGGCGAATAAATCCTTTCTCCAGGATTTCTCCAATTTGTTTCTTCAATTCTACCAACTCAACTGGCTCCATCCTGTAAGGAGCTTTGGAAACTGGCGCCGTCCCTGAAATTAAGTCAATAGAGAATCCCAAGACGCGGGGAGGTGGTAGACCTGGTAAATCCTCAGGGAACACATCAAGAAAATCCCGAACGATCTCTGGGGCTGAACTCTCATCAATCTCCATAGCTGTCAACGCTTTTGGCTTGGCTCTAAACTTGGCTGGCTCCAAAGACTCGCTCCCGCCTTCGAAAACAAATTCAGGATGATTGGGGATGTGGAAGGTCACTTTCCTAGCTCGGCAATCAATGATCGCAAGGAAAGTGCTCATCCAATCCATCCCGAGAATTGCGTCATAGCTGCCCTATTGGGTTAGCTTAGCACCTTAGCAAGGTTTTGGCAAGCATCAAACATGCAATATTAAATTTTTTGGGGTGCTAAACAAAACAACCAAGTAATCGAACTAGAGAATTAGGGTTAACTATACATGTAAACAACTTTACATCTAAGTGTGGGGATTACAACCTTTGTAGCCCGTTCCTTCGCTTCAAAAACTCCAAGTAGTGGTCCTTTCGCTGTGATCCATGAGCTCCCGAACTCTTGAGAGGCTCCAAAAGATGTACGATGCATCCTTGCTTGAAGTCTTCAAAGTCTGTGATGATCTACGTCGAGAAAACACGGACTCAAGCTCACTCTTCACTAATACGGAATTAGAGAAGCTAACACACTAATCTATATGGATAGTATAGAAGAGGATGATGAAGTAGGAATTTTGCTTTCTTTAGTTTTCTTTTTCTCACTTTATTTCATCACTTTTGAAAAATCTAGCAAGCTTTTTGAGGAAGAAGAAGATGAAGTGATGAGAGTAATTGTTGTGTAGTTAGAAATGCAACCATGGGTCAAGTATATCATCCTTACCCCTTATAGAGACTTAACCATGAGCTATAGTTAAAGGTATGGTTGATAAATATCTTAAGCTAGACAAAAAGAGTGGACAAAGTCAAAGAAGACTACAAGCTTCTATAAGCTTCAACAAATATCTACCATGACAAATATCCACATTATTTGAATTACTTAATGATATATATAAATCCTAATCTTAACCCTAGCATGGTTTAACTCTCATAAACCCTAGTTGCATTTATAACCAAGCTTGTTACAATATTATATATCACATACATAATATTTATGTAACAAAAGAAAACAATAAATTAAACATATATCACATATATGTTAAATGTATCATAAGTGAGAATAATAAATACTAAAGTGAGCATAATATATATATATATATATATATATATATATATATATATATATATATATATATCATATCATCGAATCAACATTTGATCCGATAACCCGGCTATATCATATATAACCGGCCGATATCACATATCGCGAGAATAGAATACAGTATCACATACACGTATTATTCTCGGTCTCGTACATATCACATATATGCTCCTACTCCGTTTTGCCTGAGCCTGAAAACCTCTATGTTGGACTCTAAAGACTCGTCAATACGCCGGCAGTAGGTGATGATCGCATCAAACACCAACAAGCCGCAAGCGGTCAGCTAAACGTAATGGCCACCCGGGTATTGAGCGATCAGAAGATCTACAAGCAAGTCTGCTCTAACTCCTGTAAATCCAATTAGTAACACTACCGTAAAGTCCGGTCTCTTCGTCTGATATGTCGCATATCCAGTCTAGGGGTGGTAAACGTCAGACCCCAGTAATCGATAAGTCGTGTCGATGTGCGGCTCATAACGGGTCAAGGAACTACTGATAACACTTACCAGTATATCTCCATATCAGCCCTGGCCAGAGACTTCCAGTTATAGCCATTCGAACACTGCGCAACATTAACCCCCAATACCGGGAGAGACGAAACCCCTCCTATCGCTCATTGCCTCCATGTGATTCGGGACTGTACCCAAAAGCCACCGTTTTGCACGTTCTCTTAAACGTGGTAAGGTGGAAATCAAAGCACAGTGGGAATCACATAGGACTCTATGACGATCTCGGGTCTACAGACTAACCTGTACCAGTGTCACCAGAGAACTGCTATCTGACGACAGGTATAATACAAACAAGGAGTTCTCGGCGAGTCTGTTCTATGTACCCAGTCTTCACTGAACACCTGTATACCATCTTTGATGTCACACACCAATGGATGTGGGATCATCTATCGCCCATCGTATATAGGTCATGATGCGTATACGCTAGTCTACTCTGGAGTATCAATGCCCTGTCTCGATACACCCTCGACTATGAACAGTTATAGGATGTACTTGTGGACTACCCTGGCCCCACTAGTATGATCTACATCATAGTCCTGGTAGTCAAGTACATATCCTAAGGGCTTTATCAACATGTGAGAGCAAGACAGTAATCCAATACAAGCCAACATGTTAAGACAAAGTGAAACCAGACAACATACTATCATGTCGAGCAAGAAAGTCCTCTCTATATATATCCAAGCATCCACTATAATATACATCATATGTACAACAATGACCTCTATGGCATATACATAACTAACAATTTCCTACTTGCACTAAGGCCAGCTGTTGTAGTATCTCATATCCAACATCCCGAAGAGTTTCTCAAAATGTATCTGAGGAATGGCCTTCGTGAATAGATCCGCAGTGTTATCCTTCGTATCTACTCTCCTGACCTCGATATCCCGGCGATCAACTATCTCCCGGATCAAGTGATACCGCCTCAGAATATGCCTGAATCTCTGATGGGACCTGGGTTCCTTGGCCAAAGCCACGGCTCCATTGTTATTACAATACAAAGGTATTGGATGCTCAATGGATGGAACCACACCAAGTTCGATAATGAACTTCTTTATCCAGACAGCCTCTTTGGCAGCATCGTTGGCAGCGATGTATTCAGCCTCCATCATCGAGTCTGCCACGGTTTCCTGTTTGGAACTCTTCCAACAAACCACCCCTCCATTTAGGGTAAAGACAAAGCCCGAGTGCGACTTAGAGTCGTCTTTATCACTCTGGAAGCTCGAATCGGTAAAGGACTCCACCCGGAGTTTTCCGTTACCATACACCAAGAACATCTCTTTAGTCCTTCTCAAGTATTTGAGAATGTTCTTCACAGCTGTCCAGTGATCCTCTCCAGGATCTGCTTGATACCTACTCACTACACTTAGTGAGTATGCTACATCGGGTCTGGTACATAGCATCGCGTACATGATAGAGCCTACTGCCGAAGCATAGGGTAACCCTTGCATGCGAGCTCTTTCCAAATCAGTCTTAGGAGACATCTCTTTGGAGAGAGTGAGTCCAGAGATCGTGGGTAAATTCCCACGCTTGGATTCTTCCATACTAAATCTCTTTATTATGGTGTCAATGTACCTGGATTGGGACAATCCTAGCATCCATTTAGATCTATCTCTATAGATCTTAATCCCTAAAATGCAGGAGGCATCACCTAGATCTTTCGTTGAGAATGTTTGTGATAAGAAGAGCTTGACCGAGTGCAGCATAGGAACATCGTTTCCTATCAAGAGTATGTCATCCACGTACAATACGAGAAAGCCAACCTTACTCTCTTCCACCTTCTTGTATATACAAGGTTCATTTACATTCTTGATGAAGTCAAACTCTTTGACTACCATATCAAAACAGATGTTCCAACTCCGTGATATCTGCTTTAACCCGTAGATGGATTTAAGCAGCTTGCACACATTTCTGCTGCTCCCACTGTCTACGAAGCCCTCTGGCTGAGTCATGTACACGCACTCCTCTAAATCACCATTTAGAAAGGCGGTCTTAACATCCATTTGCCAGATTTCGTAGTCATGGTATGCAGCAATGGCAAGTAGGATCTGGATGGACTTAAGCATAGCCACTGGAGAAATGGTTTCGTCATAATCTACACTTTGTCGTTGACGAAAACCCTTTGCAACAAGTCTAGCTTTGAAAGTCTCAACTTTTCCATCTACACCAAGTTTCTTCTTAAAGATCCATTTGCTTCTAATGGGTTTTACCCCTTCAGGAGCAACTTCCAAAGTCCATACTTTGTTGGTGTACATAGATTCCATCTCAGATCGCATTGCATCCAGCCATTTCACAGAGTACCCACTCGTGATGGCCTGCTCGTAGCTAGTCGGGTCATCATCTCCCATGATGCAGTCCTCTCTCCTACCAACTATGAGAAAACCGTAGTATCTCTCAAGCGGATGAGGAACCCTACTAGATCGGCGGAGAGGCTGGGGTTCGTCGGGAACTATCGAATCCTGTGGTTCCTCTAAATATTCAGTTGTAGTTTGTGTAGCTGGAACTTCTTCCAGTTCTACCTCTTTGCCACTAATTTCCTTTACAAGAAATTTCTTTTCTAAAAAGGTGGCATGTTGAGCAACAAACACCTTTTGTTCCTCACTATGGTAGAAAAAATATCCATATGAATTCTTTGGATATCCTACTGTAAGTCTACGGTAGCGCCCCGGCCGTCTACAGACGCCAAATGCGGAACAAAAACTTTTTAACTGGCGCTATCGTATACTTTCACCCGGATCTTCCATTATTGCTAAACTAACAAACTGTAAAGAGTGTAGAAAGGTTATACCGAACGATCCGAGTCCTTCGTTCTTCAACCATCATCCCACGCTCCGTTGCGGCTGCTCCGATCTCGTCGATCTCCGATCTGCTCGTCCAGGTGGCACCACATCAACGATTCTTTAAACGGGCTCCCGCCTCTGACTCGAGGCAACTCGGTCGTCAAGTTTGCTAAAAGAGACGACCAAGAATGATGTAGAGAATGAGTAGATGACTTTGTCTCACTTCGTCCAAATCCGTGGACGATCGGTTAATGAAGTTGCCGTGGGAATCGGGTGATGGAATGAAATGAGCTGTGAAATTCCATACACCGAAAACTATCATAATCTTTTCAAATGAAACATCAAGTGAGAGAGTGAGAGGAGGGGCCGGCCATATATAGATGGAGGGAGGTGAGTGTAGGAGAGAAGAGGGTGACCATAAAAAGCTTCTCACTAAAAATATCAAGAACAAATATCCTTCATGCAAACAAAACATCATTAATGCAAATGGTGATTCATTAACCTAGTCACCATTGCATTAATGGCTCCATTAATGCACTAATGACTCACCATGCCAAGTCACCCTTTCTAGAACCTTCTAGAAGCATGACTCACTCTCATCCAAGAAAAGATAAATCCGTCTTTAACCGAATGTTAAAAGACGGCTGATAGAAAACTGGAAACTGGCAACTTCCAAAAGTGATCCTGAAACAACTTTCAGGATAACCCCGTAACTGTATAAAAATACCCGCATTTGTATTACGACCGAATACAAATGCAACTGAGACAAAGATATTATACCTACTTAATACAATACTCGGATCCGGCTTAAACCAAAGCCGACCAGTATCATCTGCCCGAAAAATAACACGTGCGTAAACGCACGTGCATTTTCCGAACCCTGCCATAAAACCATACGGCCTCTACAACGTTTCGCCCGAACTTGGGAAACTGTCTGTGGGGGACTCTAATGACTCGTCAGTACCCTGGCAGTGGTTTTAACCACAAACCGTCAGCGGCACTAGCTATGCGTAACGGCTGCCCATGGACTGACCTCAAGGGAGGCCGATGAGCGAACTCATCCGGAAACCCTACTGAGCCTAACAGTGACAATGTATATACAGTCCGGTCCGTTCGTCTATGAGTATCGCATATCTGCCTAGGGGGCTAGTAACGTCAGACCCCCAATAGCAGTATAAGTCGTGTCGGAGTGTAGCCCAATAACACCCTGAGATACTACTGGAGTACCTACCAGTAAATCTCCTGCCATGGCCATGGACTTTGTGTAATGGCTCTCCTAGACACAGCACGACCTCGCCCCCAATACCGGGAGAGACGAATCCCCTGCCGATCCGCTCACGTGCCTCCATATGGCTCGGGACTGTACCCAAAAACTACCTATTTGCACGACTCCTTTGAGCCGTGGTAGGGTAGAAATCAAAGCACAGTGGGAACTCACACGAGACAAATGACGACCTCAGGTCGATGAACTAACCTGTACACATGTCACCAGGGAACTGCTATCTGACGATATGTATAATACCAACTAGCAGATTCCCGGCGAGTCCTGTCCGGTGTACTCATAACCCAATGAGCACCTGTATACATCTCAGGTGATCCAACTGACACCAGTGGCTTGTGAGACCGGCCACCGCCCCTCGTCGGGGTCTCGACTGTACACACTAGTCTACTCCGGAGTATCGATGCCCTGTCTCGAAACTCCTACGACTAGGGACCACTATTAAGGATATGCATATAAACTACCCAACTCTCACGTATATGATCGCCATCATACTGTCGGTAGTAAAGCAAGATCCTAAGGGCTCTATCAAAGTGTAACATGTAATCAGTCACCTGAACATGTACACGACTGATAAAGGCAAACCAGATAGCATACTATCATCTCGAGTAAGACTGTCCTACCGGTATAGGTCCTCCGCAATCATTGCAATCACGTACCTGCGATCCAATAATTGACTCTGAGGGCACTATCTCCAACACCCACAAACTTGCAACGAACTGATCGTGCCTTGAGTTTTTCCGGATTTTTCTTTTTGACATAGGCCGGGCAACCCCATATCTTAACTCGTTTAAGATATGGTCTCTTTCCACTCCATATCTCATATAGTGTGGTAGGTACAGATTTAGATGGAATTTGATTCAATAGGTATGCTGCTGACTCAAGTGCATACCCCCAAAAGGAAATAGGCAACTCAGCAGTGCTCATCATAGAGTGCACCATATCTAATAGGGTGCGATTCCTCTGTTCCGATACACCGTTGTGCTGTGGTGTATACGGAGGAGTAAGCTGAGAGAGAATCCCATTCTCTTTTAGATAGTCCAGGATCTCATTGCTTAAGTATTCTCCTCCTCGATCTGATCGAAAAATCTTAATACTTTTACCCGTTTGGTTCTCTACTTCGTGCTTATATTCTCTGAATTTCTCAAAAGCTTCAGACTTGTGTTTCAATAGGAACACATGTCTGTATCTTAAGAGATCGTCAATGAATGTAATGAAGTACGAGCAACCATTCCTGCATTTGTAGACATGGGACCGCATACATTACTATGTATCAGTCCCAAGAGTTCCGTAACTCTTTCTCCGTGTCCACTAAACGGAGTTTTGGTCATTTTTCCTTTGAGACATGAATGCCAAGTTTCATAAGATGATAATTCGAACGGATCCAAATATCCATCCTTATGCAAATTAGCCAGTTGTGTCGCATTGATATGACCAAGTCTACAATGCCATAAGAAGGATTCGTTCATTTCTGAACTCTTCCTCTTGTGAGTGTTTTGTATATTAAGAACTGTGGTTTGATTTAGAATGTATATGCCATTATGTAACGAGCCTGATCCAATCAACTTTTGATTTAGGAAGATGTTCATAACATTATCCTGTATTACAAAATTATATCCTTCTTTACTTAATAGAGAAACTGATATAATGTTGTATATCATGTTCGGTATGTAATATCATTCGTTCAGAATCAATGTATTACCACTTGGTAATACAAGGTGATATTCGCCAACTGCTTTGGCTGCAACATTTGTACCATTCCCTACTTTTACGGAATGATCACCCATTTCCAGTTCTCTACCTTTTCTTAGCCCATGCAACATATTGCATATGTGGGATCCTGATCCGGTATCTAATGCCCAGGACGCTTAGTGAACTGAGAAACGGTTCTCGGTAACAAACACACCCGAAGAAGATGAATCAGTATGCTCGTTCTTCGTATGGGTAGCATGGGATTCCGGATATTCTCCTATTTCCTGTTCAGTCTTATAACAGTTATAAGACAGAACGGAACCAACGTTTCCCAGCTCAGTATAATAAGCGGGTTCGGTCAATACATCAATATTATTATCTTGATTAAGGCATGACATGGTCGCTACCTGGAGAGAGAAAGAAGAAAACACTTTAGCGTATGCTCTTACAAGATTAGATTGGTTCTTATCTTATCTAATCAGGATGGCTCCCACTGTCTTTCATCAAATCTTCCTTCAAACTTTAAAAGGTAAGACTAGCCGGGATTAATTACACCTTACAAGTTCGACAATCTTTCGACCAGGTCAGTGTTGGTACTTTGAGGGAGGTTTCCCGTACTTTCGCACGGACCTAATTAAAATAAACCTCGTTTTCCCAGAGGCATAACCCCGTTAACACCATTCTAGTCACCACTTGATCGGCTAATTGTCATGTGTAAAACTCTCCCAGGAGTAACACTTACTCGCAGTGGGTATCGGGTTCCAACTATCTCATAGAGGGTATGCAATCTCATTGCAAATTTCAACACTTGAAATTCCCGATAATACTTTTTACCCCTAGCGATCTATGACCTTGACAAGGTCAACAAACCATAAATCGCAAGTCAAGTTCAACCCGTACATTTCTTGATTGAATTTAAACCTACCCGCACGGCCCTTGACAAGGTCAACAAGGCCGTATGACTACTCTAATCCAATCGCATCTCATGCTTTAGCAGATAAACACTAATTAGCTATCGTACACTACGCCTTGACAAGGTCAACAAACGCAACACGAATACAAAGTATGATTTATTTGAAATGACGGAGGGCTACGACAGGTTTTTATGAAAAACTTTTGCGTAATGAACTTGATATCGTTGCAGAAACGAGTGATTTTGAAAAAGAGTGTTTTTGAGGCTTTTACTAGTTTCGCTAAAGAGGTCACTCCCGGTGAAGGGATCTCGGCTATTTCCTTATCGAATAAGGTGCTGGATATTCTACAAGAAATACCGCTATGCAAAGCAAGAAATATAGAATCAATCAAAAACAAAACCGAGTGAGTTGTAGCATCTGCTAGTTTCGCTAAAGAGGTCACTCCCGGTGAAGGGATCTCGGCTCTTTCCTTATCGAATAAGGTGTTGGATATTCTACAAGGAATACCGCTATGCAAAGCAAAAACTAGAGCTATCATTGTTTGAAATTTTGATTCTACAACATCATTTAGGTTTCTTTTCTTTTTATTAATCTCATTAATAAATTCCCATCATTTATGCTTCTGAAGCATCACAGAAGAAACGAAAGCAGTAATATATATATATATATATAGTATAAGCATTCATCCCACGCATATAAAATGATCACATCACATAATATCAGCAGCAGCAGAAGAATCGCATATGAAATATTGGATATACTAGGAATTCCGTTTTTTATTTAAGCCAGTAAAAAACATGGATTCCAAGGTCGTGATGAATAGCCAAACCCACATCCCTAGACCCTTACGAGAGCGGCAAGCAACCCTACCAATTCTAGAGTTAGGAGACCCGGAATCGACTCCTCGAGTTGGTCTCCTACTGGACTTTAGAACCGGTTACTTGTGAGCCCCGCCTTGGGTCTATTCTAATACGGAAAAGTAAATAATATACAACAATGGTGACATCATCCTCAACCCGGAAGTGCCCCAATAAAAGAATATTACATACAATGAATTTTGCATGAATGAAAATAAAAACTCTCATCTTTCATAAACCCCCCTGGCTATTCAAATCACAACGATCCAATATAACATATCACAGCAACACATAACATCACATGTCATCAACATAAGTAAATATGCGTATCCCAATTGCCGTTGACATATAGCACCGAAACCGGTGATACACAACATATTACACTTACGGTAGTAGAAAGGAAAGTGTAAAACTAAAACATTTGAAATCCACAATCACCTTGGACATCATAAACCCGAAATATCACATATTACGGATTTCATGCCTAACTATATGAATTCCTAATATTGTATCACATTACAGAAAGCTAGATGACGTTTAAACAATTCGATCGAATCAACGAATTCCCAAAATTCCCAGAGAGCTCAACACTTAAGCACAGTTAAAGTTAACCAGAGACATGCCACAGTTCATACGGACCTACAGCTGAAGGGCCCGACCCAAGCCTATCAAGTGGCGCCGCGGATCCGCCGCCAAAATCATGTTTTGGCCGTGGATCCGCGGTCACTTAGACGAGTTAGGGTTTCATTCTTCAGGTGTGTCCATAAAATTCCCTGCACGATTTTCTGAACATTTTTAACATGAAAAAATCCAACTTTTTCAAAAATTTCCAGAGAGGGGGTCCTATAGGGTTTTCGGAGTTTCGATCGGACTTTAAACTTCGCCTAAATAATGCCTAATTCTATAGCTTGGCTCTGATTCCACTGTTGGGTTATCCTAGCACCTTAGCAAGGTTTTGGCAAGCATCAAACATGCAATATTAAATTTTTTGGGGTGCTAAACAAAACAACCAAGTAATCGAACTAGAGAATTAAGGTTAACTATGCATGTAAACAACTTTACATCTAAGTGATAGGGATTACAACCTTTGTAGTCTGTTCCTTCGCTTCAAAAGCTCCGAGCAGTGGTCCCTTCGGTGCGATCCGTGAGCTCCCAAACTTTTGAGAGGCTCCACAAGATGTACGATGCATCCTTGCTTGAAGTCTTCAAAGTCTGTGATGATCTACGTCGAGGAAATACGGACTCAAGCTCAGTCTTCACTAATACGGAATTAGTGAAGCTAACACACTAATCTATATGGCTAGTATAGAAGAGGATGATGAAGTAGGAATTTTGCTTTCTTTAGCTTTCTTTTTCTCACTTTATTTCATCACTTTTGAAAAAGCTAGCAAGCTTTTTGAAGAAGAAGAAGATGAAGTGATGAGAATAATTGTTGTGTGGTTAGAAATGCAACCATGGGTCAAGTATATCATCCTTAACCCTTGTAGAGACTTAATCATGAGGTATGGTTAAAGGTATGGTTGATAAATATCTTAAGCTAGACAAAAAGAGTGGACAAAATCAAAGAAGACTACAAGCTTCTACAAGCTTCAACAAATATCTACCATGACAAATATCCACAATATTTGAATTACTTAATGATATATATAAACCCTAATCTTAACCCTAGCATGGTTTAACTCTCATAAACCCTAGTTGCATTTATAACCAAGCATGTTCAATATTATATATCACATACATAATATTTATGTAACAAAAAAAAAACAATACAATAAATATATATCACATATATGTTAAATGTATCATAAGTGAGAATAATAAATACTAAAGTGAGCATATAATATATATATAATATAATATCATCGAATCAACACTTGATCCGATAAACCCGGCTATATCATATATAACCGTCCGATATCACATATCGCGAGAATAGAATACGGTATCACATACACGTATTATTCTCGGTCCCGCACATATCACATATGTGCTCCTACTCCATTTTGCCTGAGCCTGGAAACCTCTATGTAGGAATCTAAAGACTCGTTAATACGCCGGCAGTAGGTGATGATCACATCAAACACCAACAAGCCGCAAGCGGTCAGCTAAACGTAACGGCCATCCGGGTATTGAGCGATCAGAAGATCAACAAGCAAGTCTGCTCTAACTCCTGTAAATCCAATCAGTAACACTATCGTACAGTCCGGTCTCTTCGTCTAATATGTCTCATATCCAGTTTAGGGGTGGTAAACGTCGGACCCAAGTAACCGATAAGTCGTGTCGATGTGAGGCTTATAACGGGTCGAGAAACTACTGATAACACTTACCAGTATATCTCCATATCATCCCTGGCCAGGGATTTCCAGTTATAGCCAACCGAACACAGCGCAACATCTACCCCCAATACCAGGAGAGACGAAACTCCTCCTATCGCTCATTGCCTCCATGTGATTCGGGACTGTACCCAAAAGCCACCATTTTGCATATTCTCTTGAACGTGGTAAGGTGGAAATCAAAGCATAGTGGGAATCACACAAGACTCTATGACGATCTCGGGTCTACAGACTAACCTGTACCAGTGTCACCAGAGACATACTATATGACGATAGGTTTAATACCAACAAGGAGTTCTTAGCGAGTCCGTTCGGTGTACCCAGTCTTCACTGAGCTCCCGTATACCATCTTTGATGTCACACACCAATGGATGTAGGATCATCCATCGCCCATCATATGGGTCATGATGCGTATACGCTAGTCTACTCTGGAGTATCGATGCCCTGTCTCGATACACCCTCGACTAGGAACAGTTATAGGATGTACTTGTGGACTACCCTGGCCCTACTAGTATGATCTACATCATAGTCCTGATAGTCAAGTACATATCCTAAGGGCTTATCAATATGTGAGAGCAAGACAGTAACCCACTACGAGCCAACATGTTAAGACAAAGTGAAAAGAGACAGCATACTATCATGTCGAGCATGAAAGTCCTCTCTATATATATCCAAGCATCCACTATAATATACATCATATGTACAACAATGGCCTCTAGGGCATATACATAACTAACATGCCCGTCCTAATTAAAAAGAAATTCGCATAGAATTCCTTGCAGCATACTACCACCGGACATAATCTACAATCTTGGTTGGACACAATAATGCCGTTACTCGTATGTATTTCCCATCATTTGGTCAACGACTCGTGAGGTATAGAGTGTGTGTCAACAAACCGTGTGGAAATAAAGCAATGCGAAGCACCCAAATCGAAAAGAGCTCTAGATGGTACAGAATAAACAAGGATGGTACATGTAACCACATCTCCAGAAGCCTCTGCTTGCTCGGCAGACAGGGTGAAAGCCCGTACCTGATTCCGACCTATACCAGTTTGCCTCTGGTCGAAAGACCGCTGCTGGGACACCCGAGGTGGACCCCTCTGAGCTGATGTGCCGTATGACGGTTGTTGTTTCTCGAACCCTCCCTGTAGCTCAGATCTCTGGGGACACCCGCTGACCCTGTGCTCGCTGGATCCGAAAATCAGATACAGCCCCTTAGCTCTACGTCAATTTCTCTGCATGTGTCCTGGCCTCTGGAAAAAATCGCAAAATAGGGCCCTCTGCAATGGCTGCTGAGGTGAGAAGGTGCGCTTCATCTGTGTGACACCCGGCCTATGAACTGGGATTGCTCTACGGGGAGAGATTGTAGGCCGTGCTGGAACCACGTGGGGTTTCCTGTCCATCGATCGTTGGCCCTTGGCCATCTCTACCAATCTTTCCTATACTCGAGCAGCGTTCAAAACTTGTGCGAAGGTTGGTAGGTCGAGAGACGCGATGAGTTGTTGCAGTTCAATATCGAGCCCTTGCTGGAACTGTCTTGCCCTGGCGGCTTTGGTGGCTACCATGTATGGTGCGAAGCGACTCAACCGATTGAACTCCACGGCGTAGACATCCACTGAGTGCCCATTTTTCTCCAACATAATGAATTTCTCCTCTATCTCGGCCTTGGAAGTAGCCGGAAAGTAGTGATCCAGGAAGTATGCGGAGAACGTGTCCCATCCAATAGGTTTCTCTAGCCGGCTCTCCTCTACGGACCACCACATGCGGGCCTCGTCTTCTAGCCGAATCTTCACCACGTTCACTCTGTCGTCGTCAGGAACTCGAGCGGCTATCAGGAGGTTCTCTATGTTGATAAGCCATTGCTCGGCCTCAAGTGGGCTTGCTGATCCCGTGAACACTGGTGGATGAAGTCTCCTGAAGTCTGAAACGGTACTGACCCTAGCTCGTGTAGTCGGTACGAGTGCGTCCTCGGGGGCGGTGGGAACAGCCGTAGATCTCTCCACGGCGGAAATTTCGGTCTCCTATATCGCCTTCAATCCCTCGGCCAGGAGATCGGTCTTCCTCTCTTGAGCTTGGGCCAGGGTCGTCAGTGTGCTAAGGATCTTCTCGGTGCGATCGTGAGGACCGGCACCTGAGGAGTTGCCTGAGGAATCCATATTCCTGAAAAGATTAAAAGAAATCAGATTCAAGGCTACACAATGATTCAACGATGGAAGTGAGGAAGAAATGTAATAAGGCATACGCTAAGGGTGTAACTCAATCTAGGGATCCCTCGACGGATCTGTAATTTCATCCAATAACCCGGCGCTCTGATACCAACAAAACCATGTCACGTCGCGCTTCCCAAAATACGGGATACGAGGGGTGACTAGGCCAGCCATGCTCCCACGATCAAGGAATAATCCCGCCGTAGTCACACTTCGGCTTCTAGCATTACATGGTAGTCAGTAAACAGTACTTGAGTAAAGGAAAATCACAGTTCATAACTTTATTACATTGCAAATAAAAAAAAGTTCGAGATGCATTTATTTTGGAGAATAAAACTAACCAACGAAATACAAGTGCTGAAAGCAAAAGAGATGGCGCTGATGAAGCAGTCTAGACCTCCGCGATCTCGAATGGCCGGTCCTACTCCTGGGCTAGGTCCACTTCGTTCTATGAGCATGCACACTCAGGTCGTCAGGGCAACACATATAGCAATAATTATATAAAGGCATGGAATGTTATTAAACACGAGAAGTACAACAGAATGCAGAACATGAGTACAATAAACATCAACTGAATATGAATAGTGCACTATGGGTGTCATGTCAGTAAACCGGCAATGCGTATGTCACTACTTATCGGTCACTAAGTCATGAAATCAATTGGTGGAAAGGATACTCGTGTTTAACAAAGGTCTCATGCATGCCCAAGACTACGGTCCGCTGTGCCCGGGACATAACCCTGTCAGCCGTGCCGTTAGGCCCGCGACCTAAGAATGTATTTATATATCACTAATAGCGAATGATCATCCTTTAAATCTCTGTACCTTGCTAAATACGAGTTCAATTCCACCTTGATTTCCCCATTCCCCAGGTTATAGCATGCATTCGGGTATTCGATGGGTTGTGAACAAATACGTATCACTATCACTTTCAATCACTTTTCCAGTTATCAGTATCACTGTCGTATTTTCCACCACCCAATCACTAACACTAATATATCAAAAATGCAAATCAGTCGCTAGGTTTCAACGTGAATGATCACTATGCAGCAGGTATAAAGCAAACACGAAAAATAAGCAGAAATGCACTGAACAAATATTCCCCATTTCAATGATGACCAATGCCATATAACTTGTAAAATTTACGATAAATCACACGCAAAGATTCGACCAAAATAATATAAAGGAAGTATGAATCAAACTTGATTATCTAACCAGTAAAATTTATTTCATGTCAAACGGAATTCATGTTAGGGATTTATCAACATTTTAAGGTAGCGACCGATTGCTGGAATTCCGGTTTCAGAACTGGAGACCCAACTTCACGCACGTTTTATCAGTTATTGTTTTTAGATTCAGATGTTTCCCCAGTTAAATGAAATATATTTCTATCAGTTAAGTTTCCAACGCATTAAATGGATTGTCGATATCAGTAATTTATTGAAAGTTATGTTCTGTTTAATGTAACGGTGTAAGGAACATTTCTGCAGAAACTGCAGAACACCGCGACACTCTAAAATACAGATTTAATATCAAACGATGGTGAAACTGCACGGTACTAGATTCATGTGTTATCTAACTAAATTATCTACGCGACCATATGTGGTTCCTCGCATTCTCAGTTTTATGCAGGTATGTACAGGTGCTTAAATTCTGGTATCCCCCGTGGAATGCTTCCCCGGACTGTAGTCCAGAGTCGCATTCCCAGTCAATTATCATTGCCGTAATCTATCAATATCGAAAAATAAACTATATATGGTTCTATATTATCGAGTCGGGTTCGATATGAGCCATAGAACATCATATTCCAATCTGTATTTAATTTACAATGATTTTAATAAGCAACATGCGCGGTAAAATTTCAGATTTGACGTAGCTAGACGGAGGTATCATTTCATAACGATGAAGTCAATATTTTCATCTCAAATTATTATAAGTTATTTATTATCATTAAAAAGATTTATGCACCATAAATTCCGCCATTTTGAAATGAGGTTTTCATTAGGGTAGTGTATCAAACACTTGCCAAATATAAATATGTCATGATCGATACTTCATTTTCTTTCAACTAAACAACGGTAAGTAATTCTTATAAGATCTACACAATAATAATACACGTTATCCACTCAATCATATTCCAACCATCATAGCTATGAGTGTAATTAAAATTTAATGGTTATACAACAAGATATATAAAAGTGTCCATACTTTAGATTACTCGTTATAGCGTAATACGATAGCATGAGTAGCAAGTGAGGAGTTTCACTTGCCTTTCGCGAAGGTGGCACGGGAGTGACGACGATGGTGGATGGCGCGAAACGGGCACGATCACGGAACGAACATGACACGATCACGACTCGATCACGGCACGAACATGAAACAATCACGACACGATCATGACTCGACTTGGATGGATCGACGCACCAGCGGCCACAGCAGGGGACTGTGGTGAAGCGCTCGGATGCAGCGGACCCACCGAAGGCGAGCTCAGGTGGTGGCTGGAGGCAGTGGGTGCAAGGATCGGTGTTGGGTGCTCGGAGCTTGCAGCCCGGAGGTGGTGAGCAGGGGAGTAGCTTGGTCGTTGAGGAAGGGGAGGAAAGGAGGATACGGGGATCGAGCTCGTCGGTGAGGTGGTGCTGGTGATGATGGGCGCAGGGTTTGGCGGTGGTTTTGGGTTGGGAAGCGGTCGAGGCATAAGGAAGAGAGGAGTCATCGGTGGTTGTCGAGATGGAGATGGCGGTGGTGGATGTCGGCGATTGTTAGTTTGTGTTGATAGAGTCGGGGTTTGGAGGGGAGAGAGAGAGACGAGGTCGCCGGGGAGATCGTCGGTGGCGGTCGGAGCTTGTGGATCGGAGGGCTTGGTGTTGGAGCAGAGTGAGTGAGAGAGAGAATGACGTAGGATAGGAACGAGGGGGAGAGTGAAGTAGAGAGGGGCTGGCAGAGAGTGGTCGTAGTGGGTTGTGGGCAACGAGTCGTGGCCGTTGTGGCGTGGGTGCGAGTAATGGGAAGACGTGGGGGAGCCGTTGGGGCCTTGGAGCCGTTGAGGGAACGGGTCTCGGGTGAGCGGGTCATGGGGAAGATGGGTGCGAGTAGCGGGCGTGGGCGCGATAAGCGGGGAGCGACATTGGGAAAAAGAGCAGGAAAAACAAAGGAGGAAGAAGAAGAAAGCGGGTGCGGGTCAGGCGGGCATGGGTTGGGCCGGGTAGAATTAGGATTTGGGTTGTATATAATAGGTTTAGGAATAATTAAAATAAAATATATAAAAATATATAAAAATGAAAGAATTTTGGAATAAAATCTGGAAAAATATGGAAAAATTATATTCGGAACTGGGGATTTACAGACGCCCACACTTTTTCTTGCTTTTCATTTTTTTAATGGAGTGTTAAACACTCTTTATGACGCCCACGTATGGAGAATGTGAGGCGCTTGGTCCTAGGCGCCAGGCGTTGGACACTGGTTTATGAGTGCAGAGCACTTTATGCTGAATAACGCCCACATGAGGGGCATGTGGGCGCTTGACGCTGAGTGCCAACCACTGAGTGCTAAGCACTCTTTATTAAGCGGCACCCACGTGAGGGGCACGTGAGGCACTTGGCACTGAGCGCCAACCACTGAGTGCTAAGCAATCTTTATTGAGCAGGGCCCACGTGAGGGGCACGTGAGGCGCTTGGCGCTTCTTCGTGTATTATGTTCTGATGAGTTAAATTCCCTGTTCTTCTCTGGATCTTCGATCCCCAAGAACAAATTCATCCCCATGAGAATTAAATTATCATTTATGGGAGACTTGTCTCATGGATCTCAGATCCAGGAAAAGAACTATGTTCTTTTATAAGGGTTAAACCCTTAGATATGCAGATGAGATACTCTGATCTCTATTACTTTTATTTACCGTGAAGAAAGTTCTTCTTCTTTCTTCTCTCTTAAAGCTTTCTTTTTTGCTTGCTTTTCTTTTTGAACTTGAAGTTTATGGGGGGTTTCGCTATATGACTTGAAGTCTTGGGGCCTTTATATACTGGAGGCAAGTTTGTTGATTTAGTTAAAGAAATCTCTCATTGAGAGATCCTTAATTGATTTAGGTATTTTATCCACCGTTGGATCTTTGATCCAAGGATTTCCATTTTACAGAAGATATTTTTCTTGTTTTTAACAAGATTAGGGAAATATTTTCCCATACAGAGCTTATTTTGTAGCTTGGTGATTTTTAATCACCATTGGATTTTTAATCCAACTGTACTCTGTTTTACAGAGAATAATCATTCTCGTTTAGAAAGATTTGAGGAGTATTTCCTCAACAGAATTTAATTCTGTATTTTGATGATTTATCATCTCCATTGGATCTTTGATCCAATGGCAGAGAACTTTTAATTCTGGCGCCGGCGCCCTCGTGCAAGGCACATGAGACACCGCCTCAGAGTTTTTAACTCTTACCGCTGGCGCTCTCGTGTAAGGCACGTGAGGCGCTGCCTCTGAGTTTTTTAACTCTTGGTGTTGGCGTCCTCATGTAAGGAACGTGAGGCGCTTCCTCTGAGTTTTGAACTCTTGGCACTGGCGCCCTCGTGCAAGGCACGTGAGGCGCTGCCTCTGAGTTTTTAACTCTTGGCGCTGGCGCCCTCGTGCAAGGCACATGAGGCGCTGCCTCTTTCAAAATTTGAACAGAGCTTTGATCTTTTATTAGGGGGAAACAAATGCCCCCCACCATTACACTCACGTGGCTTACACATGAGTGCAGCGGTGGTTGCTTTTCCACCGTTGGATCTTCTTGGAAGTTGAATCGTCTTCCTATGCCTATAAGTAGGGCCTTTGGCCCTTGAGATGACTGCTATTCATCTTCTTTTGTTTTTCCTTCTTCTGAGAATTTAATTCTCCTTTCAGAGCTTAGATCTCTGCCCAAAGAAATCCTTTTTAGAGTTAGAACTCTACCCAAAATTTTGGTAAGGATCATAATCGAACCCATTAATCAGAGCTTTGCTCTTCTTAGATCACAGATCTTTAAGATGTATTTTTAGGGTATCTTTAGCCTGTTACTTAGAACACTGTTCATCTTTCATTATGAACTCTTAAGAGTCTGTTTTGTAAATCTTTAAAGATCTTAGGATTTTACTCTGTAAAAAGCTTTGCTTTTGAGAGTTTTGGTAGATTATACCATTGTTTTTACAGAGCATAGCTCTTTAGGAAAAAAATTTTTTAGGGAATTTTATTCCTCTTTTAATTGAAATTGACAGATGTGAATTCTGTGTGTAGAGCACAGCTCTCGAGGGAGTTTAACTCCTTAGCCCAATGAATTTCTCATTAAATGAGAATCCTTTTAGGATTCCATCCTTAATGAGTGACAGCCTCATCAATGATAGGCCATCACTTTGATTTTGTGGGTCCCCCTTGGTCCCTTTCTCCTGCATTGCAGTGCGGTACAATTTTAAAGTACCAAGTGGCAGAATTCGGATTATAGCGTTGGCAACTAACCCTCACCTCTTTTCGTGCAGGCACTATGGCTTTCGATTCTTCCTTCCCTTTTTTTCGTTCATAGAGCGCCTTCGCCGACGCGCCCATGGATCGAGAAATCTTCGTGCTTATCAAGGATAACGACACGGAACAGAAGTCTCTTCACATGTAGGGGTCATGGTATAATCAGATCATTCGGGGTCGGCATAGTTTTTCTTATGCGGTGCCCTCAGAGCCAATTTCAGCAATTCACTACGCCGACTCGCCTCAAGTGAATTACACTGTAGAGGAGGTTAACTGGACTTCGGAGGTTCGCCTTCAGCCTTCTATGGCATCAATATCCGTACAGCCACCGATGGCTTTGGATATTTTGGGACGGCGCATATGTCAAGGCGAGTCACGCCCTTGGGGACAAGTATACATGTTTGGTTTGACTCCTTGCCATTCAGCCGGATACCTGCAGTTGGCTCGATACATCCTGTCGGCTAAGAAGTCGCTGCTGCTGAAGCTCGGGTTGTACCCCACAATTTATACGTCTCTTTTCCAGTATCCCGCGCCCCATGTATGGTGGGTCAAGGTGTCACGACCCAAAATTTGGATGTGACCGGCACTTAGATTGTGTATTATCTAAAGATATTTACACAACCCGAGTAAGCCGAAAAACCAAGACCAAATCCTTTTTGCGGAATTTTCATGAAAATTTAGTTTTAAGTAAAAATAAGGTCTCAGCCAACTCCACATCCATTGCAAGGATTCCTTCACCATGAAAACGCAAACTATCGTCCCCTTCTTTTTGGGGAGCGACATGTTTTATCACCGATTTATGGAATTAAGATATTAACAATAACTCACTATTGAATTCATAATAAAAACAATTATAAATTGTTAAATTTGGTTGCATCCCTAGTTGGGATCAACAATATCAACAGTGGAAATAAAAACTCAGTATATAGGATATCAATAAGAATCTCAGACATAATAAAAGAAATATCTTCTAACATAACAACGATCTCATCTGTCAAATAATATACATATATCGATCTCTCATTCTAAGTCATAGTACAAAATCTGATGGAGATTTTCTAGATCCAAAATACAATACCAAAAGAGAAGGTTACCACACATGTAACCCACCTATCAAAAGATGCGATAAAAACTGAAAAAGTGGATCTGCACTGCTGCTATCCGTCCACTCTACCCCTGCAAGGAACTGTGGCACAACGGGGGTGAGTTGCCAACTCAGTGAATATAACTAACATACAACGGTTAATAATGTAAATATGACAATCACAACTAACTGAAATGAGAGCAAGTATGATGTATGATAGCATATGGAAAGCATGAATCTGTACTACAAATCACATAACCAAAACTGAAATCTCATCATTTATTCCAATTAAATTTCATCTTCCCGTGCCCATCATCGACACAAAACTTCCATTTCTCTCAGGCATCATTCCTCGAACGATCCTGTAATCAATAATACCGGTCGGTATCATCTAGATATCCGCCGTATTTCACCACTATCTCTGGTATCGAGTAACCTCGCTAGACTCCCCCGCCTCAAATACGGCTATCCTGCCCTTCGGTCTCGACCGGGTCTACCATGTATCCAACTGTATCCCCACCGACTCAGTCTGGATAAAACTGTAAATCCGTAATCGTATACCCACCGACTCGATTCGGAATGAACTCAAATCATAAAAACATCTCATGGTGGACATGTCACATAAATTATGAAATCACTGGATTTATGTAATAGTACAGGAAAACTCAAACCATAAATTCTCAATAATATAAAGCTTCCTATATCAACTTAGAATACTCGGATGATAAACATGATGTCATTTATGCAAGTCACCACTATTGTTAATAATTTAGGTATGATAGGAATTATATTTAACAAGATGAATATTTAGTGTAAAAGTGACATGTTAATATCGACGAGGTGTAGTGTAACATGTAAAGATGTGCACGTGTGGCATAACTCGTCGATAATTGTGCAGTGTTCTAACAACTATTAACATGATGATATATAGATATATATATGAATGCATGTTATTAACTTTGCATATAAAGTCAATCTTTCAATTTAACAAAATACGGGCGTATTACGCCATCTTTACACAATCCCCCGGTAGATGTTTAGTCTACTCACCGGAATACGTCATAAACTATTCAGGAATCACCAATCACTTTCCTTTCCTTGTGGCCTCCGAAGTTCCCGTATTCGAATCTAACATCGAGAATTAATTTGTACAAGAAAACGGCTACTCCGATACGGCGAATATGAAAACACAAGTTCTTACGTATTAGTTATATTGCATACGACTATTTCATACTATCCAACACTCAATTTAACTGGATTTTAACCAGACGTGATTTCGTAATAGAAAACAGAATGCGTTACGTTTTACCCGTGTCATATTTGAGAATTTTAATTCTTTAACTGATATTTGTTCCCAAATTTTATATACAGTTAAACTAACTTGATTAAACAATACCAAATTAACCAAAATTCTACACAGAAACCTACCCAAAAACCACACTATCCAACTCACCCAAAAATCCAACGTCGCCATAATTTTCCTTTGGGTCGCCAGCCAAAATCCGAGCCCTCTGGTTCTTGTGTTCCTATGGTTTGCTCTAGGTCCAACATACATCATTTAGACCTTATTTAGTTAAGTTAATTTTTATCTAAACTATACCAGATTTCAACAGAACATAGTTTTGCCTAAAGTACGATATTATAGACTTTTGATTTCAAACTTAAACCAATTCCATAATTTAAATCTCTACTGTGAGTAAGGATTTTACCTACGAATAACTTGTTGGAAGAACACCCTCCAAGATGCACAAGCTCCTTGTCCTAGCTTGATGATGAGAAATCCCTAGACTTAGCTCTTTTCTTCTTCTTTCTCTTGTTCTTCTTTGTTACTTTGGTTTCCTTTTTCTTTCTTTTAATTTTTCAGGTTTTAATTTTAGCTACTGAACTGAACATGGTTTATATATGAAAAAAAGGAAGGACAAGGTGAAGGAGGAGGTGTTAAAGGCCAAAGGGTGCCATCCTCATGTATGGAGGAGGTGTGATGTGGGTGTGTACATTCAAGAATGATGTGGAAGTGTTTGTTTTTCTTTTCTAAATTGATTTATCCTTTGATTTATTCTGAACTGAATCTTGTTTAACTCTTTCTATTCACACCCCTTAACAAAACCCAATTTGCACAATATCCTAAACTTTATATAAAAACCCCTCACAACTTATGTTATTATATAACACCATTTTTATTAAAATGAAGCTAAAATTCACATAAAGACCCTTATAATTTATTTATGTTACATATTAAAATTTTAGTTTAATTTTTTTTACTTATTACTTATGAAAATGTCTTATTTGGTTTTACTAACTTTTTAATTTAGCATTTAATTATTTAATTAATAAATTTTATTTATTTCCAAATTTTCTGAATTTTATACAAGGCTTTCCTGGAGCAATGGAACATCCTGACTCACACATTTCTTCTATCGGATCGGGAAGTTTCAATCTCCTTGGAGGAGTTTGCGGAAATCTCCGGCTTACCCGTCAGAGGAGATACTTCCCCTTGACGAGTACATCTTCATCACCAAATCAGTGGTGCTGGGCCTTACTCCGTAGAATGCTGTTCAACACCGATTCCCGAGCCTGATTAAGGTGTTGAACATTTATGAGAGCCTATTTCTGGAGTTTGGAGGGCACGGAGTCAGCTTCACAGATTTCATCGCTCGCTTCCTTCGCCCAGCAGTCCTGTTAAAACAAGATGCGAAATTTACCAAGCTTGATGACCCGTTCGGCTTCGGTTTGGATAACCAGCCGACGGCGGAAGCGAATTTGAGAAATTTCTTTATTCCAGACACCCCCGTCGTCCCTTTTGCAGAACTTGCTGCTCTATACGTCAATGAAGAGACATTCTTTCTAGGGTTCATCGGCCTATGGTTGAGCTGGTTTGTGCTTCCGATGCACCCTCGCTACATGAGGCCGTCTGTCTTTTATCCAGCGCACCGCATGGTTGAAGGGACGCCGTCGCCATTGGGATTGAGGAGCTAACTCATCTATATCACGGCCTGAGCTTAGCAGTGGATACTACTCAGCCAGGGGTAAAACCTGTACATCTTCCGTTGCACTACTTCACGTCCTAGATCGAGATGTACGTGCTTCTTGCTTTCGAAGTCCACAAATGGCCCCGCTTCTATGACAACTATAACTTTCCCCGGGTCATTTTTTCTAGTTGACACTTCCGCATTAGATCCATCGCAGCGAGAGGCTCGATGTCTGGTCCTTCGCCCGCGTATGGTCGGAGATAGCATGACTTTTGTCGATAGAGTCTTAACTATCGGCAAGGAATCTGCCAAGGCAGTGCAACCGCTCCGTGATACTTTCAAATATGGGGCTCCTACGTTGAAGGCTCGGGAGATCTTTCACTTATATTCGATTAGGCCCGGCTTTCTAGTGTTCAAGCAAGGCGCCTCCCCATTGTTCATGAGATATAACCCGCACTGTTTCGCTCAACAGTCGGGTTACAATAAGGGTGTCCCGCTCGAGGCTTTCTTAGCCGAGCCGGTTGCTATGAAAGAAGGTATCCGCAGCGCGCTGCACCACTTTATGCTGCTAAATACGGGGTCTAATTTTCTCATCAGCGAGCCGAGCTACGTGCTGAAAGCTTCGAATGCCTACATAGCATGGTATCAGCATGCGATGGGTGCTGTTACCAGGGAAGAGAGGCGGCTATTACTTGATCATAAGGATGCTGTCCCAGCTGGTAATCCGGTAGTTCCTTTGAAGTGACGGACCGCCGTTCTTCCCTCCTTAAGAGAAGACGCTGCGGTTGTGGTCCCACGTACCTTCCCTGAGAAGCCTCCACCCCGTGTTCCCGTAGAGGTGGTAACTGTAGCGTCCCCGGAATCCGGCGTTGATGCAGAAATTGGGACCCGTCGCCCGAAAATGCCCGTGAAGCGCAAGCTCTTGTCATTGGCCGCTGGTGTCCGCTCGCAGAAAAGAAGAAGTCTCTATTTTCTGCTGATGTCATATTTGGCCAAGAGCCGCACGCTCCCTACAGCGAGGGTTTGTGTGAATACAGGACCAATGAGGGTTTATTCGACGTGCCTACGGATGATACTGATCTTCAGGCCGCCCTTGCGGCTCCGAGCGATTAGCTCGCGAGGAAGCGGCGCTGATCACTACCGTGAAGTCAGGTATACTTCAGTTATATTCTTCTGCAGCTACCTCCTTTTTATTTTGCTTCTACTGAAGCTTTCTTCTTCAACAAGTATTTCTGCCGAAGAGGCTCTCGCGGCTTCCCTTAGGACGTTTGAAGAGGAAGAGAGGCTCTGTGCTTCTTTGGGCCTTGGTATAATTCAGTTCATTACGCCTTTATTCTTTTTATTCATGCCCTGACCCTCTCTTTCATCTTATTGCAGGGACTATCTCAATTCAGGTTATTCTAAGTGCAGTGCTGATCTAAAGTGGTGACGCAGCAGAACTTTTAGAAACAGCTGCCGTAGCTACGACCCTCTCAACGTCACAGCAGGAGGCTTTGCTAAAACAGCCGATGATGGACGCCGCAGCAACTCCGGAGGCAGAGCTTGGTTCGGCCGCCGCCGCCCCCTTGTCGGAAGTCTTGAGGAGGCCATTTCTCACGGCTTAGACCGAAAGGAGGCGTAGGAAGCACGCGGCGAGAGAGCGCGATGCCGTTTTGGCTGTAGGTGCAAGCTCAAGCAATATTCCGCCTCTTGATATTCCTCTGGTGGATGTTCCCTCTGTCCTGTCTACTGCTCATAGACAGGTTGCATGGGTAGCTCAGGAAGAAACTGAAAAATTACTTCAAGGTAACGAAACGCTTAGTCTTTTATTAGAACTCAATCCTCGAATTTTGACATACGCATTTTCTACAGGGCTAAGTCTTGGCGATGGGATGACAGGTGAAACTCTGATGGTTACAGTGCCCGAAGTTGCTACTCTTTCTCGGGAGTCCAGGACTATCTAGACTGCTGCTCTTTCTCCCTATGGCTCTTTGGTATCGGCGGGCATCGCAAGCGTTACGACGGCCATTGTCGAGTCGGGGGATGAAGCTATGGGTGCAGAATCTATTCCTCCGAGAGAGAGTGAAGAATCCGTTATACCCGGTGACACCTCCGTCGTGGTTCTGTTCTATAATTTATCAGGTAGTCTTTGATCCACCGTTTTATTAGTTTTTCAATCATGTTCGGCCCTTCTGATGATATTTTGTTTGTCTTGAGTATAGGCGCGGTAAATCTTGAGGTTGTGCCGTCTGAAGAAGTACCGCCGGTTGCTGCTTGGACGGTCACCGTCCCCTCGCCTTCTTCTGCCCCCCCCCCCCTCAAATATTGGAAGGTATGGGTTTTTGACTTACTTGTTCCACTGTGGGTATCATTCACCTTGTATTGACAGTACATCGTCGCAACTCTACAGGAGTCCTTTTCGACCACTTATACCAGGTGTTGAACCCGCATTTCTCCTTTCAGTCGGAAGTCATTCCACCTTCTAGTTCTCCCCTTTCTTTTACGAATAGTCGTATTGTTGCTAATTCTTCTTCATATTGATCATAGCGTCACGGGTCGGAGGAGGAAACGAGCAAATAGCCGTGCCTCCGGTACTCCCCATCCCGCTTCCTATCAGAGCCGGTATAATAGGCTCTATCCCTCATGTGTTTTCTTTATTTCCCGAGTTGAAATTTGACCGTAACTCATTTTGCAGCAATTGCACCGGCTCCTACTCCTTTTGAGTCTCGTATTCCAATGCCCGCAGGGCCCTTCGCTAAACGCATATCTTCCAGGAGTGCTGCAAACAGACGGCGAATGTTGAACGAATTCATCGAAGATCTTAACGCCGAGGCTCTTACTTCTGCTGTGGATTTTGCCGTTGAGGTTAATCCAATGTTGGCGACACTCGTGAACTTCCATGATGAAGATCTCGTCGGCTTTTGGGTTTCTTACTGCAGAAAGAACGAGGCTTGCTTGCATGAGATTGAGCTCAAACGTCCCGCTCTTGAAGTATTGGCTTCGATCTCCCAGCGGGCTGCGTGGGTCGAGCATAGTGTTCCTTTCATTCGCCATTTTGAATAAGAACCGACCCTGAGACGAAAGGAACATGAGGTGGCTTCCAGCGAATCTGTCCGACTGCGCACCCAGATTGAAGCGAATGCTACACAGCTAAAAGCTGTTTTTGACAATCTCCATAGATGTATTTCGGATGGGTTGACACTGAGGCGGACGCTTGACTTTTCCGAGCGGGTCATGCAGGACTGCGAAGCTGCCATGCTAGAAACCGATGAAAAGCTTTCGTCCTGTTCGCAACAACGGGCTCAATTTGAAGCGGAGTTGGCCATGGTGGCTGATCACGAGAAAGGATTGAGAGGAGTACGCGAGCGGCTTGCTAATTTGTTGAAGACGTCTCCTCCTCAATAACCGTCTTTGTACCCCCTTTTTTGTATTGACTATAAACTTGCGATTTACGAACAACATGCATTCATTTTGATTCCTTTATGAAATGTATCTTGTATTCACTTGCATTCATGAATAAAAGACATATTTTATTTCATATTGGCATGTCCCTTTGGCAAATGAGACCCGTAGATAGTCTATCTTGATCTCCTTGCACGGCAGCGATGGCTTAGATAACAGGTTTGGATCTGCCGCCTAAGACTTTTCAACTTTATGAGCCGTGAGGGTCTCTTAAAGACTTTTCTCCCTATGAGTCGTGAGGATCTTGTAGGTGTATTTTCTCTTTAGAAGTCGTGAGGACTTCTAAGTGCGTTTTCTCTTGAGAGCCGTAAGGATCTCACAAGAGAATTTTCCCTCTTACAAGTCGAGAGGACTTGTAAATGGTTATTTCCCTCCTCGTCGATATTCAACTTTAGAGAGTGTGGCCCGTGGATAGTATGCAATAGTCCATCTTGGACCGACTTGCAGGGCCCCAGTGCTTAGGAGACAGGTTGATATCCCCGTTGCCTAACGCTTTTCCTACGAGTCGAGACGAGTCGAGAAGTTCTCACGGGAAAATTATTTTCCCCACGAGTCGAGATGAATCGAGAAGTTCTCACAAGGATGTCCTAACGTCACAGTTAACTCCAGCTAATAGAAGTCCGTTAGGATCTGGGCTACTAGGGTTTTTTACCCGCCATACTGTCGCGTTGGGCGATGTATTCCCCGATATGCAATCTTGCTATTCGAGTAGCCCCGTGACTGTCATGTCTCTGATCCCTTCGGAGGCTGGACAAGAAGTCTTCAAGTAATCTTCCAGATGATATTACAGTCGGAAGAGCAAGCGTTAGGGATATTCCATACCGCTTTTTACTTGAGGTTAGGCTCAGTTTAGGGAGCCCCGATGAGTCATGACCACTTCGCGCTGGTGTGGGATGATCTCCGATAGTATTTTAGGTCTCATTTGAGTTGCCATCAAGACCCTGAAGCGAGGGATTTTCCTTGGCTTCGTTTGTTGATATTGTGTCTGCAATATTGCGACGAATGTCAGGGTTGTCTCTGGGTTGTCTGTGAACCGTCGAGATTTGGAACTAGGGGACTTTTCCATGGCTCCGTTTATTAATGTCGCATCTGCATCCACTGGAGGGAGGAATAACATTGTTGTTTATCTCTAGGCTGTAGATATTGCCGTCGAGACTTGGAACTAGGGACTCTGTCATGGCTCCGAGGTAGTCTCTAGGTTGTCCGTGAACTGTCGAGTCTTAGAACTAGGGAATTTGCCATGGCACCACCATTTTGACCCTGGGGTCGGTTGTTGACATTACATCTGTATCCAGCTAAAGTGAGAAGAAACGCCGTTGTTGATCTCTAGGCTATAGATGTTGCCGTCGAGACCTGGCTCTCCTTCTGATGGAGCCTGATGGGAAAATGTGGCTCCCTTTTTCGTTTGTGCCCATGGATTGTGTACAGGGATCGATGTTGACTCACCTGCAGGGCAGAACTTTAATTTTTTGTTTCTTTCCGCGATGCTCTATCATTTCAGTTTTTTATATCGTGAAAGTCGCGATTGCCCAATCATTTCGGCTATTTTATCGCGGCGCCCAATCATTTCGGTTGTTTTTCTTTTTACTCGCTGCTTTTTATTGCGAGTTGCCCAAACATTTCGGCTATTTTATATGCATATATTTTGCTCACAGATTTTTATATTGCGAGTTGCCCCATCATTTCGGCTATTTCATATGCACTTTTTGCTCACCGATTTTTATTGCGAGTATGGAACTCGAGATATGACACCAATTTTGGCATCAACACCGCGACTGTAATATTTCCAAGAGCGAATCATCATTTGCCTTTTCTGATTTGAACAAAGGTGGCTTTGCGAACAGGGTTAGGATCCTGCCGACTAAGGCTTTTGACTTCATGAGCCGTAAGGGTCTCATAAATGTATATTTCCCTACAAGTCGTGAGGATCTCGTAAGTGTATTTTCTCCCTAGAAGTCGTGAGGACTTCTAAGTGTTGTTCATCGAATGGGAAAATTTTGCGCCATGGGTGGAACTGGGCGAGGGAACGTTTATTTGTGCCCGTGGATTGTATACAAGGGATCGATGTTGGCCGCGTATAGGGCAACTTGGGAAATGTGATGGCTTAAGAACATGTTCAGATCCCTGTAACTTAAGGCTTTCGATTCCTATGAGCCGTGAGGGTCTCATAAAGGGGATTCTCCTTACGAGTCGTGAGGATCTCGTAAGTGCAATTTCTCCTTAGGAATCGTGGGTATCCCTAAGTGTGTTGCTCCCTTTTGTGAGCCGTAAAGATCTCACGCGGGTGTTTTCTCTTCACAAGGTTGAGAGGACCTTTCAAGTGCGCATGATTTTTTTTACGAGTCTGCGCCCTTTCGGGTTTTCACGAACTCGCCGGCAGTCCTGCTGTTTTTACCCACGAAGCCCTTTCGGGTTTTCAACCGTGCCCATTTCGCTTGTGGAAGTACCATTTTTTTTATTTACCCTCCATTTGCCAATGGCACTTAGGGGGACTTCGCCACCGGGGCAGCTGTGCAGCCAGCGGGACTTGAGTTGCAATCTCGCCGCTGGGACTTATGGACCTGAATTCCACTGTCAACGTATTTGAGGCGGCGTATTTAGTTTAAAGACATCTCGGCTTATTGTTAGTTTGGGGACATCTCGGTCCACAGCTAGTTTAGGGACGTTGCGGTCCATTGTTAGTTTAGGGACATCTCGGTCCACAGCTAGTCTAAGGACGTTGTGGTCCGTTGTTAGTTTAGGGACATCTTGGTCCACAACTAGTTTAAGGACGTTGCGGTCCGTCGGGATTTTGAGGCGAGGTTTCGCGAGATACTACTTATAAAGTTTGGACTCAGGAAGATAGCGAGCGGACACGAGCGTCGTTATCCATCATTAACCTGAGCCGTGACTTGTCAAGCGTAGTATTTCTTAAGGAACCGGTCGTCTATTGGCCGGAAGGGTCTTTCTCCATGCATATCCATGAGCAAGTAGGCCCCACCTGGTAGACCTTGTCTATGATATACGGACCTTCATAGTTTGGCTCGAACTTCCCCTGTTTAGCACGATTGGGGATCATGGCTCTTTTTACGACTAACACGAGTTCGCCTTGGCGGAATATTCTCGTCCCAGTTAGTCTTTCATATGAGCTTGTCATCCTTACTTTATAAGCTTCCAGGTTTTGCTGCGTCTGTTCCCCTACGAAGGACGGCTAAGACGTTAGGACATCTCGCCTGAGATTCGGGGCAGATGTTATATGGTTTTATCCGTCCACCTCTCCGAAGATGCTAAGTTGATTTATGGCACCGTGTATCGGAGGTTTAGACGGATGCGGCCGATGTAGCAGACTTCGTCAGATTCCCCCTCGCTAGAGGGGTTTTTGATTGTGGGGACGCTCTTCCCTGCAGGCGCAAGCCCCTGCAGTTAATTACGCTACCGCATCGCGGTAACCACTTTCTCCTTCTCCAGAATTTCACTTCGTGTCGTGTGTGTTTGTTTTGTTTGTGGTTGCCCGTGGATTGTATACGGAGACTGAGTAATGCCGTCGCCCGTAGGACATGGATTAGTCCAAATCCGTATTTACTTAGATTTGGGTTTGGTGTTTTTAGTTTTAGGATACGTTAGTCGCGTTGCGGCTAAGATCAACTTAAACGTTCGTTAAGGATACGTTAGTCCTGTTTTGAGACTAAGATCAACTTAACGGGACCGTTTAGATCCGGCAAAAGAGCATTTGGGGGCTCTATTGCTCCAGTTTAGGGACGTAGTGGTCCGTATTCCAGTTTAGGGACGTGGTGGTCTATGTTCCAGTTTAGGGACGTGATTGTCCGACATTAGTTTAGGGACGTTTCGGTCCGATATTAGTTTAGGGACTTTTCGGTCCGATATTATTTTAGGGACGTTTCAGTCCAATATTAGTTTAGGGACGTTTCGGTCCAATATTAGTTTAAGGACGTTTCGGTCCACGAGTTTAAGGACCCCGCAGTCCATATTCATGTGTGGTTGTTGGGACCCGTCGCCTCCCTGACGTCGTTGAAGGATTACAACGAGAGGTGTAGGAGGAGCTTGGAGATGTACTCTCGAACCGGATATAAATTGATTTAAGGGAGCAATATCGCTCAGTCAATTTAATTTGAGGACTTACGGCCAGAATTGGGCTCAGTCCAGTAGAAAATGTTCAACATTTTATTTGCATTTGGCCTTTGTCTGGGCTTTCCCCCTTTTAGAATAATGCATAGCATTACTTCAGGCCATTTATGCCCATTTTGACTGGGCTCTGCCTTTTTTATTATGATGCAGATCATTTGTTTTGGTCCATTGGACCTTTCAATTGGGCTCTGCCCTTTTAAATAATGCATAGCATTTTATTTATTAGGCCTGTTAAGCCTTTTAATTGGGCTTGGCCCTTCAGGAAATGAAATGCATTGCATTTGTCAGGCGCTTTGCGCCAATCACTGAGCGCAAGCGCTTGTGGTGAGGACACGTGTCATGCTCTGGCGAGCGCAAGCGCAACAGCGCGGTGCGCTGTGCTAGTGCTCTGCGATGTTGCGCTGCTGACACGTGGCGCGCTCTGGTGAGTTGCGCCAATTCCAGAGAGCAAAGCTCTATTTCAAGAGCGCGTAGCGCAAGTTGTTCTGTAGCTGACACGTGGCGCTCTCTTAAGAGCGCAACAGCGCAGTTTGGAAGTGCAAAGCACTAAGAATCTTTTTAGATTCAAGAACAGAAGTGCAAAGCACTATTTGATTTCTTGATCTAATTTAGATCAAAGAAAAATAAGTTTTTCTTTTTGTTTGAAGAACCAGAGGTTCATAAAAGTGCAAAGCACTATTTTTATTTTGTTGTTTTCTTGTTTTTGAAGAACCAGTGGTTCATGAGAAGTGCAAAGCACTGTTTATTATATGAAGAACATTGATCTGGTTTTTAGATCAATGATTTATTAAAAGAGATTTCTTTTCTCTCGTGAAGGTTTTTACCTTTTTCTTTGAAATTTTCTCAGAATTCTCTCTCTGTTTGGAGCTCTTGACTTTTTTCAAGAAAAAATAAATGTTCCTCCCCTTTTGAATTGAGGCCTAGGGTCCTTTTTATAGTGCCCATAAATTAGTTAAATTTGTTAAAGAGATCTTTCTGAGAGTGATTTGGCGAATTTTCCCCACCGTTGGATCTTTGATCCAAGGGCTTCTGCTTTGCAGAAGAAAATCTTCTTGTTTTAAAAAGAACAGAAAAGATTTCTTAGAATTTTAATTCTGTTTGGCGCAGATGCCCCAGCGCGTGACACGTGTCGCGCAGCGCAACTGCGCCTGCGCAACTGCGCCAGCGCATCTGCGCTGACACGTGTCGCGCAGCGCACAGCGCAGCGCAACTGCGTCAGCGCACAGCGCAGCGCAACTGCGTCAGCGCATCTGCGCTGACACGTGTCGCACAACGCAGCGCAACTACGCCAGCGCATCTGCGCTGACACGTGTCGCGCAGCGCAGTGCATGCGCAACTGAAGCGTTGCTTCCTTTAAATAGAGCTTTGCTCTGATTGGGCGCGCCTTCTTGGGCGCTGCGCTGACGTATCAGCGCCTGACATGTGGCGCGTTGCACCCGAGATTTGAAGCGTTGCTTCAAAATTTTGAATTTTGAATTTCAACAGAGCTTTGCTCTGATTGGGCGAAACAAATGCCCCCCCCCCCACCGTTGCGCTCACGTGGCGTACACGTGAGTGCAGCGGTGGCAAACTCCTGATCGTTGGATCAAGGGGTGAGCTCAAGGGGCGCAAGCGCCTTATAAATAGGACCTCTTGCCCTTAGAAAAAATCTCACTATTTTCTAGATTTTGATTTCCAGAGCTTTGCTCTTGCTTAGAACTCCAGAGCTTTGCTCTCGTTTCCAGAACTTTAGAGCTTTGCTTTTCCAAGTTAGAAAACTTTAGGTAAAATTAATCCTAAGTTAAATTAATTTTAATTAACCAATAGAGCTTTGCTCTCACAGATCTTCTGATCTAAAGAAATCCCCTTTGGGGTTTCATCAACAGAGCTTTGCTCTTATGAATCCATAGATCTACAGAGATCTTGTTCATGGGTTTTAACCCATGATCAGAGCTTTGCTCATGGATCCAAAAATAGCTCTTTTAGATTTGAAAAATGAGGAATCTTTTTATAAGTTTTTTCATGAATCTTTCAAGATTCCAAAATTGTTGATTCTTTTAAGTGTAATTTTTTTTCTGATGGACCCTTTCCATTATTACCACAGAGCCATGCTCCTTTAAGGAATCTTATTTTCCTGGGACCAGAGTTTGACAAGTGTCACTCTGTGACAGAGCTTTGCTCTGAAAGAGGAGATTTTCTCCTTGTCTCTAGGGATTCTTCCCCCTTTTTTTTTTATAAATGGGAATGTTTTCCTGGGGACCAACTGACAATCTCATCCAATGATGAGGTTGTCTTGTTAACTGACGTATTGTCATCCAGATTTTGTGGGTCCTCTCTTTGGTCTCCTACTCACTGCACTGCTGTGTGGTGTAATTAATTAATTTTAATTTAATTTAATTAATGCATTTTCTTTTTTAGACGCCAAACGTTGGAATTACAACACTAACGGCTAAATTGTTCTTTTGCAGCGATCATGTCTCTAGACACTTCATTCCCGTTCGTCCGCTCGGAGGAGGGATTTCCCGAGGCGCCCTTGGACCGTGAAGTCCTGACCATGATTAGAGAATACGACCTGGAGTACAAGAACCTCCACCTTTGGGGGTCTTGGTATAACCAGATCATCATGGGTCGACGCAGCTTCACATGCGCAGTGCCGTCCGAGCCCATCACGGCAATTCATTATGCTACCCCACCCTCGGTGCAGTATGCCGTGGAGATGGTGGATTGGACCGCGAACAGCTTTCTTCATCCCGCTATGGATGCAGTTCCGGTCCAACGTCCTATGGTCTTGGATATCCTAGGACGTCGTATCTGTCAGGGCGAGGCGAGACCCTGGGGGTAATCATATAACATTGGTCTGATCCCCCGTCATCCGATTGGCTACCTGCCGTGGGCCCGGTACATCCTGTCGAGGAAGTGTTCACATCATAATATTGCAATTCATACACCCCATTTTTGTGCAATTTATAAGTAAACAGGTGCTTTTGACGATCGTTTGTTACATGATACAGGATACAGACTTTTGAAGCAAATACAGTGAAAAAGACAAAGATGATACAGGAAATGGACTTTTTGACCAACCAGCACACGGATCCTACTCAAGCCAAGACGAACGTCAAGTGAAACGGTCAAAAAGATTCCTTACAAGTTTCACTGAGAACCTGGAGAATACTAGAAAGCCCAACAGAGAAAAGAATAGTAAAAGAAGAGAGCCCAAGAGAAGAGCAACAAATCACAAAAATCTGGTGGGCCAAGCCCACTAGATGGCCGCGGATCCGCGGCCAAAGGCATGTCTTTGCCGCGGAACCGCGGCCATATGGTGCCCGTGTCGGCACCGACTTCTTGTGTCGGTATGTCGTTTCATGTGTTGGGATTTTTAGGGGGTAAATCAGTAAATTCATGTCTACGAGAGTCTGTAACCCTAGCTTCACTAGTTACTTATAAATTGTAATCTAGATCTTAAAAATTGTATGCCTCTTGATAATCAATAAAAGTGAGATTTGTTGAAGAATTGGGAGCATCACTTTTTCTTGTAAGTTTTTAGTTTTATTTAATTCTTGCCTTAGTATAATCTTTTACTTGCCCTAGTTAGTTAATTCTTGCTCTAGTGTAATCCTCCTTAATCTGCACCAAGTAGTTAACCTTTAAAACATAAACATAAAAATGTCTCTTTGCAACAATTCCCTAATGAGCGAATAAAATCCTCGCTCGTTAGGGTTAGGAACAAGGGAGTAAGTGAGAGATGGATGTCTCTCACCTCTTTCAACGCCAACTTATTTTTAAAACGAAATCTTCATGCATTCATATACGATCCGCCCCCTACGGCACCGTACCTACAAGGTAACGGTGAACCTTAGTATAAAAGGCCGGACTTATATGACATCCATGAAGATCACAACAATTAATAGGAAAGGACGGACAAGGATCTAGAGGAAGAAACTTTGTTTCTTCCCGATCATCCTAATCCCCTTTGCTAATAATTGTTGTGATATTTCTAAAAAGCTTAAATCATGGCATTGAAAGAGGTGAAAACATAGATCTCAACACCCCTACCTTCGACCTAACCCTAACGAGTCCTTTCTTATCACGTAAATTCATCTTAAACTCAATCGATAAAAAAACCAACCACGATTTGAATCAACTCGTTATAACACAAAATTAGAAACTAACACATCCCTGCGGATCGACCCGTATTCACCGGCTAGCTGCGAAGCGACGCCGTTTCTGATTACGGTAAACTACAATTTTTGGATTAATCAAATGGCGCCGTTGCCGGGGATGGCGTGATTTTCTCTTTTTGTATGATTTCGGGTTGATATAAACTTTGAAAATTATAAAAATCAGAAAATACAAAATACAAAAATCAGCTTTTCATTATTTTTATCTGTTTGAAGGGTTTCTCGTTTGAATCTTGCAGGAACGACAAGAACTTTTGGATCTGGAATTTTACAGTGGGTCAAAACAGAAAAGAGAACATCAAAACAGAGAGAAATTGCATGTACAGAACAGCACAAAAATTTCCAGAGTCTGAACCCACCACATTGCCGCGTTTCCGCCGCATAGTTGGCCCATACACCGCGGTTCCGCGCACATAGTGCCACGTCAGCACTGAAAAATTTGCTGGTTTGCTTCTTTTCTCTCTCCTCTGCAACCTCCATATCTCTGTCTGTGAAACTTTTCTGCAGGAATTCTTTGCGTAAAGAGTCTTTCTCCCCCTTCTAAATAACAGATTTCTGCAGGTTTCTTTGCGCCTCGCTAAAATTGATTGCAAGTGATTTTATTTGTTTTGCATATTTTAATCGGATTTAAGGGGCTATTTGACCAAACTCAGATTGGGTGGGGATTTCATCACCCTTCCCAGGACCCCAGAAAACACCTAAAGCATTTTGCATCGACCACCTTTAATTAAAAAAGATTAGACTCAGACCTAAGGACAGCGAGCTCAATAGGAAAAGGACAAGGGTAGGCATCGACCGTTTATCCGAACCGACATTGCGGTGTCTAGGCTAGTGGTTATTAATTAGGCCCACTGTAGTGGTGGTTCCTTCCCACTTACCTGGCCGTATTTGTCCGTGAAGAGGCGGTTTGAGGTCTATTTCTAGCCCTAGTTAGGAGCTGTCTAGTAGACCTAGGCAACCCTAGATTTAGGCCTGATTGTGCATGTGTGGTTGATACAGTTGTGTCACGAGTCCGTTTTCAAAAACCTCTTTGCAAAACTCACACACAAATAAAAAAAAATAAAGAAAAATCTTTTTAAAACTTGCAACTTGCCGCTAAGAAAACTTGCACCTCATTTCCACCATCTCTCCTTCATTGACGTTATCTTACCCCCACATTCTGTTTTTCTTTTTTCTGACTGCACTATCCCTTTTAGTGTATGCCACTTTGGACTAGGGATACAGACGCCCGATTAGTCCGCGTTTCGTTGGTACCGACCAACGAACCCTTCGACACCGAAGTCGATAATCCGTCCACTTTCTTACCTTCACCTTTAATTTCTTCCACCGAAGGTATGTCGGGATTCAACCCCAATAATACCTTGCAGACGGGAATGATTCCACCTCCACCAGGTGCGAATAACCCGAACCAGCCGCCTGTTGAAGCGCCCGCACGAGTTGCGCTCCAGGACCTCTTCTACCCCATCCGCACTTCTTTACCCACTTGTCTTTCACCCCCACCGGCAAATGGGGACAATTTTGAGATTAAACCACATTTCATCAATATGCTGCCGAAATTTCACGGTTTGGAAACGGAAGACGCTTATATCTTTATTAATAAATTCCAAAATGTGTGCGCTATGATGAAAACAACCCAATTCAGTGATGACGCTATAAGGCTAAGGGTCATTCCTTTCACCTTATGTGACCTAGCCGAGAAGTGGCTATATAGCACCGCATCACATTCCATAAGAAATTGGGATGAGTTTGTGAAGGCTTTTCTGAAAAAGTTCTATCCTCACCATAAAACTGCCAGAATTCGAAATGAAATAATTCAATTCTCACAACTGCCTTCCGAACCTTTCTGGAAGTGCTTCGAGAGATTCAAGGACCTATTAGTTCAATGCCCTCACCATGGTATAGAAAGTTGGCAACTTTGCCAAACATTATATGAGGGATTGAACTCAGCAACGAAGCAGTTGCTAGAAACAATATGTCAAGGTCATTTTCTCTCTAAGTCTAATGATGAGGCGTGGCAGTTTCTCGAGGATCTTAGTGAGAAGACAATACAGTGAGAGAGCACAAAGACCACATCAGCTTCTAGTGGTCAATCTAGGGGAGGCATACATCAAATAGAGATGTCGATTGCTATGAAGGCCGAGATGGCCGCTCTTACGAAAAAGCTAGAAGCGATCGAGACCAAAATCTCGTCATCTTCTCCTGCCCCTGCTATGCCCCCACGTACTGTCTGTGCTTGTTGTGCGGATCCATCGCACCTGACTGAAGAATGTCCTTATAATGCATCTACACAAGGACAGGATCAAGTCAATGCTGCATTCCAGCAACGACAAAGGAACGATCCGTATTCTTCAACGTATAATCCGGGGTGGAGGAGTCACCCAAATTTCGCTTGGAACCAAAATCAACAATTCCAAGGAAATAATAATAATTTTCAAAGACCTCCTCCACCACAACAACAACAAGCACCCTCGCAAACTCAATATCAACCGCAACAATTTCAACAACAACCTTACCCTAATCAGGTGAACAACTTTGTGCCGAACAATGCGTACCAGCCAAATAATTATGTTCAACCTAATAATGATAAGGTTAGCTCGCTCGAAAGAAGTCTAGATGCGTTCCTTAAGCAATCTACACAGTCTACAGCAAGACTTGAGACTTCTATTCAAACTTTAGTGCAAAATAGTGCCTCCCATGATCAGAGTATCAAATCTATAGAGGCACAAATTGCACAACTCAACGCAGCTTTGAGCGAGCGCGAAAAAGGAAAACTCCCGTCTCAACCGTTGCCCAATCCCGGTCACGCACATGCTGCACACAATCAGCAAAATCATAACGTAAATGCGGTGACCACGTTGAGATCGGGAAAAGTGTTGCGGAACAATGTGGGCATTAACAATGACACCCCTGCCGGTGGGTCTTCTTCATCTTCTTCACCATCGTCTTCTTTAGAGCCTATTCTCCACCCTTCACATGGCTCTACCTCTTCTAGCTTGAACGGACCTAATTCTCACGACATGAACACATCTACACGAGGTACCGTTCCAACTCGACAATCTGATCCACAAAAATTGGACTCAACCACCTTTCAAAATGTTCCTTTTCCTAATCGGTTGAGATCAAATAAACCAACTCCTCAAATGGAAAAGATTGTCGAGTTGTTCAAACAGGTTAGCATAAACATCCCTCTTTTGGATGCAATTCAGCAAGTTCCTTCATATGCCAAAATTTTAAAGGACTTGTGCACCAAAAAGAGGAAGTCGCAAGTGCCAAAGAAAGTTTTTGTGGCCAGTGCTATTAGTGATGCTCTTGTAAATTCCCTTCCCCCAAAACAAAAGGACCCCGGGTGTCCTACCATTTCGATAACAATTGGGGACAAGAATATCAATAGAGCACTCTTAGATCTTGGCGCGAGCGTCAATTTGCTACCCTATTCTGTGTACGAGCAATTGGGCGTTGGAGAGCTTAAGCCCACTCACTGTACTCTCCAAATGGCCGACCGGTCAATAACCCATCCTAGGGGAGAGCTGGAGGATGTGTTAATAAGAGTTGGGGATTTCATTTTCCCCGTTGACTTTATAGTGATGGACACACAACCTGTTGCAAACCCCCGGAACCAAATTCCGGTAATTCTAGGTCGACCATTTTTGGCTACTTCCAACGCAGTGATCAATTGTCGTAACGGTTCAATGAACCTATCTTTCGGCAATATGACAATTGAGCTCAATATTTTCAAGTTAGGAAGTCAGCCTGCCGAGCCCAATGCTAGTGTACTTGACGTTTGCTCGATCAATGAGATCGCGGAGGAGGACTGTGAGTTCGAGAATTTTTTATTCGACCACAGCAATGTTAACGCCACTAGTGCGTTCCTCCTAGAATCCGACTCAGCTTTCGCGGCGGATAACGATTTTGAATGTTTTACATTCGTCGACGATTTCGAAGACTCATCACCTGATTTGGAGTCTTTTGCTTTTGCGGATGAGTTAGTAGAACCATCCGACACTGTTGCGTACACTCGGTACGAACCTTTGATGGAATCATTCGAGTTTGAAACAATTACCCCTTTGCTACCATCTATTGTTTCACCTCCTAAACTCGAATTAAAGCTTTTGCCGACACACCTAAAATATGCATATCTAGGTGATAATGAGACCTTACCTGTCATTATATCATCCTCTCTAGCTCTTGAGCAAGAGAAGGCTCTCTTGATGGTCTTACTTAATAATCGGCAAGCTTTCGGCTGGTCTATGGCGGACATTAAGGGGATTAGTCCCCTCATAGTCGAACATCATATACACTTAATGGATGATGCCAAGCCAGCACGAGATCCACAAAGGCGCCTCAACCCCATCATGAAAGAGGCGGTTAAGAAGGAAATTGTCAAATGTCTGGATAGCGGTATCATTTACCCTATCTCGGATAGCCAATGGGTTAGCCCAATCCACGTCGTGCCCAAGAAATCGGGCATTACGGTCATTACAAACGAGGCAAATGAGTTGATTCCCACTCGCACCCAAACTGGGTGGCGAGTCTGCATAGACTATAGGAAACTCAATGCCGCAACAAGGAAGGACCACTTTCCCTTACCTTTCATTGACCAAATGCTCGAGCGATTGGCAGGGCACGAGTTCTACTGCTTTCTCGATGGCTACTCCGGTTACAATCAAGTCCCCATCGCCAAAGAGGATCAAGACAAGACAACATTCACTTGTCCCTTTGGCACTTTTGCTTATCGTCGCATGCCCTTTGGGTTATGCAACGCACCTGCGACATTTCAGCGGTGTATGATGGGGATCTTTTCAGACATGGTCGAAAAGTTCTTGGAGATTTTTATGGACGATTTCTCCATCTTTGGCGACTCCTTCGACGAGTGTTTACGCCATCTTGACGCTGTTCTTACCCGCTGCAGGGATAAGAACCTAACATTAAATTGGGAGAAGTGCCATTTCATGGTGCAAGAGGGCATTGTTCTAGGACATGTCATTTCGCAAAACGGCATCGAGGTAGACAGGGCTAAAATCGAAGTGATTTCTAACCTACCTCCCCCAAAGTGCGTCAAAGATATCAGAGCCTTCCTTGGCCACGCCGGTTTTTACAGACGGTTTATCAAGGACTTTAGCAAGATTGCTAGACCCTTGACTCTCTTACTGGCCAAGGACACGACCTTCGCTTTTGACTCCACATGCACTGAAGCATTCGAGTCGTTAAAACATTCACTTGTCACTGCACCCATCCTCTCATCTCCTGACTGGACGCACCCTTTTGAAATCATGTGTGACGCATCAGACTTTGCAATAGGTGCTGTTCTTGGACAGCACATTAATAAGATGCCGCACGTGATTTATTATGCCAGCCGAACACTAAATGAGGCCCAACTTAATTACACAACAACAGAGAAAGAATTTTTAGCTGTTGTGTTTGCACTTGAAAAATTTCGGCCTTATTTAATCGGCTCTCCAGTCATTGTTTATACTGATCACTCGGCTCTTCGCCACCTTTTTGCGAAGAAGGATGCTAAGTCAAGGCTAATACGTTGGATCCTTTTATTGCAAGAATTTGATCTTGTCATTAAGGACAAAAAGGGATGTGAAAACGTAGTAGCTGATCACCTATCACGACTCCCTTCTTCGCCCACGCTCGATCTTCCAATCTCTGACGTTTTTCCCGACGAGCAGCTCTTGACTGTTTCTTGCGAACCATGGTTCGCCGATATTGTAAATTATTTAGCCACCGGCCTGATTCCTAATGATTGGTCGAAACAGGATAAGCTTCGATTTTTGTCCCAAGTAAAGCATTTTTACTGGGATGAACCCTATCTTTTCAAATACTGTTCTGACCAAATCATTCGTCGGTGTGTGCCCGAGAGTGAGGTCAAGAGCGTGCTGTTTTTCTGCCATGATCAAGCATGTGGCGGGCACTTTGGCCCAAAGAAGACAGCCGAAAAAGTTTTGCAGTGTGGTTTCTATTGGCCACGACTCTTCAAGGATGCATTTGAATACTGCAAAACTTGCTCCCGGTGCCAACATTTGGGCCGGATTTCGCGGAGAAACGAAATGCCACTCCAACCCATTTTGGTGGTGGACATTTTTGATGTTTGGGGTATAGATTTTATGGGACCATTTCCTAACTCTTTTGGAAATGTGTATATTCTGTTGGCGGTTGACTACGTTTCTAAGTGGGTCGAGGCTGTGCCCAGTCGAACGAACGATAATAAAGTTGTCGTTCGATTCCTTAAAGAACACATATTTTCTCGATTCGGGCACCCTCGGGCGATTATAAGTGATAATGGTTCTCACTTCTGCAATAGGACTTTCGAGTCCTTGATGCGTAAATATTCTATCACCCACAAATTGTCAACGCCATATCACCCCCAAACATGTGGGCAAGCTGAGTTTTCAAATCGGCAGATAAAGCAAATTTTGGAGAAAACGGTTTCTAAAAACCGTAAGGATTGGTCGCTTAAATTGATAGATGCACTATGGGCTTTCCGTACTGCATATAAGACCGATCTGGGTATGTCTCCATACCGGCTTGTGTATGGGAAGGCTTGCCACCTCCCAGTGGAGATCGAGCACAAAGCTTTCTGGGCTATCAAAGAGCTAAATTTGTCTTTAGGAGATGCGGGCAGCAACAGAAAGTTGCAACTGAATGAGTTGGAGGAGCTAAGGGATGAGGCATATGACAATGCCATAACTGCTAAAAACCGAGCCAAGGTGTTCCACGATAAACACCTTTTACGAAAAACTTTTGAACCTGGTCAACAGGTTCTACTTTATGACACTCGGTTACACTTGCATCCTGGTAAGCTCAGGTCCAGATGGAGAGGACCATTTGTGGTCCGTACCGTTTATCCGCACGGTGCGGTTGATCTTGAGAACCCTGAAGAAAGTACCTTATTTAAGGTAAATGGGCATCGACTAAAACCGTTCTTCACTGCGGATCCGTCGGAGGAGCTCCTGTTTTTGCAGGAGCCGCTTTACACTGATTGATCTTCTTCCGCTTTCACCCCCAAACTTTGTTTCCCAAGGGCACTATTTCAAATAAGTTTGGGGGTGTGTATATCACTTGTATGTATATTCCCAAAATACCATAAAAATTACATAAAAAAAAACATAAATAATAAAAATAATCTTTTGGACCAAATAGCAAATTTGGAGATTACACGCTGTTTTTACGAATAAAACCCTCACACTTGAGGGTGTTTTTTGTAAATCACCTTTTCCCCCCTATATAATGGAACCCGACCCCCCTGTCATTTTACCCTAATTCTTTCATTCCCCTTAAAACCCAAGCGCCGCCACCGATCTGTTCCAGAAGAATTTCGCTGTGCCGCCGTCAACCCGCCGCGCAACCGCCGCCTCCAGCCGCTGACCCGCCGCGCATCAGAAGCTTCACCCCCTGAAATTTTCGGGGGAGGTACATCTGTTCCTTTCCTCTCTGTTATTACATACATTTTCCTGCACACATCTTTATGGCTCATAAATTCCAATTTGAAAGGGACTTTTCCCCTGTGTTTGCACATGAGATCTATGGATCATACTTCCCACAGGAAATTGCACAGAGGGGATGGAATTTCCTCCTATATAACCATGGATCTGCATTTGCTGTCCCTAGCTTAGTCACCCAATTTTATGAGTCAATGGAAGAGAATAGCCTAGACAATTTAGGTTATATTAAATTGAATTGGGGAACTCAAGAAATTCGCATCGACAGGGGCATGATACACGAGGTTACACTCATACCTCGTGTCCCCGCACACGAACAACCCCTTCGCTTTGAAGATTATATTCCTTTAATGGGTAATGACTGTGCGCGAGAACCGCGAAAGGGGATCCAAGCACGGACCCTCTTCGCAAATGTTTTAACTGTGTGCCGGTGGGCACAAAACAATATTTTTGGAAGTTCTCACAACACAACCTTTTTCACCCCCTCCTTACATGTCGTTCATACCTTAATGACGAAAAACCCTAGATTCGACATGTGCACAGTTTTGCTTTACTCCATAGGTTCGGGTAAACGAGGTCCTGTACACCCCTGCCCCATGCTAGTTACCCAGCTCTGCCGTTATTTCCTCCCAGCTGAGGAATTTGACTCATATTTGATAAACGATACCCCGGTCCGACCACTTTTAGAGGGCATCTCGTCGTCCTACTCTAGACTAACGGATATTTGGACACGGACCGACCCGGCAGAACATGTACCTGCACGCACCCCGAGCTCGAGCTCGACTTCGAGCGGGGAAGAGCTAACCCCCCAAGAGCATGCGCGATTGATGCGGAGGGCAGTAAGAGGGATTGATTCTTTGAGGGATGAGTTTCGGGCAACGGCACGAGAACACGACCGTCGGTTGACGGAGATTGAGAGGGGGATACAGACACTATTGGCTAGGGGGGAGAGATCACGTTCACGCTCACGAGCGCGACGTGGGGCCGGGCAGTGAGGGCACTGCTTTGCTCAAGTTTGGGGGTATTAGAGGTGATGTATATAGTTATCCTTGCATAGCATATTGTATATATTTTTCCCTTTTTGCATATTTAATTTCTGCATTGCATTTTATAAAAAAAAAATCATAAAAATTTGAAAATTTTGAAAAATAAAAAAAAATTAGAAAACAGAAAAACCCATAAAAAATTGAAAAATTTCAAAAAGTATAAAAATTAATGTATTCAATTCTGGTTAATTGACTTGAGTTTGATAAATAGGTTAACTGGCTAGGAAAAACTAAATCTTAGACTTAGCAAATTAAAAACCCTAAAAATAACCTTCCTTAAAGTTTAACTGTGGAAAGCATATGTCTTTGTAGGTTATTTAGAAATAGGCAAATTTTGGGTTCAGTTCTTGGGCTAAGTCGAAACGAAGGAAAAGTATTAAAACTCTTATTAGAGTATAAGTTTGAAAAATAGTTCCTAACTTAAGTCTGGATTCTGAAAATGTATACCCTACAAATTGCACAAACATGCACCTTGAAACTTGGATTAGTAGAAGAGACCTTGAAATACTCATGTCTAACGTCCTTAGCACAATGAAAAAGAAAAAAAAAGTGGATAAAGAAAAAATGGACACTGGATTTTGTGATTACTTAAGGCTAAAAAAAAAAAAAAATATTTAGCGAAGGTGCTAAAAGCCTTGGGTGTTGCAAAACTAGGAAGTACGCCTTAAAGTGCTAACGCATCTGGTAATCGGTTGTTGGTACCTCAAGAAGTATTAACAGTCGCATGAAGGATGTGAAAGCAAAGTCTCACAAGTGCTTTGGACACTGGGCTGGAGTACGATTGCTTGATTTGAATTTCCAAGTGTAGGGGTGATATTTACACACACGTGGGGATATGTGATTAGAGTTTAGATAAGAGAAAGGAATGAAGAATAGAACTTGTGTCTTTAATAGAGTTGATAGAAATTCCTAAGTGGAGATGGAACTCTAGAAGGACAACTTAAGAAATGCCGAAAGCTAGGTAATTCTACAGGATATGTGTAATCTTAAGTTAAGTAATGAGCAAGCGTGAAGAATATGGGTGGATAATTTGCGGGTCAACGATAATAGATTTCCTTGTTAGAAAACCTAAATGGAGAACAAAAGTCGAGAAACCAAGTTGATAGGATTTTGTGGGTGTAATCCGCTGAAAACCCTCAGGAGACAACACTCCTCCTACTAGGGACACCTAGAGGTTTAACGGCTTGTTGCACGTGCTCAGTGCAATCGCGTTTCCCTGCGAAAATATGGCTAGGATAGAATAAACTAATAAATTTGCTCGAGGACGAGCAAAAGGTAAGTTTGGGGGTATTTGTTCACATCATAATATTGCAATTCATACACCCCATTTTTGTGCAATTTATAAGTAAACAGGTGCTTTTGACGATCGTTTGTTACATGATACAGGATACAGACTTTTGAAGCAAATACAGTGAAAAAGACAAAGATGATACAGGAAATGGACTTTTTGACCAACCAGCACACGGATCCTACTCAAGGCAAGACGAACGTCAAGTGAAACGGTCAAAAAGATTCCTTACAAGTTTCACTGAGAACCTGGAGAATACTAGAAAGCCCAACAGAGAAAAGAATAGTAAAAGAAGAGAGCCCAAGAGAAGAGCAACAAATCACAAAAATCTGGTGGGCCAAACCCACTAGATGGCCGCGGATCCGCGGCCAAAGGCATGTCTTTGCCGCGGAACCGCGGCCATATGGTGCCCGTGTCGGCACCGACTTCTTGTGTCGGTGTGTCGTTTCATGTGTTGGGATTTTTAGGGGGTAAATCAGTAAATTCATGTCTACGAGAGTCTGTAACCCTAGCTTCACTAGTTCCTTATAAATTGTAATCTAGATCTTAAAAATTGTATGCCTCTTGATAATCAATAAAAGTGAGATTTGTTGAAGAATTGGGAGCATCACTTTTTCTTGTAAGTTTTTAGTTTTATTTAATTCTTGCCTTAGTATAATCTTTTACTTGCCCTAGTTAGTTAATTCTTGCTCTAGTGTAATCCTCCTTAATCTGCACCAAGTAGTTAACCTTTAAAACATAAACATAAAAATGTCTCTTTGCAACAATTCCCTAATGAGCGAATAAAATCCTCGCTCGTTAGGGTTAGGAACAAGGGAGTAAGTGAGAGATGGATGTCTCTCACCTCTTTCAACGCCAACTTATTTTTAAAACGAAATCTTCATGCATTCATATACGATCCGCCCCCTACGGCACCCTACCTACAAGGTAACGGTGAACCTTAGTATAAAAGGCCGGACTTATATGACATCCATGAAGATCACAACAATTAATAGGAAAGGACGGACAAGGATCTAGAGGAAGAAACTTTGTTTCTTCCCGATCATCCTAATCCCCTTTGCTAATAATTGTTGTGATATTTCTAAAAAGCTTAAATCATGGCATTGAAAGAGGTGAAAACATAGATCTCAACACCCCTACCTTCGACCTAACCCTAACGAGTCCTTTCTTATCACGTAAATTCATCTTAAACTCAATCGATAAAAAAACCAACCACGATTTGAATCAACTCGTTATAACACAAAATTAGAAACTAACACATCCCTGCGGATCGACCTGTATTCACCGGCTAGCTGCGAAGCAACGCCGTTTCTGATTACGGTAAACTACAATTTTTGGATTAATCAGGAAGAAGTCGCAGTTGATAAAATTAGGATTGTACACCGCGGTCTACGTCTCTCTCTTCCAGTATCCCACGCTCCCCACCTGGTGGTTTAAGGCTTTATTGGAGCAGTGGAACATTCCCACCCACACTTTCCTTGCCATGGATCGGGAAGTGTCCATCTCTTTGGAGGAGTTCACGGAGGTATCCGGTCTACCAGTCATGGGAGAACATTATGAGGAGCTGCTCCCGACAGATGTGTACGTCTTTGGTGCTAGGCCAGTGGTAAGGGGGGTCACGCCGGAGAATGCCGTTCAACATCAATTCCCAAGTTTGATTAAGGTGTTGAACATCTATGAATCTCTTTTTTATCGAACATGGGAGTCGGGGGGTTAACTTTGAAGATTTCACTGCTCGGTTCCTTCGCCCAAGCGTCCTCTCATCAGAGGCTGCCAAGTTTGCCACTCTGGATGACCCTTTCGGTTTAGGTGTGGACAACCTACCGGAGAAGGAGATAGATCAAAAGGGTTTTTTTCTTCCGGACTTCCCTACTATGTCATTTGCAGAAATTGCAGCCCCTGGAATGGATGAGGAGGCCTTTTTCTTAGGATTTCTTGGATTGTGGCTGAGCTGGTTTGCGATCCCAATGCACTCTCATCGTATGCGGCCCTCTGTCTTTTACCCAGCCCACCGGATGGCCATCGGGGTAAAGGAGGCTGTTGGGATCGCTGGCTTGGCGCACCTATATCATGGTCTCAACCGAGCAGCGAATGCTAACGAGCCCGGGGTATTGCACGTGGTCTTCTCGATGCACTACTTTATGTCGTGGTTCGATCTACATACGGCGGGTGTCTTCGGCATGCATAAAAGGCCCTCATTTTTTGACAAGTGTGGTTTCCCTCGCATTATTCAATTGATTGGCGCATCAATCGTGACCCCTTCACCACGGAACGCCAGAGGTTTACTGCTTCGCCCTCACACCGTTGGAGTCGGGATGTCCTTCATTGACACGGTATTAACCATTGGAAAAACGTCCACCATTGCGGTGCGACCATTACAGGACTCCTTTAAGGATGGAGCTTCAGTGTTGACGGCCCGGGAGACCCTCCACTTGTATTCTATTAGACCGGGCTTCCTAGTCTTCAGGCAGGGCGGTGCGGCAATCTTCATGAGATATAACCCGCATCGTTTTGCCCAACAACTGGGCTACGATCAAGGGGTACCCTTGGAAGCTTTCTTACTGGAACCTGCTGCCAATGAAGAAGGGATGGAGAACGCGTTACATCACTTCATGCGCCTGAACACGGGTTCTCGTTTTTTCATCAGCACGCCGGCCTGCACTCCACGACTCCTTAATGTATACAAAGAGTGGTACAATCATGCGACGGGGGCCGTTATAAAGGAAGAGAGGCGAGTGTTGATCGACCGTAAAGAAGCACTTCCCGGCACCAACCGTAACGCTCCCTTAGTGCCAAGGACCCCGGTGGTTCCTCCTCTAAAAGATGCCGGGGGCAGACCATCGTGTGCGCAAAGTCCTCCACGTGAGTTGTCGCTCCCTGATATCACAGATGCACCTCCCGCACCCTGTGCTCCAGTGGAGACAGTGGTTGTACCCTCGCCGGAGTCTGGCGTGGGTGCGGACATCGGGACCCGTCGTCCCAAAGTGGCTGCTAAGCGGAAGTCGATCCCCCGTGAGCCTAGGGTCGGAGGGCAAAAGAAAAAGAAGTCGCTCTTCGCTGCGGACGTCGTGTTCGGTCAGGAACCCCATGCTCCCTATGCCGAGGGCCTGATCGAATACGGGACTAACGAAGGATTAGTGATGCCGCCGCCGGACGATACAGACTTGGAGGCTGCTCTCAAAGCTTCAGCGTGGTTGGCGAGGCGTGACGCATGTCTAGCTAAGCTTGCACAATCAGGTAACTACTAGTCGCCTTTTCTTTATTGCAACATATCCTCTTCATTGCCTTTGACTAACGCTTTTCTTTCTTTTCTTTCAACAGGCATCATTGATGAAGAAGCCATTGCCGCTTCTCTGAAGACTTTCCAGGAGGAGGAACGTCTTAGAGCATCCATGGGCCTTAGTAAGTTTCGACTCATCAAGTTTTCATTTCCCTTGTGTTATGGTCGATCTAACCTTTCCCTTTTAATCACAGGAAGCTCAATGCCGTTCCCTCCAAGTGACGCAGATGTTCTACCAGCTGCCGATGTTCCTGCTTTCTCTGGGCCACCGCAGGAGGTTCGTCTTGAAGAGCCGATGAAAGATGCCTTAAAGGCTCTGGAGGCATCCCTGAACGAGGATGACGACGCCTTGAAGGAGGCGTCACAAAGGTCCATCGCGATAGCCCGGGAGGATAGAAAGCGGCTGAGGCGTGAGGCGAAGGCGCGCAGGGTTGCCTTGGCTATGGGAGCGGGTCCCAGCACCGCCCCTCGTGCTGATACTCCATCTGAAGAGGCCCCTGTCGCCCTATCCACTGCCCGTAGAGAGGTGGCGTGCGCAGTTCGGAGCGCAAACGGTAAATCCGCTTCAGGTAATATTTCTCTCAGAGTTTTTTTATAAGGATTTCAATGTCATTGGTCCTTATATCTCTTATCTTGCAGGGCCAAGTCCGATCGAGGGGGAGGCAGAAACTGTTGATCCCAAAGAAACAGAGGAGACGGTACCTGCCGAACTCGAGCCGACGGTGGGCAACGTCGTTGTGGCTTTGGAGCCTGAGGTGGAGGTCGAGGGGCCTGCCACCGAGAAGGTCATTGATGCCGAACCTGAAGTGGTGGCAGATGATATGATCATTATAACTGAGCCCAGGGTGGTGGCGGATGAGGCGCTCGAGGCCGGCGATCTCGTGGTGATGGTGGACGATACAACCGCGACTACTGAACCTGAGAGAGTAGTGGGTGAGGTGGCCATGATTCCCGAGGACGAGCCAACCGCTCCTTCTCTGGAATCTGGCAATACTCCAGTCATAGCCCTCCCCGTCTTTGGTCCTCCGCCGTCTCCAGGTCTCGCGAGCACCACAATGGTTCCCATTGAGTCGGGTGATGAGGCCACGGGCGGTGGTCTCATGTCAATAGAGGAGGGAATCGCCTCCGTTTCAGCCGGCAGCTCATCAGGTAAATCCCAAGTTGCTATCTTTTTTATCTTACAATCCTTTCTGACAAATTCGCATTTGTTGTAACGCAGGTGCAGCCAGTGCCGATGCTCCACTGCTTGAGGGAGCACCTTCAACAACTGCCTTGGCGGTGGTCACCTCTCAACCCTCTCTCATACCATCTAAGATGTTGGAAGGTATGCGTTTGCAATTTATTAATCCTATACTTCAGACATATAATTTGTGTACTAAAGTCATATTGTTGTGTCTCTTCAGGAGTGCCCTTTGATCATGTATATCAGATGTTGCTCCCACACTTCTCTTTCCCATCCGAACTTGCTTCTTCCTCTGGTGGCGTTGGTGAGTATGATTTCCATTTATGTCTTTCTTTTTTCATTGATGGAGTTACCTCTAACCCCCTTTTTTATTTTGACTGCAGTGCTACAGATTGAAAGAGGGGATAAAAGATCAGCTGCGCCACCGGCTCTTCCGACCTTGCCACCTGTCTCGACTGGTACAGCGACTATCACGTTGATAACTTCCCTCTCTTTATTTTCTGTACTGTTATCTGATCGCATCCTGTTTCTTTTCAGTTGTCGTTCCGGCCTCGTCGCCCTTCGAGCCTCGTATAACAATGCCGACGGGTCCTTATCTGAGGAGTCTGTCTTCAAAAGGCGCCGCGAATAGTCTGCGCATGTTGAGTGACTACGTCGAGGAACTCAACGTTGAAACTCCTACATCTGCCGCAGACTTCGCTATGGTGGTTAACCCGATGCTAGCAATACTCGTAAACTTTCATGATGAGGGCATCATCGCATCCTGGGTTAACCATTGTAGGGAGATCGAGGGTCGCCTATATCAGTTGGAGTCGCTGCGTCCCGCTCCCGAGACCTTGGCTGCCAGTAATCAAAGAACAACGTGGATTGAGCAGAGCGCTCCTTACTTCCGCCATCTCGAATAAGAAGTCATTTCACGGCGTAAGGAGCGTGGTGAGACTTCGAGCAAGTCTGCCCAACTGCATGCTTGGGTGGAGGCCAACGCCGCACGGCTGAAGGTTGTCTTTGAGGGCCTTCTGCAATGTCTTTCTGAAGGGTTATCATTGAGGCAACAACTTGACGTTGTCGAGCGAGATGCACCCAGCCAGGAAGCAGCCCAGAAGGCGGCGGAGGAGCAACTTTCATCCTTCTTGCAGCAGCGGGCCCAGGTGGAGGCGGAGGTGGCTGCGGCTGTCACTCAGGAGGAAGCGCTGAAGGAAGTGCGAGAGCAGCTTGTGGATTTACTAAAGACACTTCCTCCTCAGTAGCTATCCATCTTTGTATCGTTTGTACTCGTAGATAAAAGAATGTATATATATATTTTTTATTCTTTGACATAATGTATCCTGTATCCAATCAAGTTTATGAATAAAAGATACACCTTTTTTGTAATGTGTCATTTTCTCCGTCTTTTCTTTCTTTTACTATCAACATATCACCTCAGCAAACATGGTTAACGGATGATTAGAACGAGTATCCTGACTTTCTTAAGAAATAGCGATGGCTTAGGCCGCAGGTTCAGATCTGCTGCCTAAGACTTTTCAACTCTATAAGCCGTGAGGGTCTCATAGAGACTTTTCTCCCTACGGATCGAGAGGATCTCGTAGGTGGGTTTTCTCCTTAGGAATCGTGAGGATTCCTAAGTGTGGTTTTCTCTTATAAGTCGTAAGGATCCTATAAGAGAATTTTTCCCTCTTACGAGTCGAGAGGACCCACAAGCGGTTGTTTCCCTCCTCGTCGAAATTCGACTTTGGAGAGTGAGACCCGTGAATAGTATGCAAGAGACCATTTTGGATTGACTTGCAGGGTCCCATTGTTCAGGAAGCAAGTTTTTTAGTTCCTGCTGCCTGAGGCTTCATTTGCATGTTGAGACGAATCGGGAATTTCCCGCGAAGACACTGGTTTCTCTGCGAGCCGACGCGAATCAGGAGGCTCTCGTCAAGGAGTGTTTGTATCCGTGAGTCGAGGAGTTTGCTAGGGATTATTTGTTTCCTAAGCGCCAAGGATTATTTGTTTCCTTGGGGTTTGAAACGAGTCGAGGATTTCCCACGGAGGCACTGGTGGCTCTGCGAGTCGACGCGGATCAGGAGGCTCTCGTCAAGGAGTGTTTGTATCCGTGAGTCGAGGAGTTTGCTAGGGATTATTTGTTTCCCAAGCCCCAAGGATTATTTGTTTCTTTGGGGTTTGAAACGAGTCGAGAATTTCCCACGGAGGCACTGGTGGCTCTGCGAGTCGACGCGGATCAGGAGGCTCTCGTCAAGGAGTGTTTGTATCCGTGAGTCGAGAAGTTTGCTAGGGATTATTTGTTTCCCAAGCGCCAAGGATTATTTGTTTCCTTGGGGTTTGAAACAAGTCGAGAATTTCCCACGGAGGCACTGGTGGCTCTGCGAGTCGACGCGGATCAGAAGGCTCTCGTCAAGGAGTGTTTGTATCCTTGAGTCGAGGAGTTTGCTAGGGATTATTTGTTTCCCAAGCGCCAATGATTATTTGTTTCCTTGGGGTTTGAAACGAGTCGAGGATTTCCCACGGAGGCACTGGTGGCTCTGCGAGTCGAGGCGGATCAGGAGGCTCTCGTCAAGGAGTGTTTGTATCCGTGAGTTGAGGAGTTTGCTAGGGATTATTTGTTTCCCAAGCACCAAGGATTATTTGTTTCCTTGGGGTTTGAAACGAGTCGAGGATTTCCCACGGAGGCACTGGTGGCTCTGCGAGTCGACGCGGATCAGGAGGCTCTCGTCAAGGAGTGTTTGTATCCGTGAGTCGAGGAGTTTGGTAGGGATTATTTGTTTCCTAAGCGCCAAGGATTATTTGTTTCCTTGGGGTTTGAAACGAGTCGAGGATTTCCCATGGAGGCACTGGTGGCTCTGCGAGTCGACACGGATCAGGAGGCTCTCGTCAAGGAGTGTTTGTATCCGTGAGTCGAGGAATTTGCTGAAGACACTGGTTTTTTCGGAGTTGGACTGCACCGTCGAGATTTGGCTTCGTCTTCTGGCGGAGCTTGTTGGGAAAGTATGGTCCCCTCTTTGTTTACGCCCTTGGATTGTATACAGGGATCGATGTGATCTTAACCGTAGGGCCAAAGTTTTATCATTTCTTCTTTTTATTTTATTTCCGCGATGCTCTATCATTTCAGCTTTTATATCGCGAAGGTCGCGATTGCCCAATCATTTCGGCTATTTTTCGCGGTGCCCAATCATTTCGGCTATTTATTTTATTTTTACTCGCTGCTTTTTATTGCGAGTTGCCCAATCATTTCGGCTATTTATTTTATTTTTACTCGCTGCATTTTATTACGAGTTGCCCAATCATTTCGGCTATTTTCCATGCATACATTTTCTTTACTTGCTGTTTTTTTTATTGCAAGTTGCCCTATCATTTCGGCTATTTCGTATGCATATGCGGCCTATTGGCTTTTTGCTGTAGACCGATTTCGGCATCAGCACCACTACAACTGGGATATTACCAGGAGTGAATCATCATTTGCCTCTGTCGATGTCGAACAAAGGTAGCTTAGCGAATAGGGTTAAGGTCCTGTCGGCTAAGGCTTTTGACTTCATGAGCCGTAAGGGTCTCACGAAGTTATTTCTCCCTACAAGTCGTGAGGATCTTGTAGGTGTATTTTCTCCTTAAGAATCGTGAGGATTCCTAAGTGTATGTTCCTCTGTAAGTCGTAAGGATCCTACAGGAGGGCTTTCTCCTCATAAATCGAGAGGATTTACAAGGGTTGTTTACCATGCGAACATATCCCCAGTCACGGATGAGACTTGGTTAGGGAAATGTTTATTCGCGCCCGTGGATTGTATACAAGGGTCAGTATTGAGCCACTTGTAGGGTGGTATCGAAGGTTGGGGGTTGCTTAAGCACAGGTTTAGGTCTCTGTAACTTAAGACTTTCAAATCTTATGAGCCATGAGGGTCCCATAAGAGAGTTCTCCTTACGAGTCGTGAGGATCTCGCAAGTGTATTTTCTCCTTAGGAATCGTGGGGATCCCTAAGTGTGCTGCTCCCTTTGTGAGTCATAAGGATCTCACGCAGGTGGTTTCTCCTTACAAGGTCGAGAGGACCCTGTAAGTGTCCTTTAACGAGGTTGTGCCCTTTCAGGTTTTCACAAACACTCGCCGGTAGTCCTGCTGTTTTTACTCACGGAGCCCTTTCGGGTTTTCATCCGTGCCCATTTTGCTTATGGACATACCGTTTTTTTTATTCATTTTATTTTATTTTTCTCTTTTTTTTAACGAGGTCGCGCCCTTTCGGGTTTTCACGAACACTCGCCGGTAACCCTGCTGTTTTTACTCACGGAGCCCTTTCGGGTTTTCATCCGTGCCCTTTTTGCTTATGGACATACCGTTTTTATTTATTATATTTTTATTTATTTATTTTTTTTATCTCGTCAGCCTAAGGATGCTGCGGTATTAGTTTAAAGACGTTTCGGTCTGTTGTTAGTTTAAGGACATTTCGGTCCGTCGTTAGTTTAAGGACGTTTCGGTCCGTCATGGAGAAGGCCGGCTACTTTTTATAAAGCTTGAGCTTAGGAAGATAGCAAGCGGACATAGTCGTCGTCATCTGTCATTGACCTAGGCTGTGGCTCATTAAGCGTAGTATTTCTTTAGGAAGCGACCGTTTATTGACCTGAAAGGCCTTTCACCGTGCATATCCATGAGTAGATAGGCCCCACCCTGGTAAACTTTACCTATGATGTACGGGCCTTCATAGTTTGGCTCGAATTTTCCCCGCTTGGCGCGATTGGGGATCATAGGCCTTTTGATCACTAGCACGAGTTCGCCTTGGCGGAATGTCCTCGGTCGGGTCAATCTTTCGTATGAGCGCGTCATCTTTGCTTTATAAGCTTCCAGATTTTGTTGCGCTATGAGCCGTGTTTCTTCAAGGGCGTCAAGCTCCTCAAGCCGAAGGTGAGCATTTTCTTCGTCCGTTAGCTCGTTGTGGACTACCACTCGTAGAGAGGGTAACTCTATCTCGAGGGGGAGTACTGCTTCTGTACCGAACACCAACGCGTACGTCGTTGTATTCGTGGCCGTCTTGAACGTAGTTCGATATGCCCAAAGAGCTTCTTGCAGTCTTTCGTGCCAGTCCTTCTTATTTCGGGACACTGTTTTCTTCATGATCTTTGTCAAGGTCTTGTTGAAGGCCTCAGCTAGACCGTTAGCTCGCGGATTATAAACCGAGGAATATCTCCAGTCTATATTATGCTACTGTGCAAAGCGACTGATCTTGTGGCTTCTGTAGGCTGGCCCGTTATCGGAGATGATTCGCCTTGGCGTTCCAAACCGATATATGACATGCGTCTTGAAGAAGTGGAGGATATTTTCCGTCTTCACTTCTCTTAACGGTACTGCTTCTGCCCATTTAGAGAAGTAGTCAGTCGTTGCTAGGATGAAACGATGTCCTCTAGATGATGCTGGTTCGATGGGGCCGACTATGTCAGTTCCCCACATCTCGAACGGCCAACTAGCCACCGTTGGATGTAATGGATTTGGATGCTGGTGGATGAAGTCCCCATGAATTTGGCATGAGTGGCATTGCTTCGCATATTCGATGCAGTCCTGGATCATCGTGGGCCAGTAGTAGCCCATCCGTTTCATCTTCAACTTCATCTTTGGGCCTGCTTGGTGAGAACCGCAGAGTCCGTCGTGAACTTCCTGGACGACCTTTTTCGCTTCGTCAGGTCCTAAGCATCTCAGCCATAAAGAATCAAATGACCTCTTGTACAGAGTATCGTTGACGAAGGCGAAAGACAGAGCTCGTTTCATGAGCTGATGTCTTGTGGACGCTTCTACGGGCATTCGGTGGGACTTAAGTAGTCTATAAAGACTTCCCTCCAATACTCAGCCTTTTCTCGTTCTTTTATCTGTAAGGTCGTCTGCTCGCTCGCTCCCTTTTCTTCGGATGATTCCGGAGATATTTCTACTGGGGAAAGCACCCGACGGCTTTGCACCACGATTCTAACGTCATCGAGGTTCTCGTCGGCCAGTTCTTTAGCAAGCTTGGCCAACGCATCTGCTCTGCTATTTTCCGCACGCGGTATGTTCTCCAAAGTGTAGGAGGGGATTTGGGTCAACAGCTGTTGCACTTTTTCACCGTATTTCACCAACTCCGGTTTGCACGTTTAGTAGTTGCCATTTACTTGACTAACGACCAGTTGAGAATCCCCGTATATGAGGAGGTCTTCAATTCCCATGTCAATGGCGATCTCGAGGCCTGCTATCAGAGCTTCGTATTCGGCTTCGTTGTTTGTCCTCGGCTCCGTCAGGGAGAAAGCAAAGCGCATTATCCCTCCTTGTGGAGTTACAAAGATGAGTCCTACCCCCGATTTGATTATAGGGGTACTTTGTTTGCGCTTCTTCACGGAAGATGCTCCGTCGAAATAAAGCTCCCATCGGGTATTATCACCGTCGATCGCATCAAATGCATGTTCGTTTGGAAGATCGCAGTTTAAAGGAGAGTCGGCAGGTATCGGGTGCTCAGCGAGGAAATCGGCGATGGCCTGGCCTTTTACTGCCTTGAGAGGCTGATAGGTTATCGAGAACTCCATCAAGAGCAGGGCCCATTTAGCGAGTCGTCCCGTCAATATGGACTTTGACATCAAATATTTAAGGGGGTCCACCTTTGAAATGAGACGGACTTCATGCGCCAACGCATAGTGCCTGAGCTTTGTTATCGCAAAGATCAACGCCAGGCAGTGTTTTTCGATGGGGGAGTAGTCGCTTTCTGCCCCAGCAGAACTCGACTTAAGTAGTAGAGTGCTCTCTCTTTCCCTTGATCGTTCTCTTGTGCCCATAATGCGCCTAAAGAACCTTCGAGGGCGGTTGTATAAAGAATGAGAGGCTTTCCCTTAACCGGAGCAGCCAACACCGGCGGGTTCTGCAGGTATTGCTTGATCTCGTCTAGCGCGCTTTGGCATTTTTGATCCCAGACGAACGGGGTTCCCTTCTTCATCAGGTGACTGTAAGGACGGCACTTGCCTGAAAGATTGGCTATAAATCGCTGTATGTATGCGAGCCTCCCTTGGAGAGATCGCAACTGTTTAAGAGTTCTTGGCGGAGGCATTTCCATGATCGCCTTGATCTTTGACGGATCTATCTCGATACCCCGGTGTCGGACGATGAATCCCAAGAATTTGCCTGAGGAAACTCCGAATGCACACTTGAGCGGGTTCATCTTCAAGTTGTATTGCCGAAGGCGTTGAAATACGGTCTTCAGATGCTCGAGATGTTCCTCGTATGATTTGCTTTTAACCACGAGATCGTCGATATAGCATTCGACGATTTCGTGTATAAGGTCATCGAAGATCTTCGTCATGGCCCTTTGGTAGGTGGCACCGGCGTTCTTTAAACCGAAGGGCATCACCTTGTAATAGAATATTCCTAAAGGGGTCCTGAAGGCGGTGTGCTTCTGATCTTCGGGATGCATCTTTATCTGGTTATACCCCGATGAGCCATCCATGAAGGAGAAAACCTCATGAGTAGACGTGTTGTCTATCATCAGTTCAGTGACTGGCACTGGGAAATCATCCTTCGGGCAAGCTTTATTGAGATCCCGGAAGTCTACGCATATGCGCACTGTCCCATTTTTCTTCATCACCGGGACGATGTTGGCGATCCACTCCGGATATTGAACCTCCTGGATGAAGCCAGAGTCGATCAGTTTCTTGACCTCGGCGTTGATGCTCATTTCAAGCTCGAGCCGCATTCTTCTCGGTGCCTGTTTGACTGGCTTGACGTCCGGAGATATTGCCAATTTGTGCACAGCAATTTCTGGATCTAGTCCCGGCATTTCGGAATAGTTTCATGCGAAACAATCTCTATGCTGTAGAAGCACGTCCTTTAACGCAGCTACCCTTTCTTCAGATAGTAACTCGCTGATGAATGTCGGTCATGGATCGTTTGCCGTCCCCAACTCAATTTTCTTGAGGTTATCTGCAGTGGTATGGATTCCATCTTCCAGCTTTTTTGGCGCTGGTGGGAATTCTGAGATTATCTCGTCGTTGCTATTTTCGAAGCACCAGGGAAGGTCATCCATGTTCTCGGGCTCTTCTTTTGATATTGTTATCATGTGACAAGTACGAATTCGCTTCCAATCCCAATGCGGAACTGGTTCTTCTTTCGTGGCCTTGGGCTCGTGCTTCTGCGGCGGCGCTACCCTCCAGTTGTCAGACAGAGCGAACTTGCCGAGCTGGTACTAATCTTCAACCCAATTTTTGAAGGTGAAGCAATCTTCGAGAGGGTGTCCTATCACTCGGTGATAAGTGCAGTAATTTGGGTCAGAGACTTCACTCGCTCGTTCGGGGTTTTTGGACTCCGGCAGTGTAAGCATTTGATGTTTTAGAGCAAGATCAAGTATCTTCTTCGTCTTGTCCCGAGGAAACGAGTACGCTCGGCCCATTTTCTTCATAAGGGATAGATCAATAGCACTTGACTCCCGTTTGCGTGGCTTCTTAGCCCTGCTTTGTTGCTGCTGAGCGCCTTTTCGGCCTTTCGACTTATTTCTGCTTTTGCGTCGAGCCTTGTTTATAACAGGTTGACAGGGAGCAGCCTTTTCATCTTTCACGGCCTGTTGGAGAAGGCGTTGCGTTCTGGCTTTCTCGTAGATGACCATTTCGCGGTTATGATCGTCTCGGACTTTTTGACCCGCTTCCCTTATAAGCTTGTCCATTTGTTCTTCGAACGACGGATTGGGCACTTTTGCATCCGGAACTTTCACTGGCTTAGGATTAGCGTCCTGCCATTGAGCATCCGCCTCTTCATCGAAGTCATACACGATGTAGCAGCCGTGTAGTAGTTCTCGTTTCTTTGACCGGACGTATCCAAGCCCAATTGTTTCCATTCTCCCATTAGGCAGTTTGCCTTGAGTCCCGGGAACGTTCCAAATTTTGTCATAGAACCTGACTTTTCGAACGGTCTGCTTGAAGGATATTCCCTGGCGTTTCAGCAGCTTCTTCAAACCCTCTGTATAATATCTGGGAAGACGAATAGGCTGAAGCCTGTCGAGCGTAGGATCCGCGCCATGCCAGATTTCTTTCTCCACCTTGGTTTCTTCAGAGCGGTAAAACAGAATTGCTTTTTCGCTTTCTCGCCTGGGAGGGACATAGAACGTTTGCAGCTCTTCTATATTGTAAATATTAAGTGCATCCAATTCTTTATGGTGTTTAAGCGGCACCATGGCGACTTGTAGACTTTGTTCTTCGTCAGCGGACGTTCGTATGGAAGGTCGAGCAGAGAATACAACACGGATCTCATCTTCCGAGTCGCTGCCAAAGATCAATGTAGGAGCCGATGGTCCCGGCGTGTTGTGTTGGGGCAGACCCGAATACACTATCTCCTCTTCCTCCTCGGTATCACTGCCGAAGACAGGGATGGTGGCGTTAGCTTTGTTCTCCGGCTTGTGACACTTCTCCGTGTCTTCAAAATCCGGCAAGAAGTATTTGGCATCTTCGTATTTGCGGACCTCGTTCACAGAGAACGGGTTCAGTTCTCCCATCACGGTATACTCGAAACCATCCTTAAAATACTTTATACACTGATGTTGTGTAGAAGGGATGATGTTGTACTCGTGTAACCATGGTCGACCGAGCAAAGCGTTGTAGCATGTCTTGGCGTCTATGATATGGAACTTAATGTCCGTGAAGAGTATCCCAAAGCGTAACGTCAGTATCACAGACCCAAGAGTTCTTGATGGCTGGGAGTCAAACCCGGAGATGGTGATCTTGTCACGAGCAAGGTGCTGGACGCTCATGCAGATTTCTTTTAAGACCCGTACATTGAGGAGATTAACGGAGGATCCATTGTCGATTAGGATTTTTCCTATCTTTATATCGTGACAGTATCCTGAGACATAGAGGGGGCGATTGTGCTCGCACGTCCCAAGGAGAAGGTCCTCGTCGCCGAAAGTGACATCGGCCGTGTGCACTTCCTCCAATTCATTCTTCATCTTTTTCTCGGCCAGGCATGCTTGGAATTGTTCCGGATCTTGGAGTGCCTTAATCAACGAATCTCTCGCCTCCTTTGACAGCAAAAGAGCGTCAAGAATGCTGAGCTGTGAGGGTAGCTTCCTCAGATGCGCTAAGACGTTGTAATCCACCTTATTCTTCTTCGGCGGGTCCTTGGCGCTTAGCTCTTCCACCACTTGGTCATCTAAGACGATATCTTCAGAGACCTTTTCTTTCCCTTTATCTTTTCTGTTCAAGGGTCCGAGGTTATTTTCAGGCAGCGTCCGATTCCGCAACCGGATATTTTCGCAGACCTTCAGCTCTTCTTCTTTTCTCGAAGTGGATTCTTTAAAGAGAGGGGCAAGTTCCAGCTCTTCATCAGAATCGCTCCCGAATGTAGGCACTTGTGACCCGCCAGTGTTAACCATGCGACAATTTCCGGTAGTTCTTTTAATCCCCTCGGTCGTATTTCTTTGCTCTCGACGAGTTTTACGCTTTTCCCGCTTAAAGTATTGTCAATGAGCTACATACCCTTGCCACCATCTATCGAAAGCTTTACACTCTTGAGTAGGGTGCGAAACCTTCTGATGATATAAGCAATAGGAGGGGTGCGTTTCTATTTCATTGGTGATGCTTCCTTCAGAGGATGGTAGCTTCATGCCCATTGATATAGCCTTAGCAAACTTTTTCCTCATCTTGAATTGGCTTTTGTCAACGGTGGAGGCATCTTGCTCCAGCGGGATTATCTCAGCTCTTTCATCAAGTCGCTGGCGCTTGGCCCTTTCAAATATAGCCGTCTCGCGTTCTCGATCAGCTTTACTTTTCAGTCGAGCTTCGTTAAGGAACGCGTCAATCATTTCAACTGATAGCTCCGGAATTTTTGATTCGGTATCTGCCCCCAGCGTTTTAGTGCCAGGAGTCTCCTCATTGTTCGCGATCGAATGGGAAATCATATGACAGCTCGCCACATATTCTTCAGATTCATCTGACGAACTTTCTCCCTCACCTTCCTCTTGAAAGACGTGATTGAGGAACTCTTGGAGTGTAATGGGAGTCCGTGCCTTCTGGTTGTACTCCTCCAGCGCGTCAATTTGTTTTTGCAAGTCTGTACGCTTGTCGCCAGGCTTCACGGGCTTTTTAGATTTCTTCTTCTTCTTTTTCGAAGATTTTGACGGCTGGCTGCAAGTGCTTGAGCCACCACCATCGGTCTTTGGAGTTGTACGCGGCTTCAACATCCCCTCAATGACCTGCGGTTCCAACGGGTTCTTCCACTTGATCGCTGGACATGCCTGAAGATCGTTTAGCATCCTCTTTGTCTTGGCTGATAATACAACCTCCCAAGAAGCTTCTTCAATGACGGAGCATGTTGCCCCCGGCGTATTAGTCCTCTTAGAGGTGTGAGGCTGCGGGGGATTCACCTTCCATTTGTCAGATAACGCGAACTTGCCCTGTCGGTGCTGGTTTTCAAGCCAATTCTTGAAAACGTAGCAATCTTCGATTGGATGGCCTAGTACTCGATGATAAGGACAGTAGTTGGGCTCGTTGACGTCACTTGGTTGCAACGGACGTTTTGGATCCGGCAGATTTATGAGTCTGTTGCGTAACGCCAGCTCGAATAACCTCCTCGTTTTATCGCGGGGAAAGGAATAAGGACGTCCCATCCTATCCTCAAGGGGTACGTACGGGCGCATATTATTTTGATGAGCAACCGGCTTCGGGTCGCTCGGTTGTTGTTGAGCATTAGCGACGACGATCGCTTTTCCCTTCCTTTTGTCATTTCGGGAGTCCGGCCTTGGAAGAGGGGGTTTATGGCTCATTTGATCCATTTGCGCTAGTTTGTCAATCAAGGCCTGGAAGGTAGTTGGCTTGAAAAACATAAATTGTGAGATGGTCGCTTGCGGATCAAGGGTTCCTACAAACATACCCACCGCGGGAGCTTCTTCAATGCGCTGCTCGCAGTTCGACCATAAGTTCCGCCATCGTATAGCGTACTGAACCCACGTCTCGCCGGGTTTTACCGTGGCGTTAATCAGTGCCGTCATTGGGGTACGTTCACTGGCACTTGCAAAACGTTGAGTAAACAGCAGCTCCATCTCCGCGAAGGTTTTAATAGAGTCGTTTGGGAGCTCAGAGTACCACTCGAACGCCGTATCTGATAAGCTTCCAACAAACTGGCGAAGCAACAGCTTGTCGTCACCGCCGGTGTTGCCGCAGATTGCCCTGAACTGGGCAACATGCTGATGAGGATTGCCCGTCCCCTTGTAGACATGGAACTTGGGAATTGTATAACCTGGCGGGTACTTGATTTGATCGTACCAACTCGGATATGGCCGTCCCGTTTTTACGACCTGACCGGCTGCTTCGGTCGCATGATGAACCCGTATTTGTTGGGCGATGTACTCATCCAAATCAGCTTTGGAGATTGAATCCTCTTTAGCTGTCGATAGAGCTGGTGGAGGATTTGATGTCTCTCCTCTATCGTCTCCAAGGACGATCGGGGGCTCTTCAGCCGGGGGATCTTGTTGTATCATCATCCCTATCATGTCTTGGAAGAGGATGCCCATACGCTGTATGTTGGTTGCTTGTTCAGCAGCCTATTTGTCCTTCTTCTCCAATATCCGACGAAGGAATTCGGCGTCGGTTTCTTCCTCTTGGCGTTCATCCGAGGACGTTTCAGGGTTCTCTTTTGGCCCTGTAAGTGCGGCCATAGCGTTCATCATTTCTTGGAGCTTTTGTTGCTGCCATGGTCACTGACCGTGTAAGCGGTCTATGACCCATGGATGCACGGCTGTCTTCTTTTCCCGATGCCATGTAAACCGTATGAACTGTTATGCCCCCTGTCTTGGGGCGTTTGGGTTCACCACCTCGGATATTTGTCGCCGGTGCGGGGGTTTTCTCTGGCCTTCTTCTTTTGTGGGCCATTGAAGTTGAAGGGGCCGTTGCTGTGGGTACCCTAGCGATCGTTGTCCCTTGCTGTTCAATAGGACGGTCTTTTCCTTTTGCACCTTCGTCTTCTTTCGTTGATGGGAGTGATCCGGGTCGATCGCGGAGTCTTGAACCTTCCTCCAAACTTTGTATATTTTTGAGGACAGCCGTTAAGGGGGCTGTTCTTGCTTCGTTTCTGGAGCTCTCTCCGCAGGTGGAGGAGATCTCTTCAGTATAGCGGTTGGAGAGTTCTTACGTACCCTCCTCAGCAGTTCAAAGCTGTTCCTAGTTGGAACAGCAGCGTTGACTTCTACCACTGGAGCCGGTGGAGTTATCCCTGAGGGGGAGTTGCCTCCTGCCTTCCTCACTCGTTGCCAATAGCGACGTCGAGCACGACGAGCCGTTGGGACTGGATCGGAGATTGAGACATCTTCTTTTTGCCCCCTGTCTGAATGAGGCGCCGCCGGTGTTAACCTCTTAAAGACTGAGGTTGTCTTCTGAGGTGTGATATTCAACCTATCGAAGACAGATCCTCGAGCAGGGATATGAGCAGGAATCGTCAGTCTTGAAAAGACTGACTCTTTGACAGGGGAAGCCGCCTTGACGAATTCTGGATCAGCAGTTATTGCCTTTCTTGGGACAGCCAATTTAGAGTTCTGATTTAGCCTGGTGAAAACAGAGGCTGTCGGTTTGGTAGCGGGCGACCCGTTGACAGGGGCCGTCGTAGCAGTGAGCCGGTCGAAGACCGACTTTTTGTTCACTTCCGGTGCAGGTATTGGCATAGAGAAGCTTGTAGGTAGGATCATGGTCCCGAAAAACAGGCCGGTGGTGGCCTGGGTCACCTGGTCCACCGGCAGAGCGAGGAAGGAAGCCGCTTGGGGCCCATATGCTACACCTCCCGGTGAGGTGGAGCGTCCGTTGCAGTGGCATTTCGAGCAGTTGGTGCAGTTAAAGGCCATTGAATCTTGAGTTCTGCGCCAGGCAAAAGACCAAATCTTAGTAACTTGAAATCCGAAGGCAACCATTTAACAAACCGCGATTGGTTCGCGAAGACGATACACGAAGTGTGGAGTGGAAAGCGGAAAAGGTCCCACCGGGCGTGCCAGAATCTGTTCCCCTCCGAAGGACGGCTAAGACGTTAGGACGTCTCGCTTGAGATTCAGGGTAGATGCTATATGGTTTTATCCGTCCACCTCTCCGAAGATGCCAAGTTGATTTATGGCACCGTGTATCGTAGGTTTAGACGGATGCGGCCGATGTAGCAGACTTCGTCAGATTCCCCCTCGCTAGAGGGGTTTTTGATTGTGGGGACGCTCTTCCTTGCAGGCGCAAGCCCCTGCAGTTAATTACGCTACCGCATCGCGGTAACCACTTTCTCCTTCTCCAGAATTTCACTTCGTGTCGTGTGTGTTTGTTTTATTTGTGGTTGCCCGTGGATTGTATACGGAGACTGAGTAATGTTGTCGCCCGTAGGACGTGGATTAGTCCAAATCCGTATTTACTTAGATTTGGGTTTGGTGTTTTTAGTTTAAGGATACGTTAGTCGCGTTGCGGCTAAGATCAACTTAAACGTTCGTTAAGGATACGTTAGTCCTGTTTTGAGACTAAGATCAACTTAACGGGACCGTTTAGATCCGGCAAAAGAGCATTTGGGGGTTCTATTGCTCCAGTTTAGGGACGCAGTGGTCCGTATTCCAGTTTAGGGACGTGGTGGTCTATGTTCCAGTTTAGGGACGTGATTGTCCGACATTAGTTTAAGGACGTTTCGGTCCGATATTAGTTTAGGGACGTTTCGGTCCGATATTATTTTAGGGACGTTTCGGTCCAATATTAGTTTAGGGACGTTTCGGTCCACGAGTTTAAGGACCCCGCAGTCCATATTCATGTGTGGTTGTTGGGACCCGTCGCCTCCCTGACGTCGTTGAAGGATTACAACGAGAGGTGTCGGAGGAGCTCGGAGATATACCCTCGAACCGGATATAAATTGATTTAAGGGAGCAATATCGGTCAGTCAATTTAATTTGAGGACTTACGGCCAGAATTGGGCTCAGTCCAGTTGAAAATATTCAACATTTTATTTGCATTTGGCTTTTGTCTGGGCTTTCCCCTTTTTAGAATAATGCATAGCATTACTTCAGGCCATTTATGCCCATTTTGACTGGGCTCTGCCCTTTTTATTATGATGTAGATCATTTGTTTTGGTCCATTGGACCTTTCAATTGGGCTCTGCCCTTTTAAATAATGCATAGCATTTTATTTATTAGGCCTGTTAAGCCTTTTAATTGGGCCTGGCCCTTCAGGAAATGAAATGCATTGCATTTGTCAGGCGCTTTGCGCCAATCACTGAGCGCAAGCGCTTGTGGTGAGGACACATGTCATGCTCTGGCGAGCGCAAGCGCAACAGCGCGGTGCGCTGCGCTAGTGCGCTGCGCTAGTGCGCTGCGCTGTTACGCTGCTGACACGTGGCGCGCTCTGGTGAGTTGCGCCAATTCCAGAGAGCAAAGCTCTATTTCAAGAGCGCGTAGCGCAAGTTGTTCTGTAACTGACACGTGGCGCTCTCTTAAAAGCGCAACAGCGCAGTTTGGAAGTGCAAAGCACTAAGAATCTTTTTAGATTCAAGAACAGAAGTGCAAAGCACTATTTGATTTCTTGATCTAATTTAGATCAAAGAAAAATAAGTTTTTCTTTTTGTTTGAAGAACCAGAGGTTCATAAAAGTGCAAAGCACTATTTTTATATTGTTGTTTTCTTGTTTTTGAAGAACCAGTGGTTCATGAGAAGTGCAAAGCACTGTTTATTATATGAAGAACATTGATCTGGTTTTTAGATCAATGATTTATTAAAAGAGATTTCTTTTCTCTCGTGAAGGTTTTTACCTTTTTCTTTGAAATTTTCTCTCTGTTTGGAGCTCTTGACTTTTTTCAAGAAAAAATAAATGTTCCTCCCCTTTTGAATTGAGGCCTAGGGTCCTTTTCATAGTGCCCATAAATTAGTTAAATTTGTTAAAGAGATCTTTCTCTGAGTGATTTGGGGAATTTTCCCCACCGTTGGATCTTTGATCCAAGGGCTTCTGCTTTGCAGAAGAAAATCTTCTTGTTTTAACAAGAACAGAAAAGATTTCTTAGAATTTTAATTCTGTTTGGCGCAGATGCCCCAGCGCGTGACACGTGTCGCACAGCGCATCTGCGCTGACACGTGTCGCGCAGCGCACAGCGCAGCGCAACTGCGCCAGCGCATCTGCGCTGACACGTGTCGCGCAGCGCAGTGCATGCGCAACTGAAGCGTTGGTTCCTTTAAATAGAGCTTTGCTCTGATTGGGCGCGCCTTCTTGGGCGCTGCGCTGACGTATCAGCGCCTGACATGTGGCGCGTTGCGCCTGAGATTTGAAGCGTTGCGTCAAAATTTTGAATTTTGAATTTCAACAGAGCTTTGCTCTGATTGGGCGAAACAGCGTCATGGGACGAGTTTCATCGAGGGCATCAAGCTCCTCAAGCCGAAGGTAGGCATTTTCTTCATCCGTCAGCTCATGTCGGACCGCCACTCGTAAAGAGGGTAGTTCTATCTCCAAGGGAAGAACCGCTTCCATTCTGAATACCAACGCGAATGGCATTGTATTCGTGGTCGTCTTGAACGTGGTCCGATAAGCCCAGAGAGATTCATGCAATCTCTCATGCCAATCCTTTCTATTTCTGGACACTTTCTTCTTTATGATCTTCGTCAAGATCTAGTTGAAAGCCTCAGCTAGACCGTTAGCTCGGGGGTTATAGACTGAAGAGTATCTCCAATCTATTTTATGCTGCTGTGCGAAGCGGCTAATCTTATGGTTTCTGTAGGCTGGCCCATTATCCGAGATAATCCGTTGTGGAGTGCCGAATCGGTAGATGATATGTGTCCTGAAGAAATGGAGGATGTTCTCTGTCTTCACCTCTCTTAGCGGTATTACTTCTGCCCACTTACAGAAGTAATCGGTTGTTGCTAGTATGAACCGATGTCCCTTGGATGATACTGGTTCCATGGGCCCGATTATATCGGTTCCCCACATTTCGATTAGCCAGCTATCCAATGTTGGGTGTAGCAGATTCGGATGCTGGTGAATGAAGTCCTCATGAATTTGTCACGAGTGACACTGCTTCGTATAATCAAGGCATTCCTGAATCATCGTGGGCTAATAGTAACCCATTCTTTTGATCTTCAGCTTCATCTTTGGCACGGCTTGATGAGAACCGCAGAGTCCGTTGTTTCCCCCAATCAGAGCAAAGCTCTGTTCAAATTTTGAAATTTGAAATGAAGTAGCGCTTCATAAAAGCGCTAGCTCTAAATGCGCCAGCGCTAAGAGTCAAAGACTCTGATGCAGCGCTCACGTGTAAAGCACGAGTGCGCTCGCGCTAGCAGCGCCAATGCTAAGAGTCGAAGACTCTGATGCAGCGCTTACGTGCCAAGCACGAGAGCGCTAGCACTAAGCGCGCTAGCACCAAGAGTCAAAGACTCTGATGCAGCGCTCACATGCAAAGAACGAGAGCGCTAGCGCTAGCAGCGCCCGCGCTAAGAGTCAAAGACTCTGATGCAGCGCTCACATGCAAAGCACGAGAGCGCTATTGCTGGAAATAAATGTTCCCCACTCTTGGATCAATGATCCAACAAAGATGACTAAAAATCATCAGATTACCTCTGAAAATTAGAGCACCGTTGGATAAAAGATCCAATGGTGATTAAAAATCACCAAGATACAGAATAAGTTCTGTATGGTGTTCCCGCCAAATCTTTGGTCAAGAGCTATTTGTTCCTGTTTATACCGGTTTAAGTTGAGTTTACAGATTTTTGTGAAATCGGTCTCATTCATATATACGCACATGCACACATCAGAGAAAGACCAGGTGTTAGAAAAGGAGTATTGGTGGTCAACGATGAAAAAAAAGCATTTATTTAATTAAGCATTTTATTCTACAGGAAATAGATCACCAAATAAGGGATCGAAAGTACAGGGATTTACAAAACTATGGATAAAATTATCTAACTCCCTCTCTGCCTTCTCCACCATGTCAAAGCGGCGATCTTCACAAGGAGTAGCTACCCATCGGTCAGCACCGCACCCATCAGCGAAAGCAGACATGATGATCCGCTGAGCCCGTATCTGGCTTAGCAACCAAACAGAGCGATCCCTCAGAGCTGTGGTAATCAAAAGTGCTTCGTGAAAGCACTCGATCTTGTCCTCCACGGTGTCGAGCATTGCCGGAGTCATCTCTGCCGGATGAGAGGGAATATCATCAATCATGGACAAGAAGACCATCCGAAGCCAAATGGAGCCGATCGGGAGAGGAGATCCTATACGAGTCAAGAGCTCGTGCAGCACCATGTCGCATTGGTCATCCGTAAGATTAGGGTTCACCAAGCGCGCGGCAAAACGAGGAACGATTTCCTCAATAGGCACCTCCCTTGGTTGCCGGCGAGCATGTGGGCGATTACAAGCCATAGCTCTTCTCTGTCAAAATGATTCTCTAAAAAGTGAGAAAGAAGAGAAGTATTGCTTCAGATTATGAAGGGAGACATTTAAGTCTAGGCACAGAAAATGCTATGCATGATGGAACTAGTTCCAAGGTCTGGGAAAAAGAAGTTTGACTCAGGAAAAGCGGAGAACGAAGGTGAAAAGACACCTTCAGTAACGAGGCAGTGACTTATGTGCAAAGCACGAGAGCGCCGGCACTGAAGAGTCAAAGACTCTGAGGCGCGCCAGCACCTGGAGCGCCAGCGCTATGAGTCAAAGACTCTGAGGCAGCGCCTCACGTGTAAAACACGAGAGCGCTGGCGCCAGGAGCGCCAACGCTAAGAGTCAAAGACTCTGAGGCAGCGCGTCACGTGCAAAGCACGAGAGCGCCAAGCGCTAGAACTAAATGTTCTCCATCATTGGATCAAAGATCCTACTAAAATGAATAAATCATCAAATTACCAGAATAAAATTATATTGAAACTTTCCAAACAGGAAAGTTCGTGCTCTGTAAATCAGAGCACCGTTGGATCAAAGATCCAGTGGTGATTAAAAATCACCAAGGTACAGAACAAATTATGTATGGGAAGATATTTTCCCAATCTTGTTAATAACAAGAAAACTATCTTCTGTAAAATAGAAGCCCTCAGATCAAAGATCCAACGGTGAATAAATTCCATAAATCAATTGGAGATCCCTCAATAAGAGATTTTCTTAACCGATTCAACAACTCAGCTTCCCCTATATAAAGGACCCAAGACTTCAAGTCTTGCACAGAGGAACCCCCCTATAAACTTCAAAAAGAAAAAGAGAAGAGCAAGCTCTGAAAAGTAGAATTTCTTCAAGGTAAATAAAACAGAGAGATCAAAGCATCTCATAAAAAAGAAGAACTTAGTTCTTTTTCTAGATCATAGATCTACAAAGACAGAAGTCTTTCATAAGAGTAGGAAAGATTGGAGCATCTCATCATAAAAAAAGAGGGAGAAGAACTTAGTTCTCTTTAGATCACAGATCTATAAAACAAAGACAAAGTTTTTCAAAAAAACAGAAGAGATCATAGCATCTCTTATTAAAATAAGAACTTAGTTCTTAGATCCACGAGACAAAGTCTCTTATAAACGAGAACTTAATTCTCAGAGCACAGAATTAATCAAGAGCGCTCTGCACTCATTGGCTAGCGCTCAGTGCCAAGCATGCCACGTGTTCCTCACGTGGGCGCCACTTAATAAAGAGCGCTCTGCACTCATTGGCTTGCGCTCAGCACCAAGCACGCCACGTTCTCCTCACGTGTGCGCTATTTCATAAGAAACGAAGCTTCGTCCTGATCAAGCAAAGAGCGATCGAGGACGAGGTTGACAGGCTGCTCGCGGCCAACTTCATTCGGAACATGGCTTATTCGGAGTAGTTGGCGAACGTAGTTATGGTAAAAAAGCCAAGCGGGAAGTGGCGCATGTGCGTCGACTTCACTGACATTAACAAGGCCTGCCCGAAAGACAAATATCCCCTCCTTCGGATAAATCAACTCGTCGACAGTTCGGCAGGCCACGAGCTACTCAGCTTCATGGACGCCTTCTTCGGCTACAACCAGATCCATATGAATCCGGCAGATGAAGAGCTCACCGCATTCACAACGGACCGGGGGGTATACTGATATAAAGTGATGCCCTTCGGCCTTAAAAACGCCGGGGCTACGTACCAACGCTTAGTCAACAGAATGTTCAAACCTCAGATCGGCAGGAACATGGAGGTTTACCTTGTCAATTCAACCTCGTCAGATCAGCACGCCAAAGATCTGGGTGAGGCTTTCGACGTCCTCCGCAAATATAAGATGAAACTGAACCCCGCCAAGTGCGCGTTCGGGGTCACTAGTGGAAAGTTCCTCGGGTTCATGGTCACCCACCGAGGAATCGAGGCCGTCCCCATCAGACCACGACCATCAAGTTCCTGCAGAATAGCGTAATATTCTGGTTCGGGATCCCGAGGTGTATCATCACCGACCACGGGATGAATTTTGAGAATGAAAGAGTTAATGAATTCTGCAGCGAATACCATATACTGATGAAGTTCGCCGCCGTCGTGCACCCCCAGTGCAACGGGCAAGCCGAGGTCGCTAACAGGGATGTCATTCGAGAACTTCGAGCTCGCCTTGAAGGAAAGCATGGCAGTTGGGTCGACGAATTACCTCGGGTCTTATGGGCCTTGCGCACATCGAAGAAGACCCCCACCGGAAAGACCCCCTTCAGTCTTTGCTACGGTCCGATAAAATGGTCCCAGCAGAGATCGGGCTACCTAGTCACAGAGTGGAGCATTTCGATGACGAAGCGAACACCTCAGCACTCCGGACAAATTTGGACGTCTTGTTGGAAAAGCGGGACCGGGCACAGATTAGAGCCGCCGTTTACCAACAGCAAACTGCCCGCTACTACAACGCGCGAGTCAAGTATCACGCCTTTAGGGCCGGGGGCTTGGTCCTAAGGCGGAACAAGTTTGTTGATCAGGGAAAGCTGCCTAAGTTTTCTCCGAAGTGTAATGGCTCATTCCTCGTCTCCGAGGTCCTGCCCGGTAGGGCTTATCGCTTACAAGATGCAACGGTTCGCAAATTTCTACGGCCCTACAACGCCGAAAAGCTCAAGTTGTACCTTTAAAAAACATATCTATGAATACATGTTTCTCCTTTTACGAAGCGATGTAAATTTTGCTAAGTTTTTTTTTTATATAGAAGGAACTTCCCCTATATGTTTCACTCTTCCTCAGTTCATAGCACACAAATTCCGTTTCGCTGAAATACTCAAATGAACCCAGAAGACAAGAAGAAACAGTAGAGCTTCGCAAAAAGGAGAGAACTTTATTTATTTATCAAGAGGTATTGCGGGCTCCTTAGCCTTACATAAAAATTGAAATTACAACAACGGGGGAAGGGGGTGCAGGAAGCATTGCTCGTGGTACTCCGAAGAAATTGCCGCCAGCCGAGCCCTTGCTGCCTCGGACCTCTGCCTCTGATGCCGCCCGCGAACCTTTGACGCCATGGACGGACCGGACCCGTCGGTGAGATGCCTCAGTTGGCACTCGAGGATGAGGGTCGCCGAGCGATTGCACTGACTCTTCGAGATCAGGCCGAAACGGCATAGCGATCTCAGCTTACTAACCGCCTCGTCCTTCAGTTGCTCGGACAAGGGGTTGTGCAGCCCCGGCGACGCCCTCCAAATCGAGTACATCAGCAGCTGGAGCAGGGGTGATCGTCGGGGAAGCAGGCGGCCGAAATGGTCCTCCATACGCCGAACCTCCGCCCGAAGCATCTCCTCGGAGCTCAGCTGGTCATACAAGTATACATCTTTGAAAGAAATGATATCGGGGATGGAGAAAGGGAATTCGTCCATTCTTAGGTTTCGGGGTGCAAAGCTAAGAATGAGCAACACACCCTCTCTATTTTATAGCCTCCACAGCGCCCCCAAGAGTCCAGATTTGCGCGTGGATGGGCGTGAATCCCCGGATTCGCTCGATTCTTCCAATGCTATACCGCCACGTGGCGGATATCCCGTATTGCTCGGCGAATCAAAGTTGGAGTGATGTATATCATCGAATGCTTTGCCTTCCCTATGTGTTTCTGCCATGAGCCATCCGTGACGGTCACTCTCCTCGATATTCAAACATCTCGGAAGGCCAGGCAGAGCCTCGATAAACCAAGCAGCTACCCTGCTCGGTCTATCCTTAGCGGGTAGCTTCTTGCCCATCTACGCTAAGGATCAAAGCCCTCGCCAAGAGGCAACCGAGCAACTACCCTGCTCGGTCTATTCTTAGCAGGTAATTTCTTACCCATCTACGCTAAGGGTCAAAGTCGTCGCCAAGAGGCAACCAAGCAGCTACCCTGTTCGGTCCATCCATGGCTGGTAGTTCACTACCCACCGACGCCAAGGATCAAAGCCCTCGCAAGAGGCAACCGAGAAGCTACCTTGCTCGGTTTATCCTTAGCGGGTAACTTCTTACCCATCTAAGCTAAGGATCAAGGCCCTCGCTAAGAAGCAACCGAGCAGCTACCCTGCTCGGTCCATCCATGGCTGGTAGTTCACTACCCTCCAATGCCAAGGATCAAAGCCCTCGCCAAGAGGCAACCGAGCAGCTACCTTGCTCGGTCCATCCATGGCTGGTAGTTCACTACCCACTGACGCCAAGGATCAAAGCCCTCGCAAGAGGCAACCTAGCAGCTACCCTGCTCGGTCTATCCTTAGCGGGTAACTTCTTACCCATATACGCTAAGGATCAAAGCCCTCGCCAAGAGGCAACCGGGCAGCTGCCCTGCTCGGTCTATCCATGGCTGGTAGTTCACTACCCACAGACGCCAAGGATCAAAGCCCTCGCCAAGAGGCAACCGAGCAGCTACCTTACTCGGTCTATCCTTAGCGGGTAACTTCTTACCCATCTACGCTAAGGATCAAAGCCCTCGCCAAGAGGCAACCGAGCAGCTACCCTGCTCGGTCCATCCTTAGTAGGTAACTCCTTGCCCGTCTATGCGAAGGGTCAGACCTCAACCTCGGCGACGCCGACCAATCTTAAAAGCGGTGGTCACCAGTCCAACCCGACGTATCTTCATCGAGCGATCGCCACCTTGACTTCGAGGCCATAAAGACGCCGACCTTACACCGGTATTTGCACACTTGATAGACGACTGGGTTTAACTCAACGCGCGATCGCCAACCAAAGGACCGGTCGCTGACCTAACTCTCATCAGGCTAGCAGAATGAGACATTACCACAAAATGAAAAGGTTGCAACACGAATTTCTGAAAAAGGGCTTTTATTCACAACTCATGAGTCTTTACAAAGGTATTCTGGGCTCCTCAGCCTTACAAAATCGCCCGAAGGCCTACAAAATTCCATGACGAAAACAAAAAATATGCCGAAAAAAGGGGAAGGGAGACTCAGGCCTCAGGGCCGGGAAGGACCTCGACGTGCTCCGCGGCCACATCGAGAGCCGGGATGGCTGCTTGAGGGTCGGCGCCCACCACTAGAGCTTCAGCGCTTGGAGTCGGGGTAACTGCCTTCTCTCCACCGCCCCCACCAGGGGCCTCCCCCCAACGACGCTTCCGGCGGCATCCCCCTGCGCATCACCCTTGAAGGGGTACTCGAGCCGGAGTTTCGCGCCGGGAAACTCCGGCATCAGCGCCTTGACGGCGTCGAGGGCATCATGCCAGACGAGGGCCGAGGCTTCAGCGAGGTCAGCGTAGAATTGATCCGACGTCCTGTAGTTCTCTACCGCCTTCGCAGCCCGGAGGTCGGAGCACCTCATCGTTTCCTTTATCGCTTCGTTCTCCCTCTTGCGGGTGTCCCGTGTCTTCTTCAGGGTGGCGGCTAGCACCCTGGCATCCTCCAACATGGCCTCAACGGCCTTGTTGGACTCCATCATAACCCAGATGGTCTCCCGGCAGTTGGAGTTCACCCGATCCTCGGCTGCCACCCGGTCTTCGAGGGCGGCGATCCTCTCCTTCGCCTCACGCAGCTCCCGGCTGAAGCCCTCCTCCCGCAAGGAAAACTCATCGGCGATCTGCATCGCCGGGGCAATTTCCTCGTCCTCCTTGTTGACGACGAGGGCGCAATGCTGGAGGACCTAAGGAAAAAAAGAAGAGGTTAAAAAAAGACACCCAATCCTGCGAACAGAAAGTACTTAATAAGCGGGAGGCAGATACTGACCTGCACGGCCTCCTGAGCTATGGCCGTGATTTAGGCCCTGAGAGTCCCCCGGGGGATTTTATCCCCCAGCCGACCTTTCCATTTCCGAGAGCAGGCTGTCTGCGACGGAAAGCCCCGAGGGCACCTCAAAGCGAAGATCCCCTTCATCCATGATGATCAGGGACGCCGGGGATCGGGGCATCGTCCTATGGTGCCTCTTGAGGAGGGACGCAGGAGCATCGGCCTCGTCTCCCGCCTCCAAAACCTGGGGTTCCGGCTCCCGAGCGTGCTTGCGGCTCTGCGTGCGGGAGGGCTCCAAGGCCCGGGGCTTGCTAGAGCGCCTGGCAGGAGCAGCCGCCGGTGGAACCGGGCTCGCGACAGGGCATAATAGGCCGGCGCCTCCAGCCTTCCTCCCTTTCTTCTCGGCCAACGCAGCCCGGAATTTGGATCGGTCCATCGGCTCTGCAAAAAGAAGCGAAAATACAAAGAAAGAGTTAGCAATGCCGGAAAAAATAGAAGAACACACAATTCTAAACGAGTCGCCTAAACTCCTAACTTACACGCAAACTGAGCGGGGCTGAGCCCGGCCCAACTGAGGGCCTGCTCGGACAGCAGCACATCGGTCCATTGGACGGGCTCCCACTCCGACACCGCCGCCGCATCGGGATAGTTCGACCGCCTCACCCGAGGGCAGGTGGCCCTGTACCACTGGAAGGGCACAGGCCAATCCTCACCCTCGGGTGGCCCGATGAACAAGAACTTCTCCTTCCATTCATGAATGGTAGAAGGCACTGCTACGACCCTCGACCCGGCCTCCCCTCCTCTGTGTTTTCTAAAAGAAATTTATACCCAGCTAGGCTCGTCCCTACGAGTGCCGGGGTGATTTTTGTAGCAGAGGGAGGAAACGAGAACGTTCAGGCTGAAAGGGATCTCCTGCAGTCTCAACCGGAATAGGAACCTGAGGAGAATCCTCCACGAGTTTGGCACTAACTGGCCCGGGGCTAATTGAAAGCAACGTAACACAGCACTCACCTCGGGGGAGAAGGACATACGCATGCCGGACTAAAAGGCCTCCAAGTACAAGGCAATCTCCTTGCCGCGTACCTGGTCTGCCCTCTCTCCCTCCCCGGCTAAGTGAAGCGAGTAGCCGGAGGGAAAGTGGAAGCGAGCACGGATTGTGGCGAGCTCGTCCGCATGCCTCGGGAGGGAAGGCGCATCATGAACACTCTTGACACCCGCTTTGGGGACCGTCCCCGTCGCACGGCCCCAGGGAGCATGACTAACCCTAACTTCCTGGGAGGATTCTGACTCGGGCGAGGATGAGGAAGAAGCAGAAGAGGAAGCTGCAGAAGACTCCCTAGACTCTACCCGAACTATTTCTATGGACTCCCCAGAGGAAGACATCTAACCTGAGCAAAGGAAGGAGTCTGCCGAGAAAAGAACGCAAGAAATCTGACCTAAGGGGAAGAGCACCGAGCTAACACACGAAGGGCTGGAGAAATTATGGCAAAGTATGGACCCTGGGGAGGATCCCACCTCTATTTATAGCGATCGGCGAACACATCCTACGGCGCCGATCGTCTCCCGCCAAAACAACACTTCGCATTCAACGGCCGTCAATGTTCCACCTGTCGCACACGCATTGAGCGTGTCCCGTCAAGCGCGAAGGACACAGGCGGCCCGTTACGTCAGCCAACCAGTACCGGACACGTGGCCTGGAATTTCGGCAAACGTACGCCCGTATCGGCGCTTCCTATTTAATGCAAGATCTCTCCCCTGATCCGCTGACGTCATCGAAAAGAAAATACGACTAATTGCCCGGGAATCCGTGCTGACGATGTCTTCAAATAAGAACTTGGCCTAGGCGACCGATCAGACCACTCTCGACCTGACCCATGAATAGGTTGGTCTGAGAGTGGGGAACTAATGATGATGCTCGGTACCGAGGACTCCATAGATTATGACACGTGGCAGATGACGTGTCTCAGAGCTTACGAGAGAAGAGCAAGAATGGTACATTGGAAGCATACCCCGGGCCTTCCTCCCGAGGATGTTCCCGACCTTCGATGGACTCCTGGACCACTCCTATACTCATCTTCCAAACAACCATTGGCTCGCCTCCGAGCCTTCCCGCACGCTGAGCTCCCTCATCCCTCTTAGCTTGCCTCTGAGCTCTCACAGAACCAAGCTCCCTCGGCCTCCCGCTCGTTCCTGAGACGCCCGCCGAGCTTAGCTTCCTCGGTATCACTGACCGACCCACTGCGTAGATCACAGGCGTCTCCGCCATGGCTCCGCGAATCTCGCCAGTCGCGAGATATCCGTCGCCCACGATCCCACGTTCCATTCCATCGCGTTCCCCCACATTAACGAGCGTATCTCTTCATTAATGGGGGATCCCGCCTTTCACGCAGGCGTAACGGCCGACGTGAATCTCGCGCCCGCCAGCCCATGGCTGCCACTATAAACCCCACTTCAGACGACTCAGGTAAGGCGATTTGACCCCAATAGGCCGTTACTCTGCCAAAATACCCCGACTAACTTGATCGTTGGAGGGTCCACGGTGGTATAACCACCCCGGGACTTCTTTGCAGGTAGCTCAGCTTCATTTCCAAATCAATCCCATTGAGATCCACACGCATCAAGAGGCGACCCTCAAACTCAATCTCAGCCATCTATCAATGCTCGCCACATATCGACGGAAGATAACATCTGAAGGAGATCACAACTTCCATCATGAATAATTTCTTAAGATGTATGTTGGGGAACCAAGATACCAACATTCAGGGAGCTTAAGTTCTTAAAAGAGCTTATGGACCTTGTAAGTACAAGAATGGAAATAAGTTCAGTCCTTAAGGCAAATAAAAAAGATAAGACATCTCACTGATGAATTCAGGTCTAGGTCAACGGTAGATAACGACGCCCATGTCCTCTCGCTATCTTCTTAGATCGGGATCCTGAAAGAAGATAAATGTTTTGTCGATTTGACTGAGCATACGCTCACCGGCAAGCAATGCTTGCTATAAAACAAATAAAAACTAACAAAAGCGAAGGCAATGCTTTCGTGCCTTATGGTCCAGATCATACACACTCCGTAGAACCGTATACAATCCACGGACGCGAAATATAAAGCAAAACCCATATTCCCTTAATATATGGCGGGATAACGTTGGTCATATCAACAATCAAACCACGACACGTGTTTATAGATTTGGAGTGTAGAAAGTTGTTATCGTTCGCGATAACGTAATTAAAAATATGTCCCCATAATCAATAAATCTCTCATCCTGAGAGGGAATCTGAAAGTCATCTACATCGGTTGTATCTGTTCAAACCTCCGATATATGGTACTATAATTGCTTAGTATTTTCGGAGAGGTGAATGGATCTACCTATATACCTGCCCCCAAATTCAGGCAAGTCGTCTTACATAAAATTTTAGAAAACGGAAAATATTATTTTAGAATTTAAATATTATAATAATGAGATTTACAGATATTACAACGAGTATGGATTTGAGTTTTCGTAGATTGGTATAATTATATACCTCTATTTTGAAAAATAATTAGAGTTTAAAATGCATTATTATTTATGAAAGCACTTATTTAATTGGACCTTTCTTAAATTATCATATAACTATATTCATACAAGATTAGCATGTTAAAACTAAATTGTATTTTCCTATTTTGAACACTAAACCAAGTGTTATTTTTGTTAAACCATTTTCAAGTGCCATGATATGTTATGAGAGGGTTAACATTTTCATTTGTGTTCTATATTGGTTTTATAATTTTTAGAAAAGAAGTATGAGAGAGAGAGAGAGAGAAAAGAAGGGAGGAGGCGACCATATTATTTTCATATCTTTCCCCAACTCATTTCTTCATGTCTCATTCCTTCACTTCTTCTTCTCCTCCTCCTCCTCCACTTTCTCCATCCCCATTCACAAACACAAATATCCACCCAAACCTCCTCAAAACATCTTGAAGCCTTCACTAAAAAATGTTCATACTCTCATCCTAAACATGAAGATGTGATTAATTCTTCACTTTAAGGTCTTTTGCAAGATTAGAAGTTTCCTTGGTTCCCATTTAGAGGTAAAAATCCTTCTTTTACCATAAGTTTTCATAACACTTGCCTTGACACAGTCAGTTTTAGAGTTAAGGTGTATGTTTTCTAGTCTTGAGATTTCAAACATGAGTTTTTTGTAGATACAACTTGTCGTGAGGGTATAGTGGAGAGTTAGTGAGTGATTGCAAGCTCATTAGTGATAGAAGAGGGTATGTAAGTGCTAGTACTGTAACACCCTAGCACTGTTATACTATATTTTATTTGGGATATTTCCAAATCTTGTGACAAATTCTTGATTATTATTGCTTTTGGGTTGCGGATAGTACATTTAGCAGCTGTGGTTATTATCCGACCCGACCCGCATTGTCAAAACCCATCATGGTTCAAGATTATATTAAATATTTGTTAGTATAGAGGATCCATGCACATCTAAATTCTATACACACACAAAATATATTTTAGTATCCGCTTAATACAAAATAAAAACCAAATAATATATTTTAATATCTAGCCTTGCTTGCCATCATACCCATGATCATATGGTTGCACCCATATAGCATGTTCATGTCTTAATTGTTAAAAATAGACTCGTTTGGATCGCTACGTATATTTATGTAGATCCGTACTTAGGGGTATACATTTATTTAACAGGATATCGCATTATGGTTTAAAATTTTACATATTTTCTCCATATTTAAAAACTAGATTTTTAAAAGTGACCCGGGTAATATTCAGAATAATTTGATATTAACTGTATAATCCCAATATATATATATATATATATATATATTCTAAACCTATAAAGTAACAGTATATATAATATATATAATATTAACAAATCTTTCTCTCTCTCTTCTCACTCTATATATATTTTATATAATTATATAACCTAATATTATAACCTCACCTTTCTTTCTCTCCCTCATTCTATTCTTCTTCCCCGCGAGAATCCCTACCCACGCCCTCGTCGTGGCCAATCCGTCGTCGCCTCCTCACCATCATCATCACCCCGTCCTCACCTCCTCACCCTCATCACCTTCGTCTCCACCTCCTCTCCCTTTCTCCTTCCCGAGCACCTCGGCATCCCGATGCCAACCCAAGAAACCCCCACACCCCTCGCCGGAGCCTTCGCTGTTGCTGCCCATCTCCTGCACCATCTCCTCCTCCTCACCTCCTTCTCCTCTCCCCGACACCCCCAATCACCAGCACTACACCCTCATCACCTTCCCGACCCCGATCACCGACCTAGAAACCACAGCCACCTCGCCAACGCAGCACTTCATCGTCGGCCATCGTCGCCGTCACCTCGCCACCTTTCCTCTGTCCTCACTATCTCAGAACCCAACACCAACAGACACCCACTTTTCTTCTTCATTTCTTTCTTTTCTTGATCTTTTCTTGATTCTCCGATCGGCTGTCCGGAGTTGCGCGCATCGCCAACGATCCATACGACCCAGCTACCGTCATCGTCCAGCCCAGTTACCACGTCACGTCACTGCTCAGCCAGGTCCAGTCCTGCGTGCGTAAATTTGCATCATGACGTCATTTCCGACGTCGGACGTGGCATCTGCATCTCGACATGAGATCTGATCAGGCAAGTTTTGAACTTGCAACATGCTATGTTATTATATCGGTAGTTATATGAATAAGAATAGTGCATGTGTTTTATTATTCAGCAAATATTACAGATTTACAGTTTTACGGTATCCTCCTGTATCCGTACAGATAATAGCATATCTAGTTGCATGCCGGAACATCATGATATCATTATACTACTATAATAGTACAGTATGTTATCTATTTTGTATCATACATGGTAATAGACGTGTAATGGCTATTACAGATAGATACATATGCATCCTGGTATCAGTTGTGTTTACCATGTTCCGATATTAATTACAGTTTCACATTGGCATATATTTTGGGTAATACACATTACATGACATGTTCATGATACATTACCAGACTCGTTACATGGATCTTATTGCTAATGCCAATAATCTTGACTTGTTGTTCTGACGGACATGACTTGTTGTCTACATAAACATGACCTGTACCTGCTTGATCATGTGTTGGCATTAGATTCATATCATAAATACCTGACTCGAACACAAAATCTTGTGGGTAAGGGGAAATCAATAATGAAACTTGACTTGTAACTCAACAGTTCGATACTTATACTGATCAGTTTTTACGGGTTCGGCCAGCCCCAGAATGATGCTGCTGACATCATTCATCTGTACATGTTACCTGTTTACTGCTTAGCGGCACGTCTTGGATTCAGCCCGAGAATATTGACCATCGTCCTGGACACGCACGGGATACTATTGAGTTACATTGACGATTCCATTAAATTTATTTCAAAGACTTTTTGGAATAGATAACCTAGAGGCACATACTTTAGGATACATCTCACATACATACGGCTCTTTGTTTTATACATGTGATTATTATTTACATTTATGTTTAATCAGATTATCATATCCTAGTTACTATTATTAATCTTTTGATATTATAACGCACTGACGTCTGGGTTTTGCATGGCCCGGTTCCTCTACATTTATGCAGGCCGAATAGGAGTATTTTAGCCATCAAGCCGAGCAATGAGGAGCTAGCTTTTTTAGAATCTTACTTTATTTATTTCAGCAATTTTATTTCCATTGATGTGAGCCCATATTGGGATGTGATTCGGATGTTATTGTTTATTGGATCTTGATTCGTTTCCGCTTTAAGCATTGTTTTGATTTTATTTACCGTGGCAGATGGACATGTATTAGCTAGATTATATATTTTACTGTTCTTGATATCATCTTGACAACCGTAATATGACTGTGGATGGATGATTCCTAGCCACAGGTTGTATGGTTAGCTCTGTCGCGTGTCGTAGTTTACTTGTCTTGGGAAGCAAGGTGTAACAGGGTTTGTTCTCTCAATCGTAGCTAGATTATATATTTTACTGTTCTAGGATGGGTGATCTCCTGGGAAGTGGCCTCTGGTCAGGTCTGGTTCATCCCGAAGGACAAAACCGTGGGGTTTCGGCCAGATCGGATAATACTCTCTGTATTAGGGGTAAGGCGCGACAGAATGGTATCAGAGCCGGTCCCTCAATAGTAAGTCTGAAGTTCGAGGGCGAACTATTGTTTAAAAGTGGGGAGAATGTAGGGACCCGGTTCTTGCTCACAGAAGAAAGTGACACACGGAACAAAGTGGCACGCCAAGTGTCATGCCAAGGGGACGGGGGCCACCTCTTGAATCCGTGGGACCTACTGTAGAACAATAGGGAATAATACATTCCGAAAGAGAGCAGATTCGGAACTATAAATGAAATGATACCACTCTTCAATACAGAGGCGCCGTTTAAGTGAACCGGCACTATAGAAGATTGAAAACTCTGTAGTTAAGCATGCTTGAGCCAGGGAAGTTTTGGGATGGTGACCTTCTGAGACGTGGCCCCTGGTCGGGTCCGGTTCGCCCCGAAGGACAAAACCGTGTGGTTTCGGCTAGAGCGGACAATACTCTCTATATTGGGGGTGGGACATGACAAGTATCTTAGGTTTAAATGAGTTTTGAAGTTTTAAAACATGATTTTCATTGAGCTTTTGGTGTTTGAATGAAATCTGGGGTGGTTCGAGATCTCTGAAAAATATTTTAAAACATGGTTTTCATTGAGCTTTTAAAACAATATTTCTGCGGTTTACTGTTGATATTAGGTGTAACGTCCCTCGCTCCAGTACAGATGGTATTGCCTGCTGTGGCCGAAATCGCACGGTTTTATCCTTCGGAGCGAACCGGAACCAACCAGGGGCCACGTCCCAGAAGGTCATCCATCCTAAGACTTTCCTGATCCCAGTATGCTTAACTACGGAGTTCTCAAGCTCCTGTAGTGCCGGTTCACTTAAAATGCGCCTCTATAATTGAGTGTGGTATCATTATATTTATAATGCAGTTCGATCCTCTTTCGGAATGTGTTCCGAAGATTCCCCATTGTTCTACAGTGGGTTCCACGGACTCAAGAGGTGGACCTCGCCCCTTGGCATGACACTTGGCGTGGCACTTTGTTCCGTGTCACTTTGTTTCGTGAGCAAGAACCGTGTCTTGACATTATCCCCACCTTTGAACAATGTAATTGAGGGTGGCATCACTTAAAAGGCGTCTCTGTAATTGAGGGTGGGATCATTACATTTATAATGCAAGTCGTTCCTCTTTCGGAATGTGTTCCGAAGATTCCATATTGTTCTGCAGTGGATCCCACTAACTCAAGAGGTAGCCCCTGCCCCTTGGCATGACACTTTGTTCCGTGTGGCACTTTGTTCCGTGAGCAAGAACCAAGTCCCGACATTCTCCCCACCTTTGAAAATTGGTTCATTCTCGAACCACAGACCTACTACTGAGGGACCTGCATGGGCCACCATAAATGTAACGCCCCTCGCCCCAGTACAGATGGTATTGTCTGCTCTGGCCGAAATCGCACGGTTTTGTCTTTCGGAGCGAACCGGCCCGACTAGGGGCCACTTCCCAGGAGGTCGCCCATCCCGGAACTTCCCTGGCCCGAGCATGCTTAACTACGGAGTTCTCAAGCACTTGTAGTGCCGGTTCAGTTAAAAGGCGCCTTTGTAATTGAGAGTGGTATCATTACATTTATAATGCAGTTCGGTCTTCTTTTGGAATGTGTTCCGAAAATTCCCCATTGTTCTACAGTGGGTCCCACGGACTCAACAAGTGGCCCCCACGGATTTCAGAGGTGGACCCCGCCCCTTGGCATGACACTTGGTGTGGCACTTTGTTCCGTGAGCAAGAACCGGATCCCGACATTAGGTGTCGTGGTTTGGTATGCAGGTGTTTTACAGTATATACAAGCCTATTTTATATGCTAATTTGACTCAGAATCCCTTAGTAAAAATCTGGAGTTGTTTTACTTAGTTTTTAACGATATTTTGCTAGTTTTGAAACTTGGTTTTTGGATTTCTATGTTTTGACTTAGTCATCCGACATTCGTATGTCGACGCCGGGGGTATTTTGTTGTTTTAGCACGCGTTGACCATAGGTTCTAACCTATGTGTGTTTCGCTTGCCATATCGGTTTTGAAATGGATTTTTATTCCATTAAATATGGTTTCGATTGTAGGTACGATCGCGGAAACTTTCGGGACGACAAAGCAAGGTAAGGCATCCATCGGTTTTGACTAGGGCGAGACGTTTAGGTGAGTAGATGTATATCTACGGGAGAAGTCGGATAGATGGCATATAGAATCCCGCAACCGTAGTAGTTAGGATACCATATATCCTAAAACTATATACCTAGTCTAACCATATGCAATAGTAGGATACTTAGTAGATGAGCATACCCCTAGTACTATTTTATAACCATTGAGCTATATATATATATATATATATATATATATATATATGTATGTATGTATGTATGTGTGTGTGTGTGTATTCACACACACTCATAAGTGTGTATGTGTATATGACAAGAGAATGGATACGGTATGAGTATACATGAGATAACATGAGATGAGTTGATGTACGTTGTTCACCGCCGAAAACAGAGACGAACTGGGATAGATCGTCTTTCCTGAATTTGGGGGCAGATGCTATTTGGACTTATCCATCCACCTCTCCGAAGGTACCAAGTTGATTTATGGCACCATATATTAGAGGTTTGGACAGACGCGGCCGTTGTAGCAGACTTTATCAGATTCCCCCTCATTTGTGAGGGGTTTTGATTGTAGGGACGCTCTTCCCTGCAGACACAAGCCCTTGCAGTTAATTACGTTACCGCGTTGCGATAACCACTTTCTCCTGCTCTGGAAGTTCACTTCGTATCGTGTCGTGTTTGTTTTATTTTGGGTTGCCTGTGGATTGTATACGGAGACTAATTTATGTCGTCGCCCGTAGGGCGCGGATTAGTCCAAATCCGTATATTTGAGATTTGGGTTTAGGTCAAGAATTTTGCTTGACGGGGCCCACGTTGGTAGCTTGGTTTGCCAACGGGAATGAACTTAGGACGCAGATCTCACATTTGTGGGGTCCATCGGTTCATGGGATATTTGGGTTTGATCTAAGGATCATTAGTCATATTTGAGACTAAGATCTACTTATGAGCAGTGAGCATATGGGCTTAACTGATCATTAGATCATATATGAATAGCCCATGTATAGTATACGGTAGTCATTATAGAAACACTCCGCAGGGCAAGATATATTAGTTTAAGGACGTCGCGGTCCAACATTCCCTATTTGGGACGAATGTTAGTTTAAGGACATTTCGGTCCAACATTCCCGTTTTGGGGATGAATGTTAGTTTAAAGACATTTCGGTCTGTTGTCGCCATTTTTGAGGTGAAGTTTTAGTTTAAGGACATCTCAGTCCGTTATTCATCTTTCGTGCACGTGTATTTGTTACGTGACGGAATGAACAATGGTGATATGGAATGCACCCAATTTAGGGTGCGGTCTGATTTGAAGTGTGCACGTCAATTTAGAAGTGCATTAATGTGGGATGGAAGGAGTTGTTGGTTGTCGGGACCCGCCACCTCTCTGAAGACATTGAGAAATTACAACGACATATATCAGAGGTGTGAAGAGATGTACCCTTGAACCAAATCCCGTATTTGAGGAAAAGATCATGTTAGCCTTATTTGAGACTAAGATTATCTTAGGAGATATGGGATGAATATCATTTCGGATATCATCAATGAGAGATCATTAGTCATGTTTGAGACTAGGATCAGTTTGGAAATCATGAGCATATGGGCTCGCTTGAAGAGGTTTAATCTCAGGAAACTTAGCAAATTTAGGCTAAGACTGGGTTTCTGTACTACCCGGCTGTGATAAGCACTCAGTTATACAACACTCACGTGTGTTTCACGTGAGGCGCTGAAATAGTGCTAAGCACTAGCCTTTTATAGCGCACATGTGTGTTTCACGTGAAGCGCTGGACTAGTGCTAAGCACTAGCTTTTTTTAGCGCCCACATGCGTTTCACGTGAGGCGTTATGTAACTTAGCCTTGAGCGCTCACATGCTTTTCACGTGTGGCTCTGTGTTCTTTTAGAGATTTAATCTATTGATGTTTTTTAGAGAACTTAAATATCTTTTAATGGTATTTTGACCGTTAACGATCACCAAGATCATTATTTTGAAAATACGGGATCATGTTCTTTAAGAATTAAGTTCTTGATTTGAAGGAACTAAGTTCCTGGGGTATTATGAACTCCATGTTTTCCATGTTCATATTTTCAGAGAGGTTAAACCTCTTTTATTAGTGTTTTGACCATTAAGGATCACCAAGATCACTATTTTGAGGATCTTGGATCGGGTTCTTTAAAGAACTAAGTTCTTGATTTGAAGGAACTAACTTCTTGGAGTATTATGGACTCCATCTTCTTTCTTTTCAAATTTGTTATTACATGAATCTTTGATTCTCAAGAATAAGATCTTCCCGGTGAAAATTAAATTCTCAACTTGTAGAAGATTTGTCTTGCGGATCTCAAATCCATAGAAAGAACTAAGTTCTTTAAGAAAGGTCAAACCCTTATATATGATATGATTGGTAAAGGAGATGTTTTGATCTCGATGTTTTCTTTACCTAGGGTTTTAAGGAAGAAGCTCTTGTTTGAGAATTAAATTCTCTTTTGTTTTGTGGGAGCTTTTGGGAGCCTTCTGTATATTTTTTTACAGAAGCTTATGGGATGGTCTCCTCCTCCTTATTTAGAAAGAGAGATCATTGGTCGTTGGGACTCACCACCTCTCCGATGACGCTGAGAGATTACAGCGCCATGTATCGAAGGTGTGGAGGGATGTACCCTTTGAACCATGTCTCATTCATCATGGGGAAGAACATGTTGGAGTTTAAACTTCTAGTTGCTTGAAAAAGGTTTCTTTGCGTTTGTGCACGTTCGTCGCACATGACGCACGGCGTGGGCACATGTGCGTTGCACGTATTGCGCACTTGGTGGGTGCACGTGCGTTGCACGTGGTGCCCAAGTAGCGGGTGCACATGCGTCGCACATGGCGCTTGCACATCATAGGGGTGCAGCTAAGGCCTTAACTTGGAGAACTAAGCTCCTATGGATAACTAAGCTCTTTTGAGGATTGAATCCTCACACTTGGAGCGCACGTGGCGCGCACACATGCGTTACACGTAGCGCACATGGCGCTTGCGCATATGCGCATTATGGAGAGGTAGTTAAGACCCTAACTTGGAGAACTATGCTCTTTTGGGGATTAAATCCTCACACGTGGTGCGCATGTGGTAGACGCACGTGCGTTTCATGTAGCACACATGGCGCTTGTGCATATGCGCATTATGAGAGGCAGCTAAGGTCCTAACTTGGCGAAATAAGCCCCTATGGAGAATTAAGCTGTTTTGAGAATTGAATCCTCCCTTTTTTTAAGATGTATCCCCTCTTATTTATATGGGAGTGGTAGAGAAGGGATCTCTTTTTTTCCCGATGTAGGACTAAAAATGTAACCCCCATGTGGTAGAGCATTACTTAGACTATACGTGCATAGCACATTTACTCATAACTTTTGATTTCGGACGAGTTATGAGGCCCGTAATATATCAAATCGAAGGATTTTTTGAGATGCTTTCGATGCCATTAGAATTTACCTAATTCTCATTCGGCAGTTTGTCAAAATACAGCCCGGAAAATACTGGTTTGCATTTTCTTATACGTATCGCTGCCATTTGATACCTTAGGCTCTTTTGCGCAGAAATTTTTGGCGAGAACAAATGCCCCCTACTACTTTGCCTACGTAGGTATGTACATGGGTTAAATAGTACAAAATTATGCACCTCCGTAGAATTGATGGCTTAGGAGACAAGTTTAGGGTCCTTGTAGTCTACGACTTTTTTCATCTTCATGAGCCGTAAGGGTCTCAAGAAGGTTTTTTCCCTCTCTCTATGAGTCATGAGGATCTCATAGGTGCATATTCTCCCTAGAAATAGTGAGGATTCTTAATTGTTCATCGCCTCCGTGAGTTGTAATGATCTCACTCGGGTATTTTTTCCTTACGGGTCGTAAGGACCCGTAAGTAACCTCTTCATTTCATTGGCATGTAACTTTGGCGAATGTGGCCCGTTGATAGTATACAAGAGTCCATCTTGACCTCTTTATAGGGTAGCGATGGTTTAGGAAATAGGTTTAGATCTGTCGTCTAAGACTTTTCAACTTTATGAACCGTGAGGGTCTCATAAAGACTTTTCTCCCTACGAGTCGAGAGGATCTCGTAAGCGTATTTTCTCCTTAGAAGTCGTGAGGACTCTAAGTGCGTTTTCTCTAAAGAGTCGTAAGGATCTCACAAAAGAATTCCCACTTATGAGTCGAGAGGACTCGTAAGTGGTTTCTCCTCCTCATCGGTGTGCGACTTCGGAGAATGTGACCCGTGGATAGTATACAAGAGTCATTTTGGACCTACTTGTAGGGCCACAGTGCTTAGAAAACAAGTTGATATCCCCGTCGCCTAAGGCTTTTCTCCTTCATGAGCCGTGAGGGTTTCATAAAGATGTTTTTCCCTATGAGTCGAAATGAGTCATGAGGATCTCGCAGGTGTATCCTAACTGAAATATAGATAACTCTTATTCTTTACGACAGGGGTCCATTAGATTTGTGGTACTAAGGTTTTAGTTCGTGGTTCCGTCGCATTGACTGATGTATTTCTCGATATGCGGTATTAAGCTGTTGTTCGAGTAGCCCCGCAACTGTGGTGTCTCTGATCCCTTCTGAGGCTGGACAATACGTCTTCAAGTAATCTCCTTAGGTCATATTACAGTCGGAAGAGCAAGAGTTAGGAATTTGCCATGATGCATTTTACTTGAGGTTAGGCTCAATTTGGAGCCCCGATGAGTCATAGCCACTCCGCTCTGGTGTGTGATGATATCCGATAGTCTTTTAGGCTTTATATGAGTTGCCTTTAAGACCTGAAGCTAGGAATCTGCCATTGCTTCTTTTTTTTTTAACGATGTCGTGCCGATTCTTTGCTGAAGTAGGGTAGACATCTGTAGGACCTCTATGCTGTATGTATTGCAATTGAAGCCCAGAGCTAGGAATATGCCATCGCCCCATGACTGATGTGTCTCTGATACCTTCGAAGGCTGGACAGGACGTCTTCAAGTAATCTCTTTAGGTTATATCACCGTTAGAAGAGAAGGCATTAGGAATTTTCTATGACGCTTTTTACTTGAGTTTAGGCTCAATTTGGAGCCCCGATGAGTCATAACCGCACCGTTCTGGGGTGGGATGATCTCTAATGGTCTTTCAGGTTTTATATGAGTTGTCGCCAAAACCCGAAGCTAGGAATATGTTGTCACTTCGTTTTTTGCTTTGAAGATGTCGTGCCGATTCTTTGCTGAAATAGGGTAGACATTTGTAGGACCTCCATGCTGTATGTATCGCAGTTGAAGTCTGGAGCTAGGAATATGCCATTGCTCCATTTTCGTTTTGACCCTTGGGTCTTTTGTTGACGTTGCGTCTACATCCTGCTGGAGTGAGAAGGAACGTCGGGATAGTCTCAAGGTTGTATATGAACTGTCAAGACTTGGAACTTGGATTTTTCCATGACTCCATTTCTATTTGACCCTTGGGTCTTTGTTGACGTCGTGTCTGCACCCTGCTGGTATGAGGAGAATGTCTGGGTGATCTCTAGGTTTTAGATTTTGCAATTAAGATCTAAAGCTAGGATTTTGCCGTCACTTCATATTTATTTGATTGTTGCGTCCGCATACTGCTGAAATGAGGAAAATGTCGAGCTGGAGCTAGGATTTTTGCCATCACACCACTTTTGTTTATTGACATTGTGTCTGCCCCGAAAGGGAACATCGAGTTAGAGCTGGGATTTTGCCATTACTCGTATTTTATTTGGCTCCTTGGAGTTTTATTGACGTCACGTCTGGACCCTGTTGGAATGAGAAGAACGCCGAGCTGATTTCTAGGCTGTAGATGTCGCCATTGAGATCTGGAGATAGGATTTTGCCATGACTCCACTTTTATTTGACCCCTTGGGTCCTTGTTGATGCTGCATCTGCATCGAGAAGGAACGTCGAGTTGATCTCTAGGCTGTAGATGTTTCCATCGAGATCTAGAGCTAGGAATATGTCATTTCTCTAATTGAATTTGACAGTTACGTCCGCACCCTGCTGAAATGAGGAGCACGTCGAGCTGGAGCTAGAATTTTTGCCATCACTCCACTTTTGTTTGTTGATGTTTCGTCTACACCGAGAAGGAACAATGAGTCGATCTCTAGGCTGTATATGAACCGTCGAGATCTGGCTTTTCCTTTGATGGAGCCTTGTAGGAAAATATGGTTCCCTTTCCTTCATTTGTGCCCATGAATCATATACAAAAGCCAATATGGACCTACTTGCAGGGCAAAGGAAATTATATTTTTTTATTTCCGCGATGCTCTATCTTTTCAGCTTTTCATATCACGAAAGTCGCGATTGCCCAATCATTTTGTCTTTTTATCCGCGGTGCCCAATCATTTCGGCTATTTTTTATATTTTTACTCGCTGCTTTTTATTGCGAGTTGCCCAAACATTTCGGATGTTTTTATATGCATATTTTTTGCTCGCTGATTTTTATTACTAGTTGCTCCATCATTTCGGCTATTTCATATGTATTTTTTTTGCTACTCGCTGCTGTTTTTATTGCGAGTTTGGAATCTGATACCAACCTTGGTATCAGCATCGCTACGACTGGAATATTGCCAGGAGTGAATTATCATTTGCCGTGAAAGTACTTGGAGTTTGACTCATGTTTAGGCATCAGTATCGCTGCCACTGGAATTTTGCCGGGAGCGAATCATCATTGTACTTGGGAGAACTTGGGGTTTGACACCTATTTAGGCATCAGTATCGCTACAACTGGAATGTTGTCAGGAGCGAATCATCATTTGTCTTTGTCGATTTGAACAAAGATGGCTTAGTAAACAGGATTAGGATCATGTCGACTAAGTCTTTTTGACTTTATGAGCCGTAAGGGTCTCATAAAGTTATTTCTCACTACGAGTCGTGAGGATCTCGTAGGTGAATTTTCTCCTTAGGAATCATGGAGATTCCTAAGTGTGTGTTCTCTTATAAGTCGTACGGATCATACAAGAGTATTTTCTCCTTATAAGTCGAGAGGACTTATAAGTGTCGTTCACCATATGGGGACATTTCTCGCCATTGGAGAAACTTGGTAGGGAATTGCTTATTCATACCCGTGGATTGTATACAAGGGTCAATATTAGACCGCCTATAGGGTAACTTGGGGGATATGACGGCTTAAGAACAGGTTCAGATCCCTGTAGCTTAAGGCTTTTGAATCTTATGAGCTGTGAGGGTCTCATAAAGGGAATTCTCCTTACGAGTCGTGAGGATCCCGTAAGTGTAATTTCTCCTTAGGATTCATGAGGACTTTTAAGTGTGTTTCTCCTTTATGAGTCGTAAGGATCTCACGCGGGTATTTTCTCCCCACAAGGTTGATAGGACCTTGCAAGTGCACATGAATTTTTTTATTTTACGAGTTTGCGCCCTATTCGGATTTTCACAAACTCACCGGCAGTCCTGCTGTTTTTACTCACGGTGCCCTTTCGGGTTTTCATCCGTGCCCATTTTTCTTGTGGACATACCGTATTTTTTAACGAAACTCTCAAAAGTAGTTTCGCCGTAGGTGACCCATTTGTTTGCCGGTGTGATTTGAGAGTGGCTTCATTGCTGGAGTAGCTGTGTAGCCGATAGGACTTGAGTTGCAACCCTCGCCGTCGAGACTTCGATTGCAAAATAGATCTCAAGGAAGGATATCACCGTATTTGGGGCGACGCGCCATGTTTTAGGCGACGTACTAGTTCAGGGACGTTTTGGTCCATTATCACCATGTTTGAGGCGAATTTCTAGTTTAAGGACTTTTCGGTCAACTATTAGTTTAGGGACATCTTGGTCCGTTGTTAGTTTAGGGACATCTCGGTTCGACGTCGCCATATTTGAGGCGGATTGTTTGTTTAGGGATTTCTCGGTCCATTGTTAGTTTAAGGACATTTCGGTCCATTATCGCCATGTTTGAGGCAAATTTCTAGTTTAAGGACTTTTCGGTCCATTATTAGTTTAGGGACATCTCGGTCCGTTGTTAGTTTAGGAACATCTGGGTCCGATGTCGCCATGTTTGAGGCGGAATGTTAGTTCAGGGATTTCTCGGTCCATTGTTAGTTTAGGGACATTTCGGTCCATTATCGCTATGTTTGAGGCGGATAGTTAGTTTAAGGACTTCTCAGTCCGTTGTTAGTTTAAGGACATCTCAGTCCGTTATCACCATGTTTTAGGCAAAATTTTAGTTTAAGGACTTCTCGGTCCGTTGTTAGTTCAAGAACAACTCGGTCCGTTATCGCCATGTTTGAGGCAAAATTTTAGTTTAAGGACTTCTCGGTTCGTTGTTAGTTTAAGGATATCTCGGTCCGTTATCGCCATATTTGAGGCGAAATTTTAGTTTAGGGAGTTCTCGGTCTGTTCTTTTTCATTCGGTCGGGACGTTACATAACTCATTCCTTCCGACTCTTGTTTGCTGAGGCGCTGTTGTCTGTCCTTTGTATGTATGGACACTTCACACCTCAAGCTCTTTTCACCCTTTTGGACTGCTTCTTTTATTATCCCACCAATCAGGTTTTTTTTGCAGGAAATACCGGGCATTTTACACGGCATCTGCCCCTTGCTCATCAATATCGCTTTCTGATACTGATGGAGCATCTTCTTCATATACGAAGGAACGAGATATCACGTTATTCATTCTGCCGAGTCATCCTCTTCCTTGGAAGAAGGAACTTGACTTGGGGTTTTTTCCTATCATCGTCTGATTCGGAGTGGGACATGGATTTCACATCCCTCCCAAGATTTTTTGTTCAAGCGGGATATTCCACTTGATTGTAAGACCCGTTTATAGGTCTCTTGATATCCTTTCTGTTCTTTCAGAGGAAAAGACCATCTCACGTAGAGATTATTCCGTCAGTGAGCAATATGCCCCCTGCGTATATCCCGGGGGAGCGAGTATTCGCACCCCAATCTTTCAAAGGGTAGAACCCGTGCTGTCATTGTTTTGGTAACAGGTTTCTTCGAAGCCGCTCATTCTTTGTTGAGCGTTGGCGAAAAATGCCACATTGCATTTGCTTTTCATACATCTTCATCGGATGAGGAAGTGTCTTGACCCATCTGATCCAATCGAGCCATTTTATCCATGAGTTCTTGGAAGGTCATCGGCTTGAAGAGGACAATCTATGAGAACACCTTTGAATTTGGGTCAAGGGTGGCTATGAACATTTCCACAGCTGCAGCTTTGTTGATGCGTTGCTCGCATTTTGACCAGTGATTTTGCCATCGGGTAGCATATTGAACCCCGGTCTCATTTGGTCTAACCCTTTCATTGACCAACGTCACCACAGTAGTGTGTTTATTCACACCAGCGAATCTCTGACCTAAGAGCATCTCCATCTCGTCGAAGATATTCACGGAATCATTTGGTAGTTCTGCATACCATTCGAACGCGATGCCCGGCAGACTGCTGACGAACTGTCGGAGGAGCAATATATCACTTCCTCTAGTGTTTCCGCACATGAATTTAAATCGCGCGATGTGCTGGCGAGGATTCCCGGTTCTTTTGTATATGCGGAACATCGGAAGTATATATTCTGGCGGGTATTGTATTTGATCGTAGTACGCTGGATACGGTAGACTAGTCTTGATTGAATTATTTTATGCTTCACTCGCATAGTGGACTTTGATTTACTTAGCGATATATGCGTCCACCTTTGCTTTTGGAATCATTTCCTCTTCGGCCGTTGATGAGACTTGCAGAGGATTTGTGTAACAACCCAAAACTTTATGTACAACTTTCTGTATAATTTTTTCAAAATTACAGAAAGGAGTACTTTTGCCTGAGCACAAGTTATAAGGTTGTTTTGCTTTTTAATAGCAAGAAAGAGCTTGTAGCTCATTGGTAAGACCTTGCACTGCTGAACCAAAGCACAAGAGTTCAAATCCCATCACCCACAATATTTTTAATATTGTTTTCTTTTAAATTTTTAGAAGCCCAAAAGCCTACACGTGCATAACTCGTAAAAACCCTACTACACATGTAAATCAAACTGACCAAGGTGCTACATCATGCGACGAAGGACACGTGGCAGCGAGCCCCGGCCCGACTCGGCCTACTCGAGCCGGTGACTCGACCGACTCGGCCCGCCGCCGCCGGCTGGAATCGGCCGGATCGCCGATTGTCCAACATGAAAGTCCTGCCGCTTGGTCTTCCCTAAACCCCTGTACACTTTAAATTTCCTGCAATTTAATAAATCTTTTTAAAAACCCCATTAAATCCTATTTTTAATACAATTTAATACATTTATTCTTCACAACCTTTCACCTACCATAACCCTAGTTTTACCCTATAAATACCACCCCTAAACACACACCCCTCACTCACAATTCCGTCCAAACTCTCAAGAAAATCGCTAGAACTTTTGTGTACAAGTGGAGTTAGCGAAGGGCGAAACTCCGGCGAATTTCCGACGACGACCCTAGGAGCTTCCGGCGACGAAACGACGCACCGACGAATCCTACTTCCTCCTCTACCTCTTCTCTTGATTCTAAGCCAGTAAGTCCCACGTCCCTCTTCTATTCTCTAGTCTTAAAACTTCTTTTAATAAAACCCGACGGAATCGGAGTTAATCTGATTTTCGATTCGGTTCTTCCTAAAAATTCAACCTTTTATTAAATACAATCATACTAAACTCTTACATGTTGGCTATTAAACATTAACAAGTCATATTGAATAAGTTTCGTATCAAAAGGATTTCTATTTCAATTTTTATCGTACTTTTTCACTAAAATACCATGTAGTTTACTTTATACTTTAAAACATCACAATCTTGCTATACCTTTAAGTAGATCACGAGATAATGACCTACCTCATCACAACACTCATATGCAACATAGCACAATACCTTACGGGAACATAGAATACGGGAAAACGAAACTCTACATATAAATACCACTAACTATTAAAACCGTTTTCTATAAGAATTCGTATTTTCATAAATCTTTGCAAAGTGCCGCTACAACCCATTTTGGGGAACTCGACTGGGATGGTGCTGATTATCGCACATCCCTGGGCTTAGTAGTGCGAGATGCAGACCTCCGCAAGGAGCATTCGGTCTCGAAAGATTTAAAATACAAATATCTTAACAAAATGAGATTTCTAGAAATATAATATATATATTAAAAATATTTTTATATAAATATATATATGTATATATATGTATAATTAAAATATCTATTTTTGTGGTAATATAAATATTTCAACTTTTCCTAAAATCACAAGAATCACCTTACATTAAAATATCATGAATTCCATACAAGTTCAATATTACAATTAAATACCCTATATTATAAAATTAGGTTATTTTCATTAGAAATATCACAAATATAAAATCTACATATATGATAAATCTAAAGACGATAATTAAATACTTGGGGTGTATTTTGAAAATTATACAAAGTATTTTTACATGAAAACCCCTCAAGTTCTATAAATTACCCTAAGGACCCTAGTAAATATAGGTTTAAGCGGGACCAATCTCTTGAGCCTCAGGGAGCCGGAGAAGTGGGTGCTTGCCTATTTAAGGTAGACAACTTAACAGCGGTTTTATCAACACGGTAATCGTCTTTGAAAAAGACACAAATCCTGCCGCACATGTGCAGCGGTTACCGATAACATCAAAACCTAATTCAGGACTTCAATTTCTTTTCTAATTGTTCTGACTCAGACTGGGTCTCATTATAATAATCTGACTTGAATATGATTCAAGTACAGTCTACAATATTACAATTCAATATGAATCCATGAATCCATATAATCAATCGGATCAAACTATTCAATCTATATTAACCGAACCGAACCATGGATATACTTCCATTTACATGATTCTCCAGTTACATCCATGATTCTCCAGTTACATCCATTTACTGATATCATGGTTTCGACAGGTCATCCAATTATACAATCTATATTACAAGACAATATAAGTTGCAATATAATACAAACAATACAATACTTCGCGGGGTTTAAGAGGTAGATTGGTACGGAAGGTGTTAGAAGTGGCATGGGACTGTAAGATTAAGACACCTAACCTGTATTCCATTGCTGTTATACCGTGGCATAGCGGTTCCTTGTACTTCCATTTGCCCTAGTCTCTAGCATATAGGGACTCCTCTCGTATACACTGGCATCCTTCTATACCAAGATACAAACAACTGCGTTAACCATATAATACAACTTTAAAAGCTAGTTTCTCCCCCTGTCTATTCTATTTCCCTCTTATCTTTGGGACTTACCGAGCGATTGTTCGCTGACGACATTCCTTCTCTTTCTTCTTTGGAATATTGTCAGGTGATCTGGACACCTAGGAGATCGAGCCTACTATTGAGGGCTTGGATCAGCTTGCCTACGACCCAGAGCTCTAGCTTCATTGTACACATTTTTATTTCAGTACTTTTTCATTTCTGTTATACCACTGTTTAGGCATTGCTTTCTTTCAGATGTATTTACTTTTCCATGCATTGTACAAAAGAATGTGAATAAATAAAGTTGTGGTTTTATTATATCTTTTCTCTTGTGCATTTATATTTATATTGCATATATATGCTTAGCGTATTTATTTCAGAGTAAATATATAGCGGCCGGTCGCGTCCTCTGCTCGTACACCGGGAAGCGGGGCGTGACAGGTTTTGTTGGTGGCCCATGCAGATCCGAGCTGTATGGAACCCTACCATGCAGTTCTGCTCTGCGTGAACAACATAAGCAATATAACACAAGAACTGGCAACTAAAACATTCTTTACAATTCATGTTCCTTGAATCTTATCATTTTATATACTTTGAATCTATCCTAACCCGAAATTCCCTCACCTCTTTTACAATCTTACCAAAACATTCGCATTCTTTCGTTCTTTCACATATTTTTCATACACTACCAATAGTTCTATCACCAAATTTTCCTTGAATCTGTTACACTTTCCTTTTAAAAATTTCGAGGATGAAATTTTTATAAGGAGGGTAGAATGTAACAACCCCAAACTTTCTGTACAACTTTCTGTACAATTTTTTCAAAATTACAGAAAGGGATAATTTTGCCTGAGCACAAGTTATAAGTTTGTTTTGCTTTTTAATAGCAAGAAGGAGCTTGTAGCTCATTGGTAAGACCTTGCACTGCTGAACCAAAGCACCAGAGTTCAAATCCCATCACACACATTATTTTTAATATTTTTTTCTTTTAAATTTTTAGAAGCCCAACAGCCTACACGTGCATAACTCGTAAAAACCCTACTACACATGTAAAAAAAACTGACCCAGGGGCTACACCAAGCAACGAGGGACACGTGGCAGCGAGCCCCGGCCCGACTCGGCCGAATCGGGCCGGCGGCTTGGCCGACTCGGCCCGCCGCTGCCGGCCGGAATCGGCCGGATCGCCGATTGTCCAACATGAAAGTTCTGCCTCTTGGTCTTCCCTAAACCCCTGTACACTTTAAATTTCTTACAATTTAACAGAGCTCTTTAAAAAAACCCATTAAACCCTATTTTTAATACAATCAAAGTTGGGAACCCGACTAAACTTTTCAAGATTTTCTTCACACCCTTTCACCTACCCTAACCCTAGTTTTATCCTATAAATACCACCCCTAAACACACCCTCCTCACTCACAATTCAGTCCAAATTCTCAAGAAAATCCTTAGAACTTTTGTGTACAAGTGGAGTTAGCAAAGGGTGAAACTCCGGCGAACTTCCGACGACGACCCTAGGAGCTTCCGGCGACGAAACGACGCACCGGCGAATACTACTTCCTCCTCTACCTCTTCTTTTGATTCTAAGCTAGTAAGTCTTACCTCCCTCTTCTATTCTCTAGTCTTAAAACTTCTTTTAATAAAACCCGACGGAATCGGAGTTAATCCGATTTTCGATTCGGTTCTTCCTAAAAATTCAACCTTTTCTTAAATACAATCATACTAAACTCTTAAATGTTGACTATTAAACATTAACAAGTCATATTGAACAAGTTCCATATCAAAAGGATTTCTATTTCAATTTTTATCGTACTTTTTCACTAAAATACCATGTAGTTTACTTTCTACTTTAAAACATCACAATCTTGCTATACCTTTAAGTAGATCACGAGGTAATGACCTACCTCCTCACAACACTCATATGCAACGTAGCACAATACCTTTCAAGAGCATAGAACACGGGAAAACGAAACTCTACATATAAATACCACTAACTATTAAAACCGTTTTCTGTAAGAATTCGTATTTTCATAAATCTTTGCAAAGCGCCGCTACAATCCATTTTGGGGAAACCGACTGGGATGGTGTGGATTATCGCACATCCCTGGGCTTAGTAGTGCGAGATGCAGACCTCCTCAAGGAGCATTCGGTCTCGAAAGATTTAAAATACAAATATCTTAAGAAAATGAGATTTCTAGAAATATAATATATATATTAAAATTATTTTTATATAAATATAAATATATGTATATGTATATGTATGTATCATTAAAATATCTATTTTTGTGGTAATATAAATATTCCAACTTTTCCTAAAATCACAAAAATCACCTTTCATTAAAATACCATGAATTCCATACAAGTTCAATATTACAATTAAATACCCTATATTATAAAATTAGGTTATTTTCATTAGAAATATCACAAATATAAAATCTACATCTATGACAACTCTAAAGACGATAATTAAATACTTGGGGTGTATTTTGAAAATTATACAAAAGTATTTTTACATAAAACCCCCTCAAGTTCTATAAATTACCGTAAAGACCCTAGTAAATATAGGTTTAAACGGGACCAATCTATTAAGCCTCAGGGAGCCGGAGAAGTGGGTGCTTGCTTATTTAAGGTAGACAACTTAACAACGGTGTTATCAACACGGTAATCTTCTTTGAAAAAGACACAAATCCTGCCGCACATGTGCAGCGGTTACCAATAACATCAAAACCTAATTCAGGACTTCAATTTCTTTTCTAATTGTTCTGACTCAGACTGAGTCTCATTATAATAATCCGACTTGAATATGATTCAAGTATAATCTACAATATTACAATTCAATATGAATCCATGAATCCATACAATCAATCGGATCAAACTATTCAATCTATATTGACTGAACCGAACCATGGATATACTTCCATTTACATGATTCTCCAGTTACATCCATGATTCTCCAGTTACATCCATTTACTGATATCATGGTTTCGGCAAGTCATCCAATTATACAATCTATATTATAAGACAATATAAGTTACAATACAATACAAACAATATAATACTTCGCGGGGTTTAAGGGGTAGATTGGTACAGAAGGTGTTAGAAGTGGCACGAGACTGCAAGATTAAAACACCTAATCTGTATTCCATTGCTGTTGTACCGTGGCATAACGGTTCCTTGTACTTCCATTTGCCCTAGTCTCTAGCATATAGGGACTCCTCTCGTATACACTGGCATCCTTCTGTACCATGCTACAAACAACAGCGTTAACCATATAATACAACTTTAAAAGCCACTTTCTCTCTCTGTCTATTCTATTTCCCTCTTATCTTTGGGACTTACCGAGCGATTGTTCGCTGACGATATTCCTTCTCTTTCTTCTTTGGAATGTTGTTAGGTGATCTGGACACCTAGGAGATCGAGTCTACTATTGAAGACTTGGATCAGCTTGCCTACGACCCAGATCTCTAGCTTCATTGTACACATTTTTATTTCAGTACTTTTTCATTTCTGTTATGCCATTGTTTAGGCATTGCTTTCTTTCAGATGTATTTACTTTTCCATGCATTGTACAAAAGAATGTGAATAAATAAAGTTACTGTTTTATTATATCTTGTCTCTTGTGCATTTATATTTATATTACTTAGATACGCTTAGCGTATTTACTTCAGAGTAAATATATAGCGGCCAGTCGCGCCCTCTGCCCGTACACCGGGAAGCGGGGTGTGACAATTTGAAATGTCACACTTGTCTTTAAGAGCGACTACCGGCGGTTCATCTTCCAGTGGTTCCGATTGAACCATCATTCCAACCATATTCTGGATCAGAAGGGCCATCTGGTTCATTTTAACGGACATTTTTTGCCGCTTCTTCATCTCCCTTTTTGAGAACGCGCTTTAGGAAGTCAATATCTGACTCCTGCCATGTTCTTTCTCAGGCGCGTCTCTGGGATTTGCCTTAGATGATGGATTAGCGAGTGCTGCCGCCTGAGCAAGCATCTCCTGCAGCTTTTCACGTTGCAGTTGAAACTTTGTCAGGGACCTGGTTTGAGGTCTGTGACTAGTATAAGTGTGAACATCATCTTTAGAGTTCACCATGTAGAATGTGTGAACTACTATGCCCCTAGGCTTGGGGAATTTGGAGCTTTGAGCCTCGGAGTTTGCCTCGGGCACTTGGGCTTTATCAGGCCTCTTTTTTTTATGAGAAGCCGCTTTGGCTTTAGGAGGAACCTTTGTAGCAGGAACCGCCTTAGGATAATTCCACTTGTATTTGGAAGGGGAGCTGTCAGAGTTTAGCTGGCGCTTAGGGGAAAGGCCGCGGATAAAGACCGAGTCCTTCACTTGCTTCCACACCTTACATATAGATGAGAAAAGTTCTTTTAAGAGCGAACTAGTTTCTGCTCTCATTGGATCTCCAAGGGTTGTGGAGACTTTTTCAGTACTGCAGTGGGAGAATTTTGTCTGACCCTTCACAACAGTTTGAACATGATCCTGGTTTGAACAACAACATTTGCCATCGGATTTGAGGAAGGTGGAGTCAACACGGATGGAAAACTGCCCCCCTGCTCGTTTTGTATGATGCCGATATCAACGTTGACCATTTTTTACGGCCAGAATTTGATTAGCCTCAGGATTTTGCCGAGCATGCCCCTTGCTACCTTTAAGAGATTGAATATTCTTCCCCCCTGCGTCGACCTTGGTCTTTGGCAGGTGCCAGTTGTTTGAGGACTGATTCCGCCGGCAAAACTCAAGTTGGAAGATCCAGTCCATGGAAGACAGATTTCTTCTGGGATTCCTCCTTCGGTGTTGAGGTAGCGAGGGTAGGAGGTGGGAGCATAGACCCGAAGGTAAGCCCACTAATTTCTTGAAGAGCTAGATTGGAGAGATTTGAGACTGCAAGTGGCCCATATTTGACTCCACCAGATGTGACAGAGCCTGAGTTGCTATGAGTGGAAGCAAACGCCATTCTAGGAAAAAATGAAATGCCAGCTTCAGTATCTCATCACCCAATGGAAACTACAAACATATGTATACCGCGATAATTTGATCGCGGAAAAACACGACACATGAAGTGTGCAGTGGAAAGAGGAAGAGGTCCCACCGGGCGTGCCAGAATCTGTTTACCGCTGAAAACAGAGACGGACTGGGATAGATCGTTTTGCCTGAATTTAGGGGCAGATGCTATTTAGACTTATCCAACCACCTCACCGAAGATACCAAGTTGATTTATGGCACCATATATCGGAGGTTTGGACAGACGTGACCGTTGTAGCAGACTTTATCAGATTCCCCCTCAGTTGTGAGGGGTTTTGATTGTGGGGATGCTCTTCCATGCAGGCACAAGCCTATGCAGTTAATTACGTTACCACATTGTGATAACCACTTTCTCCTGCTCCGGAAGTGCACTTCGTGTCGTGTCGTGTTTGTTTTATTTTGGGTTGCCCGTGGATTGTATACGGAAACTAATTTATGTCGTCGCCCGTAGGGCGCGGATTAGTCCAAATCCGTATATTTGAGATTTTGGTTTAGGTCAAGAATTTTTCTTGACGGGGCCCATGTTGGTAGCTTGGTTTGCCAAAGGGAATGAACTTAGGACGCAGATCTCACATTTGTGAGGCTCATCGGTTCATGGGATATTTGGGTTTGATCTAAATCATTAGCCATATTTGAGACTAAGATCAACTTATGAGCAGTGAGCATATGGGCTTAACTGATCATTAGATCATATATGAATAGACCATGGATAGTATACGATAGTCATTATAGAGACAGTCCGCAGGGCAAGATATATTAGTCTAAGGACGTCGCGGTCCAACATTCCCTGTTTAGGACGAATGTTAGTTTAAAGACATTTCGGTCCAACATTCCCGTTTTGGGGACGAATGTTAGTTTAAGGACATTCGGTCCAACATTCCCATTTTGGGGATGAATGTTAGTTTAAGGACATTTCGGTTCATTTTCGCCATTTTTTAGGCGTAGTTTTAGTTTAAGGACATCTCGGTCCGTTATTCATATTGAGCGCACGTGTATTTGTTATGTGACGGAGTGAACAATAGTGATATGGAATGCACCCAATTTAGGGTGCGGTCTGATTTGAAGTGTGCACGCCAATTTAGAAGTGTATTAATGTGGAATGGAAGGAGTTGTTGGTTGTCGGGACCCGCTACCTCTCTGAAGACGTTGAGGAATTACAACGACATATATCAGAGGTGTGAAGAGATGTACCTTTGAACCAATCCCGTATTTAAGGGAAAAGATCATGTTAGCTTTATTTGAGACTAAGATTACCTTAGGAGATATGGGATGAATATTATTTTGGATATCATCAATGAGAGATCATTAGTCATGTTTGAGACTAGGATCAGTTTAGAAATCAAGAGCATAAGGGCTTGCTTGAAGATGTTTAACCTCAAGAAACTTAGCCAATTTGGGCTAAGACTGGGTTTCTGTACTACCCGGCAGTGCTAAGCACTCAGTTATACAGCACTCATGTGTGTTTCATGTGAGGCGCTGAAATAGTGCTAAGCACTAGTTTTTTATGGCGCCCACGTGTGTTTCACGTGAGGCACTAAATAGTGCTAAGCACTAGCTTTTTGTGGCGCCCACGTGTGTTTCACGTGAGGCTCTGAAATAGTGCTAAGCACTAGTTTTTTGTGGCGGCCACGTGTGTTTCACGTGAGGCGCTGCACTAGTGCTAAGCACTAGCTTTTTGTAGCGCCCATTTGCATTTCACGTGAGGCGCTATGTAACTTGGCCTTGAGCGCTCACGTGCTTTTCACGTGAGGCGCTGAGTTCTTTTAGAGATTTAATCTTTGTTCATGTTTTTTAGAGAACTTAAAACTCTGTTAATAGTATTTTGACTATTAATGATCACCAAGATCATTATTTTGAAGATCTGGGATCTTGTTCTTTAAGAACTAAGTTCTTAATTTGAAGGAACTAAGTTTCTGGAGTATTATGAACTCCATGTTTTCCATGTCCATTTTCAGATAGGTTAAACCTGTTTAATGGTGTTTTGACCATTAAGGATCACCAAGATCACTTTTTTGAGGATCTTGGATCGAATTCTTTAAAGAACTAAGTTCTTGATTTGAAGGAACTAAGTTCCTGGAGTATTATGAACTTCATTTTCTTTCTTTTCAAATTTGTTCTTCCTCAAGAATAAGATCATCCCGATGAGAATTAAATTCTCAACTTGTGGGAGATTTGTCTTGCAGATCTCAGATCTATAGAAAGAACTATGTTCTTTGAGATGGGTTAAACACTTATATATGATATGGTAGGTAAAGCTGATGTTTTGATCTCGATATTTTCATTACCTAGGGTTTTGAGGAAGAAGCTCTCGTTTGAGAATTAAATTCTCTTTTGTTTTGTGGGAGCTTTTGGGAGCCTTTTGTATATTTTTTTACAGAAGCTTTGTTCCCGCCAAAATTTTAGCTCAAAACTTGCTCCCTAATAAAAATAATAACAATAAAATAAAATAAAGGGAAAGCTCCACATGCAAAGCATGTAGGTACCGCCTCGGATAGAATTAAATCCTATGATGGCGTCTCACGTGCTCCTCACGCGGACGCCAACATGCAAAGCACAAAAAGGAATCTATTAAATAAGAGTTAAACCCTTAGGAGGCACCGCACGTGCTCCTCACGCAGGCGCTAATATGGAAAGTACAAAAGAATCTATTAAATAAGAGTTAAATGGCACCGCACTTGCTCTTCATGCGGACGCCACTGTGCAAAGCACATAAGAGTTCGTAAGTGTTAAAACTCTTAGATGGCGCCGCACGTGCTCCTTACACGGGTGCTAATCTGCAAAGCACATAAATACCCATTATAAGAATTAAAACCTTAAGTAGCGTCTCACGTGCACAACACGTGAGCGCCGGCACCCAGGTAGAATTAAAATTCTCCAATACTCCCTGTTAAACAGAGCGGTTGGATCAAAAATCCAATCATAGAATAAAATTATATTCACTCAATCTTTCTAAATTAGAAAAATTGGACTCTGTAAAATAAGGAACCCTTGGATTAAACATCCAATGGTGATTAAAAATCACCACTTGACAGAATAAAATTCTATAAGAAAATATCTTCCTATTCTTTATAAAATAAAATTCTATATTAGGAAAATATCTTCCTGATCTTGTTAAACTACAAAAATATTCATAAAATTCTATCTTAGGAAAATATTCCTAATCTTGTTAAACTAAAAAGATATGATAGAATAAAATTCTAATCTTGTTAAACTAACAAAATATTCATATGATAGGAAAATATTTCCTAATCTTGTTAAACAAACAAGAAATCTTCTCTGTTAAACAGAGAGCCTTTGGATTAAAAATCCAACGGTGAATAAAATTCACCGATTGATCTAAAAGATCATGGAATCAATCATGATCTCGCAATGAGAGATTTTCTCAACAAATTGATTTTTTCTCTTCTCCTCTAAATAGGAGCAAGGAGGTTAACTCTAAAAAGGAGGAATCCCCCATAAGCTTCAGAAAGAACAGAGAATTAAATTCTCGAGGACGAAAAACTCTCTTCTTGGAAAATTAGGTAATTAAAAATAAAGGAGTGCTTAGCACTCCGTAACTGGCGCTCAGCACCCAGCATCCTACGTGCCTCTCCTATGGGCGCTATAAAATAAAGGAGTGCTTAGCACTCAGTGACTGGTGCTCAGCGTCCAGCGCCCCACGTGCCTCTCACGTGGGTGCTACAAAATAAAGGAGTGCTTAGCACTCAGTGTGCGGCGCCCAGTGCATCTCGTGTCCCTTACGTGGGCGCCACAAAACATAAAAGTACTTGACACTCACTAGGCAGCGTCTAGCGCCTCATGTGCTTCGCACGTGGGCGCCATAAGGAGTGCTCAACACTCCATATAGAGACAAAAAAGAGAGTAAAGTGTGTGCGTCAGAACTTACATAAGTGCTCAGCACTTTTTGCACAAAAAAATAGACTGGGACCAAACAAGCACTTAGCACTTCTTTCCAAATAAAAAGAAAACTAAGCGGATCAAGCCCAAGTTGGCTAGGTCCCTAACCGAGATCAACCGAGCCTATGGGTTCATTATTTCCCAAATTGATCGCAGTTCCAAATACGACTATCGATCTCCCAACTGATGATATCCCAAAACGATATTCGTTCTACATTCCCCCGAGGAAATCTTAGTCTCAAAGTACGACTGACGATTTTCGGTTTTACCATTAATCCATTTTCCCTCAAATACGGGAACTGGTTCAAGGGTACATCTCTCTACACCTCTGATACGTGTTGTTGTAATTCCTCAACGTCTTCAGAGAGGTGGCGGGTCCCGACAACCAACAGCTCTTTGGTGCACTACCCAAACTAACGTGTACACCCCAAATCAAACCACATCCCAAACTGGATGCATCCCATATCATCATTGCTCATCCCGACACGTAATAAATACACGTGCACGCAAGATGATCAATGGACCGAAACGTCCTTAAACTACAGTGGACCGAAATGTCCTCAAACTAAACGTTGCCTCCAAAATGGCGACAACGGACCGTAACGTCCTTAAACTAAAACCTCACCTCAAAAATGGTGATCTACAGACCGAAACATTCTCAAACTAAACGTTGCCTCCAAAATGGTGACAACGGACCGTAACGTCCTTAAACTAAAATCTCACCTCAAAAATGGTGATCTACAGACCGAAATGTTCTCAAACTACAACTTCGCCTCCAAAACGGCGATAAGAGACCGAAATGTCCTTAAACTAAAACAACAGAGCCCAAATGCTCTCTTGTTGGATTTGAAACAAAAATGATCCTGACATCCTGTTAAGTAGATCGTAGTCTCAAATTGGACTAACGTATCCTTAACAAAAAACCAACCAAGCCCCTAACTGCTCGTATACATTCAAGTCGATCTTGATCTCAAAATGGATCAACGATCCTTAAATCGACCAAAACCCAAATCTAAAAATATACGGATTTGGACTAATCCACGCCCTACGGGCGACAATATAAATTAGTCTCCGTATACTATCCATGGGCAACCAAAAAGAAAACAAACACACACGACACGAAGTGAACTCTGGAGCAGGAGAAAATGGTTATCGCAATGTGATAACGTAATTGACTGCAGGGGCTTGCGCCTGCAGGAAAGAGCGTCTCCATAATCAAAAAACCCTTCGTAAATGAGAGGGAATCTGATGAAGTCTGTTACAACGGCCGCATCCGTCCAAACCTTTGATATACGGTGCCATAAATCAACTTGGTATCTTCGGAGAGGTGGACGGATAAATCCAAATAGCATCTGCCCCCAAATTCAGGCAAGATGATCTACGCGATTTGTCCCTGTTTTCAGCGGTGAACAGATTCTGGCACACCCGGTGGGACCTTTTCCTATTTCCTCTCCACTCTTTGTGTGTCGTGTTCACGAACAATTTGCGGTTTACTATGGTTGCCCCTAGATCCGAGGTACTAAGATTTGGTGCCTTTCTCCTGTGTAGAGAAAAGAAGATTAATGGCTTCCAAGTGTACTTGCAACAGCAATTCCTGCTCCGCCCTGACTGGAGGAGTGACTTACGGGCCCAATGCGGCTTCCATTTTTTCAATGCCGGTGGGGCAGGTGACTCAGGCCACCACTGGATTTTTTTCGGGACCATGCTCCCGCCAGCAAGTTTCAGCGCCCCAGTGCCACCACAGGAAGCTCCCAAGAAGTCGGTCTTCGATTGACTTGCAACCACCACGGCCTCTCTCAACGGGTCGTCCAAGTCTGCTACCTCAGTCTTCAACAGGTTGAGCCAAAGCTCAAGTGGGCCCACGAAGAGGCTCGTAACACCTGAAGGGGTTATCCCAAAACGGATAGTCGTTCCAGCTCCGGCAGGTGAATTCATCAAAAGTGCTTCCCTTACCAGAAAGTCGGCCTTCGAAAGATTGGTCGTCCCCTCTCATTGGACGTCAGTCTTCAACAGGCCGGCACCAGCAGTAGCCCTTCACCAAAGCAGGGGGTATGACGAAGCCGCTTCCACAACTGAGGTGGTACAATCAGCAAGGCACGCTCGACGTCGCCATTGGCGCCGAGTGAGAAAAGCTGGAGGCAACTCTCCCTCTGGACTTACTCCACCAGCTCCAATGGTGGAAGTTGATATTGTTGTTCCAACCGGGAACAGCTTTGAACCGCTTAAGAGGGTGCGGAAGAACTCCCCAACCCCGGTGTTGAAGAAATCTCCACTTCCTGCTGAAAATATGATGCAGGCGAAGCCGGTGCAGCCCCCTCAGTGGCTATCCTCCTAAATCCATATAGGGTCAGGCGGAAAGTCCAAGATTCTGTGATCAACAAAAACTACTCTCGTCAACCGAAGAAAATGAAGGTTCAACAAGAGGAAAATCATCCCTTCAGCATACAGCGAGGGACTTCTTTCACGAAGGCGCCTGTTACAATGGCTCCTTCAACTTCGACTTCTCATAAAAAGAGAAGACCAGAGAATCTCCCACCACCAGCGGCAAATCCCAAAGGTGATGGATCCAAACGTCCCAAGTCTGGAGGCATGATCGTGTTCACGGTTTACATGGCTTCCGGAAAAGAGGAAAGCCGTGCTTCCATGAATCATTGGCCATAAACTCGGTCGTTAATAAAGGCTCAGGAGCAACAACAAAAGCTCCAGGAGATGCTGACGAAAATGGCAGCACTCACCAGACAAAAAGAAAGCCCGGAAGCAGCATCGGAACAACGCCAGGAGCAGGAGACCGATACGGAGTTCCAGCGAAGGGTGCTGGAAAGGAAGGATAAGGAGGCCGCGGAACAAGCTGCTAATATAAAGCAAATAGCGCTCCTGTTCCAAGACATGATTATTATGATGATCCAGCCAAAACCTCCAGCTGAAGACCCGGCGATAATTATCGAGGACGACAGAAGGGAAACCTCAAACCCTCTCCCAGCTTTATTGATAGCCAGGGAAGAAACAATCTCCAAAGCCGCCCTTGATGATTACATAGCTCAACAAATACGAGCTCATCAAGCGAGTGAACTAGCTGGCCAAGTCGTCAGAACTGGGAGACCGTACCCGGGCTGGTATGACCAAATCAAGTACCTGCCGGGATATACTATCCCCAAATTCCATGTGTATAAGGGGATAGGAAATCCACATCAGCAAGTCGTTCTGTTCAGAGCTTTGTGCGGCATTACTGGAGGCGACGACAAATTACTGCTTCGTTGGCAACTTGTCGGAGACGGCATTTGAAGGGTACTCAGAGCTCCCAAATGACTCCGTCAAAACATTCATTGAAATGGAGCTACTATTCACACAGCGGTTTGCTAGCGCACCTCGATTACGACATTAATCAATGCCAGGGTGAAGCCAGGAGAGACCTCTGGTCAAAATGCGAACAGTGCATCGAAGAAGCTCCTGCCATGGGCATGTTCATTAGGACTCTCGATCCTCAGGCAACTGTGTCCCGGTTCATGACGTTCTTTAAGCCGACCACCTTCCAGGCTTTGATCGAAAATCTGGCCCAAATGGATCAGATGGGCCACGGGCCTCCCTCTTCAAAAATGGACCCTTGAAATGCAAAGAGTAAAGGGAAAGCGGTCTTCGTTTCCAACACTCAACAACAACCGAGTGACCCGAAACCAGTTGCTCGCCAAAACAACGCGCGCCCGTGCCAATCCCTGGAAGTGAAGCTAGGACGTTCTTACTCGTTCCCCCATAATAAAACTAGGAGATTGTTCGAACTGGCAGTGCACAACAAACTCATCACACTGCCGAATCCGAGACATCCACTGCAGCTCGGTGACGTCAACAGTCCCAACTACTGCTCCTACCACAGAGTGGTGGGCCACCCAATTGAGAATTGCTACATCTTCGAAAACTGGGTCGAGGACCAGTACCGCCAAGGGAAATTCGCACTGTCAGAGAACTGGTGGGTGAACCCGCCACAGAGGCACGCTTCTAAAGAGGAGGATACGCCGGGGGCATCATGTTCATTTGTGGAAGAAGCTCCTTGGGAAGTTGTCCTTTCAGCTAAAACTAAAAGAATGTTGAAGGATCTTCAAGCATGTTCGGCGATCAAATGCAAAAGCCCGCTGGAGCCCGAGATCATTAAGGGGATGCTTAAGCCGTGCCCAACACCGAAAACTAATAGTGATAGGAAAGACCTCCAGGCCAAGCCTTCGAAATCTTTGAAGAAAAAGAAGAAGACTAAGAAGCTCGTGCAGCCTGACGACAAGCGCACGGACCTGCAAAAATACATCGATGAGCTGGAGGAATACAATCAGAAGGCGCGAACCCCGGTCACACTCGAAGAGTTTCTCAACCATATACTTGAGAACAGAGATAGTGACGATGATGAGGGAAATGGCTCGTCGGGAGAACCCGAAGATTATGTAGCAAGTTGCCACATGGTTTCTCATTCGTCGTTAAATGATGAAGAAACTCCCTCGGCGTTGGAAAGCAATGCAGAGGAACTGGGGGCAGGACCTGCGCCAGAATCCCTGGAAATGTCAGAAGACCCAATTGACAGGCTGCTAAACGAAGCCCTTCCAAAGAGCAAAGCTGACCGAGAACGTGAAACGGCCATATACGAAAAGGCCAAGCATCGGCGTCAGGATGAAGAAGCTGCGGTCAGGATGAGTCGTAAAGTACTCCAACCGAGCCAAAGCACACCTGTTACAAACAAGAGCAGGATCAAAGTAGAGAAGCGGTTCGCCAAAGCCTTGTTAATAAGAATGAAGCTGCTCCCTCTTATGGAAAACACTTCCGAGAGTACGTGCCTAGACGAAGCGGATGTACATCCGAACTACTGCTTATACCATCGAAGGGTCACACACTCCACTGAAGAGTGCAATGCCTTTAAGAAGTGGTGGCAAAGATACGTTGCTCACCGGCAACACTTCAAGCGGATGAAACGCAAAACCTGTCGACAACAAAGAAGCGCGACAGACGAGCATGAAGGAATGGCTGGCAACTGTCATATGATTGATACCAGTTCGACAAAAGGAAAATCTCAAGTTCTTACATTTGGGAGCAATTCTGAGGAAGAAATAACCCCCGGCCCTCTCTTCAAAGAATCCACCTTTGGAAGAGAAGAAGAGAAGAAGAACTGCGGGAATATCCAGCTGCGTAACCGTACGTTGCCTGAAAAGAACCTCGGGCCTACAAACAAAGGTTCGAGCAAAAGAGACAAGGGAGAGGAAAAAGTCCCTGAGAAAATTGCCCTCGATGATAGAGTCGTCAAAGAGCTCGCAGCCAAGGACCCGCCTAAGAAAAACAAAGTGGATTACAATGTCCTGGCACATCCGAGGAAGATACCCTCACAATTGAGCATACTGGATGCTCTCCTCCTGTCCAAAGAGGCACGAGATTCTCTGATCAAGGCACTGCAAAAGCCTGATCAGTTCCAAGCTTTCTTTGTGGAAGAAAAGATGAAGGATGAGCTGGCAGAGATTCATACAGCCGATATCACATTCGGCGATGAAGATCTCCTCCTTGGAACGTGCGAGCACAACCGTACTCTATATGTCACCGAGTAATGCCACGATATTAAGATCGGGAAGATCCTGGTCGATAACGGTTCCTCCGTCAACCTTCTCAACGTGAAGGTGCTGAAGGAGATTTTCATGAACGTTTAGCACCTGGCTCGTGACAAAATTACCATCTCTGGATTCGACTCACAGTCATCATGGACGCTTGGGTCCGTGATATTGACATTATGCTTTGGGATGCTCGTCACCGACATCAAATTTCATTTCATCGACGCCAAGACTTGCTACAACGCTCTGCTCGGTCGGCCTTGGTTACACGAGTACAACGTCATCCCTTCTACACAACATCAGTGTATGAAGTATTTTAAAGACGGCTTCGAGTACACAGTTACAAGGGAGCTAAATCCGTTCTCCGTAAATGAAGTCCGCAAATATGAAGACGCCAAGTACTTCCTACCAGATTTCAAAGACACGGAAAGATATCATAAACCGGAGAATAAATAAAAAGTCGTCTCCACTCTCCCGATCTTTGGGAGCGATACCGAGGAAGATGAAGAAATAGTCTACTCGGGACAACCCCAAGGCAACATGCCAGGACCATCTACTCCTATTTTGGTCTTTGGCAGTGACTCTGAAGACGAAGTCAACGCAGTGTTCTCCGTCCGCCCGTCAATGCAGACCTTCACTGGAGCTGACCAGAGTTTACAAATTACCATGGTTCCACAGTGGCATTACAGGGAAATTGATGCTCTCGATACATACGGCGTGCAAGAGCTGCAGACCTTCTACGTCCCTCCCAGTCAAAAAAGTGAAAAGGTGATCCTCTTCTATCAGTCTACGGAGACCATAGTGGAAAAAGAAGTTTGGCATGGTGTCGAACTTGCGCTTGACAGACTTCAACCAATCTGCCTACCCAGATATTACACAGAGGGATTGAAAAGGTTATTAAGATGCCAAGGCGTACCCTTCAAACAAACTGCTCGACAAGCCCAATTCTACAACAAGATTTAGGACATTCCCGGGACTCAGCGAAAGATGCCCAACGGGAGGATGGAGACGACTGGGCTTGGATACGTTTGGTCCAAGAAACGGGAGCGATTCCATGGCTGTCATGTCATAAATAACTCCGATGGAGAAGGGAATGCTTTTCCATATAGCACTGATATTGAACCAGAGCGAGATCCCACCGTAAGAATGCAAAGTCCGTCATTCAAAGAACAAATTAACAAGCTAATGAGAGAAGCCGGTCAAAAGGCTCGGGATGACCACAGCTGCGAAATGGCCATTTACGATAAAGCCAGGACGCAGCGTCTCACTCAGCAGTCTGCGGGAAGAAAAGACTACGATGCCCTTCACCCTCAGCCCGCTGTGCACTTTCATGGAAAGGAAAAACCCCGACGCAGAGGCAACAACATGGTGAAGAATGAGAATGACGTTCTAAAATAGCGAAGGGGATCCAAGAAGCTACGCGATCGAGAAAAGGTCAGCTTGAATCCATTGCTGATGAAGAAGATGGGTCGGTAATATTCTTTCCCCCAAGTCAAGACAAGGAAAATATTTAACCTTGTCGTTAAACATCAAATGATGACGCTCCCGGAGTATCGGCACCCCGAACAGATAAATGAGGTCTATCACCCGGCTTATTGCTCCTACCACCGAGCAATAGGACATCCTCTTGAAAACTGCTTCACCTTCAAAAACTGGGTCGAAGACCAGTATCAGCAAGGTAGGTTTGCTCTTTCCGACAGTTGGAAGGTAACTCCACCAAGAAAGCATGAGCCAAAAGTAACCTATATTGCGAAGGTAAGCCCATATCAACATCGAGCTTAGAAACGAACTCGTACCTCTACGTGATAACATTCTCAAGGGAGGGGGAGCACGAGAATATGGACGACCTCTCCCAGTGCTTCGCAAATGAGACTGAGGACGAGATGATCTTAGAATTTCCACCAGCGCCAAAAGAGCTGGAAGATGGGATACACACCACGGCGGACAATCTAAGAAAAATTAACTTGGGAACGGAAAACGATCTGAGGCCAACGTTCTTCTGTGAGCTGCTGTCTAAAAAGCAGGTGGCCACACTAAAAGACGTGCTTATACAATATAAAGGTTGCTTCGCATGGAATTATTCCAAGATACCAGGACTAGATCCAGAAATAGCAGTGCATAAACTGGCGATATCACCGGACGTCAAGCCAATCAAATAAGCGCCAAGTAGAATGCGGCTCGAGCTAAAGATGAGTATCAATGCCGAAGTCAAGAAACTAATTGACTCCGGCTTCATCCAAGAAGTTCAATATCCTGACTGGATCGCCAATATCATTCCAGTGATGAAGAAAAATGGGACGGTGCACATCTGCGTGGATTTCCGGGACTTCAACAAAGCTTGTCCGAAGGATGACTTCTCAGTACCTGTTACCGAGTTAATGATCGATAACACGTCTACCCATGAAGTCTTCTCCTTCATGTATGATCCTCAGGGTATAATCAAATAAAAATGCATCATAAAGACCAAAAGCACACCGCCTTCCGGACTCCGCAAGGCATATTCTGCTATAAAGTGATGCATTTCGGTCTGAAGAACGCTGGCGCTACCTACCAGCGGGCCATGACGAAGATCTTCGATGATCTCATCCATGAGATTGTCGAATGCTATATTGACGACCTTGTGGTGAAAAGCAAATCGTACGAAGAACACTGGGAGCATTTAAACATAGTGTTCCAGCGTCTTCGAAAGTACAATCTGAAGATGAGTTCTCTGAAATGTGCGTTTGGAGTCTCCTCTGGCAAATTCCTAGGATTCATCATACGACAACGAGGCATCGAGATAGACCCATCAAAGATCAAGGCAGTTATGGAAATGCCTATGCCAAGAACTCTTAAATAACCGCGGTCTCTCCAAGGAAAGCTCGCGTATATCCGGCGATTCATAGCCAACTTCTCCGGAAAGTGCCATCCCTACAGCCACCTGATGAAGAAGGGGACCACGTTCGTTTGGGATCATAAATGCCAAAGTGCACTGGACGAAATTAAGCAATATCTGCAGAACCAGCCGGTACTGACCACTCCAGTCAAGAGAAAGCCTTTCATCCTGTACACAACAGCCCTTGAAGGTTCTTTAGGCGCGCTATGGGCCCAAGAGAAAGACCAAGGAAGGAGAGAGCTCTCTACTATTTGAGTCGAGTTCTTCTTGGGGCAGAAAACAACTACTCTCCCATTGAAAAGCATAGCCTAGCACCGATCTTCGCAATAACGAAGTTCAGACACTATGCCTTGGCACATGAGGTCTATCTCATATCAAAGGTGGATCCTCTCAAATATTTGATGTCAAGAGTCATACTAACAGGAAGGCTTGCCAAATGGGCCTTCCTCTTGATGGTGTTCTCGATAACGTATCGACCCTTCAAGGCAGTGAAAGGCTAGGCCATCGCCGGCTTTCTCGCAGAGCATCCGATACCAGCCGACTCTCCCTTAAATTGCGAATTGCCAGACGAACACGCGTTCAATACAATCGAAGGAGGGAAGGAAGGAAATAATGTCCAATAGGAACTATACTTAGACGGAGCATCTTCTTTGAAGAAGCGAAAGCAAAGCACCCCCATAATCAAAGCTGGGGTGGGCCTTATCTTCGTGACTCCGCAAAGAGAGATAGTGTGTTTCGCCCTTTCCTTAACAGAGCCGAGGACAAACAATGAGGCTGAGGACAAAGCTTTGATAGCGGGTCTTAAGATTGCTGTCGACATGGGAATCGAAAACCTCCACATATATGGACACTCCCAGCTAGTCGTTAGCCAAGTAAATGGCAACTATTAGACGTGTAAACCGGAGTTAGTAAAATATGGCAAAAGAGTGCAGCAACTGCTGACTCAAATTCCCTCCTATATCCTGGAAAGCATACCACGCGTGGAAAATAGCAACGCGGATGCGTTAGCCAAGCCCACTAAAGAACTGGCCGACGAAAATCTCGATGATGTAAGGATCATTGTGCAAAGCAGCCGGATTCTCACGCCAGCAGAAATATCTCTGGAGTCATCTGAAAGAAAGGAAGCGACCAAACATGCAGCCTTCCAATTACGGGATGAAGAAAAGGCTAAGGATTGGAGAGAGGTCTCCATAGATTACTTCAAATCCCATCGAGCACCCGAAAACGCATCTTCAAGACATCAGCTCATGAAACAAGCCCTGTCTTTTGCCATCGTCAATGATACTCTAAATAAGATATCGTTCGACAGTTTATGGCTAAGGTGCCTGGGACTAGAAGAAGTAAGGAGAATCGTCCAAGAAACCCATAACGGACTCTGCGGTTCTTATCAATCCGGGCCAAAGATAAAGCTGAAGATCAAGAGAATGGGTTACTATTGGCCCACAATGATTCAGGACTGCCTTGAATATGCGAAGCAGTGTCACTCGTGCCAGGTTCACGGGGACTTCATCCACTAACATCCAAATCCGCTACACCCAACAGTGGCTACTTGGCCGTTCGAAATGTGGGGAATCGATATAATTAGGCTCATCGAACCAGCGTTGTCCAAAGGACATCGGTTCATATTGGCAACAACCGATTACTTATCTAAGTGGGCAGAGGCAGTACCACTAAAGGAAGTGAAGACGGGAACATCCTCCATTTCTTCAGGACACATGTCATCTACCGGTTCGGCACTCCGCGGCGGATAATCTTGAATAATGGGCCAGCCTACAGGAGCCATAAAATCTGTCGCTTCGCACAGCAACATAATATAGACTGGAGATACTCTTCAGTTTATAATCCCCGAGCTAACGGTCTAGCTGAAGCTTTCAAAAAGTCCTTGACGAAGATCATTAAGAAAACGGTGTCCAGAAATAAAAAGGACTGGCACGAGAGACTGCATGAAGCTCTCTGGGTGTATCGAACCACGATCAAAATGGCCACGAATACAACGCCATTCGCGTTGGTATTCGGCACGGAAGCGGTACATCCTTTGGAGATAGAGCTACCCTCTCTACGAGTGGCAGTTCGATACGAGCTGACGAATGAAGAAAATGCCCATTTTTGGCTTGAGGAGCTCGATGCCCTCGATGAAACTCATCTCATGGCACAGCAAAACCTGGAAGCTTACAAAGTAAGGATGACGCGCTCATACGAAAGTCTAACCAGACCAAGAACATTCCGCCAAGGCAAACTCATGCTAGTCGTAAAAAGACCTATGATCCACAACCGTGCAAAGCGGGAAAAATTCGAGCCGAACTATGAAGGCCCATACATCATAGACAAGGTCTACCAAGATGGGGCCTACTTGCTCATGGATATGCATGGCGAAAGTCCCTTCCGGTCAATAAACGACCGGTTCCTTAAAAAATACTATGCTCGACAAGTCATGACTCAGGTTAATGATAGATGACGACGCTCGTGTCCGCTCGCTATCTTCCTGAGTCAAAACTCTAAAAGTAGTATCCAACAGAATTTCCGCCCCAGACATGGCGATAACGGACCGAAATGTCCTTAATCTAACCGTTGCCACCAAAATGGTGATAGTGGACCACTATGTCCTTAAACTAGCAATGGACCACTACGTCCTTAAACTGGCAATAGACTACTACGTCCTTAACTGGCAATGGACCACTGCGTCCTTAAACTAGAAATGGACCACTACGTCCTTAAACTGGCAATAGACCGAAATGTTCCTAAACTAGTACCCCGCCTCAAACATGGCGCATCACACCAAATACGGCGATATATTCTCTTGGGATCTATGTTGCAATCAAATCTCCAACGGCAAAGACTGCAACCTAAGTAAAAAAATGGTACGTTCACAAGCGAAATGGGCACGATGAAAACCCGAAAGGGCGTCGTGAGTAAAAACAGTAGGGCTACCGGCGACCTTGTGAAAACCTGAAAGAGCGCAATCTCGTTGTTAAAAAAAGGGTACGTCCACAAGCGAAATGGGCACGGATGAAAACTCGAAATGGCGCCGTGAGTAAAAACACCAGGGCTACTGGCGAGCTTGTGAAAACCCAAAAAGGCGCAATCTCGTAAAATTTTCACTTATAAGATCCTCTTGACTCGTAAGAAGAACTCCCCCTATGAGACCCTCATGGCTCATAGGATTCAAAGCCTTAAGCTACAGGGACCTGGACCTGTTCTTAAGCCGTCGTATCCCCCAAGTTGCCCTACAGGCGGTACAATACTGGCCCTTGTATACAATCCACAGGCACAAATAAACGTTTCCCCCACCAAGTTCCACCAATCATGAGGAATGTCCTCATATGGTGAACAACACTTGTAAGTCTTCTCGACTTATAAGGAGAAGATACTCTTATGAGATCCTTACGACTTATAAGAGAAAACACCACTTAGAAGTCCTCACGACTTCTAAGGAGAACATACACCTATGAGATCCTCTCGACTCGTAGGGAAAAAACCCTTTATGAGACCCTTACGGTTCATAAAGTCAAAAGCCTTAGTCAATAGGATCCTAACCCTGTCTACTAAGCCACCTCTGTTCAAATCAGCAAAGGAAAATGATGATTCGCTCCTGGTAACATCCTAATGGTAGCAATGCTGATGCCTAAATTGGTATCAAATTTTTAAGTCCTTTCACGGCAAATGATGATTCACTCCTGACAATATTCCAGTCGCAGCGATGCTGATACCTGAATAGGTGTCAATTTTCAAGTCCTTTCACGGCAAATAATGATTCGCTTCTGGCAATATTCCAGTCGTAGTGGTGTTGATGCTAAGATTGGTATCAGATCTCAAGTTCCATACTCGCAACAAAAATCAGCGAGAAAAAAAATGCATATAAAAATAGCCGAAATGATGGGGTAACTCGCATCAAAAATCAGCGAGCAAAAAAATGTATATGAAATAGCCGAAATGGTAGGGCAACTCGTAATGAAAATCGGCGAGCAAAATATATACATATAAAAACAGCCGAAATGTTGGGCAACTCGCAATAAAAAGCAGCGAGTAAAATGAAAAGAATAGCCGAAATGATTGGGCAATCGCGACTCTCGTGATATAAAAAGATGAAATGATAGAGTATCGCGGAAAGAAATAAAAAAAATTTAAAAAATGATGAAACTTTTTCCCTGCTGGTGAGTCTACACCGACCCCTGTATACAATCCATGGGCACAAACGAAAGGGGAACCATATTTTCCCACCAAGCTCCGACAAAGGGAGAGCCAAGTCTCGACGGTTCATAAACAACCTAGAGACCACCTCGACACTCATCTCATTACAGCAGATATAGTGTCAACAACGACATTCCTTCTCACTCCAGCAGGATGCAGACGCGGTGTCAACAAAGACCCTAGGTTCGAAACAAAGCGGGGTCATGGCAAAGTCCATAGTTCCAAGTCTCGAAGGTTCACAAACAACCTAGAGACCACCTCGACACTCATCTCGTTACAGCAGATATAGTGTCAACAACGGCGTTCCTTCTCACTCGAGCAAGATGCAGACACGACGTCAACAAAGACCCCAGGGTTGAAACAAAGAGGAGCCATGGAAAAGTCCCTAGTTCTAAGTCTCGACGGTTCACAAACAACCTAAAGACCACCTCAACACTCTTCTCGTTACAGCAGATATAGTGTCAACAATGGCGTTCCTTCTCACTCCAGCAGGATGCAGACGCGACGTCAACAAAAGGCCCCAAGGTCAAAACAAAATGGAGCCATGGCAAAGTCCCTAGCTCTAAGTCTTGACGGTTCATAAACAACCTAGAAATCACCTCGACATTCACCTCATTACAGTAGAGACAGTGTCAACAACGGCGTTCCTTCTCACTCCAGCAGGATGCAAACGCAACGTCAACAAAAGGCCCCAGGGTCAAAAAAAACAGAGCCATGGCAAAGTCCCTAGCTCCAAGTCTCGATGGTTCACAAACAACCTAGAGATCACCTTGACATTCATTTCGTTACAGCAGACACAGTGTCAACAACGGCGTTCCTTCTCACTCCAGCAGGATGCAGACGCAACGTCAACAAAAGGCCCTAGGGTCAAAACAAAGAAGCGCCATGGCAAACTCCCTAGTTCCAAGTCTCGACAGTTCATAAACAACCTAGAGATCACCTCGGCATTCGTCTTGTTACAGCAAACACAGCGTCAACAACGGCGTTCCTTCTCACTCCAGCAGGATGTAGACGCAACGTCAACAAAAGGCCCGAGGGTCAAAACAAAGCGGAGCCAGGGAAAATTCCCTAGTTCCAAGTCTCGACGGTTCACAAATAACCTAGAGACCACCTCGACACTCGTCTCGTTACAGCAGACAGAGTGTCAACAACGGCTTTTTTTCTCACTCTAGCAGGACGCAGATGCAACGTCAACAAATGACCCCAGGGTCAAAACAAAACGGAGCCATGTCAAAGTCCCTAGTTCCAAGTCTCGACGGTTCGCAAACAACCTATAGATCATCTTGACACTTGTCTCGTTACAGCATACGCAGTGTAAACAACGGCGTTTCTTCTCACTCCAGCCGGATGCAGACGCAACGTCAACAAACGACCCCAGGGTCAAAAAAAAGCGGAGCCATGGCAAAGTCCCTAGTTCCAAGTCTCCACGGTTCATAAACAACCTATAGAACACCTCAACACTCGTCTCGTTACAGCAGACATAGTGTCAACAACGGCGTTTCTTCTCACTCCGGCAGGTTGTAGATGCAATGTCAACAAACGACCCTAGGGTAAAAAAAAACGGAGCCATGGAAAAGTCCCTAGTTCCAAGTCTCGATGGTTCACAAGACAACCTAGGTATCACCTCGACATTCGTCTCATTACAGCAAACGCGGTGTCGACAAAGGAAGCGAAGGCCAAATTCCGAGCTTCAGAGTCTTGACGACAACTCAAATAAAACCTGAAAAAATATCGGAGATCATCACACACTGGTGCGGAGTGGTTATGACTTATTTGGGCTCCCAAACTGAGCCTAACCTTAGGTAAAAAGAGACATGGCAAAATTCCTTAACGCTTGCTCTTCCGACGGTCATACTGCCTAAGAAGATTACTTGAAGACGTCTTGTCCAGCCCCCGAAGAGATAAGAGACACAACATTCGCGGGGCAACTTAAACAGCAACGTAAAGTCTGCATATCGGGGAATGCATCAGCCAACGCGACGGTACCACGGACTAAAAACCTGGTACCACAAAACCTAACAGACCTCTATCGCAAAGAGCAGGGGTTATCTAACGTTAGGATATTCCTGCGAGAACTTCTCAACTCGTCTCGACTCATAGGGAAAAACAATATTCCTGCGAGAACTTCTCGACTCGTAGGGAAAAACATCTTCATGAAACCCTCACGGCTCATGAAGGTAAAAAGCCTTAGGCGACGGGGATATCAACCTGTTTCCTAAGCACTGTGGCCCTACAAGTAGGTCCAAACTGACTCTTGTATACTATCCACTGTTAGTGTATATGCCCTAGGGGCCATTATTGTATCATACTAGATTGTATATTATTTAATGGAAGCTTGGGATATTCACAGTTGTATTAACAGTCTTGCTCAACATAGTAGTATGCTACTTGGTTTATATCTATCTTAATATATGATATGTTTCTTTTAGCATATCGCGAATACATATTGATAGAGCCCTTAAGATCTTGCTTGACTACCAGTGTTGTGATGGCAGTCACACTAGTGGGAGCTGGGTAGTCTACAAGCACATCCTTTTTCAAGTCCCTAGTCGTAGGATTATCGAGACAGGGCATCGATACTCCAGAGTAGACTAGTGTATACGCTTCTCATCCCAGCAGGGAAGATGGTCTGTCCCACAGCCATTAGTACGTTGTACTGGAGATAGTATGCAGGTGCTCGTTGGGTTATGGGTACACCGGACAGGACTCGCAGGGAACTGTTGGTTGGTATTATACCCGTCTTCAGTTAACAGTTCCCAGGTGACATGAGTACAGCAAAGTCCGTTGACTTGATACTGCTGCTTCGTCTCGAGTGTGTTCCCAATGTTCTTAGATTGCTACCCTACCACGGCTCAAAGGAGTCGTGCAAACAGGTAGCAGTTGGGTGCAGTCCCGAAGCACTTGGAGGCAGTGGCAGTTAGATAGGATTCGTCTCTCCCGGTATTGGGAGTTGATATCGCACTGTGTTTGGAGAGCCATACGCAAAGTTCCTGGCCAGGGAAAACGAGATTTACTGGTAGGATTTCCAGTAACTTCTCAAGGTGTAATGGGCTTCACTCCGACATGACTTATACAGCTTTTAGGGGACTGACGCTTGCCGCCCCCCAGGCCCGATATGCGATAGTCTTAGACTAACAGACCGGACTATACGGAGATTGTCACATCAGGCTCAGTAGGAGTTCGGATGGGTTTCCTCATCGGCCTTCTTATCGACATCTACCTGGGGACCGTTACGTACAGCTAGTACCGCTTGCAGCCTATGGTTAAACCCACTGCCAGCGTAGTGTCGAGTCTTTAGAGTCCCACACAGAGAGTTTCCCTGCTTAAGGCAAAACGATATAGAGGTCGTATGGTTTTACGACAAGGTTCGGATATATACGTGTACTTGTGCACGTATGATATTCGGACAGATTTTACTAGCGGGCTTTAGTTTAAGCCAGTTTCTAGTATTGGATTATTGGATTTATACAGTCTCGGTATTTCCGTGTTTTTGCGGATGGAAGGGGCATTCTCGTAATTAGTCGAGAAGCTTCTAGAAGAAAGGTGAGGTGGAGAGCTTAGGTGTAATTTGCATTAATTGAATTTGTGACTCATGGAGTGATTCATCCAAATGAGTTAATGAAGCATTTATTGCTTAATGACTCATGAGATGATTCATTCATTTGTATTAAATGAAGCATGGTTGTAATTATCTATATAATTTATTTGATAATTATTATGCTTCATTATATACATAATGAGTTATATTTTCAATTCATTCTCACAAACACATTCTCTCTCCCCAAGCTCTCTCTCTCTTCAAAGACCTAACCCTAATCCTCTCATGTGTTGAGATCCTAAGGGTTAGAAAGACTAATAGATCCCTAATCCATCTCTATATCCTCTAGGTTACTTTGATTAGCAATCATAGCCACCTAGTTACCTCAAGTGAGAGGTTAAAGTTTGAAGAAGGAACTCTCGGGTGGATCTTCTATCACATCGAGGAGGCCGACGAGGAGGTGAACAACAAGAACAAGAAGGACTAGTATCTTGAGGTATAATCATCTATCATAGTAGTTTAGCACTTCTAGATAGTTGTTAGTTAGGGTTTAGCAAAGATCCATAAAGTTAGTCGATGTTAACTTGAACAAAATGATTGTTTTACCTATTCCGCCTCCCCGCATCATGTGGGGTGTCTAACGTCGACTTACAGTGGTATCAGAGCCTGGCTAAACCATAACTAACATGTTAGCAAAGTCGTTAGAAATTCGATCGCAAAACGAACCCGAAAATACGACGTTTTCACATAGTTTTTGTCGTTTTTAAAACGGGGTCTAAAAATTTTTCAGGGACCCTTAAAAATACAAGCAGGGTTTTTTAAGAATTGTGAAGAAATTTTGGATCGTGACTCGACCATACCACCTCGGAACCGCCGCCGATCCAAGCGATCCGCCGCGGATCCGCGGCCGAGTTGACACCGAGTCAGCCCAAATTTGCTCAGTTATTCTTCTGTGTTGATGTTGTATTTTCTGGGATGATTTGTTTCTGCTCAGGTTTGATGTGCAGAGAGAATTGTTTGGAGTAGATTCATTTGTGTTGCTTGATCGAAATTCTAAGATGTTTGGCTAACTTGATTATATCTGTGGTGTGATTAAGGTGTTCGTAAACCTCCCCTAACTGCTAGTATGTCGGTTAGCAGAGGGTTGCACATTTCTGTAATGGTTTTTACTGGTTTGTGAATATGAACTTGTTGGATTGTCGTGAATGGATAGCCGGGGATGTGAGATGAGTGTTTCTTTCATTCAAATGTAAATTGTAATTTTTTGTAATATTCTTTTGCAGGGCACATCCAGGTTGAGGTTGTAGTCACCGTTGTATTATTTCATTTACTGTTTTCTGCTCCTAGGATAGACCCAAGATGGGGTGCACAAACTACCGGGTACTTTGAAGTGTTTAGTGGCCTACTCACGTCGTTGAGGGAGACCGCTTCACTTCGGGTACTTGACGGGTAGTTTGCCGTACCCGTAGGAGACTAGGGTGGGGTTTTGGCTATTCATCGCGACTATGTAATCCGTCTTTCTTTGCAGGCTCAAAAGGAATGCGGATTCCTAGAAAATCCAATATGTTCATCTGTGATCTAGAATGTCTATTATTGCGTCTGACGAATGTACAATATCTATATATGATATCTAGTAGGCGTCACTTATGTTTTGCACCCGCGCTAGCCCAGCCCCCGCTCTGTCGTTAGTTAAGTAACCTAACGGGTGAATGACATGGCCCAGTGGCAAATGCGGATGGCATAAGAGGACGTTGTATTTTCGTTGTTTTCTGCAATGATAGGTTAATTGATGGGACGCATTATTTTAATACAAAGAAAATAAACAAAAGTTAAATCGTTGGAACGGTTTAAAAGAAACCACTCGGTTATTTTAAAACAGAAGATATTTTTAATTGCGGAGCTTAAACTACTCCTTTTAAAAGCTATCAGGTTCCTTCGATCATATCAAGTTCACTACGTTCACGGTTTTGCCAAAACCATTCGTAGCCCTCCGTCATTTCATTTGGGTATTCAGTAGTATTCAAGCTATGTATTTTGACCAACGCCAAGGCATAGTGTTTGGTAGCTGCTGGGTATTCATTTGTTGCATAGATAGATGAGTTGGTTTGGGACAGTCGTACTATCATTTGGCCAACGTCAGGGGTATGTATGGGTGGGTTCAAATTAACAAGATAATGATGGGTAGAACTTGACATGTGACTTATGACATTTTGACCAAAGCCAAGGTCATAAGAGAATGGGGCAGAAATTTATATCGGGAATTTCTAAAGAAACTGAAATTTGCTAAGAGTTGCATACCATTTGGAGTGTGATAATTTTGGTAGGATTCCTTCAGCATTATCACACGATGATATTTGGATCCCGATCCTACTGTGAGTATCCGCTACTCATCAGGAGATTCGCCACTTAACGATCAAAGCTATAAACCAAGTAGGTGTCGAGAAAGGTGTCAGCGGGGCTATGCCCCCAGAGAAAAGAGGTTATTTAATTAAGGAACTTCGCGAAAGCGTCGTAAAACCTCCCTCGAAATACCGACACCGGCCTGGCTGAACGGTTAAGCAAGTATTGTACGGTGAGAATAGTCCTGACTAGTTCTTCCTTTTTGGTTTGAGGAGGGATTCGAGAAACGGTGGGAGCCATCCTGTTTAGATAAACTAAAAACCACTCTAAACTTGCAAGAGCATCATGCTAAAGTGTTCCCTCTCTCTCTCTCATTGCAGCAATCCAGAACATGACAGGCCTTAAGTTATTATTAGATAAAAATATTTTGATAGGGCCAAACTATAAAGATTGGTTCCGGAATGTTAAGATGGTTATTACCTATGACAAATTGGGGTATGTCCTTACTACAAAGGCCCCTGCCGTCCCAGGTCCTGAATCTAGTGTCGCGGATAAGGAAATCCGCAAGACCTGGGAGTTAGACTTCGCGAATGCCAAGTGCGCCGTGATTGCCTCTATGAATAATGAACATCAGAGGAGGCACGAGAATATGGATCTAGAATCCATATTTCTCCACACCAAGGAACTGTATGGAGAGCAATCTCGTATAGCTAGATACGAGACCTCGAAGAACTTGTTTCAGTCGAGGATGGCCGTCGGATCATCTGTAGAGGAACATGTCCTTAAGATGATTGACTATATTGAAGAGCTCGCAGACCTCGGGACAATATTAGAGAACGAGTTGTATACAGACTTGATTCTCCAGTCCCTTCCTTCCACCTACGCCCAGTTTATCTTGAATTTCAACAATCAAGATAAAGAAGTTGAACTTCCAGAACTCCTTAACATGTTGAGGAGTGCAGAGGGCACCTTGCAGAAGGCAAAGGATACACCCACTATGTTTGTTCGTGGTGCTTCCTCTTCCAGGTCCAAGGCAAGGGCCAAAGGAAGGAAGAAGAAGGCCGCTACCAAACCGAGAGGTGGTGTTGGTAAGGTGGGAGTCAAGGGAAAGGCAAAGGTTGTGGAGCCAGTAGTAGCAAAGGATGAGTGCTTCCATTATCGTAGGAAAGGCCATTGGAAGAAGGATTGCAAATCTTGGATTGCCAAGAACCAGGACCCGAGGCAAGTTGTGGCTTCGGCTTCAGGTGTGTTTGTAATTGAAAATTGTCTGTAAATCAACTCTACTTCCTGGGTATTGGATACCTGATCAGGATCCCATATATGCAATTCATTGCAGGCACTGAGAAAACGTAGAGTGCTGAAGGTTGGTGATATGACCCTCCAGGTTGCTAACGGAGCTAGCGTGAATGCTGTGTCCGTAGAGGATTATCACCTTAGATTGACGAGTGGACATATTTTGGTTTTGCGCAACTGTTTTTGTGTACCTAGTTTAACGTGTAATATCATATCAGTATCGTTGTTATCAAAAGAAGTTTATGATTTCACGTTTGTAAGCGATGTTGTTAACATCTACCTTAATCATGGTTTGATTGGGTCCGGTACACTAGATAACGGTATATACGTGTTAAACCAATTACAGATTTTCAATGTCCAGAACACACTAAAAAGAAAGTCTCCAGAAATAAATCAGGCTTTCTTATGGCATTGTAGACTGGGTCACATCAATGAGACAAGATTAACTAATTTACATAGAGAAGGACATTTGGATCCGTTCGAATATCAATCTTATGCCACTTGTCTATCATGTCTCAAAGGAAAGATGACAAAGACTCCATTCACTGGACATGGAGTAAGAGCGAGCGAGCTCTTAGGACTCATACACAGTGATGTATGTGGTCCAATGTCTACACATGCAAGAGGCGGTTTTTCATATTTCATTACTTTTACGGATGATTTCTCTAAGTATGGATTCATTTTCTTGATGAAACATTAATCCGAGGCCTTTGAGAAATTCCGAGAATATAAGAATGAAGTAGAAAACCAAACCGGTAAAACCATCAAGACACTAAGATCTGATCAAGGTGGTGAATACTTAAGTGCCGAGTTCCTGGGTTACCTAAAAGAGAAAGGAGTTCTCTCTCAGCTTACTCCTCCATACACTCCACAACATAATGGTGTATCGGAAAGACGGAACCGAACCCTATTGGATATGGTACGTTCCATGATGAGTAATGCTGAGTTACCGCGATCTTTCTGGTGTTATGCACTAGAATCAGCTGCATATCTTTTGAACAGGGTTCCTACCAAGACTGTGCCTACCACACCATATCAGATGTGGAGTGGGAAGAAACCCTATCTTCAGTATCTGAAGATATGGGGATGTCCAGCTTTTGTTAAAAAGTAGCATGCGGACAAACTCGAGGCACGTTCAGTACAGTGTAAGTTTGTGGGATATCCAAAGAACTCCAAGGGGTATTATTTCTATTACGCAGAGAAACAAAAGGTTTTTGTTTCTCGTAATGCCCATTTTCTAGAACAGCAGTTTTTAGAAAAGGAAACAAGTGGGAGCGCAATAGAACTGGAAGAAATTCCAGAACCACAAAATACTACTGAAAGTTTGGTAGAGCCAGAAGTTCCAGAAGAACAGGACATTCCCGTACCCCTCCGCAGGAGTAGTAGGCCGTCTCATCCGCCTGAGAGATACTACGGTTTTCTCATAGACGGGGATAGAAAGGATTGCGTCATTGATAATGATGAACCTACTAGCTTCCAGCAGGCCATCCAGAGCGGCGACTCAGTAAGATGGCTGGATGCAATGCGGACCGAAATGGAGTCCATGTACACCAACAAAGTATGGACTTTGGACTTTGCTCCAGATTGGGTAAAACCCATTGGATGTAAGTGGATCTTCAGGAAGAAGATTGGTGTAGATGGACATGTAGAAACCTATAAGGCTAGACTTGTTGCAAAGGGTTTTCGTCAAAGACCTGGTTTGGACTATGACGAAACTTTTTCTCCAGTGGCTATGCTCAAATCCATTTGGATCCTTCTTACCATTGCCGCTTTCCATGATTATGAGATCTGGCAGATGGACGTAAAGACGGCTTTTCTAAATGGTAATTTAGAAGAGTGCGTCTATATGGATCAGCCAGAAGGTTTCAATCAGAGTGGGAGCAGCGGGAAAGTGTGCAAGTTGCTTAAGTCCATTTATGGACTAAAACAAGCATCGCGGAGTTGGAACATCTGTTTTGATGAAACGGCCAAAGAATATGACTTTATCAAAAATCCAGATGAACCATGTATATATAGTAAAATTGTAGCACGAACTGTCGTATTCCTCGTCTTGTACGTGGATGACATTCTATTGATAGGAAATGACATTCCTATGCTACAAATTATCAAAGGATTCTTGTCACACAGGTTCTCCATGAAAGACCTGGGTGATGCCTCTTACATTCTGGGGATCCGGATCTATCGTGATAGATCTAAGAGGATGTTGGGACTTTCACAGTCCAGGTATATCAACACTATACTAAAAAGATTCAGTATGGAAGATTCGAAGCGTGGTAATTTACCGGCTTGTCATGGAATCACCATCTCCAAAGAGATGTCTCCCAAGACTGATATGGAAAGGGATCGCACGTCAGTTATACCCTTCGCTTCTGCAGTAGGCTCTATAATGTATGCGATGTTGTGCACCAGACCAGATGTAGCTTACGCACTGAGCGTAGTAAGCCGGTATCAGTCAGACCCAGGGAAGAAGCACTGGATAGCAGTAAAGAACATTCTCAAGTACCTGAGAAGGACTAAGGATATGTTCTTGGTTTACGGCGGAAAAGACCTCCAGATCGAGGCTTTTGCTGACTCCAGCTTCCAGAGTGACAAGGATGACTCCAAGTCTATGTCGGGTTATGTCTTTACCCTCAATGGAGGGCGGTGTGCTGGAAGAGTTCCAAAAAGGACACCGTTGCTGACTCGACGATGGAAGCGGAGTATATCGCTGCTTGCGATGCCGCAAAAGAAGCAGTCTGGATGAAGAAGTTCCTAACAGAACTTCAGGTGGTTCCTACCGTTGATAATCCAATACCGCTGTATTGTGACAACAACAGCGCTATAGCTTTAGCGAAGGAACCCAGGTCCCATCAGAAGTCCAGACACATCTTAAAGCAGTATCACTTGATCAGGGAGATCATAGATCGCCAGGAGATCGAAGTCCGGAGAGTTGTTACAAAAGAGAACACTGCAGATCTATTCACAAAGGCCTTACCTCAGACACAGTTCGAGAGGCTATTCTAGATGATAGGTCTTCGATATGCTAGTATATGGCCGTAGTGCAAGTGGGAGATTGTTAGTGTATATGCCCTAGGGGCCATTATTGTATCATACTAGCTTGTATATTACTTAATGGAAGCTTGAGATATTCACAGTTGTATTAACAGTCTTGCTCAACATAGTAATATGCTACTTGGTTTATATCTATCTTAATATGTGTATATGTTTCTTTTAGCATATCGCGAATACATATTGATAGAGCCCTTAGGATCTTGCTTGACTACCAGCGTTGTGATGGCAGTCACACTAGTGGGAGCTGGGTAGTCTACAAGCACATCCTTTTTCAGGTCCCTAGTCGTAGGATTATCGAGACAGGGCATCGATACTCCAGAGTAGACTAGTGTATACGCTTCTCATCCCAGCATGAGAGATGGTCTGTCCCACAGCCATTAGTACATTGTAATGGAGATAGTATGCAGGTGCTCGTTGGGTTACGGGTATACCGAACAGGACTCGCAGGGAACTGTTGGTTGGTATTATACCCGTCGTCAGTTAACAGTTCCCAGGTGACATAAGTACAGCATAGTCCGTTGACTTGATACTGCTGCTTCGTCTCGAGTGTGTTCCCACTGTTCTAAGATTGCTACCCTACCACGGTTCAAATGAGTCGTGCAAACAGGTAGCAATTGGGTGCAGTCCCGAAGCACTTGGAGGCAGTGGCAGTCAGATAGGATTCGTCTCTCCCGGTATTGGGAGTTGATATCGTACTGTGTTTGGAGAGCCATTACGCAAAGTCCCTGGCCAGGGCAAACGAGATTTACTGGTAGGATTTCCAGTAGCTTCTCAAGGTGTAATAGGCTTCACTCCGACAAGACTTATACAGCTTTTAGGGGACTGACGCTTGCCGCCCCCTAGGCCCGATATGCGATAGTCGTAGACGAACATACCGGACTGTACGGAGATTGTCACATCAGGCTCAGTAGGAGTTCGGATGGGTTTCCTCATCGGCCTTCTTATCGGCATCTACCTAGGGACCGTTACGTACAGCTAGTACCGCTTGTGGCCTGTGGTTATACCCACTGCCAACGTAGTGTCGAGTCTTTAGAGTCCCACACAGAGAGTTTCCCTGCTTCAGGCAAACGATATAGAGGTCGTATGGTTTTACGACAAGGTTCGGACATATACGTGTACTTATGCACGTATGATGTTCGGACAGATTTTACTAGAGGGCTTTAGTTTAAGCCAGTTTTTAGTATTGGATTATTGGATTTATATCCGTATTTTTACGGATGGGAGGGGCATTCTCGTAATTAGTCGAGAAGCTTCTAGAAGAAAGGTGAGGTGGAGAGCTTAGGTGTAATTTGCATTAATTGAATTTGTGACTCATGGAGTGATTCATCCAAATGAGTTAATGAAGCATTTATTGCTTAATGACTCATGAGATGATTCATTCATTTGTATTAAATGAAGCATGGTTGTAATTATCTATATGATTTATTTGATAATTATTATGCTTCATTATATACATAATGAGTTATATTTTCAATTCATTCTCACAAACACATTCTCTCTCCTCAAGCTCTCTCTCTTCAAAGACCTAACCCTAATCCTCTCATGTGTTGAGATCCCAAGGGTTAGCAAGACTAATAGATCCCTAATCCATCTCTATATCCTCTAGGTTACTTTGATTAGCAATCATAACCACCTAGTTATCTCAAGTGAGAGGTTAAAGCTTGGAGAAGGAACTCTCGGGTGGATCTTCTATTACATCGAGGAGGCCGACGAGGAAGTGAACAACAAGAACAAGAAGGACTAGTATCTTGAGGTATAATCATCTGTCATAGTAGTTTAGCACTTCTAGATAGTTGTTAGTTAGGGTTTAGCAAAGATCCGTAAAGTTAGTCGATGTTAACTTGAACAAAATGATTGTTTTACCTATTCCGCCTCCCCGCATCATGTGGGGTGTCTAACGTCGACTTACATCCACGAGCCACATTCTCCAAAGTCGAATACTGGTAAGGAGGAAAAACCACTTCCGAGTCCTCTCGACTCGTAAGGGGGAAAATTCTCTTGTGAGATTCTTACGACTCTCAAGAGAAAACGCACTTAGGAGTCCTCACGACTTCTAAGGAGAAAATACACCTACGGGATCTTCTTGACTCATAGGGAGAAAAGTCTTTTTGAGACCCTCACGGCTCATAAAGTTGAAAAGTCTTAGGCGGCAGATCCAAACTTGTTTCCTAATCCATCGCTGCCCTACAAGGAGGTCAAGATGGACTATTGTAAACCATCTAAGGGTCATATTTGCCAAAGTTACATGCCACTGAAATGAAGAAGCTACTTATGGGTCCTCACGATTCGTAAGGAAAAAAATACCCGAGTGAGATCCTTACGACTCACGGAGGCGATGAACACTTAGAAATCCTCACGATTTCTAGGGAGAATATGCACCAATGAGATCCTCCCGACTCATAGGGAGAAGAAACCTTCTTGAGATCCTTACGGCTCATGAAGATGAAAAAACTCTTAGGCTACAAGGACCCTAAACTTGTCTCCTAAGCCATCAATTCTATGGTCATGCATAACATTGCACTACTTCACCCACATACATACTTACGTGGGCAAAGTAGTGGGGGGCATTTGTTCCCGCCAAAATTTTGGCTCAAAGCTTGCTCCCTTATAAAAATAATAACAATAAAATAAAATAAAAGGAAAGCTGTACATGCAAAGCATATAGGTACCGCCTCGGATAGAATCCTATGATGGCGCTTCACGTGCTCCTCACGCGGGTGCCAATGTGCAAAGCACAAAAAAGAATCTATTAAATAAGAGTTGAACTTTTAGGAAGCGCCGCACGTGCTCCTCAGGCGGGCGCTAATATACAAAACACAAAAGAATCTATTAAATAAGAGTTAAATGGCACCGCACGTGCTCCTCACTTGGACGCCAATGTGCAAAGCATGTAAGAGTTCATAAGAATTAAAACTCTTAGATGGCGTCGCACGTGCTCCTCACGCGGGCGCTAATGTGCAAAGCACATAAATACCCATTATAAGAATTAAAACCTTAAGTATCGTCTCACGTGCACAACACGTGAGCTCCGAAGTCCAGGTAGAATTAAAATTCTGCAATACTCCCTGTTAAACAGAGCGGTTGGATCAAAAATCCAATCATAGAATAAAATTTTATTCACTCAATCTTTCTAAATAAGAAAGATTGCTCTCTGTAAAACAAAGAACTCATGGATTAAACATCTAATGGTGATTAAAAATCACCACTTGACAGAATAAAATTCTATAAGAAAATATCTTCCTAATCTTGATAAAACAAAATTCTATGATAGGAAAATATCTTCCTAATCTTGTTAAACTAACAAGATATTCATAAAATTCTATCTTAGGAAAATATTCCTAATCTTGTTAAACTAAAAAGATATGATAGAATAAAATCCTAATCTTGTTAAACTAACAAAATATTTATATGATAGGAAAATATTTCCTAATCTTGTTAAACAAACAAGAAATCTTCTCTATTAAACAGAGAGCCTTTGAATTAAAAATCCAACGGTGAATAAAATTCACCGATTGATCTAAAAGATCATGGAATCAATTATGATCTCTTAATGAGAGATTTTCTCAATAAATTGATTTTTTCTCTTCTCTTATAAATAGGAGGAACGAGGTTAAATCTAAAAAGGAGGAACCCCCCATAAGCTTCAGAAAGAACAGAGAATTAAATTCTCGAGGAAGAAGAACTCTCTTCTTGGAAAATTCGGTATTTAAAAATAAAGGATTGCTTAGCACTCAGTGACTGGCGCTCAGCGCCCAGCACCCTACGTGCCTCTCACATGGACGCTACAAAATAAAGGAGTGCTTAGAACTCAGTGTGCAGCGCCTAGCGTCCAACGCCCAGCGCCTCATGTATCCCTCACGTGGGCGCCAGAGATTATAAAAGTGCTTGACACTCACCAGGCAGCGCCTAGCACCTCACGTGCCTTGCACGTGGGCGCCATAAGGAGTGCTCAACATTCTATATAGAGACAAAAAAGAGTAAACTGTGAGCGTCAGAACTTACATAAGTGCTCAGCACTTTTTGCACAAAAAAAGGGACTGGGCCAAAACAAGTGCTTAGCATTTCTTTTCAAATAAAAAGAAAACTGAGCGGATCAAGCCCTAGTTGGCTAGGTCCCTAACCCAGATAAACCGAGCCCATGGGTTCATTTTTTCCCAAATTGATCCCAGTTCCAAATACGACTATCGATCTCCCAACTGATGATATCCCAAAACGATATTCGTTCCACATTCCCATGAGGAAATCATAGTCTCAAAATACGACTGACGATTCCCGGGTTTACCATTTATCCTTTTTCCCTCAAATACAGGAACTGGTTTAAGGGTACATCTCTCTACACCTCTGATACGTGTCGTTATAATTCATCAACGTCTTCAAAGAGGTGGCGGGTCCCGACAACCAACGGCTCTTTGGTGCACTACCCAAACTAACGTGTACACCCCAAATCAAACCATATCCCAAACTGGATGCATCCCATATCATCATTGCTCATCCCGTCACGTAACAAATACACGTGCACGCAAGATGATCAATGGACCGAAACGCCCTTAAACTACAATGGACCGAAATGTTCTCAAACTAAACGTTGCCTCCAAAATGGCGACAACGGACTATAACGTCCTTAAACTAAAACCTCACCTCAAAAATAGTGATCTACAAACCGAAACGTCCTCAAACTAAACATTGCCTCCAAAATGGTGACAGCGGACCGTAACGTCCTTAAACTAAAACCTCACCTCAAAAATGGTGATCTACAGACCGAAATGTTCTCAAACTCCAACTTCGCCTCCAAAACGGCGATAAGGGACCGAAACGTTCTTAAACTAAAACAACAGAGCCCAAATGCTCCCTTGTTGGATCTGAAACAAAAATTATCTTAACACCCTGTTTAGTAGATCTTAGTCTCAAATTGGACTAACGTATCCTTAAGAAAAAACCAACCGAGCCCCCAACTCCTCGTATACATTTAAGTCGATCTTGATCTCAAAACGGATCAACGATCCTTAAATCGACCCAAACCCAAATCTAAAAATATACAGATTTGGACTAATCCACGCCCTTCCGGCGACAACATAAATTAGTCTCTGTATACAATCCACGGGAAACCAAAAATAAAACAAATACATAAGACACGAAGTGAACCTCTGGAGTAGGAAAAAATGGTTATCGCGATGCGATAACGTAATTAACTGCAGAGGCTGGCGCCTGCAGGGTAGAGCGTCCCCACAATCAAAAACCCCTCGCAAACGAGAGGAATCTGACGAAGTCTTCTACAACGGCTGCATCCGTCCAAACCTCCGATATACAGTGCCATAAATCAACTTGGTATCTTCGGAGTGGGGGACGGATAAATCCAAATAGCATCTGCCCCCAAATTCAGGCAAGACAACCTACGCGGTTCGTCCCTCTTTTCGGCGGTGAACAAGCTTATGGGGTGGTCTCCTCTTCCTTATTTAGAAAGAGGGATCATTGGTCATTGGGACCTACCACCTCTCCGACGACGCTGAGGGATTACAGCGCCATGTATCGAAGGTGTGAAGGGATGTACCCTTTGAACCATGTCCCATTCATCAGGGGGAAGAACAGATTGGAGCTTAAACTTCTAGCTGCTTGAAAAATGTTTCTTTGCGTTTGCGCACGTGCATCGCACGTGTTGGGCGCACGGCGTGGGCTCAAGTGCGTTGCACGTGGTGTGCACGTGGCAGGCGCACATGCGTCGTACGTGGCGCTTGCACATCATGGGGGAGAAGCTAAGGCCTTAACTTGGAGAATTAAGCTCCTTTGAGAATTGAATCCTCACACGTGTTGCGCACGTGACGGGCGCAGGTACGTTGCACGTAGCACACATGGCGCTTGTGCATTATGGAGGGGCAGCTAAGGCCCTAACTTGGAGAACTAATCTCCTTTGAAGATTGAATCCTCATACGTAGTGCACATGTCGCAGGCGCACATGCGTTGCACATGGTGCGCATGGCGCTTGCGCATATGCGCATTATGGAGGCAGCTAGGGCCCTAACTTGGAGAACTAAGCTTCTATGGAGAACTAAGCTTCTTTGAGAATTGAATCCTCCCTTTTTTCTAAGAGGTATCCCCTCTTATTTATATGGGAGTGGTAGAGAAGAGATCTCTCTTTTTCCCGATGTGGGACTAAAAATGTATCCCCCATGTGGTAGAGTATTACTTAGACTATATGTGCATAGCACATTTGCTCATAACTTTTGATTCCGGAAGAGTTATGAGGCCCGTAATATATCAAATCAAAGGATTTTTCGAGACGCATTCAATGCCATCAGAATTTACCTGATTCTCATTTGGTATTTTTGAAAAATACAGCCCGGAAAATACTGGTTTGCATTTTCTTAAGCGTATCGCTACCATTTGATACCTTGGGCTCTTTTGCGCAGAAATTTTTAGCGGGAACATACGCAACTAAAGATCCATACCATATTCTTTGGATGATATCGTACGAGAGATATTCTGTACGTGATATAATGACGATTGATTGCCGAATGTGGCCGATATTTATTTTGACTCGAGGAGTCTTGATAATATTTCAAAACGGAAGTTATGAGATATTTAGAGCCATACTTACTTTCAAAAAACTAACGATTTGTTATGTATTTTTAAATGATAACGTCAAAGGTGCGCTACGACTTTTCAAATGATATTTATTTTAAAAATATCGTAGTCCCTTAATTCCAAAACAATCTTTCGTGCTATTTTAAACTATAACTGTATTGCTCATGCGTAATTGGATATTTTAATACTCGTTCATGTTACAATTTCCTTATTCTGCATACGCTCGCATTTCGATTTCCTTGTTTCTGTATACGCTCTCGTTTCGATTATTTACGATATATACTACATTCATACCTTTAACTTTACTTAACTTCATGTGCTAGAATACACGCACCATTACCGATGATTCATATTGTACATGAACATACCCGCATGTTACACTTACACCTTGTTCATGTAAGTGCACGGCGGCGCCCCGGCCGTCAATCCGAGGCTAAAATGCGGAAACGATACTTTTCTTTAAACTTGTAAACCGGCACCACCGCGCACTATAAATCCGGATCGGGCCATTAACCTACTCCTAGCTAACTAGAGAAGGGGTAGAGAGATATACCGAGCGATCCGTATCCTTCGGTCTTCCCGATCTCCCCGCGGAATCTCCGGTCTTCATCTCCTCGTCGGAAGGGCACTACATCGCCGGGTTCTTTTACGGGCTCCCACCTCTGGACCGAGGCAACTCGAGCATGAAGTTGGCGAGTCGACGTGCCCAAGGAAACTGTAGATGAAGTGTAGAAAGCTTTGTCTCATTGGGGTATGAAGTTGCCATTTGATATAGGAAATGAACTATGGAGAGAGGTGAGGAATATGTAGCATGCAAAGAAAATGAGATCAACATTTTTCCTCTCAACAAAATGAATTCCCCTCACCCCCCAAGAATGGTCGACCACCCTCAAAAGAAAGAGGAGAGAGAGAATGGGCAATAATGCAAGAATGTTATCATGAGGAATAATGATAACCCAAAATATCACACCAAAAACCCAACACTTAACCCATCATTGCAAGCAATGATGATCAAAGGAAGTCAAGGTCAAACAAGAGCCATCATGAAGCAACTATTAACAAGAAACACCCTCCAAAATGCTAATTTGCACATTTGCAAATAAGCCCACCTCCACCAATTTTCAGCCAAGGAAAGAGACAAAGGAAAATGGCCGAAACGGAAAGCAAACTGGCAACTTTAGAAAACTGATCCCGTAATAAATTACAGGAAAACCCCGCGACTGTATATACATACCCGTATTTGTATTCCGACCGAATACAAATGCAATGAGACAAAATCTACACTGTAAAATACTAGGATCCGGCTTTAACCAAAGCCCGCTAGTATTATCCGTCCGATCATGATCCGTGCAATACCGCACGTATATGATCGAACCCTGCCATATCTCCATACGGCCTCTACAGCGTTTCGCCCGAAACTTGAGAAAACGGTCTGTGGGGGACTTTAAAGACTCGTCAATACTTTGGTTGTGGATTTAACCACTAGCACGTCAGAGGTATTAGCCATACATAACGGGCTACCAGGTATTGACCAAAAGGGACGTCGATGAGCGAACTCATCCTGACACCCTACTGAGCCTGACAGTGACAATATCCGTACAGTCCGGTCCGTTCGTCTATGAGTATCGCATGGAGGGCCTAGGGGGTTGGTAAAAGACAGACCCCCAAAAGTGGTACAAGTCGTGTCGGAGTGTAGCCCAGAACACCCTGAGATACTACTGGAATACTTACCAGTAAATCTCCTGCATTGGCCAAGGACTTCGTGTAATGGCTCTCCTAGACACAGCGCGACCTCACCCCCAATACCGGGAGAGACGAACCCCTGTAGATCCGCTCACTGCCTCCATGTGGCTCGGGACTGTACCCAACTAAAACCTGTTTGCACGACTCCTTTGAGCCGTGGTAGGGTAGTAATCAAAGTACAGTGGGAACTCACACGAGACAAATGACGATCTCAGGTCGATGAACTAACCTGTACACATGTCACCAGGGAACTGCTATCTGACGTCTGGTATAAGACCAACTAGTATGTTCCCAGCGAGTCCTGTCCGGTGTACTCATAACCCAATGAGCACCTGTATACATCTTAGGTGAACCAACTGACACCAGTGGCTTGTGAGACCGGCCACCTCCCCTCGTGGGGGTCTCGACTGTATACACTAATCTACTCTGGAGTATCGATGCCCTGTCTCGAGACTCCCACGACTAGGGACCTTTTAAGGATGTGCTTATAGACTACCAGCTCCTACGTATATGATCGCCATCATACTGCTGGCCGTCAAGCAAGAATCCTATATGCTCTATCAATGCGCAATAGTGACCTGTAAGGTCACCTAAAGCAGTACACGATGATAAAGGTAAACCAGATAACATACTATCATCTTGAGTAAGACTGTTCTAACGGTATAGGTCCTCTATCAATCATTGTAATCACGTGCCTGTGATCCAATAATTGACTCTGAGGGCACTATCTCCAACAATCTCCCACTTGCACTCAAGGCTAATTATTGCGATGTCGCATACTCACAGCCCGTGTGATACCGAACACCCAACTCCTCTACTAATCAGTCTCACAAAACCAGTTTGCGAAACTAATGTGTTCGAGGAATAGCCTCAGTGAGTGGATCCGCTCTAATGTTTCTTTCTATGTCTCTCTTTATCTCAAGTTCGCGGAGAAAACCATCTCCCGAAATGAGCAATACCTGTCTTAGAATATGTTCGGATGTCTGATGGGACCTAGTTCATAAATGAACTCCAAATCCAAACTTCTTAGACTGTATCGTCAACTGAACTTAATCAGTATACTGCGCCATGCCTCCCTCAGTATCCTCCTGGACCACCTGTCCATAGTACTGCCTCTCATCAGAGGGAAAACTATAACTCTGGCAGCCACTCTACCGTCCAGGTCACCTTGGAAGCCTGGAATGATAACTGTCTCCCGAAGGAGGATGTCGTTATCATTTCCCCAGAACATCAACTTATGTTCTAAAGCTGCTTCTGAATGCTTCTCCAGGATTGGATCAACTTATTGCATCTCATGCAAAAACAACATCTGGTGTGGTACTTGACATCTCATGATTGACTCAATTGCCTAAGCAAGTGATCTGCCAATCATGCACGTCCCTCTCCACTTTAGTCTGTAAGACACCTTTAGAGAGGGTGACTCCATCACCTGCAGGTACACTACCGTGCCTGGAGTCGTCCATTCTAAAACACCTTCAGAATGCTGTCTAAGTACCCTGATTGGGAAACTACCCAAATCTAGATCTAAAACCATAGATCCAGTAACCGGAATGTCTTGATATTATATCCAAGTCCCATGTGGAGAAACCACTGTGTGACAACCAAAGTATAACCGATCGTAGTATAGGAACATCACTTCCTACTCTGTGTATGTCATCCAAATACCAGGACATCACACCCTACTACCTTCTTAACAGATCCATCCCCTATTCTGATGAAGTCAAACCTATGACTGTCGTATCAGAAATAGATGATCTATCTCCGCTACATCTGCTTTAGTCTATAAATAGACATAAGCCACTTGTCCACCAATGCTTCCGCTGCTCCCACTGACTACGACAACCCTCTGGCAGAGTCATATACTCGTACACTTAAGCTTATCTAGAACGACGCTATACTCATCCTCCTGCCGGGTCTCACAGTCTGGAACAACAGCAATGGAAAGTCTGGGTAAACAAGAACCTCCCTGTCACCGTCCTTGAGCATACCGAAGTACCTCTCGAGTGCCTGAGGTTACCCACCATATCTGCGGAGTGGCCAATGGAATGTCAAACCAGATTGAATCTTTTGGTTCTTATCAAATTTTCAGTAATCGTTTGCGGTTCTGGAATCACTTCCAGTTCTACCATACTCCCACTACTGTTTTTTGAAAAAATCCATTTTTATTAAAACTGTGGCGAGTCTAGAACAATATCACTATTGATCTTCCAGATGGTAGAAAGTCAACCCTCGTCATAGCCCGGGTCAACCCACAAACAGCCATTACAGAAACGTGCCTTGAGTTATCCGGAGTCTGGTTTTAAGCATAAGCCGGACAACTCCCCGTACCTTAACATCGTTAAGATATGAACTGTTCTATATCCAATATAGAAACAGAGGCACTAATTTAATTGAACCAGATTCAAATCATGCAGCTGTCTCCAGTGCATGTCAACTAAATGGAGAGAGGCCGATCAGCATTACTCAACTTAGGAGTACTTCCAATTATGAGTAACCTGAAAGAGAAGCAAGTTCTCTTAATCATTACTATCAACTGAATACCCTACACAAGTATCTGCATCTTCGATCACCTTGAAGAATCCCGATACTTGCAACACCTGGTTCTCTACTTTATTTATATACCTATAACTTCTCAAAACTCAGACCTGTGTTTCTATGAAACACTTGTCTAAGAACTAGAGAAGTCATAAGTAAACCGAATATAGTACGAGGACCAACCCCTCTGTCCTAATGGACACTGGACAACATACAATACTCTGTATAAGTCCATTGAGTCTGATAACTCAATCCCTGTGTGTCGTAGGTTGAAAACTGTACTTATGGTTAAAAAGAATTACACCGCTGTTTAATGCTCCTTACCTAACCATCCTCTGATATAGGTAAATGTCATGGACATAATTTCAAAAAGGTATATCTCACTCTATTAAAATAGACGTACAGATATATCAATTTGAAATTGTTGCATAACAACGGATATTCAAAACCAAATATCTGCCGTCCGGCAAACAACCCAGGCGATTTCCTCAAATATCACCAATTACAACGAATTCCGATATAATGAGGATGATCACCTAATTCCCAATAACTTACTCCCACTCATCATCTGTAAAACCATACAGATGTGAGAATCATACCTGGTAAATACATACCCTGGAGCAAGTGTCTAATTGGGAAATCAGTTTTCTTTTAACAATAGACAGTGAAACTGAAACATTGAAATGTTTCGATGGGGTATCCTGGTATTCCTAGTAATGCATCTTCCATTATCAGATTCACAACTGTAACCGTATACTTCTTTGTCATCTCTCCAAATCACTTTATATGTCTTTAGTCATTACCTTCTGTACACCCTCTTAGGCTAAATGGTTTTCTTCCTTCCCTACCTTTCGGCACTAGCCTATGGTTTGGAAGAAGACTATCCAATAAGCATAATGGGTGTACTGTCCTAATCCTAGGAGCACTCGCAATGCGAGAGAAGGTGAAGATAAAAGACAACCGAATAAACCTTATTCCTATTTCTCCTGAACCAGAATCCATCCCCGAACTGGAAAAAGTTCCTTTCGAGTTCGTATATAACCATACGATGGAGTATCCAAATAACTGTGGATCTTCGTAGTGATACGGAGTGTCCTGGAGAAATACAAAGGTGAAGTGGGAGTGGTAATGAAATACTTGGCTTGGTCGTGAATAGCAGTCGCATTTTACTTTGCCCTCCTTCTAATCCCTTTACTTGTCTTAACTTAATACCTTCTGTACACCACACTTAGGCTAATCGGCTTTCTTCATTCCCTACCGTTCGGCACCAGCCTAAGGTTTGGAAGAAGACTATCCAATAGGCGTAACGGGTGTATTATCCCCTAAACCAAGGAGTACTCGCAACCTGAGAGAAGGTAAAAGGAAAAGATAACTGAATAGTCCTATTCGTTTTCTCCAGAACCGGAAACCATCCTCGAATAAATTACTTCGAGTTCGTATATAACCATACGATGGTTTTGTCCAATGGAAGTGGACGTTCGTAGTAATACGGGGTGTCCTGGAGAAAAGGGTAAAAGTAGGAGTGGCAATGAGGTATGCAACTCTGACAATCCAAAAGCCAGTGTTTAAGAAGGTTCGGTTAATTTGGTCACGGAGTCATAGTCTAGGTCGGGTCATGGTCGCTGCCAAAGAGAGAGAGAAAAGAAACACTCAGCGTGCACTCTAACCTAGATCAGAATGGTTATCACTTTATCTAATCAGGAAACCTCCCACTGTAACGTCAAATTCTTCTCCAAACCTAAAAGAAGAATTAGTCGGGATCACCCGAGGAGTTAACCAACTCATCAGTGGGAATCGGGATCCAACTTTCATCGCATGATAACGTGACGGAATCCGCTCACGTTATCACACTCCAGAAGGTATGCGCATATCTGGCAAGTTTCAGTTTCTTTAGAAACTCCCGATGTGATTTTTACCCCATGCTCTTATGACCTTGACGAAGGTCAACAAATCATAAGTCACATGTCAAGTTCTACCCGTCATTGTCCAGGTTAATTTGAACCCACCCGTACATACCCTTGACGTAGGCCAAAATAGTAGTACGGCTGTCCCAAACTAACGCATCTATCTATGCAATAGAAAGGTAACAAGCAGCTACCATTCACTATACCTTGACGAAGGTCAACAAACATAGCATGAATACTACGTGCTACCCATCTGAAATGACGAAGGGCTACGAATGGTTTTTGGTGAAAACCCTTTAACGTAATGAACTTGATATCGTTGAAGGAACCGGATAGCTTTTATAAAAATATAGTGGCGAAAACCTTTGCTAAAGAGGTCACTCCTGGTGAAGGGATCTCGGCTCTTTCCCCGTAGAATGAGGTGCAGGATATTCCAATTGAATACCATGATGCAAAGCAAAAGTAATCGACTATAGTGAAGTTATTGCCCTGACGCAAACTTCTGTCCAAGGGGTCACTTCCGGTGAAGGGATCTCGGCCCTTGCCTCGTCGACTGAGGTGCTGGATATTCATAACCGAATACCACTGTGCAAAACAAAAGTGAACGTCCTTGCAATAACAGCTTTTTGAAAATTGTTCTAACAACATCAGAATAGGTTTGTTTAGCTTGCATTGATCCGAATCAAAGCAGTCCCATCAATTGATCACACCAATAAAGAACGAAAATAATGATGTACGTATATGCCATCCGCATTCGCCACTAGGTCCCGTCATTACCCGTTAGGTTACTTAACTAACGACAGAGCGGGGACTGGACTAGCGCGGATGCAAAACATATACAACATCTACTAGTATATATATATCAATATATAATATTCGCTCAAGGCGTGATAAAATGCAACATCACAAAAATGTAATAAGCATCACAGAACAATACAGATATCTGGGATCCCCGGGTTTCATAGAGCCGCTACTGAAACCCGACGTCCCCCTGGTCGTGTGGATAGCCTGTGCAATGAAATCCTAGACCCCTACGGGCGCGGCAAGTTACCCGCCAAAACCTGAAGCGAGGCGGTCCCCTTCAACAACGTGAATGGACCACCCAGCACTTCACGGAATCCGGTAACTTGTGCACCCCTCCTTGGGTCAACCTGTACCCCCTACGAGTGCGGCGAATAGCCCGCCAATTCTAAAGTGAAGCCCCCTCCGTCTCAACGCCATGAGATGTGGGCCCGTTGCCCTCTAGAACCCGGCTATCCGTGCACCCCGTCTTGGGGTAATCCTAGTATAGAAAGTAAAATATACATACAACGGGTACATCGACCTCAGCCCGGTCGTGCCCCAAAAGAATAATATACAAACAGGCAGTGACGGCAGTCCATATGTCGGACGCTCGCCCCGCAATATCAAATGTACAAATACAACCAAACTGTACTACCATTGCATCCAGGCTATCCACCACGACAAATCCGCAACATCACAGCACAACACAGAACATCAACGTGAATGTCACGTTCGCAAATCCGTCTAAAAGGGCTATAGCAGTTAGACAGGATTTACCGATCAAATGACATTCACGGTCGCAGATATAATGTAAATACTGTGAACTAACATGTTTAAAATTTTCGATCGATCAAATTTACCGAAGTGGGCCCCAAGCACTACTGTAGCACTCAAAGAAAATCTGGGCCCAAAAAGAATATTCCAAAAACTCCATTTTCAACTCAGAAGCCCACTGTAAAAATTTGATGCAATGAACAGCCAAAGTAGCGGCTGAACCGCGGCCAATGAGTGGGTATGGCCGCGGTTCCGCGGTGGAAAAGTGACTTCATGCGACCAAATTTTCACAGAATGCTTAGAATTCCCTGCACGTATTTCTGCAATGTACTAAATAAAATTTCGTGCCAAAAAAAATTCGACAGAAAACTGATGCATGAAAAACGCGGTTTTTGGAAAATCCGATCGATCGAACTTGTAAACATGTTAGAGCAAGCTAGACTAGGTTAATGGCGTGGCTCTGATACCAGTGTAAGTGCACGGCGGCGCCCCGGCCGTCAATCCGAGGCCAAAATGCGGAAACGATACTTTTCTTTAAACTTGTAAACCGGCACTACCGCGCACTATAAACCCGGATCGGGCCATTAACCTACTCCTAGCTAACTAGAGAAGGGGTAGAGAGATATACCGAGCGATCCGTGTCCTTCGGTCTTCTCGTCGTCTTCCCGATCTCTCCGCGGAATCTCCGGTCTTCATCTCCTCGTCGGAAGGACACCACATCGCCGGGTTCTTTTACGGGCTCCCACCTCTGGACCGAGGCAACTCGAGCACGAAGTTGGCGAGTCGACGTGCCCAAGGAAACTGTAGATGAAGTGTAGAAAGCTTTGTCTCATTGGGGTATGAAGTTGCCATTTGATAGAGGAAATGAACTATGGAGAGAGGTGAGGAATATGTAGCATGCAAAGAAAATGAGATCAACATTTTTCCTCTCAACAAAATGAATTCCCCTCACCCCCCAAGAATGGCCGGCCACCCTCAAAAGAAAGAGGAGAGAGAGAATGGGCAATAATGCAAGAATGTTATCATGAAGAATAATGATAACCCAAAATCTCACACCAAAAACCCAACACTCAACCCATCATTGCAAGCAATGATGATCAAAGGAAGTCAAGGTCAAACAAGAGCCATCATGAAGCAACTATTAACAAGAAACACCCTCCAAAATGTTAATTTGCACATTTGCAAATAAGCCCTCTTCCACCAATTTTCAACCAAGGAAAGAAAAAAAGGAAAATGGCCGAAACGGAAAGCAAACTGGCAACTTCAGAAAACTGATCCCGTAATAAATTACAGGAAAACCCCGCGACTGTATATACATACCCGTATTTGTATTCCGACCGAATACAAATGCAATGAGACAAAATCTACACTGTAAAATACTAGGATCCGGCTTTAACCAAAGCCCGCTAGTATTATCCGTCCGATCATGATCCATGCAATACCGCACGTATATGATCGAACCCTGCCATATCTCCATACGGTCTCTACAGCGTTTCGCCCGAAACTTGAGAAAACGGTCTGTGGGGGACTCTAAAGACTCGTCAATACTTTGGTTATGGATTTAACCACTAACACGTCAGAGGTATTAGCCATACGTAACGGGCTACCAGGTATTGATCAAAAGGGACGTCGATGAGCAAACTCATCCTGACACTCTACTGAGCCTGTCAGTGACAATATACGTACAGTCCGGTCTGTTCGTCTATGAGTATCGTATGGCGGGCCTAGGGGGTTGGTAAAAGTCAGACCCCCAAAAGCGGTACAAGTCGTGTCGGAGTGTAGCCCAGAACACCCTGAGATACTACTGGAATACCTACCAGTAAATCTCCTGCCTTGGCCAAGGACTTCGTGTAATGGCTCTCCTAGACACAGCGCGACCTCACCCCCAATACCGGGAGAGACGAACCCCTGTAGATCTGCTCACTGCCTCCATGTGGCTTGGGACTGTACCCAACTAAAACCTGTTTGCACGACTCCTTTGAGCCGTGGTAGGGTAGTAATCAAAGTACAGTGGGAACTCACACAAGACAAGTGACGATCTCAGGTCGATGAACTAACCTGTACACATGTCACCAGGGAACTGCTATCTGACGTCTGGTATAAGACCAACTAGCATGTTCCCGGCGAGTCCTGTCCGGTGTACTCATAACCCAATGAGCACCTGTATACATCTTAGGTGATCCAACTGACACCAGTGGCTTGTGAGACCGGCCACCGCCCCTCGTCGGGGTCTCGACTGTATACACTGGTCTACTCTGGAGTATCGATGCCCTGTCTCAAAACTCCCACAACTATGGACCTTTTAAAGATGTGCTTATAGACTACCAACTCCCACGTATATGATCGCCATCATACTGCTGGCCGTCAAGCAAGAATCCTAAGGGCTCTATCAACGCGCAATAGTGACCTGTAAGGTCACCTCAAGCAGTGCACGATGATAAAGGTAAACCAGATAGCATACTATCATCTTGAGTAAGACTGTTCTAACGGTATAGGTCCTCTATCAATCATTGTAATCACGTGTCTGTGATCCAATAATTGACTCTGAGGGCACTATCTCCAACAGTTCACCGCCAGAAACAGAAACGAACCGGGATGGATCGTCTTGCCTGAATTCAGGGGCAGATGCTATTTGGAGTTATCCATCCACCTCTCCGAAAATACCAAGTTGATTTATGGCACTATATATCGGAGGTTTGGACAGACGCGACCGTTGTAGCCGACTTTATCAGATTCCCCCTCTTTTTATGAGGGGTTTTTGATTGTGGGGACGCTCTTTCCTGCAGGCACAAACCCCTGCAGTTAATTACGTTACCGCATTGCGATAACCATTTTCTCCTGCTCTGGCAGTTCACTTCGTGTCGTGTGTATATTTTTTTTTTGGGTTGCCCGTGGATTGTATACGGAGACTAATTTATGTCATCGCCCGTAGGGCGTGGATGAGTCCAAATCCATATATTTTAGATTTGGGTTTGGGTCAAGGATTTGCTTGACGAGGTTTTGAACTTAGGTTGTATATTCCTACAGTTCAGAAATATTTTTGTTTGATTTAAAGACCGTTAATCCAGTTTGAGATTAAGATCAACTTAAATCTATAAGTGAGCATTTGGGCTCAGTTTGTTTTCGCTAAGGATACATTAGTCTTGTTTGAGACTAAGATCAACTTAATAACATTTTAGGATCATTTTTACTTGAGATCGAGCAAAAGAGCATTTGGGCTCAGCTGTAAGAAAACTTCAGAAACTCAGCCAATTTGGGCTTAGTCTACTTATTCTTTTTTCTTTTTTTTTATTCAAAAGTGTTAAGCACTTATTTGGGCTCTATTTGTTCAGCCCTTTCTTTTTATGTAAAAGTGCTAAGCACTTAGTTGAGCTCTGATACTCACATATATATCATGTGAAGTATTTAGTCATGGGCGCTGCCCAACAAATGTTGAATACTTTAGTCATTTTGACTAAATGTGAAGTGCTAAGCACTTCTTATGGCGTCCAAGTGAGATGCATGTGCGGTGCTGGGCGCTACCCAATTAGTGTTAAGCACTCAGCCATTTTGGCTATATATGAAGTGCTAAGCACTTTTTATATGGCGTCCATGTGAGAAGCACGTGCAGCGCTGGACGCTGCCCAATCAGTGCTAAGCACTTAGCTGTCTTCGGCTGTATATGGAGTGTTGAGCACTTTATTCAGCGGCCACGTGTATTTCACGTAAGACGCTGGCCTTCTGTTTTGAGCGCCCGCATGTTTTTCACGTGAGACGCTAGGCGCTGTTAAAAGGGGCGCCCACGTGAGGCGCTAGTCTTCTTTTTTTTAAGGAGATTTAATTTCTGTCGATATTTTCAAAGAGGTTAAACCACTGTCAATGGTATTTTGACCATTAATACTCGCCAAGATCACTATTTTTGAGGATTTCGTGTTGAGTTGTTAAAGAACTAAGTTCTTGATTTGAAGGAACTGAGTTCCTAGTGCATTATGGACTCCATTTTTTCTGTTCAAATTTGTTCTTTCCTAAATGTTTGATTCTCAAGAACAAGATCTTCACGATGAGAATTAAATTCTCAACTTATAGATGAGTTGTCTTGTGGATCTCAAATCCAGAGAAAAAACTAAATTCTTTTAAAAGAGTTAAACCCTTAGATGTGATATAATAGGCAAAGGAGATATTTTGATCTCTTTTCTTTACCTAGGGCTTTGAGAAGGAAGGTCTTCTTCTTTGAGAATTGAATTCTCTGTTCTTTTTTAGAGCTCATTGTATTTTTGCAGCAACTTATAGGGTTTTTTTTCTCTGTCTCTCTCTCTCTCTCTCTATGTCTCTCTCTATATGTGAGACTTAAAGTCTCAGGTCCTTTATATAGTGAAGGCAAATTGTTAATAGGTTTTGAGAAAATCTCTCATTGAGAGATTCCAATTGATTTAATTGGACTCAAAATTGATTTAGGAAATTTTACCCACCATTAGATTTTTGATCTAACGACTTTTGTTTTACTGAATGTCTTGTTCTTGCTTTTAACAAGATTGGGAAAATATTTTCCCATATACAGAGTTTGTTCTGTCAAGTGATGATTTTTTAATCACCATTGGATTTTTAATTCAAGAGTTCTCTGTTTAACAGAGAGCAATCTTTTTTTTTGTTTAGAAACATTGAGAGAATATATTCCGAAAATAGAATTTTATTCTATTACTGGATCATTGATCCAACCGAGAGTATCTTTCTTATTTAGAAAGATTTGGAAGATATTTTCTCCTAATAGAATTTGATTCTATATTTTGATGATTTATCATCTTCATTGGATGTTTGATCCAACGGCTCTATTTAACAGAGAGTAGAATTTAATTTTACCTGGGCGCCAGCGCTTACATATTATGCACATGGGCGCCACTTACGAATTTAATTCTTATGATGGGTACTCATGTGCTTTGCGCATTGGCGCCCATGGGATGAGCACGTGCGGCGCCATATAAGAATTTAATTCTTACTCAGAAAGTGCTTCTGTGTTTTGTACATTGGCGCCGGCGTGAGGAGCACGTGCGGCGCCGTATAAGAATTTAATTCTTACCCAGAAGCTTTTCTGTGCTTTGCACATTGGCGCTGGCGCCCTCATGAGATGCGCGTGCGGCACTACCATAGGATTTAATCCTACAAGATTGGCACTGGCGCAGGCGCCCCCGTGAGGAGCACGTGAGGTGGTGCCTTAAAAAAAATTTAACAGAGCTTAGCTCTTTTATTATGTTTAAATATTAGGGAAATAGGCGCTCCTGTGCTTTGCACATTGGCGCCCACGTGAACTTCACGTGCGGTGCTATCTGAGGTTATAGTTACATGCTTTGCATGTAGGTCCACGTGTTTAACACGTGGGGGTTTTCCTTTATTTTTATTAGGGAACAACAAGCTCTGAGCCAAAAAAAATTGGCGGGAACAAATGCCCCCACTACTTTGCCTACGTAAGTATGTATGTGGGTGAAGTAGTGCAATGTTATGCATGACCAAAGAATTGATGGCTTAGCAGACAAGTTTAGGATCCTCGTAGCCTAAGGCTTTTTTCATTTTCATGAGTTGTAAGGGTCTCAAGAAGGTTTTTCTCTCTATGAGTCTTGAGGATCTCATAGGTGTGTATTCTCCCTAGAAATCGTGAGGATTTCTAAGTGTTCATCGCCTCCGTGAGTCGTAAGGATCTCACTCGGGTGTTTTTTCCTACGAGTCGTGAGGTCCTGTAAGTAGCTTCTTCATTTTATTGGCGAATGTGGCCCGTTGATAGTATACAAGAGTCAGTTTGGACCTCCTTGTAGGGCAGCGATAGCTTAGAAAACAGATTTAGATCTATTGCCTAAGACTTTTCAATTTTATATGTCGTGAGGGTCTCATAAACACTTTTCTCGCTACGAGTCGAGAGGATCTCATAGTTCTATTTTCTCCTTAGAAGTCATGCGGACTCCTAAGTGCGTTTTCTCTTGAGAGTCGTAAGGATCTCACAAGAGAATTTTCCCCTAACGAGTCGAGAGGACTCGTAAGTGGTTTCTCCTCCTCGTCGAAATGCAACTTTGGAGAATGTGGCCCGTGGGTAGTGTACAAGAGTCAATTTGGACCTACTTGTAGGGCCACGGTGCTTAGGAAACAGGTTGATATCCCCGTCGCTTAAGGCTTTTCACCTTCATAAACCGCAAGGGTTTCATAAAGATGTTTTTCCCTACGAGTCGAGACGAGTCAAGAGGATCTAACAGGTGTATCCTAACGTGAAATATAGATAACCCCCATTCTTTTACGATAGAGGTCTGTTAGGTTTGTGGTACTAGAGTTTTAGTCCGTGATATCGTCGCGTTGGCTGATATATTCCTCGATATGCGGTCTTTAAGCCGCTGTTCGAGTAACCCCGCGACTGTCATGTCTCTGATCCTTTCGGGGGCTGGACAAGATGTCTTCAAGTAATCTCCTTAGGTCATATTACTGTCAGAAGAGCAAGCGTTCGGAATTTGCCATGACGCTTTTTACTTGAAGTTAGGCTCAATTTGGAGCCGCGATGAGTCATAACCGCACCCTTCTGGGGTCGGATGATCTCCAATGGCCTTTTGGGCTTTATATGGGTTGTCATCAAGACCCGAAGCTGGGAATATGCCGTCATTTTTTTTTATTGCTTTGATGATTCCACGCCGATTCTTTGCTGAAATAGGGTAGATAGCTGTATGATCTCTATGCTGTATGTATTGTAATCGAGATCTTGAGCTAGGAATATGCCATTGCTCCAATTTTGTTTGACCCTTGGGTCTTTGTTGACGTAACGTATGCACCCTGCTGGTATGAGAAGTACGTCGAGTCGATCTCTAGGCTGTAAATATCGCCATCAAGATCTGGAGCTAGGAATATGCCATTGCTCCACTTTGATTTGACCCTTGGGTCCTTGTTGACGTTGCATCTGCATCCTTCTGACATGAGAAGCACGTCGAGCTGGAGTTAGGATTTTGCCGTCACTCCTTTTTGATTTGACTCATTGGAGCCTTTGTTAGCGTCGCATCTACACCGAGAAGGAACGTCGAGCTGGAGCTAGGATTTTGCCATTACTCCTTTTTTGTTTGACCCTTGTGTCTTTGATGACGTTGCGTCTATATCCTGCTGGAATGAGAAGCACGTCGAGCTGGAATTAGGATTTTGCCGTCACTCCTTTTTGAATTGGCTCCTTGGAGCCTTTGTTGACGTCGTGTCTGCATCGAGAAGGAACGTCGAGCTGGAGCTGAGATTTTGCCATTAATCCTTTTTTGTTCGACCCTTGGGTTATTATTGACGTCGCGTCTGCACCCTGCTGGTATGAGAAGCACGTCGAGTTGATCTCTAAGCTGTAGATGTCACCATCAAGATCTGGAGCTAGGAATATGCCTTCGCTCCACTTTGATTTGACCCTTGGATCCTTGTTGACGTTGTGTCTGCATCCTGCTGGCATGAGAAGCACGTCGAGCTGGAGTTAGGATTTTGCCGTCACTCCTTTTTGATTTGGCTCCTTGGAGCCTTTGTTGACGTTGCATCTGCACCGAGAAGGAACGTCGAGCTGAAGCAGGGATTTTGTCATTACTCCTTTTTGATTGACCCTTGGGTCTTTGATGACGTTGCGTCTACATCCTGCTGGCATGAGAAGCACGTCGAGCCGGGGTTAGGATTTTGCCGTCACTCCTTTTTGATTTGGCTCGTTGGAGCCTTTGTTGACATCTCGTCTGCACCAAGAAGGAACGTCGAGCTAGAGCTGGGATTTTTCCATTACTCCTTTTTTGTTTGACCCTTTGGGTCTTTGATAACATTGCGTCTATATCCTGCTGGAATGAGAAGCACGTCGAGTTGATCTCTAAGCTGTAGATGTCACCATCAAGATCTAGAGCTAGGAATATGCCATCGCTCCACTTTGATTTGACCCTTGGGTTCTTGTTGACGTTGCGTCTGCATCCTGCTGGCATGAGAAGCACGTCGAGCAGGAGTTAGGATTTTGCCGTCACTCCATTTTGATTTGGCTCCTTAGAGCCTTTGTTGACGTTGCATCTACACCGAGAAGGAACGTCGAGCTGGAGCTTGGATTTTGCCGTTAATCCTTTTGTATTTGACCCTTGGGTCTTTGATGACGTTGCGTCTACATCCTATTGGCATGAGAAGCACGTCGAGCTGGAGTTAGGAATTTTCTGTCACTCCTTTTTGATTTGGCTCCTTAGAGCCTTTGTTGACGTCGCGTCTGCACCGAGAAGGAACGTCGAGCTAGAGCCAGGATTTTTCCATTACTCTTTTTTTTTACCCTTGGGTCTTTGAAGACATTGCGTCTACATCCTGCTGGCATGAGAAGCACGTCGAGCTGGAGTTAGAATTTTGCTGTCACTCCTTTTTGATTTGGCTCCTTGGAGCCTTTGTTAGCGTCGCATCTGCACCGAGAAGGAACGTCGAGCTGGAGCTGTGATTTTGCCATTACTCCTTTTTTGTTTGAGCCTTGGTTCTTTGATGACGTTGCGTCTTCATCCTGCTGGCATGAGAATCACGTCAAACTGGAGTTAGGATTTTGACATCACTCCTTTTTTATTCGACCATGGGTCTTTGTTGACGTCGCGTCTACACCCTACTGGCATGAGAAGAACATCGAGTCGATCTCTAGGCTGTAGATGTCACCGTCAAGATCTGGAGCTAGGAATATGCCATCGCTCCACTTTGATTTGGCCCTTGGATCCTTGTTGACGTTGCGTCTGCATTCTGCTGGCATGAGAAGCGCGTTGAGCTGGAATTAGGATTTTGCCATCACTCCTTATTTGTTTTGGCTCCTTGGAACTTTGTTGACGTTGCATCTGCATCCTGTCAGAATGAGAAGAACGTCGGGATGACCTCTAGGCTGTACATGTTGCCATTAACATCTGGATCTCCCTTTAATGGGGCATGGTGGGAAAATATGGTACCCTTTCTTTCATTTGTGCCCGTGGATTGTATACAGGGGTCGGTGTGGACCTACCTGCAAGGCAGAAAAGTTTCATTTTCATTTTTTTTTATTTCTTTCCACGATACTCAACTTTTTCAGCTTTTATGTCGCAAAAGCCGCGATTGCCCGATCATTTCGGCTATTTATCACGCTGCCAGATCATTTCGGCTATATCTTTTTTTTACTCGCTATTTTTTATTACGAGTTGCCCAAACATTTTGGATGTTTCATATGCATATATTTTTTGCTCGCTGATTTTTATTACGAGTTGCCCCATCATTTCGGTCTTATAAAGGTATTTCTCCCTACGAGTCGTGAGGACCTCTTAAGTGTACTTTCTCCTTAGGAATCGTGGGGATTCCTAAGTGTGTTGCTCCTTTGTAAGTCGTAAGGATCTCAGGCAGGTTTTTTCCCCCTCCTCACAAGATTGGGGGGACCTTGCAAGTGCACATGAATTTTTTTATTTTATGAGTTTGCGCTCTTTTCGAGTTTTCACAAACTCGCCGGCAGTACTGTTGTTTTTACTCACGGCGACCTTTCGGGTTTTCATCCGTGCCCATTTTGCTTGTGGACATACCGTTTTTCTTTTTTTTCTTTTTTTCTCTGTCTCATTTTTTAAACGAGATTGCGCCCCTTCGGGTTTTCACAAACTCGCCGGCAGTCCTGCTGTTTTTACCCACTGTGCCTTTTCGCGTTTTCATCCGTGCCCATTTTGCTTGTGGACATACCGTTTTTTTCCTATTTTTTTTAAACGAGAATGCGCCCTTTCGGGTTTTCATAAACTCGCCGGCAATCCTGCTGTTTTTACTCACGGCGTCCTTTCGAGTTTTCATCCATGCCCATTTCACTCGTGAACATACCATTTTTTTTAACGATGGAATACCCGAGAGTAGTTTCGCCGTAGATGCCCATCAATTTATCGGTGGGACTCAGGGGTGGCTTCATTGCCGGAATAGCTGTGCAGCCAGTGGGACTTGAGTTGCAATCTTTGCTACTAAGACTTTGATTGCAATATATATCTCAAGAGAATGTATCGCCGTTTTTGGGGTGATGCGCTAGTTTAGGGATGTTCTGGTCCATTATCGCCATGTTTGAGGCGAAATTTTAGTTTAGGGACTTCTCGGTTTGTTGTCGCCATATTTGAGGCGAAATTTTAGTTTATGGACTTTTCGGTCTGTTGTCGCCATATTTGAAGCGAAATTTTAGTTTAGGAACTTTTCGGTCCAATATCGCCATATTTGAGGCGGATTGTTAGTTTAAAGACTTCTCAGTTCGATATCGCTATGTTTGAGGCGGATAATTAGTTTAAGGACTTCTCGGTCCTTTGTCGCCGTTTTTGGGGTGACAGAGCTTTTTTTGTATACTACTCTCAGAGTTCTGACTCTGGAAGATAGAGAGCGGACACGAGCGTCGTCATGTATCATTGACCTAAATCGTGATTTCTCAAGTGTAGTATTTTTTGAGGAATCGGTCGTTTATTGGCTGGAAGGGTCTTTCGCCATGCATATCCATGAGCAGGTAGGCTCTACCTTGGTAGACTTTGTCTATGATTTACGGGCCTTCATAGTTCGGCTCGAATTTCCCCCGTTTTGCACGATTGGGGATCATGGGTCTTTTGACGATTAGCACGAGTATGCCTTCGCGGAATGTTCTCGGCCTAGTCTGTTTTTCGTATGACCGTGTCAACCTCGCCTTGTAAGCTTCCATATTTTGCTGTGCTATAAGACGAGTTTTGTCGAGGGCATCAAGATCCTCAAGCCGAAGATGAGCATTTTCTTCATCTGTCGGCTCGTATCAGACCGCTACTCGCAGAGAGGGGAGTTCTATTTCCCAGGTAAGCACTGCTTCCGTGCCGAATACCAACGCATATGGTGTTGCATTCGTAGCCGTTTTGAACGTTGTTCGGTATACCAAGAGAGCTTCGTGCAGCCTTTCGTGCCAGTCTCTTTTGTTTATGTATACTGTTTTCTTTATAATCTTTGTCAAGATCTTGTTGAAGGATTCAGCTAGACCGTTAGCCCAAGGATTATAGACTGAAGAGTATCTCCAATCTATTTTATGTTGTTGAGTGAAGCGGCTGATTTTATGACTTCTATAAGCAGGCCCATTATCCGAGATAATTCGTCGCGAAGTGCCGAACCGATAGATGACATGTGTCCTGAAGAAATGGAGGATATTCTTCGTCTTCGCCTCCCTTAGTGGTACTGTTTTTGCCCACTTAGAGAAGTAGTCAGTCGTTGCCAATATAAATCGATGTCCTTTGGACGATGCCAGTTCAATGGGACCAATTATATCGGTTCCCCACATTTCGAACAGCCAGCTAGCCACTGTTGGGTGTAGCGTATTTGGATGTTGGTTGATGAAGTCCCCGTGGATTTGGCACGCGTGATACTGCTTCGCATATTCGAGACAGTCCTGAATCATCGCGAGCCAATAGTAACCCATCCTTTTTATCTTCAGCTTCTTCTTTGGCCCAGCTTGATGAGAACCGCAGATTCCATCATGAGTTTCTTGGACGACTTGCTTTGCTTTCTCCGGCCCGAGGCATGTTAGCAACAGACAGTCGAACGGTCTCTTATATAGAGTATCATTGACGAAGTCGAAAAACAAAGCTCGTTTCATGAGCTGATGTTTAGACGATGCATTTTTGGGCGTTCGTTGGGATTTGAAGTAGTCTATAAAGACTTCCCTCTAATCCTTGACCTTTTCTTTGTAAGTGCACGGCGGCACCCCGGCCGTCAATCCGACGCCGGAATGCGGAAGCGATGATTTACATTAACTTTTAAAAACCGGCACCACCGCGCACTATAAACCCGGATCGTGCCATTAAACTAGTCCTAGCTATCTAGAGAAGGGGGGTAGAGAGATATACCGAGCGATCCGTGTCCTTCGGTCTTCTCGTCGTCGTCCCGATCTCCCCACGGAATCTCCGGTCTCCACCACGTCGTCGGAAGGGCACCACGTCGCCGGCTTCTTTTACGGGCTCCCGCCTCTGGACCGAGGCAATTCGGGCACGAAGTTGGCGAGCCGACGTGCCCAAGGTTTGCTGTAGAATACGTGTAATGCTCTATGTCTCATTTGGGGAATTGGAAGTTGCCTTTGGTGGAGGATTGAGATGTAAGCTTTTTGTGGATGAACTTGGAAATTTTGTAGCATGAAAAGAGCAAAAATTCCCACAACAAAATAATGGGCAGCCCCCTCTCCTTGCTTGGCCGGCCATGGCAAGAGAGAATGAGAGGAGAGAGTGAGAGAATGAGGGAGTGAGTGAGTATCAAAAGAATGAGAGTCTCTCTCATAATCCAAGAGAGAGAAAAGGTGATGATGTAAAGAAATGATCACAAGACAAAACCAACACTCCACCAACTTCATCATCTCATCACAAAGTCAAGCTATCATGAACCATCATGAACAAAGGAAAGTCAAGGGTGGTAGAATCATCATGAAACAACAAGATGCAAATAACACCCTCCACAAATGCTTATTTGCACAAATACAAATAAGCCCTCCTCTACCAATCTTCAGCCAATGAAAGATATAAAGAAATATGGCTGAAACGGAAAACAAACTGGCAACTCCAAAAAATTGATCCCGTAATAAATTACAGGAAAACCCCGCTACTGTATATACATACCCGCATTTGTATTCCGACCGAAATACAAATGCAATGAGACAAATCTACACTGTACAATACTAGGATCCGGCTTAAACCAAAGCCTGCTAGTATTAACCGTCCGATCCTGATCCAAGCAATACCGCACGTATCTGATCGAACCCTGCCATATCTCCATACGGCCTCTACAGCGATTCGCCCGAAACTTGAGCAACTGTCTGTGGAGGACTCTAAAGACTCGTCAACACCTTGGTTGTGGATTTAACCACTAGCACGTCAGAGGTATTAGCCATACGTAACGGGCTACCAGGTATTGACCAAAAGGGACGTCGATGAGCGAACTCATCCTGACACCCTACTGAGCCTGTCAGTGACAATATCCGTACAGTCCGGTCCGTTCGTCTATGAGCATAGCATGGCGGGCCTAGGGAGTTGGTAAAAGTCAGACCCCCAAAAGCGGTACAAGTCGTGTCGGAGTGTAGCCCAGAACACCCTGAGATACTACTGGAATACCTACCAGTAAATCTCCTGCCTTGGCCAAGGACTTCGTGTAAGGGCTCTCCTAGACACAGCGCGACCTCACCCCCAATACCGGGAGAGACGAACCCCTGAAGATCCGCTCACTGCCTCCATGTGGCTCGGGACTGTACCCAACTAAAACCTGTTTGCACGTCTCCTTTGAGCGTGGTAGGGTAGTAATCAAAGTACAGTGGGAACTCACACGAGACAAATGACGATCCTCAGGTCGATGAACTAACCTATACACATGTCACCAGGGAACTGCTATCTGACGTCAAGTATAAGACCAACTAGCATGTTCCCGGCGAGTCCTGTCCGGTGTACTCATAACCCAATGAGCACCTGTATACATCTTAGGTGATCCAACTGACACCAGTGGCTTGTGAGACCGGCCACCGCCCCTCGATGGGGTCTCGACTGTATACACTAGTCTACTCTGGAGTATCGATGCCCTGTCTCGAAACTCCTACGACTAGGGACCTTTTAAGGATGTGCTTATAGACTACCAACTCTCACGTATATGATCGCCCTCATACTGCTGGCAGTGAAGCATGAATCCTAGGGGCTCTATCAACGTGCAATAATGACCTGTAAGGTCACCTAAAGCAGTACACGATGATAAAGGTAAACCAGATAGCATACTATCATCTTGAGTAAGACTGTCCTACTAGGACAGGTCCTCCCTCAATCATTGCAATCACGTGCCTGTGATCCAATAATTGACTCTGAGTGCACTATCTCCAACAATCTCCCACTTGCACTCAAGGCTAATTATTGGGATGTCGCATACTCACAGCCCGTGTGATACCGAACACCCAACTCCTCTACTAATCAGTCTCACAAAACCTGTTTGCGAAACTATTGCGTTCGAGGAATAGCCTCAGTGAGTGGATCCACCTGGATGTATCTTTCTATGTCTCTCTATATCTCAAGTTCGCGGAGAAATCCATCTCCCGAAATGAGCAATACCGGTCTTAGAGTATGTCTGGATATCTGATGGGACCTAGCTCATAAATGAACTCTAAATCCAAACTTCTTAGACTGTATCGTCAACTGAACTTAATCAGTATCATGCGCCATGCCTCCCTCAGTATTGCCTTGGACCACCTGTCCAAAATACTGCCCCTCGTCAGAAGGAAAACTATAACTCTGACAACCTCCTTGTCGTCCAGGTCACCTTGGAAGCCTGGAATGATAACTGTCTCCCGAATGAGGCCGTCGTTATCATATCCTTAGAACATCCACTTATGTTCTAAAACTGCTTCAGACTGTTTCTCCAGGATTGGATCAATATCAACTTATTGTTTCTACTGCAAAAACAACATCTGGTGTGGTACTTGACATCTCATGATTGACTCAATTGCCTAAGCAAGTGATCTGCCAATCATGCACATCCCTCTCCCCTTTAGTCTGTAAGACACCTTTAGAGAGGGTGACTCCATCACCTGCAGGTACACTACCGTGCCAGGAGTCGTCCATTCTAAATACTCTTAGAATGATGTCTAAGTATCCTGATTGGGAAACCACCCAAATCTAGATCTAAAACTATAGATCTAGTAACCAGTATGTCTGATATAATGTCCAAGTCCCATGTGGAGAAACCACTGTGTGACGACCAAAGTATAACCGATCGTAGTATAGGAATATCACTTCCTACTCTGTGTATGTCATCCAAATACCAGGACATCACACCCTACTACCTTCTTAACAGATCCATCCCCTATTCTGATGAAGTCAAACCTATGACTGTCACATCAGAAATCGATGATCTATCTCCGCTATATCTGCTTTAGTCTATAAATAGACATAAGCCACCTGTCCACCAATGCTTCCGTTGCTCCCACTGACTACGACAACCCTCTGGCAGAGTCATATAGACGTACACTTCTAAAGCCAGTTTAGAACGATGCTATACTCATCCTCCTGCCGGGTCTCACAGTCTGGAACAACAGCAATGGCAAGTGTGGGTAAACAAGAACCTCCCTGTCACCGTCCTTGAGGCTACCGGAGTACCTCTCGGGTGCCTGAGGTTACCCACCGTATCTGCGGAGTGGCTAATGGAATGTCAAACCAGATTGAATCTTTAGGTTCCTTATCAAATCTTCAGTAATCGTTTGCGGTTCTGGAATCACTTCCAGTTCTACCATACTCCCACTACTGTTTTCTGAAAAAATCCATTTTTATTAAAACTGTGGCGAGTCTAGAACAATATCACTATTGATCTTCCAGATGGTAGAAAATCAACCCTCGTCATAGCCTGGGTCAACCCACAAACAGCCATTACAGAAACATGCCTTGAGTTATCCAGAGTCTGGTTTTAAGCATAAGCCGGACAACTCCCCGTACCTTAACATCGTTAAGATATGAACTGTTCTATATCCAATATAGAACCAGAGGCACTGATTTAATTGAACCAGATTCAAATCATGCAGCTGTCTCCAGTGCATGTCAACTAAATGGAAAGAGGCCGATCAGCGTTACTCAACTTAGGAATGCTTCCAATTATGAGTAACCTGAAAGAGAGGCAAGTTCTCTTAACCATTACTATCAACTGAATACCACACACAAGTATCTACATCTTCGATCACTTTGAAGAATCCCGATACTTGCAATACCTGGTTCTCTACTTTATTCAAATACCTATAACTTCTCAAAACTTGGACCCTGTGTTTCTACGAAACACCTGTCTAAAAACTAGAGAAGTCATAAGTAAACCGAATATAGTACGAGAACCAACCCCTCTGTCCTCATGGATGCTGGACAACATACAATACTCTGTATAAGTCCCCTGAGTCTAATAACTCAAACCTTGTGTGTCGTAGGTTGAAAACTGTACTTATGGTTAAGAAGAATTACACCGCTGTTTAATGCTCCTTACCTAACCATCCACTGATATAGGTAAATGTCATAGACATAATTTCAAAAAGGTATATCTCACTCTATCAAAATAGACGTACAGATATATCGATTTGAAATTGGTGCATAACAGCGGATATTCAAAACCAAATATTTGCCGTCCGGCAAACAACCTAGGTGACTTCCTCAAATATCACCGATTACAACGAATCCCGATATAATGAGGATGATCACCAAATTCCCAATAACTTACTCCCACTCATCATCTGTAAAACCATACAGATGTTAGAATCAAACCTGGTAAATACATACCCTGGAGTAAGTATCTAATCGGGAAATCAGTTTTCCTTTAACAGTACACAGTGAAACTGAAACATTGAAATGTTTCGATAGGGTATCCCGGTATTCCTAGTAATGCCTCTTCCATTATCCAGATTCATAACTGTAACCGTTTAATTCTTTGTCATCTTTCCAAATCCCTTTCTATGTCTTTAGTCATTACCTTCTATACACCCCTTTAGGCCAAATGGTTTTCTTCCTTCCCTACCGTTCGGCACCAGCCTATGGTTTGCAAGAAGACTATCCAATAAGCATAATGGGTGTACTGTCCTAATCCTAGGAACACTCGCAATGCGAGAGAAGGTGAAGATAAAAGACAACCGAATAAACTTTATTCCTATTTCTCCTGAACCAGAATCCATCCCCGAACTGGAACAAGTTCCTTTCGAGTTCGTATATAACCATACGATGGAGTATCCAATAGACTGTGGATCTTCGTAGTGATACGGAGTGTCCCGGAGAAATACAAAGGTGATTTAGGATTGGCGAAGAAATACTTGGTTTGGTCGTGAATAGCAGTCGCAATTTACTTTGCCCTCTTACTAATCCCTTGATAAGTCTTTACTTAATACCTTCTGTACACCATCGTTATGCTAATTGGTTTTCTTCATTCCCCACCGTTCGGCACCAGCCTAAGGTTTGGAAGAAGACCATCCAATTTGCGTAATAGGTGTACTATCTCCTAAACCAAGGAGTACTCGCAACCTGAGAGAACGTAAAAGGGAAAGACAACTGAATAGTCCTATCCGTTTTCTCCAGAACCGGAAACCATCCTCGAATAAATCCCTTCGAGTTCGTATATAACCATACGATGGTTTTGTCCAATGGAAGTGGACGTTCATAGTAATACGGGGTGTCCTGGAGAAAAGGGTAAAAGTAGGAGTGGCAATGAGGTTTGCAACTCTGACAATCCAAAAGCCAGTGTTAAGAAGGTTCGGTTAATTTTGGTTACTAAGTCATAGTCTTAGGGTCGGGTCAAAGGTCGCTGCCAAAGAGAGAGAGAAAAGAAACACTCAGCGTGCACTCTAACCTAGATCAGAATGGTTACCAATTTATCTAATCTGGAAACCTCCGACTGTACCGTCAAATTCTCCTCCAAACCTGAAAGAAGAATTAGTCGGGATCACCCGAGGAGTAAACCAACTCATCAGTGGGAATCGGGATCCAACTATCATCGCATGATAACGTGACGGAATCCGCTCACGTCATCACACTCCAGAAGGTATGCGCATATCTGGCAAGTTTCAGTTTCTTTAGAAACTCCCGATGTGATTTTTACCCCATGCTCTTATGACCTTGACGAAGGCCAACATATCATAAATCACATGTCAAGTTCTACCCGTCATTGTCCAGGTTAATTTGAACCCACCCGTACATACCCTTGACGAAGGCCAAAATAGTAGTATGACTGTCCCAAACCAACGCATCTATCTATGCTGCATATGAATACCCAATAGCTACCAATCACTGTGCCTTGACTTTGGTCAAAATACACAGCTTGAATACTATTGACCACCCATATGAAACGACGGAGGGCTACGAATGGTTTCTGGCGAAAACCTTTAACGTAATGAACTTGATATTGTTGAAGGAACCGGATAGCTTTTTTAAAAATATAGTGACGAAAATCTTAGCTAAAGAGGTCACTCCCGGTGAAGGGATCTCGGCTCTTTCCCCGTAGAATGAGGTGCAGGATATTCCAACTGAATACCACTATGCAAAGCAAAAGTAAACGGCTATAGTGAAGTTAATGCCCTGACGCAAACTTTTGTCCAAGGGGTCACTCCCGGTGAAGGGATCTCGGCCCTTGCCTCGTCGACTGAGGAGCAGGATATTCCAACTGAATACCACTATGCAAAGTAAAAGTAAACGGCTATAGTGAAGTTAATTCCCTGACGCAAACTTCTGTCTAAGGGGTCACTCCCGGTGAAGGGATATCGGCCCTTGCCTCGTCGACTGAGGAGCAGGATATTCCAACTGAATACTACGATGCAAAACAAAAGAGAACGTCCTTGCAATAACAGCTTTTTGAAAAGTGTTCCAATAACATCAGATTAGGTTTGTTTAACATGCATTGATCCGAATCAACGCAGTCCCATCAATTGATCATACGAATAAAGAACGAAAATAATGATGTACGTATATGCCATCAGCATTCGCCACTGGGTCCCGTCATTACCCGTTAGGTTACTTAACTAACGACAGAGCAGGGACTGGACTAGCGCGGATGCAAAACATATACAACATCTACTAGTATATATATCAATATATAATATTTCGCTCAAGGCGTGATAAAATGCAACATCACAGAAATGTAATAAGCATCACGGAAAAATACAGATATCTGGGATCCCCGGTTTTCACAGAGCCGCTACTGAAACCCGACGTTCCCATGGTCATGTAGATAGCCTGTGCAATGAAATCCTAGACCCCTACGGGCGCGGTAAGTTACCCGCCAAAACCTGAAGCGAGGCAGCCCCCTTCAGCAACGTGAACGGACCACCCAGCACTTCACGGAATCCGGTAACTTGGGCACCTCTCCTGGATCAACCTGTACCCCCTACGAGTGCGGCGAATAGCCCGCCAATTCTAGAGTGAAGCCCCCTCCGTCTCAATGCCATGAGATGCGGGACTGTTGCCCTCTAGAACCCGGCTATCCGTGCACCCCACCTTGGGGTAATCCTAGTACAGAAAGTAAAATATACATACAACGGGTACATCGACCTCGACCTGGTCGTGCCCCAAAAGAATAATATACAAACAGGCAATGACGGCAGTCCACATGTCGGACGCTCGCCCCGCAATATCAAATGTACATAATACAACCAAATCTGTACTACCATTGCATCCAGGCTATCCCCTACGACCAATCCGCAACATCACAGCAATACACAGAACATCAACGTGAATGTCACGTTCGCAAATCCGTCTAACCGGGCTATAGCAGTTAGACAGGATTTACCGATCAAGTGACATTCACGGTCGCAGATATAATGTAAATACTGTGATCTAACATATTTAAACTTTTCGATCGATCAAATTTACCCAATTGGGCCCCAAGCACCACTGTAGCACTCACAGAAAATCTGGGCCCAAAAAGAACATTCCAAAAACCCTATTTTCAAGTCAGGAGCTTTCTGCAAAATTTTGGTACACTGAACAGTGAAAGTCACGGCGGAACCGCGGCCCAAGCATGGGTTTGGCCGCGGTTCCGCGGTGGTTTAGACTGTTCACGAGACCAAATTTTCACAGAATTCTTAAAATTCCCTGCACATCATTCTGCAACAACCTGAAAAAATTTTGGAGCTAAAAAAATTTCGACAGAAACTGATGCTTTTGAAAACGCGGGTTTTGGAATTTTGTTCGATCGGAAATATAAACACATTAGACAAAGCTAGACTAGGTTAATGGCGAGGCTCTTATACCACTGTAAGTGCACGGCGGCACCCCGGCCGTCAATCCGACGCCGGAATGCGGAAGCGATGATTTACATTAACTTTTAAAAACCGGCACCACCGCGCACTATAAACCCGGATCGTACTATTAAACTAGTCCTAGCTATCTAGAGAAGGGGGTAGAGAGATATACCGAGCGATCCGTGTCCTTCGTTCTTCTCGTCGTCGTTCCGATCTCCCCGCGGAATCTCCGGTCTCCACCACGTCGCCGACTTCTTTTACGGGCTCCCGCCTCTGGACCGAGGCAACTCGGGCACGAAGTTGGCGAGCCGATGTACCCAAGGTTTGCTGTAGAATACGTGTAGTGCTCTATGTCTCATTTGGGGTATTGGAAGTTGCCTTTGGTGGAGGATTGAGATGTAAGCTTTTTGTGGATGAACTTGGGAATTTTGTAGCATGAAAAGAGCAAAAATTCCCACAACAAAATAATGGGCAGCCCCCTCTTCTTGCTTGGCCAGCGATGGCAAGAGAGAATGAGAGGAGAGAGTGAGAGAATGAAGGAGTGAGTGAGTATCAAAAGAATGAGAGTCTCTCTCATAATCCAAGAGAGAGAAAAGGTGATGATGTAAAGAAATGATCACAAGACAAAACCAACACTCCACCAACCTCATCATCTCATCACAAAGTCAAGCTATCATGAACCATCATGAACAAAGGAAAGTCAAGGGTGGTAGAGTCATCATGAAACAACAATATGCAAATAACACCCTCCACAAATGCTTATTTGCACAAATGCAAATAAGCCCTCCTCCACCAATCTTCAGCCAATGAAAGATACAAAGAAATATGGCTGAAACGGAAAACAAACTGGCAACTCCAAAAAACCGATCCCGTAATAAATTACAGGAAAACCCCGCTACTGTATATACATACCCGCATTTGTATTCCGACCGAAATACAAATGCAATGAGACAAATCTACACTGTACAATACTAGGATCCGGCTTAAACCAAAGCCCGCTAGTATTAACCGTCCGATCCTGATCCGTGCAATACCACACGTATCTGATCGAACCCTGCCATATCTCCATACGGCCTCTACAGCGATTCGCCCGAAACTTGAGCAACTGTCCGTGGGGGACTTTAAAGACTCGTCAACACCTTGGTTGTGGATTTAAACACTAGCACGTCAGAGGTATTAGCCTATACGTAACGGGCTACCAGGTATTGACCAAAAGGGACGTCGATGAGCGAACTCATCCTGACACCCTACTGAGCCTGTCAGTGACAATATCCGTACAGTCCGGTCCGTTCGTCTATGAGCATGGCCTAGGGGGTTGGTAAAAGTCAGACCCCCAAAAGCGGTACAAGTCGTGTCGGAGTGTAGCCCAGAACACCCTGAGATACTACTGGAATACCTACCAGTAAATCTCCTGCCTTGGCCAAGGACTTCGTGTAAGGGCTCTCCTAGACACAGCGCGACCTCACCCCCAATACCGGGAGAGACGAACCCCTGAAGATCCGCTCACTGCCTCCATGTGGCTCGGGACTGTACCCAACTAAAACCTGTTTGCACGTCTCCTTTGAGCATGGTAGGGTAGTAATCAAAGTACAGTGGGAACTCACACGAGACAAATGACGATCCTCAGGTCGATGAACTAACCTGTACACATGTCACCAGGGAACTGCTATCTGACGTCAGGTATAAGACCAACTAGCATGTTCCCGGCGAGTCCTGTTCGGTGTACTCATAACCCAATGAGCACCTGTATACATCTTAGGTGATCCAACTGACACCAGTGGCTTGTGAGACCGGCCACCGCCCCTCGACGGGGTCTCGACTGTATACACTAGTCTACTCTGGAGTATCGATGCCCTGTCTCGAAACTCCTACGACTAGGGACCTTTTAAGGATGTGCTTATAGACTACCAGCTCCCACGTATATGATCGCCCTCATACTGCGGGCAGTGAAGCATGAATCCTAGGGGCTCTATCAACGTGCAATAGTGACCTGTAAGGTCACCTAAAGCAGTACACGATGATAAAGGTAAACCAGATAGCATACTATCATCTTGAGTAAGACTGTCCTACTGGGACAGGTTATCCCTCAATCATTGCAATCACGTGCCTGTGATCCAATAATTGACTCTGAGGGAACTATCTCCAACATTCTTCGTCCTCTATTTGAAGGGCTACTTGTTCGATCGTTTCTTTTCTTTCGGATGGCTCTATTAAGTCTTCCGAAGATATATTTGTTGGCGTGAGAACCCTGCAGTTTTGCACAATGATCTTTACGTCATCGAGGTCTTTATCGGCCAGTTCCTTAGCCAATCTAGCCAATGTATCCGCCTTGCTATTTTCTACATGCGGTATACTCTCCAGGATGTAGGAGGGGATTTGTGTCAGCAATTGCTGCACTCTTTCGCCATACTTTATCAAATCTGGATTGCATATCCGATAGTCATCATTTACTTGGCTAACGATTAGCTGGAAGTCTCCATATATGAGGAGGTCTTTGATTCCCATGTCGATAGTGATTTCGAGGCCTGCTATCAAAGCTTCATATTCTGCTTCGTTATTAGTTCTTGGCTCTGTTAAGGAGAGGGCGTAACGCAATATCCCTTCTTGTGGAGTCACAAAGATAAGGCCCACCCCGGCTTTGATTATGGGGGTGTTTTGCTTTCGTCTTTTCACGGAAGATGCTCCATCGAAGTAGAGTTCCCATTGGGAATCATTTTCTTCTTTCTCTTTTTCGATTGCGTCAAACTCATATTCATCTAGCAATTCGCAATTTAACGAGGAGTCGGCTGGTATCGGATGGTCCGCAAGAAAGTCAGCTATGGCCTGACCTTTTACTACTTTAAGGGGTCGATACGTCACTGAGAACTCCATTAGGAGGAGAGCCCATTTGGCAAGCCATCTTGTTAGTATGGCCCTTAACATCAGATATTTGAGAGGATCCGCCTTTGATATGAGATAGACCTCATGTGCCAATGCATAATGTCTGAGCTTCGTTATCGCGAAGATCGATGGCAGGCAATGCTTTTCGATGGGGGAGTAGTTGTTTTCTACCACCAGGAAAACTCGACTCAAATAGTACAGAGCTCTCTCCTTTCCCTGATCGTTCACTTATGCCCATAGCGTGCCTAGAAAACCTTCAAAGGGTGTCGTTTATAGGATAAGGGGTTTTCCCTTAAACGGAGAGGTCAATACCGACAGATTTTGCAGGTATTTCTTGATTTCGTCTTGTACATTTTGGCACTTTTGATCCCAGACGAACGGGGTCCCTTTCTTCATTAGATGATTGTAGGGACGGTATTTTCCGGAGAGGTTGGCTATGAACCGCCGGATATATGCAAGCTTTCCTTGAAAAGATCGCAATTGTTTGAAAGTTCTTGGTGTGGGCATCTCCATAATCGTCTTGATTTTTGAGGAATCGATTTTGATACCCCAGTTCCGTATTTTGAATCCTACGAATTTTCCTGAGGAGACTCCAAACGCGCATTTTAGAGGATTCATCTTCAGATTATACTTCCGAAGACGTCAGGACACTACTTTTATATGTTCCTAATGTTCCTCATGAGATATGCTCTTTACCACAAGGTCGTCAATATAGTATTCGACGATCTCGTGTATGAGATCGTCGAAGATCTTTGTCATGGCCTTTTTGTAGGTAGCACCAGTGTTCTTTAAACTGAAGGGCATCATCACCTTATAGCAGAATATGCCCAGCAGGGTTCGGAAGACGGTATGCTTTTGGTCTTCAAGATACATTTTTATTTGATTGTATCCTGAAAATCCATCCATGAAGGAGAAAACGTCATGGGTAGACGTGTTATCGATCATTAGCTCGGTAACAGGTACTGGGAAATATCCTTCGGGCAAGCTTTGTTAAGGTCCCGAAAGTCCACGCAGATGCGCACCGTCCTATTTTTCTTCATCACTGGAACGATGTTAGCGATCCAGTCAGCATATTGAACTTCTTGGATGAAGCCGGAGTCGATTAGTTTCTTGACTTCAGCGTTGATACTCATCTCAAGTTCGAGCCGCAATCTCCTTAGCGCCTGTTTGACGGGCTTTATGTCCGGCATATGGCCAGTTTATGTACTGCTGCTTTTGGATTTAGACCTGGGGTCTCAGAATAGTTCCATGCGAAACAATCTTTATACTGCATAAGCACTCTTTTACATGGCTACCTGTTTTTCAGATAGTAGCTCACTGACGAATGTCGGCCTCGGATTATTTTCTGTCCCTAAGTCAATTTTCCATAGGTTATCCGTCGTAGTGTGTATCCCATCTTCCAGCTCTTTTGGTGCTGGTGGAAACCCCGTCTTCATTTGCGAAGCATATGTGGAGGTCATCCATAGTATCGTGCCCTCCCTCTTTTAAGAGTATTATCATATGGCAGGTATGAGTTCGCTTCCATTCTTGAAGTTGAGCTAGTCTCATCCTCATGGTATAGATCCTCTTTGGCTCATGCTTTTGCGGCGGGGTTACCCTCCAGCAGTCGGATAAAGCAAACCTGCATTGTTGATACTGGTCTTCTACCCGGTCTTTGAAGGTGAAACAGTTTTCAAGGGGATGACCTATTACTCGGTGATAGGAGCAATAATCTGGATGATGGACCTCATTTATTTGTTCGGGATGCCGAGACTTCATAAGTGTCATTATTTGGTGCTTCATGACAAGGTTGAATATTTTCCATGTCTTGCCTTGGGGGAAGTGTATTCCCGACCCATCTTCTTTATAAAGGATGGGTTCCTATCGACCTTTTCTCAATTGCACGGCTTCTTGGATCCGCTTTGTTATTTTTGAACGTTTTTTGCGTTCATTGTCCTGTTTTTGCCTTTATTTCGGGATTTCCCCCTTTCGTGAGGACATACAACGGGCCGAGGATGAAGAGCATTATAGTATTCCTTCTCCGCAGATTGCTGATTGAGGCGCTGCGTCCTGGCCTTTTCATAAATGGCCATTTTGCGACTGTGATTGTCTCGGCTCTTTTGATAAGTTTTTTTAATTAGCTTGTCTATTTGTTTTTCGAGCGACGGAGTTAATGTTTTTAGAGCGGGATTTCGCTCTATTTCTATGTTACGGCCATTTGAAAGAGCATTTTCCTCTTCGCTGGAGCTGATTATGACGCGACAGCTATGGAACTGCTCCCATTTCCTGAACCGAACGTATTCGATCCCGATTGTCTCCATCTTCCCTTTGGGCATCTTTCGCTGAGTCCCGAGAATATCCTAAATCTTTTTGTAAAATTGGGCTTGTCGAACAGTTTGTTTAAGGGGTACACCTTAGCGTCTTAACAGCCTTTTCAATCCCTCCTCATAGTATCTTGGCAGACGGATTGGTTGAAGCCTGTCGAGTGCAAAATCGGCACCATGCCAGACTTCTTTTTCTACTTTGGTCTTCGTATATTCGTAGAAGAGGATCGCCTTTTCACCTCTTCGTCTGGGAGGAACATAGAAAGTCTTTAGTTCTTGTACGCTGTATATATTGAGCGCATCAAGTTCCTTGTAATGCCGAGGCGGAGCCATTGTGATTTGCAGACTCTGATCTGTTCTGGCTAGGGTTTGTGCTGATGGGCGGATGGAGAACACTACGTTGGCCTCGTCCACAAAGTCGCTACCAAAGACCAGAATAGGAGTAGATGGTACAGGCCTATTGTTTTCCTTTTGGGGTTGTCCCGAGTAGACTATTTCTTCATCTTCCTCGGAATCGCTCCCAAAGATCGGGATTGTAGCGACGGGCTTATGTTTATCCTCCGGCTTAGGACACCTTTCCGTATCATCGAAGTCTGGTAGGAAGTACTTCATGTCTTTATATTTTCGGATCCTGTTTACGGAGAACGGATTTAGCTCCCCTGTGACGGTGTATTCCAAGCCGCCTTTGAAATACTTCATACACCGATATTGTGTAGAAGGGATGGCATTGTACTCATGTAACTAAGGCATGCCGAGCAAAACATTATAGTAAGTCTTGGTGTTAATGACATGAAATTTGATGTTAGTAACGAGCAACCCGAAGTGCAGCGTCGGTATTATGGACCCAAGCGTCCATGACTGTTCCCGCCAAAAATTTTGGCTCAGAGCTTGCTGTTCCCTTATAAAAATAAAGGGAAATCTCCACGTGTTAAGCACGTGCACCCACATGCAAAGCATGTAACTATCACCTCATATAGGATTAAATTTTATGGTGGCGCCACACGTGAAGTTCACTTGGGCGCTAATGTGCAAAGCACAGGAGCGCCTGTTCCCCTAATATTTAAACATAATAAAAAGAGCTAGGCTCTGTTAAATTTTAATGAGGCAGCACCTCACGTGCTTCCCACGAGGGCACCAGCACCAGGGCCAACCCCTTAGGATTAAATCCTATGGTGGCGCCGCACGTGAAGCTCACGTGGGTGCCAATGTGCAAAGCACAGGAGCACCTATCATATATAAAAATTAAATTCTTAAGTGGTGCCCACGTGCACAACACGTGAGCGCCGACGTCCAAATTAAAAGCAAGTAGAGTTAAATTCTACATGGGGATATTTCCCTAAAAACTGGGATACTCTCTGTTAAACAGAACCGTTGGATCAAAAATCCAATGGAGATAATAAATCATCAAATGATAAATTCTATTTGGGAAATATTTTTCCCTAATCTTTTTAATATGGAAAGATCTTTCTCTAACAGAGAATCTTGGATTTAAAATCCAATGGTGATAAAATATCACCAATTAAACTATCTGATAGAATTAAATTCTATGTGGGAAATATTTTCCTGACCTTTCTCAAACTACAAAGAACTTCTCTGTTAAACAGAGGGCCCTTGGATCAATGATCCAACAGTGATTATAAAATCGCACATCGAGCATTTGATAGAATAAAATTCTAACTTAGGAAAATATTTCATAATCTTGTTAAACAAACAAGAAATCTTCTCTGTTAAACAGGGAGCCTTTAGATTAAAAATCTAACGGTGAATAAAATTCACCGATTGATCTAAAAGATCATTTTGGTTGATCATGAAATCAATCATAATCTCTCAATGAGAGATTTTCTCAATAAATTGATTTTTCTCTTCTCTTATAAATAGGAGCAAAGAGATTAATCAAGAAAGAGAAGAGGAAGGAGGAGGAAAAAAGGAGACTCCCCATAACTTCTGTAAAAATACAGAAGGCTCTCAAAACAATAAAGAATTTAATTCTCTCAAAGAAAAAGATTTCCCTCCTAAAAAACCTAGGTATAGAAAATATCGAGATCAAAACATCTCCTTTACCTAACATATTTATGGGTTTAACTCTTCTCAAAGAACTTAGTTCTTTCTATGGATCTGAGATCCGCAAGACAAATCTCCCATAAGTTGAGAATTTAATTCTCATTGGGAAGATCTTGTTCTTGAGAATCAAAGATTCAGAAAAGAATAAAATTGAAAAGAAGATGGGGTTCATAATATTTCAGGAACTTAGTTCTTTCAAATCAAGAACTTAGTTCTTTAAAGAACCCAATCCAAGATCCTCAAAATAGTGATCTTGGTGATCCTTAATGGTCAAAACACCATTAAAAGAGGTTTAAGCTCTCTGAAAACGTGAACATTGAAAACATGGAGTTCATAATACTCCACGAACTTAGTTCCTTCAAATCAAGAACTTAGTTCTTAAAGAACATGATCGCAGATCCTCAAAATAATGATCTTGGTGATCGTTAATGGTCAAAATACCACTAATATAGATTTAAGTTCTCTAAAAATATCAACAGAGATTAAATCTCCAAAAGAACTCAGCGCCTCACGTGAAAAGCAAGTGAGCGCTCAATGCCAAGTTATATAACACCTCACGTGAAATACACGTGAGCGCCAGAGAAAATTATTGCTTAGTACTACTGTAGCGCCTCACATGAAAAGCACGTGAGCGCTAGAGAAAATTAGTGCTTAGCACTATTGTAACGCCTCACGTGAAAAACATGTGAACGCCCAAGGCCAAAAACCCAGCGCCTCACGTGAAAAGCACGTGAACGCCAGAAAAGATTAGTGCTTAGTACTATACCAAAGTCTCACGTGAAAGCACAGTTGGGTAGTATAGAAACCCAATCTCAGCCCAAATTGGCTAAGTTTCCTAAGGTTAAACCTCTTTGATTTTAAATCAACCGAGCTCATATGCTCGTGATTTCCAAACTGATCTTAGTCTCAAACATGACTGATGATCTCTCATTGATGATATCCAAAATGATATTCATCCCATATCTCCTAAGGTAATCTTAGTCTCAAATATGACTAACGATTCTTAGGTCCATCACAACCCCTTTTCCCCTCAAATACGGGATTTGGTTTAAGGGTATATCTTTTCACACCTCTGATATATGTCGTTGTAATTCCTCAACGTCTTCAGAGAGATGGCGGGTCCCGACAACCAACAACTCTTTTCTCGTCCCAACATGATATAAAATTTCGTCAAGATAAGAAATGATATACCCCATATTGATGCACTTCCAAATTGATGTGCACACCTCAAATCGGATCACACCCCAAATTGGGCGCATTCTATGTCACCATCGTTCACAGCGCCCCACGTAACAAATACACGTGCACGCAAGATGGACATTGGACCGAAATTTTCTTAAACTAACATTCGTCTCCAAAATGGGAATATTGGACCGAAATGTCCTTAATCTAATCTTCATCTCAAATAGGGAACATTGGACCGAAAAGTCCTTAAACTAACATTTGTCCCAAACAGGAAATGTTGGACCGCGATGTCCTTAAACTAATATATTTTGCGATGCGGACTGTCTCCATAATGACTACCGTATATTATCCATGGGCTATTCATATATGATCTAATGATCAGTTGAGCTCATATGCTCACTGCTCATAAATCGATCTTAGTCTCAAATATGGCTAATGATTCTTAGATCAAACCCAAATATCCCCTGAACCTACGGACCTCACAAATATGAGATCTGCGTCCTAAGTTCATTCCGTTGGCAAACCAAGCTACCAACGTGAGCCCCGTCAAACAAAATTCTTGACCTAAATCCAAATCTCAAATATACGGATTTGGACTAATCCGTGCCCTACGGAAGACGACATAAATTAGTCTCCGTATACAATCCACGGGCAACCCAAAATAAAATAAACACGACACGACATGAAGTGAACTTCCGGAGCAGGAGAAAGTGGTTATCGCAACATGGTAACGTAATTAACTGCAGAGGCTTGCGCTTGCAGAGAAGAGCGTCCCCACAATCAAAACCCCTCACAAATGAGGAGAAATCTAATAAAGTCTGCTACAACGGCCGCATCCGTCCAAACCTCCGATATATGGTGCCTATAAATCAACTTGGTATCTTCAGAGAGATGGATGGATAAGTCCAAATAGTATCTGCCCCCAAATTCAGGCAAGACGATCCATCCCAGTTAGTCTCTATTTTCGGCGGCAAACAGTGACGACTGTGAGTCGAATCCGGAGATGGTAATTTTGTCTCGGGTCAGGTGTTGAACGTTCATGTAAATCTCCTTCAGCACTCTCACGTTGAGAAGGTTGACAGAGGATCCATTGTCGACAGGGATTTTCCCTATCTTGATGTCGTGGAAGTATCCAGTGACATATAATGGGCGATTATGTTCACACGTACCGAGGAGGAGATCTTCATCGCTAAATGTAATGTCAGCCGTTTGGATCTCTGTCAGTTCATCTTTCATTTTCTCTTCCGCGAAGAAAGCTTGGAACTGATCGAGCTCTTATAATACCTTTATCAGAGAATCTCATGCCTCTATGGACAGGAGGAGAGCATCCAATATGCTCAGTTGTGAGGGTATTTTCCTCAACTATGCTAGAATATTGTAATCCAACTTGTTTTTTCTAAGCGGGTCCCTGGCTGCGAGCTCTTTAACAACTCCATCGTCGAGGGCAATTTCCTCAGGGATTTTTTCTTTCCCTTTGTCTCTTTTTCTTGAACCTTTATTTGTAGGTCCGAGATTCTTCTTAGGCAGCGTGCGGTTACGCAGTTGAATGTTCTCACAGTTCTTCTCCTCCACTTCTTTTTCGGAGGTGGAGTCTTTAAAGAGAGGGCTGGGGGGTATTCCGTCCTCAGAATCGCTCCCGAAAATAAGAACTTGGTATTTTCCCCGTTTCGGACTGGTATTAACCATATGATAGTTGTCAGACATTTTTTCACGCACATCTGTTACACTTTTTTGCCGTCGACGAGCTTCGCGCTTCATCCTCTTGAAGTGTTTTTGATGGGCAACGTATCCTTGCCACCGCTTCTTGAAGGCACTACATTCCTCGTTGGGGTGGGTAACCCTCCGATGATATAGGCAGTAGTTTGAATGTGAATCCTCTTCATTGAGGCATATGACCCCGGGAGTGTTTCCTACGAAAGGTGGCAGCTTCATCCCCATTGACAGGGCTTTGGCGAACCATTTCTCTGCCTTAATCCTGCTCTTATTATCTGCAGGTATGTTTTGGTTTGGTTGGAGTACTTTACAACTCATCCTTGCCATGGCTTCTTCATCCTGACGCCGACGCTTAGCCTTTTTGTATATGATTTTTTCACGTTCTCGGTCAGCTTTGCTTTTTCGAAAGGCTTCGTTGAACAGCCTATCGATCGGGTCTTCTGGCGGTTCCGGGGATTTTAGCACCGATCCTGCCCCCAATTCCTCCGCGTTGTTTTCTGACGCCAAGGGAGTTTCTTCATCATTTGACGACGAATAGGAGACCATGTGGCAACTTGCAACATAGTTTTCGGTTTCTTCTGATGAGACATTTTCCTCATTGTTGTCACTATCTTCGTTCTCAAGAATATGCTTGAGGAACTCTTCGAGCGTGACCAGTGTCCGTGCCTTCTGGTTGTACTCCTCCAGCGCGTCAATGTACTTTTATAGGTCTATGCGCTTGTCGTCGTACTCGGCAGGCTGCACATGCTTCTTGGTCTTCTTCTTTTTCTTCGAAGACTTTGAAGGCTCGACTTAGGGGTTTTGCCCTTTGTCAACAATTTTCGGTGCGGGACGTGGTTTCAACATCCCATCGATGATTTCAGGTTCAAGTGGGCTTTTCCACCAGACAGCTGGACATGCATGTAGATCTTTCAGTATTCTTTTGGTTTTTGCTGAAAGAACAACTTCCCATGGAGTTTCTTCCACGAGTGAGCATGATGCCCCCAGCGCATCCCCTTTTGGGAGTATGCTTCTGCGGTGGGTTTACCCTCCAGTTATCAGACAGCGCGAATTTCTCTTGTTGATACTGGTCCTCGACCCAGTTCTTGAAGACGTAGCAATTCTCAATTGGGTGGCTCACCATTCTGTGATAGGAGCAATAATTAGGGTTATTGATGTCGCCGGGTTGCGGTGGACGTTGTGGGTCTGGCAATGTGATGAATTTGTTATGCACTGCCAACTCGAACAGTCTCCTCGTCTTATCAAGGGGAAATGAATAAGCGCGCCCTAATCTTTCTTCCAAGGATGGGCGCGGACGCGCGTTGTTTTGGCGAGAAGCCGATTTTGGGCCACTCGGTTGTTGTTGCGTGTTGGCAACGAAGGCCGCTTTCCCTTTACCCTTGTTACTTCGAGGGTCCTTATTTAAGGAGGAAGGCCCGTGGCCCATCTGGTCCATTTGGGCCAGTTTATCAATCAGAGCCTGGACGGTGGTCGGCTTGAATAATGTCATGAACTGGGACACAGTCGTTTGAGAATAAAGGGTCCCGATGAACATGCCCACAGTGGGAGATTTTTTGATGCGCTGTTCGCACTTTGACTATAGGTTCCGCCACCGGATCTCGTATTGAACCAAGGTTTCTCCCAGTTTTACCCTGGCATTAATTAATGCCGTAATTGTAGTGCGCTCGCTCGCACTGGCGAACCGCTGTATGAACAGCAGTTCCATCTTGGTGAATGTCTTTACGGATTCATTTGGGAGCTCCGAGTACCATTCAAAGGCCGTTTCCGACAGGCTGCCAACGAATTGGTGAAGCAACAGTTTGTCGTCGTCTCCAGTGTTGCCGCACAGAGCTATGAACTGTGTGACATGCTTATGGGGGTTGCATGTCCCTTTGTATACATGGAACTTGGGGATCGTATATCCCGGGGGGTACTTGATTTGATCATACCATCCTAGATATGGTCGTCCAGTTTTGACGATTTGGCCAGCGGCTCACTAGCTTGATGAGCTCTTATTTGTTGAGCGATATAATCATCAAGAGCAGCCTTCGAGATTGTTTCCTCATTGGCTGCAGATAAGGACGGAAGAGGATTTGATGTTTCCTCTCTGTCATCCTCGACGATTATCGGCGGATCTTCAGCCGGGGGTTCTGGCTGGATCATCATTCCGACCATATCCTGAAACAAGAGAGCCATCTGTTTTATGCTAGCAGCCTGCTCAGTAGCTTACTCAGCATCTTCCTTGTCCTTTCTTTCAATCACCCTTCGCACGAACTCTGTATCGGTCTCCTGCTCCTGGCGCTGTTCGGTTGTTGTGTCCGGGCTTTCTTTCTACCCGGTAAGTGCTACCATTTTGGTCAGCATTTCCTGGAGCTTTTGTTGTTGCTCCTGAGCTTTTGTCAGCGACCGAGTTTGTGGTCGATGACCTACGGAAGCACGGCTTTCTTATTTCCCAGAAGCCATGTAGACCGTATGCATGACCATGCCCTCAGACTTGGGGCGTTTAGGTCCATCACCTTTGGAATTTGTCGCAGGCGGTGGGATTTTATCCGGCCTCATCCTTTTGTGGGAGGTCGAAGTTGAAGGAGCCGTTATAACAGGCACCTGTGTAGAAGAAGTCCCTTACTGTATTATGGAGGGATGGTCTTTTTCTTACCAAGTCTTCGATTTCTTCGGCCAAGGAGAGTAATCTTTGTTGATCACAGAGTCCTGGACTTTCCGCCAGACCCTGAGAATTTAGGAGGAGAGTTGTTGATGGGGCTGCTCCGGCTTTGCCTGCACTGTGGCTTCTGCAGACGGGGGTGATTTCTTTAGCACCTCCGTTGGAGAGTTCTTGCGCACCCTCCTAAGAAGATTAAAGTTGTTCCCGGTTGGAACAGCAGTGTCAACTTCCACCATTGGAGCCAGTGGGGTAAATCCAGAAAGGGAGTTGCCCCAGCTTTTCTCACTCGACGCCGGTGGAAACGTCGAGTGTATCTTGCAGATGGGACCGCCTCAGATTTAGAAGCGGCTTCTTCATGCCCCCTGCTTTGCTGAATGGTTGTTGTTGGCGTCAATCTATTGAAGACTGACGTCATTGGCAAAGTTTGAGGAGGAACGGCCAATCTTTCAAAGACCGATCTTTTAATGGGGGAAGCGCTTTTGACGGCTTCTCCCGTAGCAGGAGTTGGGAGGGCTATCCATTTTGGGGCGGCCCCTTCAGGTATCACGAGCCTCTTTGCTGGCCCGTTCGAGTTCTTGCTTAGCCTGTTGATGACTGAGACACCAGATTTGGATGGCCCATTGAGAGGGGCCATTGTGGTTGCAAGTCGATCGAAGACCGACCTCTTAGGAGCTTCCTTTTGCGGCGCTGAGGAACCGAAAATGAAAGTCTGCCCTAGCACCACCATGAGGTTCTAGTAGCATCAAGCATGCCGAATTTTAAATTTTCCAGTGCTATGTTAGACTTAACCAAGATCGTGACTAGAATATTTAGGGTTAAACATGATGATATGAACAAAAATAAAGAAGTGAAGATGGCTATACCCTCGTAGATCGAGTCCTTCACTTCATAGGCTCCGTGTAGTAGTCCACGCGACTCCACTAGGCTCCACTTGAGAGTTTGGACGAGCTTCCTCCGATGACCTTTGTGCCGATGATGATCCACGCGAAGTCCGCTAGCTCAAGACACCTCTTCACTAATCTCCTATTAGTGAAGGAAACACGCCACACCAAAGCGCTAGTCTGGTGTGGGATGGTGTATTAGGGGATTTGAGGCTCACTAATTTTTGTTCAAGCTTCATGGTTCACATCACATGTGAGGGTTGAAGCTTGAACCAAGATGAGGAGGAGGAAGAAGAGAGCAAGTGAGTGTTTTCTCAACTCAAGAGAGCAAGCATAAACAAGATGAAGTGAAGTGTTGAATGGCATGACCCTTGCTCACTCATTGAATCATGGTTGAATTTTCAATAAAATAATTCAACCATACTTCAATAGTGTTGCAAGACAAATAAAGAAATATAAATGCCATGCCACACCCATACCTTCCATGTCTCTTTATTTTTCACCTTATTTCTATTTTTCACAAAAATAGAAAATCATGACATGCTTCATTATATATATATATATATATATTATGAAGAATAATTAGTGAGCTAATGATATTAGTTAAGATATAATTATATCAAATATGATATATATCACATTATTAGATCAACACTTGATTTAATAATCCGGTTATATCACATGTGACCGACTAATATCATTTATCTGTGTATCACATTATCAAATCAACACTTGATTCGATAATCTGGTTATATCACATATAACCTAACTTGATAACAGATAACTGCTAGATTATAATACGGTATAACATACACGTATTTAATCAGGCCCAAGCACATATCACATATGTGCCCTACTTCGTTTCGCTTGAACCAGGAAACTTTTTTGTAGGAATCTAAAGACTCGTCAATACGTCAGCAGTAGGTGATAATTACATCAGTCACTTACAAGCCATCAGCGGTACTAGCTGGACGTAATGGCTACCCGGATATTGAGCGATGTAAAGATCAACAAACAAGCTTGTCCATACTCTCCATAAAGCCTATCAGTAACACTACCGTACAGTCCGTCTCTTCGGCTGATATGTCGCATATCATGTCTAGGGGTGGTAAACGTCAGACCCCAGTAACGTGATAAGTCATGCCGATGTCTGGCCTATAACGGTTCGAGAAACTACTGATAACTCTTATCAGTAAATCTCAGCTGCAGCCCTGGCCAGGGAATTCCAGTTATAGCTAATCGAGCATAGCGCAACATCAACCCCCAATACCGGGAGAGACGAAACCCCTCCTATCGCTCATTACCTCCATGTGACTCGGGACTGTACCCAAAATCCACATGTTTGCACAACTCCTCTTGAGCGTGGTAGGGAATAAAATCAAAGCACAGTAAAAAGCCACACAAGACTCTATGATGATCTCGGGTCTACAGACTAACATGTACCAGTGTCACCAGAAGACTACTATCTGACAATAGGTATACTACCAACTAGGAGTCATCGGCGAGTCCGTTCGGTGTACTCATTCTCGAATGAGCACCTGTGTACAATCTTTTATGTCACACACCAATGGTTGTGGGATCAACCATCGCCCTCCAAGGGACAAGAAACGTACACACTAGTCTATTCTGGAATATCGATGCCCTGTCTCGATATTCCCTCGACTAGGAACAGTTAAAGGATATACTTTTGGACCACCCTGGCCATACTAGTATGATCTCATCATAATCCTGGTAGTCAAGTACATATCCTGTAACAACCCTAAACTTTCTGTATGAATTTTTTTCAAAATACAGAAAGGAGTACCTAAGCCTGAGCATAAGTTATAAATTTGATTTGCTTTTGAACAGCAAGAAATAGCTTGTAGCTCTTTGGTAAAGCCTTGCACTGCTATGACGTAGCCCCTGTGATCGAATCTCCCTAACCACATATTATTTTTATTATATTTTTTTTAAACTTTTAGAAGCCCAAGGGTTTACACGTGCACTACACGTAAAATGAAGAGACGCAGAATAAACAAACACGTGCACTGGAGAATATGATACGACATGGACACATGGCCAATTTTACACCCCCCATCACCGATTTTAGACCGGCGATGCTTGCGTTGGGTGCCGGGCCCCTCGTAGGGGATGCTCCCTATTTTTTCACCCGCGCACCTCTTCACCTACCCCACTAACCCAGTATTGTTTGTTTACTCTACATTCATCCAGAGAACGTTAAACCTCCTTTAATCCAATTTTTAATGCATATTTTTAATGCATTTTTTAACCCTATAAACCCTATTTTCCCTATAAATACCATACTCCATTTCACCCCTCCTCACTCAGAATTTCATTACAAAAACTCTCAAAAATTCTCAAGTCTCTGTTAGTGTATATGCCCTAGAGGCCATTACTGTATCATACTAGTTTGTATATTACTTAATGGATGCTTGGGATATTCACCTTGTATATACAATCTTGCTCAAAATAGTAGTATGCTACTTGGTTTGTCTCTACTTCAATGTGTACTTGTGTTTATTACTATATCACTTATACGCATTAGTGGAGCCCTTAGGATCTTTGCTTGATTACCAGCGTTGTGATGGCAGTCACACTAGTGGGGGCTGGGTAATCTATAAGCACATCCTTATACAGGTCCCTAGTCGCAGGACTATCGAGATAGGGCATCGATACTCCGGAGTAGACTAGCGTATGCGCTTCTCATCCCAGTGTGGGAGATGGTCTGTCCCACAGCCATCAGTACGTCGTACTGGAGATAGTATACGGGTGCTCGTTGGGTTACGAGTACACTGGACAGGACTCGTCGGGAACTGATAGGTTGGTATTATACCTATCGTCAGTCATCAGTTCCCAGGTGACATGAGTACAGCTTAGTCCGCTGACTTGACACTGGCACTTCGCCTCGAGTGTGTTCCCACTGCACTTTGATCGCTACCCTACCACGGCTCAAAGGAGTCGTGCAAACAGGTGGTGGTTGGGTGCAGTCCCGAAGCACTTGGAGGCAGTGACGGTTAGACAGGATTCGTCTCTCCCGGTATTGGGGGTTGACATCGCGCTGTGTCTAGGAGAGCCATTACACAAGTAGTCCCTGGCCAGGGCAAACGAGATATACTGGTAGGTTTCCAGTGTTATCTCAGGGTGTTTTGGGCTTCGCTCCGGCACGACTTGTACCGCTATTGGGGGACTGACGTTTACCGCCCCCTAGGCCCGCCATGCGATGTATCAGACGAACAGACCGGACTGTACGGAGACTGTCACATTCAGACTCAGTAGGAGTACCGATGGGGTTTCACCTCGTCAGCCTTCTTGTCGACATCTACCTGGGGACCGTTACGCACAGCTAGTGCCGCTTGCGGTCTGTGGTTAAACCCACTGCCAGCGTAGTGTCGAGTCTTTAGAGTCCCACACAGAGGGTATTCGCCTATGGGCAAAACAGAGTAGAGGTCGCATGGTTTTGCGACAGGGTTCGTTCTCATCCGCGCACTTGTGCACGTTTGAAGTCCGGACAGATATTACCAGCGGGCTCTGGTTTGAGCCGGATACTGGTATAGTATTTGGGGTTGCTTTTATCTCTCAGTATTCATGTTCCTCGGAACAAGAATGCAGGTGTGTATGCACAGTTATTTGAGGAGGAGGAAGATGATTTCCATTAGGGTTTCGGAACGGGTGCGTATGCACAGTTGACAGTCGTCTTTTTCCAAACCCTAATGGATTTGTATTATATCATTTAATAATATATAATAAAATGAAATTGTGTCATGGTTAGTTTTTGTTGACTTGTTGACCATGGTTGACTTGTTGACCATGGTTGAACATTTGACTACCATCATTACAAATGCAAGATGCTTTTTCATTCTTGCTTTATTCATTTAATGCATGTAATGATATTAGTCATTCTAAACTAACCATCAAACCTTTTTCATTTTGATTATTGTTATTATTTGATTTTTCTTTTTCTTTTGTTATGGTTGCAAAAGGAAAAGAAAGAGCTCATTCTATCATTCTCACTCTCTCTCTTCATTCTCATCTTCTTCTTCCTCTAGTCAAGAGAAACCTTCTCATGAGTTGAGAATCCTTCTCTTGAAAAACAAAAGCAAACCCTAAACACTCTCTACTCACTCTAGGATCAAGGGTCTAGCAAGCCGGCGATTCTAGTTCACTCCAAGTACGAGAAAGAGCCCTAAGGTCGAGCCTTCGAGGTGGATCCATCTTCGACGGGAGAAGGCGACAAAGGAGAACCATCAACCTCTACAAAGTTTGAAGACGAAGGAGTTCAAGTCTAGGTATAACCATCTTCATCCGAGTAGCTAAACTTCTTTAGCTAGGTTGCTAGTTTTAGTTTAGGTATCGATCCCGACCTTGCATAGTCCATGTTGCTTCTTGCACTAAAAATTTGATTTTTATACCGTTTCCGCCTCCCCGTAAGAACCGGGGGTGGCAACGTGGACTTACAGTGGTATCAGAGCCTAACTAAACTTAAACTAGCTTGGTAGTGAAGTGTAACGAAGTTCGGAACCGTAAAAACCCAAAAACCGTATTTTTCCAAAACCTGAGTTTCTGTTGAAATTTTTTGGGCTCGAAATGAAAAACTTTATATTTGTAAATTCATCTCAGGGTTTTTTAAAGACACCCATGAAAAACGACACAGAGATTCATCGAAGCCGCCGCCCTTCCGCCGCGTGAGCCTTCTTGGCCGCCGCGGAACCGCCGCGACTTGATGCCCTCTCTGCATCGTTTTTCGTGCAGTGTCTTTCTGTGTTGATTTTGGGATTTTTAGAATATAAATTATATGCCCAGATTTTCCAGAACTAAAATTTACTTTTGGGGGCCTATAATTCCTTATTTTTCCGAACTTCACTGCACTTTGACTATGATGGTTATATCTGTGATGTTTGCATGTATTGAACGTCGACTAATCGCTATAAGACGATTAGTCGGGGTTATACATGATCTGTAATGTGCTGGAATGTGTATATAAATATGTTGGATTGTCGCGGGTGAATAGCCGGAGGGTTGTGAGACGAGAGTTTTCTTTTCTTGCAATTCATTGTAAATGTAAATTGATGTAATAATTATTATTTGTTTGGCCGCACAACCGGGTCGGGGTTGTAGCCGTCATTGTATAATTCTTTTACTGTTTTTGCTCCTAGGATAGACCCATGGAGGGGTGCACAAACTACCGGGTATGCCGAAGTGTCGAGTGGCCTACTCATGGAGATGAGGGAGGTTGCTACGCTTCGGGTACTTGGCGGGTAGTTTGCCGCACCCGTAGGGGTCTTGGGTGGGGTATTGGCTATTCACCGCGACCGTGTTATCTGTTTTTTGTTACAGGCTCGTACAAATTACAGATTACTAGCATATCCAATGTATTTATCTGTGATCTGAAATGTTTATCATTGCTTTCTATTTAGGCGTTGCTTATGTTTTACAGACGCGCTAGCCCAGCCCCCGCTCTGTCGTTAGTTAAGTAACCTAACGGGTAATGACGGGGCCCAGTGGCGAATGCGAATGGCATAAGCGTACGTCATATTTTGGTTGTTTTCTGCAATGGTAGGATTTAAATGATGGGACGCATTAAAAGTACTAATGCAAGAATATCACGCATTAAAAGAACTAATGCAAGATTATAAACCAAGTTAAAGTCGTTGGAATACTTTCGAAAAACCACTCGGTTCTTTTCAAAATCAACTTTTAAATGCGGAGCTTGAGCCACTCCTTTTAAAAGCTATCTCGTTCCATCGACCAAATCAAGTTCACTACGTTCACGGTTTTGCCAAAACCATTCGTAGCCCTCCGTCGTTTCATATGAATATTCAACGGTATTCAAGCTGTGTTTGTTGGCCTTAGTCAAGGCACAGTGTTTGGTAGCTGGTGGGTATTCATATGTTGCATAGATAGAATGCGTTGGTTTGGGACAGTCGTATTGCCTTGTTGGCCATAGTCAAGGGTAGATACGGATGGATTCAAATTAACCTGGATAACGACGGGTAGAACTTGACATGTGACTTATGATTTGTTGGCCTTAGTCAAGGTCATAAGAGCATGGGGCAAAAATCCACATCGGGAGTTTCATAAGAACTGAAACTTGCTAGATTTGCATACCATTTGAAGTGTGGTGATTCTGGTAGGATTCCTTCAGTTTCGTCACGCGATGATATTTGGATCCCGATCCTACTGTGAGTATATGCTACTCCTCGGGAAATTTCTCACTTAACGATCAATGCTATAAACCTAGTAGGTGCCTAGAAAGGTGTTAGCGGGGCTACGCCCCCAGGGAAAAGAGGTTCTTTAATTAAGGAACTTCGCGAAAGCGTTGGAAAACCTCCCTCGAAGTACCGACACCAGCCTGGCCGAACGGTTAAGCAAGTATTGTACGGTGGGATTGATCCTGACTAATTCTTCCTTTATGGTTTGAGGAGGGATTCGAGAAACAGTGGGAGCCATCCTGTTTAGACAAATTAAAAACCACTCTAAACTTGCAAGAGCATCATGCTGAGTGTTTCTTCTTCTCTCTCCTAATTGCAGCGACCAATCAACATGACTGGACTTAAGTTACTCCTAGATAAAAACAAGCTGACAGGGCCAAACTACAAAGATTGGCTCAGGAATGTCAAGATAGCAATCACTTATGACAAGCTGGGGTATCTTCTTACCACCAAAGCTCCCCCTATCCCTGGTCCAACTTCCAGCGTCGCGGATAAGGAAATCCGCAAGACTTGGGAGATTGATAGCGCGAAGGCCAAGTGCCTCCTGCTTGCCTCGATGGACAACGAACATCAGAGGAGGCATGAGAATATGGACATGGAGTCCATATTGCTTCATACAAAAGAACTGTATGGAGAGCAATCACGTATCGCAAGATACGAAGCGTCGAAAAAGTTGTTTTCGACAAGAATGGCCGTCGGATCATCAGTAGCCGAGCACGTGCTAAAGATGATCGGCTACATTGAGGAGCTCGCTGACCTAGGGATCACATTGGAGAGTGAGCTATATACGGATATAGTTCTCCAGTCCCTTCCTTCCACTTACGCCCAGTTTATAATGAACTTCAACCTACAAGAAAAAGAGGTTGAACTTTCAGAGCTCCTCAACCTGCTGAGGAGCGCAGAGGGCACCCTACAGAAAGGTAGGGAAACATCCACTTTGTTTGTAGGAGGATCATCTTCTTCTAGGTCCAAGGCGAAAGCCAAGGGAAAGAAGAAGAAAGCCCCCGCCAAACCAAGGGGCGGTGTTAGTAAAGTGGATACGAAGGGAAAAGGAAAAGCAACAAAGATAGCGGGGAAGCTTGTGGATAAGGAAGAATGCTTCTTTTGTCATAAGAAAGGACACTGGAAGAATGATTGCAGGGCCTGGAAGGCCAGAACACAGGAATTGAAGCAGGTTGCAGCTTCAGCTTCAGGTGTGTATGTTATTGAAAACTGTCTTTCTATAAACTCTACTTCCTGGGTATTGGATACCGGATCAGGATCTCATATCTGTAATTCTTTGCAGGCGTTGAGAAACCGTAGTGTTTTGAAAGCAGGTGACATGACCCTCAGAGTTGCAAACGGAGCTAGCATGGATGCTAAAGCCGTGGGGGACTATCACCTGGGAATGTCAGATGGACATGTTTTGGTTTTGCGTAATTGCTTTTTTGTACCCAACGCAACTTGTAATATCATTTCTGTATCTTTAGTTTCTAAAGAAGGTTATGAATTTGCGTTTGTAAGTAATGTTGTAAACATTCGCCTTAATCAAGTTTTGATTGGGTCAGGTACTTTGAGTAATGGTATATACGTGTTAAACCAACCACAGATTTTTAATGTCCAGAGTACACACAAAAGAAAGTCTCCAGATATTAATCGGGCTTTCTTATGGCATTGTAGACTGGGTCACATCAATGAGACACGGTTGACTAAGTTACATAAAGAAGGATACTTGGATCCGTTCGAGTATCAGTCTTATGCCACTTGTGAATCTTGTCTCATGGGAAAGATGACAAAGACTCCGTTCACTGGACACGGAGAAAGAGCGAGCGAGCTCTTGGGACTCATACACAGTGACGTGTGTGGTCCAATGTCTACACATGCGCGAAGCGGTTATTCATACTTCATTACTTTCACAGACGATTTCTCTAGGTATGGACATGTCTTCTTGATGAAGCACAAATCCGAGGCCTTTGAGAAATTTCAGGATTACAAGAATGAAGTTGAAAAACAAACAGGCAAAAGTATTAAGATTCTAAGATCGGATCGAGGTGGAGAATACTTGAGTGCCGAGTTCCTGGACTATTTAAAAGAGAATGGAATTCTCTCTCAGCGTACTCCTCCATACACTCCGCAACATAACGGTGTATCGGAAAGGAGGAATCGAACCCTATTGGATATGGTTCGTTCCATGATGAGTAAGGCTGAGTTACCGCGATCTTTCTGGGGTTATGCACTGGAAACAGCTGCACATCTCTTGAACCAAGTTCCTACTAAGACAGTGCCTACCACACCATATCAGATGTGGAGTGGGAAGAAACCCTGTCTTAAATCCTTTAAGACATGGGGATGTCCGGCTTTTGTGAAAAAGCAGCATGCGGACAAGCTCGAGGCACGCTCAGTACAGTGCAAGTTTGTGGGATACCCAAAGAACTCCAAGGGGTATCTTTTCTACTACGAAGAGGAACAAAAAGTCCTTGTTTCTCGTCATGCCTACTTCTTGGAAACTGAGTTTTTGGAAAACCAGATAAGTGGGAGCGCAGTAGAACTGGAAGAAATTCCAGAACCACAAAACATTACTGAAAGCTTAGAGGAACCAGAGGGTTCGAAAGAACATGACATTCCTACGCCGCTCCGCAGGAGTAGTAGGCAGTCTCATCCGCCCGAGAGATACTGCGGTTTTCTCATAGATGGGGATAGAGAGGATTGCATCATAGATTATGATGAGCCTACTAGCTTCCAGCAGGCCGTTCAGAGCGTTGACTCGGTGAAATGGCTGGATGCAATGCGGACCGAAATGGAGTCCATGTACACCAACAAGGTATGGACGTTGGACATTGCTCCAGACGGGGTAAAACCCGTAGGATGCAAGTGGATCTTCAAAAGGAAGATTGGTGTAGATGGACAGGTTGAGACCTATAAAGCTAGGCTGGTAGCGAAGGGTTTCCGTCAAAGACCTGGCTTGGACTATGACGAAACCTTTTCTCCAGTAGCCATGCTGAAATCCATTCGGATCCTTCTTGCCATCGCTGCCTTCCACGATTATGAGATCTGGCAAATGGACGTAAAGACAGCTTTTCTAAATGGAAATTTAGAGGAGTGTGTCTATATGGACCAGCCAGAGGGCTTCATTCAGAGTGGGAGCAGCGGAAAGGTGTGCAAGTTGCTTAAGTCCATCTATGGACTGAAGCAGGCATCGCGGAGTTGGAACATCTGTTTTGATGAGACGGTCAAAGAATTTGGCTTTATCAAAAATCCAGATGAACCATGCATCTATAGTAGATTTGTAGCGAGAACTGTAGTATTCCTCGTTTTATACGTGGATGACATTCTCTTAGTAGGAAATGACATTCCTATGCTACAATCTGTCAAGGGGTTCTTGTCACACAGGTTCTCCATGAAAGACCTGGGTGATGCCTCATACATCCTGGGGATCCGGATCCATCGTGATAGATCCAAGAGGATATTGGGACTTTCTCAGTCCAGGTACATCGACACCATAGTGAAGAGATTCAGTATGGAAGATTCCAAGCGCGGTAACCTACCGGCTTGTCACGGGATCACCCTCTCTAAAGAGATGTCTCCCAAGACTGATTTGGAGAGGGATCGCATGTCGATTATACCCTACGCTTCTGCGGTAGGCTCTATAATGTATGCGATGTTGTGTACCAGACCGGATGTAGCTTATGCACTGAGTGTGGTAAGCCGGTATCAATCAAACCCTGGGGAGAAACACTGGATAGCGGTAAAGAACATTCTCAAGTACCTGAGAAGGACTAAGGAGATGTTCTTGGTGTATGGCGGAAAAGACCTCCAGATCGAGGCCTTTGCTGACTCCAGCTTCCAGAGTGACAAGGATGATTCCAAATCCATGTCGGGTTTTGTCTTTACCCTCAATGGAGGGGCGGTGTGTTGGAAGAGTTCCAAACAGGAAACCGTTGCAGACTCGACGATGGAAGCGGAATACATCGCTGCATCTGATGCCGCAAAAGAAGCTGTCTGGATGAGGAAGTTCTTGAAAGAACTTCAGGTGGTTCCGTCCATTGTTGACCCAATACCTCTGTATTGCGACAACAATGGGGCTATAGCTTTAGCGAAGGAACCCAGGTCCCATCAGAGATCCAGGCACATCTTGAGGCGGTATCACCTGATCAGGGAGATCGTGGATCGCAAGGAGATCGAGGTTCGGAGAGTTGCTTCAGAAGACAACACTGCAGATCCATTCACCAAGGCCCTGCCCCAGACTCAGTTCGAGCGGCTGATCGAGATGATAGGTCTTCGATACGCCAGTACATGGCCTTAGTGCAAGTGGGAGATTGTTAGTGTATATGCCCTAGAGGCCATTACTGTATCATACTAGTTTGTATATTACTTAATGGATGCTTGGGATATTCACCTTGTATATACAATCTTGCTCAAAATAGTATTATGCTACTTGGTTTGTCTCTACTTCAATGTGTACTTGTGTTTATTACTATATCACTTATACGCATTAGTGGAGCCCTTAGGATCTTTGCTTGATTACCAGCGTTGTGATGGCAGTCACACTAGTGGGGGCTGGGTAATCTATAAGCACATCCTTATACAGGTCCCTAGTCGCAGGACTATCGAGATAGGGCATCGATACTCCGGAGTAGACTAGCGTATGCGCTTCTCATCCCAGTGTGGGAGATGGTCTGTCCCACAGCCATCAGTACGTCGTACTGGAGATAGTATACGGGTGCTCGTTGGGTTACGAGTACACTGGACAGGACTCGTCGGGAACTGATAGGTTGGTATTATACCTATCGTCAGTCATCAGTTCCCAGGTGACATGAGTACAGCTTAGTCCGCTGACTTGACACTGGCACTTCGCCTCGAGTGTGTTCCCACTGCACTTTGATCGCTACCCTACCACGGCTCAAAGGAGTCGTGCAAACAGGTGGTGGTTGGGTGCAGTCCCGAAGCACTTGGAGGCAGTGACGGTTAGACAGGATTCGTCTCTCCCGGTATTGGGGGTTGACATCGCGCTGTGTCTAGGAGAGCCATTACACAAGTAGTCCCTGGCCAGGGCAAACGAGATATACTGGTAGGTTTCCAGTGTTATCTCAGGGTGTTTTGGGCTTCGCTCCGGCACGACTTGTACCGCTATTGGGGGACTGACGTTTACCGCCCCCTAGGCCCGCCATGCGATGTATCAGACGAACAGACCGGACTGTACGGAGACTGTCACATTCAGACTCAGTAGGAGTACCGATGGGGTTTCACCTCGTCAGCCTTCTTGTCGACATCTACCTGGGGACCGTTACGCACAGCTAGTGCCGCTTGCGGTCTGTGGTTAAACCCACTGCCAGCGTAGTGTCGAGTCTTTAGAGTCCCACACAGAGGGTATTCGCCTATGGGCAAAACAGAGTAGAGGTCGCATGGTTTTGCGACAGGGTTCGTTCTCATCCGCGCACTTGTGCACGTTTGAAGTCCGGACAGATATTACCAGCGGGCTCTGGTTTGAGCCGGATACTGGTATAGTATTTGGGGTTGCTTTTATCTCTCAGTATTCATGTTCCTCGGAACAAGAATGCAGGTGTGTATGCACAGTTATTTGAGGAGGAGGAAGATGATTTCCATTAGGGTTTCGGAACGGGTGCGTATGCACAGTTGACAGTCGTCTTTTTCCAAACCCTAATGGATTTGTATTATATCATTTAATAATATATAATAAAATGAAATTGTGTCATGGTTAGTTTTTGTTGACTTGTTGACCATGGTTGACTTGTTGACCATGGTTGAACATTTGACTACCATCATTACAAATGCAAGATGCTTTTTCATTCTTGCTTTATTCATTTAATGCATGTAATGATATTAGTCATTCTAAACTAACCATCAAACCTTTTTCATTTTGATTATTGTTATTATTTGATTTTTCTTTTTCTTTTGTTATGGTTGCAAAAGGAAAAGAAAGAGCTCATTCTATCATTCTCACTCTCTCTCTTCATTCTCATCTTCTTCTTCCTCTAGTCAAGAGAAACCTTCTCATGAGTTGAGAATCCTTCTCTTGAAAAACAAAAGCAAACCCTAAACACTCTCTACTCACTCTAGGATCAAGGGTCTAGCAAGCCGGCGATTCTAGTTCACTCCAAGTACGAGAAAGAGCCCTAAGGTCGAGCCTTCGAGGTGGATCCATCTTCGACGGGAGAAGGCGACAAAGGAGAACCATCAACCTCTACAAAGTTTGAAAACGAAGGAGTTCAAGTCTAGGTATAACCATCTTCATCCGAGTAGCTAAACTTCTTTAGCTAGGTTGCTAGTTTTAGTTTAGGTATCGATCCCGACCTTGCATAGTCCATGTTGCTTCTTGCACTAAAAATTTGATTTTTATACCGTTTCCGCCTCCCCGTAAGAACCGGGGGTGGCAACGTGGACTTACAGTCTCAAGTTGTGCAAGTGGAGTTAGCAAAGGGCGAAGTTCCGACGAAATTCCGAGAAGTTTCCGGCGACGAAACGACGCCACGACACTTTCCCTAACTTACCCATTCTTCCATCTACCTTATTAGCTAGTAAGTCCCTTCTTCCCCTCTCTTTTTCTATTCTAAAAACTTTCATTTTTAAAACTTGACGAAAGCGGAGTTAATCCAACTTCCGTTCGTTTTTCTTTAAAAATTCTAACTTTTCTTAAACAATAAAATACCATACTCTCATATAATGTTTAACAAATATATTAAAATAAGTTTCATCTCAAAAGAATATTTTATGCAACTTTTATCGTATTTTTACGATAAAATGCCATATACTTTACTTTCGACACAAATCAACATAATACTTGTATTACCTTTAGACAACTCACGAGATAATGACCTAGCTCATCACAACACGCATCTTTGACATTGCACGATTTACTTTTGGATGATATTTGTGGGAATATTACGAGTTATAATAAAATATCATAAACTATTGCAAAACAGTTTTCTTTAAAAAGAGTGTTCATTAATTCTTTACATTTACGCTTCTATAACCCATATTGGAAAACCCCAATCGGGATTGTTCCCGCCAAAATTTTCTGCGCAAAAGAACCCAAGGTATTAAATGGCAATGATACATTTAAGAAAATGCAAACCAGTATTTTCCGGGTTGTATTTTGAAAAACTCCCGAATGAGAACCAGCTAAATTCTGATAGTATCGAAAGCGTCTCGAAAAATCCTTCAATTTGATATATTATGAGCCTCATAATTCATCCGGGATCAAAAGTTATGAACAAATGTGCTATGCACGTGTAATCTAAGTAATGCTCTACTGCATGGGGGATACATTTTTAGTCCCACATCGGGAAAAAAAGATATCTCTTCTCTACAACTCCCATATAAATAAGAGGGGTACCTCTTAGAAAAAAATAAGAATTCAATTCTCAAAAGAGCTTAGTTCTCCAAAAGAGCTTAGTTCTTCAAGTTAGGGCCATAGCTGTCCCCCATAATGCGCATATACGCAAGCGCCGTGTGCGCTACGTGCAATGCACGTGTGCCCGCCACGTGCGCACCATGAGCAACGTACGTGCGCCCGCCATGTGCGCACCACATGCGAGAATTCAATCCTCAAAGGAGCTTAGTTCTCCATAGGAGGTTAGTTCTCCAAGTTAGGGCCTTAGTTGCTCCCTCATAATGTGCATATGCGCAAGCACCATGTGTGCTACGTGCAACGCACGTGCGAGGATTCAATCCTCAAAGGAGCTTAGCCAAGTTAGGGCCTTAGCTGCCCCCCATGATGTGCAAGCGCCACGTGCGACGCACGTACGCCCGCCACGTGCACACCACGTGCAACGCACGTGCGCCCGCCACGTGCGCTGCACGTACGACCAACACGTGCATGCACGTGCGAGAACGTAAAGAAGACTTTTTCAGCAGCGAGATGTTTAAGCTCCAACCTGTTCTTCCCTCCTGATGAGTAGGACATGGTTCAAAGGGTACATTCCCCCATACCTTCGATATATGGCGCTGTAATCTCTCAGTGTCGTCGGAGAGGTAATGGGTCCCAACGACCAATGATCTTTTTTCCCAAAAATGAAAAAGAGGAGGAGACCACCCCATAAGCTTCTAAAAAAATATACAGAAGCCTCCCAAAAACTCCCAAAAAACAAAAGAGAATTTAATTCTCAAACCAAGAGTTTAACTCTTCTCAAAGAACTTAGTTCTTTTTATGGATCTGAGATCCGCAAGACAAATCTCTCACAAGTTGAGAATTTAATTCTCATCGGGAAGATCTTGTTCTTGAGAATCAAATATTCATGAAAGAACCAATTTGAAAAGGAAGAAGATGGAGTTCAAATCAAGAACTTAGTTTTTTCAAATTAAGAACTTAGTTTTTTAAAGGACCCGATTCAAGATCCTCAAAATAATGATCTTGGTGGTCGTTAATGGTCAAAATACCATTAACAGAGATTTAATCTCTCGGAGAAGATGAGGTTCAAATCAAGAACTTAGTTTCTTCAAATTAAGAACTTAGTTCTTTAAAGAACCCGATTCAAGATCCTCAAAATAATGATCTTGGTGATCGTTAATGGTCAAAATACCATTAACAGGGATTTAAGTTCTCTAAAAACATCAATAGAGATTTAATCTCCAAAAGAACTCAGCGTTTCACGTGAAAAGCACGTGAGCGCTTAAGGCCAAGTTATATAGCACCTCACGTGTAACACACGTGAGCACCGGAAAAAGTTAGTTCTTAGTACTATTGGAGCGCCTCACGTGATACACACGTGAGCGCTATATGCAACTGAGTGTTTAGCACTGCTGAGTGATACAAAAACCCAATCTTAGCCCAAATTGGCTAAGCTTATGTTTGTGATATCCAAACCGATCTTCATTCATGATTGACGATTCTTAGGTCCATCCCAGTATTTTCCCTCAAATACATGATTTGGTTTAAGGGTACATCTCTTAACACCTCTGATATATGTCGTTGTAATTCCTCAACTTCTTCAGAGAGGTGGCAGGTCCCGACGACCAACAACTTCTTTCGCTGGTGCACTTCCAAACATACGTGCACGCCTCAAATCGGATCGTGCCCCAAATTGGGCACACCCCATATCACCATCGTACACTCCGTTACGTAACAAATACACGTGCACGCGAGATAAGCAATGGACCGCAACGTCCTTAAACTAGCTACGGACCGCAACGTCCTTAAACTACAACAGACCGCGACGTCCTTAAACTTGCTACGGACCGCAACTTCCTTAAACTACAATGGACCGCAACGTCATTAAACTAGCCACGGACCGCAACGTCCTTAAACTACAACGAACCGCAACGTCCTTAAACTAAAACAATAGAGCCCAAATGCTCTTTTGTTAGATCTGAATGATCCTAAAACCTTGTTAAGTAGATCTTAGTCTAAAATTGGACTAACGTATCCTTAACAAACATTTAAGTTGATCTTAATCTCAAACGAGATTAACGATCCTTAAATAAAACCAAACCCAAATTTAAGAATATACAGATTTAGACTAATCCACGCCCTACGAGCGGCAACATAAATTAGTCTCCGTATACAATCCACGGGCAACCAAAAATTAAAAAAAAAACACGACACGAAGTGGACTTCTGGAGCAGGAGAAAGTGGTTATCGCGATGCGGTAACGTAATTAACTGCAAAGGCCTGCGCCTGCAAGGAAGAGCGTCCCCACAATCAAAAACCCCTCACAACGAGGGGTGATTTGACGAAATCTGCTACAACGGCTGCATCCATCCAAACCTCCGATACACGGTGCCATAAATCAACTTGGCATCTTCAGATAGGTGGACGGATAAATCCAAATAGCATCTGCTCCCAAATTCAAGTAAGACGACCTACGCGGTTTCGTCCCCATTTCCGGCGGTGAACAGATTATGGCACACCCGGTGGGACCTTTTCCTCTTTCCACTCCATACTTCGTGTGTCGTGTTTTTCCGCGATCAAATAATCGTGGTATATATGTTTGTGGTTGCCCTTGGGTGATTGGATATTGAAGCCGGTGTTTCGTCTCTATGAATAATGGTGTTTGCTTCCACCCTAGCAACTCAGGCTCTGTGATATCTGGTGGAGTCAAGTATGGGCCACTTGCAGCCTTAAATCTCTGAAATCTGGATCTTCAAAAAATCAACTGGCTTTTCTTTGGGTCGATACTCTCACTTTCCACCCTCGGTGCCTCAACGTCGAAGGAGGAAGCCCAGAAGAAGTCTGTCTTCTACAGGCTGGCTCCCCAAGCAGCATCTTTGCCGATGGAATCAGTCCTCAAATAACTGGCACCTGCCAAGGACCAAAGTCGAATAGGGGGCAGAATATTCAAGCTCTCAAAGTAAACAGGGGCAGGCTCGGCAAAATCCTGAGGCTAATCAAATCCCGGCAGTAAGAAACGGTCGACGTCGATATCGGCATCATACAAAATGAGCTGGGGGCAGTTCTCCGTATGGTTCTGTTTCAACCCCAGTGGTGAATGTTGTTGTTCCAATCGAGAGCAACTTCAAACTGTTGCGAAGGGTCAGACAAAATTCTCCCTCCGCAATATTGAAGAAATCTCCGCAGCCCATGGAGATCCCACGAGAGCAGAAACCAGTTCGCTCCCTAAAACAACTTTCCTCATCTATATATAAGGTGTGGAAGCAGGTGAAGGTCTCTGTCGTCAACCGCGGCTCTTCCCCTAGACGTCAGCCAAATTCTGACAAATCCCCTTTCAAATACAAGGGGACTCATCCCAAGACGGATCCTGATACAGCGGTTCCTCCCAAAACTAATGTGTTTTCTCACAAAAAAGAGAGGCCTAATAAAGTTCAAGTGCCCAAAGCAAACTCCAAAGGCCAAAACTCCAAACACCCCAAGCCTGGGGGCATGGTAGTTCACATAGTCTATGTAGTGAATTCCAAAGACAAAGTTCGAGCTTCTACTATTCACCGACCTCAAACTCGTTCTTTGAAAAAAGTTCAACTGCAACGTGAAAAGCTGTAGGAGATGCTCGCTCAGGCGGCAGCAAACGCTAATCCATCGCCTAAGGAAAATCCCGAGGGCTCACCCGAAGAAAGAATAGAGAAGGAGTCGCATATTGATTTTCTAAAGCACGCTCTGAAAAAAAAGAGATGAAGAAGCGGCAGAAATGTCCACTAACATGAACCAGATGGCCCTTCTGATCCAGAATATGGCTGGAATGATGGTCCATTCAGAACCACTCGCAGATGAACCGCTGGTAGTCGCTCTTAAAGACAAGGGTGACATTTCAGATCCTCTGCAAACCTCATCAACGGCTGAGGAGAAAATTATTCCTAAAGAAAAGCTGGACACATATATCGCTCAGCAAGTCAAAACTCACTATGCCGGTGAAGCATCAAATAGGTCAATCAAGACTGGTCGACCGTATCCAGCGTGCTACGATCAAATACAGTACCCATCAGAATACACACTTCTAACGTTCCACATGTACAAAGGAACTGGGAATCCTCTCCAGCACCTTCCGCGATTTAAATCCATGTGCGGCAATACTGGCGAAAATGATATACTGCTCCTCCAACAGTTCGTCAGCAGCCTGGCGGGCATTGCCTTCGAATGGTATGCGGAACTCCCAAATGATTCCATAAAGACCTTCGACGAGAGGGATATGCTCTTCTCTCAGAGATTCGCTAGTGTGAATGAACACACTTCTATGGCAGCTTTGGTCAACGAAAGGGGTTGGACTGAATGAAACCTAGGTTCAATATGTTACCCGATGGCGAAATTTCTGGTCAAAATGTGAGCAACGCATCGACGAAGCTGCAGCCGTGGGAATGTTCATAGCCACCCTTGACCCAAATTCAAAGGTGTTCCCATCTACGACCCTCTTCAAGCCGACAACCTTCCAAGAGCTCATGGATAAAACGACTCGACTGGATCAGATGGGTCAAGACCTTTCATCATCCGATGAAGATGAATGAAAAGCGGAGACGAGGTGGTGTTTATCGCCAAAGCTCAACAAAAAATGAGCGGCTGTGAAGCAACCTGTCATCAAAATAGCAACGGCGTGGGTACTCGCTCCCCCCCCCCCCGAGATATACACAGGGGGCATATTTCTCACTGGCGGAAGAATATCCACGTGGGATGGTCCTTTCTTCTCAAAAAATAGAAAGGATATCAAAGGACTTACAAGCGGGTCCTGCAATCAAGTGGAATATCCCACTTGAACCAAAAAACCATCGGAGAGATGTGAAACCCATGTCCCACTCCAAATCAGACGATGAGGGAAAACCCCCAAGTCAAATTCATTCTTCCAAGGAAGAGGAAGACTCGGCAGAAGGAATGACGTGATATCGCATTCCTTTGTATATGAAGAAGACGATCCATCAGTATCGGAAAACGATATTGATAAGCAGGGGGCATGTGCTGTTTAAAATGCTCAGTACTTCCTGCAAAACAACCCGATTGGCACGATGATAGATGAAGAAGTCCAAGAAGGTAAAAATAGTCTAAGGCGTGAACTGTCCATACAAATAAAGGACAAGCAGCAGCGTCTCAACAAACAAGAGTTGGAAGGGGTGAGTTATGCAACTTCGCAACCGAATGAGAATGTTGGACCGAAAAGTCCTTAAACTAGAAATTCGCCTCAAATATGGCGATAATGGACCGAAACGTCCCTAAACTAGTGTGTCGCCTCAAACATGGCATATCACCCCAAATACGGCGATATCCTCTCTTGAGATCTATATTGCAATCGAAGTCCCAACGGCAAAGGTTGCAACTTAAGTCCTACCGGCTACACAGCTACTCCAGCAATGAAGCCACTCCAAGTCCCACCGGCAAACAGATGAGTCACCTGAGGCGAAACTATTTTCGAGAGTTTCGTCGTTCGCAAAAAAATGGTATATCCACAAGCGAAATGGGCACGGATGAAAACCCGAAAGGGCGTTGTGAGTAAAAACAGCAAGATTGCCGACGAGTTTGTGAAAACCCGGAATGGCGCAATCTCGTTAAAAAAAATAATAATAAAGAAAAAAACGGTGTGTCCATAAGCAAAATGAGTACGGATGAAAACCCAAAAGAGCGCCGTGAGTAAAAACAGCAGGACAGCCAGCGAGTTTGTGAAAACCCGAATAGGGCGTAGACTCGTAAAACAAATTCATGTGCACTTGCAAGGTCCTCTCGATCTTGTAGGGAGAAAATACATGCGTGAGATCCTTACAAATCACAAAAAGAGCAACACACTTAGGAATCCTCATGATTCCTAAGGAGAAATTACACTTACAGGATCCTCACAACTCGTAAAGAGAATTCCCCTTATGAGACCCTCACGGCTCATAAGATTCAAATGCTTTAAGCTACAGGGATCTGAACCTGTTCTTAAGCCGTCATGTCCCCCAAGTTGCCCTACAGGCGGTCCAATATCGGCCATTGTATACAATCCACGGGCATAAATAAATGTTCCCTCACCTAGTTCCACCAATGAAAAGAAATATTCTCATATGATGAACAACACTTGTAGGTTCTCTCGACTTACAAGGAGAAAATACTCTTATAAGATCCTTACAACTTATAAGAGAACACACACTTAGGAATCCTCACGACTCCTAAGGAGAAAATACACCTACGAGATTCTCACAACTCGTAGGGAAAAATACCTTTATGAGACCCTTACGGCTCATAAAGTCAAAAAGCCTTAGTCGGTAGGATCCTAACCCTGTTTGCTAAGCCACCTTTGTTCAAATCGGCAAAGGCAAATGATGATTCACTCCTGGCAACATTTCAGTAGTAGCGATGTTGATGCCTAAATTGGTAGCAAATTCCAAGTCCTCTCAAGGAAAATGATGATTCGCTCCTGGCCATATTCCAATCGCAGCGATGCTGATGCTAAGATTGGCATCAGATCTCAAGTTCCATACTCGCAATAAAATCAGCGAGCCAAAAATATATGCATATGAAATAGCCGAAATGATGGGGCAACTCGCAATAAAAATCAGTGAGCCAAAAATATATGCATATGAAATAGCCGAAATGATGGGGCAACTCGCAATAAAAAAAATAGCAAGTAAAAATATAAATAGCCGAAATGATTGGGCACCGCGAAAAATAGCCGAAATGATTGGGCAATCGCGACTTTCGCGATATAAAAAGCTGAAATGATAGAGCATCGCGGAAAGAAACAAAAAAAAAGGAAGAGAAAATTTTTGCCCTGCAGGTGAGTCCGCATCAACCCCTGTATATGATCTATGGGCACAAACGAAAAGGGAACCACATTTTCCTACCAGGCTTTCTCAAAGGGAAAGCCAGGTCTCAACGGCAACATCTACAACCTAGAGATCACCCCGGCATTCCTTCTCACTCCAGCAGGATGTAGACGTAACGTCAACAACCGACCCCAGGGTCGAAACAAAGCGGAGCCATGGCAAAGTCCCTAGTTCCCAATCTCGGCGGCAACATCTACAGCCTAGAGATCACCCCGGCGTTCCTTCTCACTCCAGCAGGATGCAGACGTAGGATGCAGACGTAACGTCAACAAACGACCCCAGGGTCAAAACAGCGGAGCCATGGCAAAGTCCCTAGTTCCCAGTCTCGACGGCAACATCTACAACCTAGAGATCGCCCCAGCGTTCATTCTCGCTCCAGCAGGATACAAACGCAACGTCAACAACCGACCCCAGGGTCAAAACAGTGAAGCCATGGAAAATTCCCTAGTTCCCAGTCTCGACGGCAACATCTACAGCCTAGAGATCACCCCGGCGTTCCTTCTCGCTCCAGCAGGATTCAGACGCAACGTCAACAACCAACTCCAGGGTCAAAACAAAATGGAGCCATGGCAAAATCCCTAGTTCCAGGTCCCGGCGGTTCACCAAAAACCTAGAGACCACCTCGACGTTCGTCTCGATACAGCAGACGCGATGTCACCCCGGCGTTCCTTCTCACTCCAGCAGGATGCAAACGCAACGTCAACAACCGACCCCAGGGTCAAATCAAACGGAGCCATGACAGAGTCTCTAGTTCCAAGCCTCGACGGTTCACAAACAACCTAGAGGCAACCACGACATTCATCTCATTACAACAGACATAATATCAACAAACGAAGCAAAGGAAAATCCCTAGCTTCAGGGTCTTGACGGCAACTCAAATAAAACATGAAAGACTATCGGAGATCATCCCACACCAGCGCGGAGTGGTTATGACTCATCGGGGCTCCGAAACTGAGCCTAATCTCAAGTAAAAAGCGACATGGAAAATCCCTAACGCTTACTCTTTCGACGGTAATATGACCTGGGAGATTACTTGAAGACGTCTTGTCCAGCCCCCGAAAGGATCATAGAAACGACAGTCGCGGGGCTACTCGAACAGCAAGATTGCATATCGGGGAATGCATCAGCCAACGCGACGGTACCATGGCCAAAAACCCGAGTACCATAAAACCTAATGGGCTTCTGTCATAAAGAGCAGGAGCTATAACGTTAGGATATTATTGAAAAACTTCTCGACTCGTAGGGAAAACAATGTTCCTGTAAGAACTTCTCGACTCGTCTCGACTCGTAGGAAAAAACATCTTCATGAAACCCTCACGGCTCATGAAGGTGAAAAGCCTCAGGCAACGGGGATATCAACCTATTTCCTAAGCACTATGACCCTACAAGAAGGCCCAAACTGGCTCTTGTATACTATCCACGGGCCATATTCTCCAAAGTCGAATATCGACAAGAAGGAAAAAACCACTTACGAGTCCTCTCGACTTATAAGGGCGAAAATTCTCTTGTGAGATACTTACAACTCTCAAGAGAAAACGCACTTAGGAGATCCTCACGACTTCTAAGGAGAAAATACACCTGCGGGATCCTCTCGACTCGTAGGTAGAAAATTCTTTATGAGACCCTCACGACTCATAAAGTTGAAAAGTCTTAGGCGGCAGATCCAAAACTGTTTCCTAAGCCATCGCTACCCTAAAAGAAGGTCTAAACTGACTCTTGTACACTATCCATGGGCCAAATTCGCCAATGAAATGAAGAAGCTACTTACAGGTCCTCATGATTTGTAAGGAAAAATACCCGAGTGAGATCCTTACGACTCACGGAGGTAATGAATACTTAGGAATCCTCACGATTTCTAGGGAGAATATGCACCTATGAGATCCTCTCGACTTGTAGGGAGAAAAAACCCTCTTGAGACCCTTACAGCTCATGAAGATGAAAAAAGTCTTAGGCTATAAGGACCCTAAACTTGTCTCCTAAGCCATCAATTCTATAGCCATACATAACTCTGCACTATTTCACCCACGTATATACCTAGGTGGGCAATGTAGTGGGGGGCATTTGTTCTCGCTAAAATTTTCTGCGCAAAAAAGCCCAAGGTATCAAATAGCAGCGATACGCTTAAGAAAATGCAAACCAGTATTTTCCGGGCTGTATTTTGAAAAACTCCCGAATGAGAACCAGCTAAATTCTGAAGGTATCGAAAGCATCTCGAAAAATCCTTCTATTTGATATATTATGGGCCTCATAATTCATCCATGATCAAAAGTTATGAGCAAATGTGCTATGCACGTGTAATCTAAGTAATGCTCTACTACATGGAGGATACATTTTCAGTCCCATATCGGGAAAAAGAGAGATCTCTTCTCTACAACTCCCATATAAATAAGAGGGGATACCTCTTAGAAAAAAATGAGAATTCAATTTTTAAAGGAGCTTAGTTCTCCATAGGAACTTAGTTCTCCAAGTTAGGGCTATAGCTGCCCCATCCATAATGCGCATATACGCAGGCGCCACGTGCGCACCACGTGCAACGCACGTGCGCCCGCCACGTGCGCACCACGTGTGAGGATTCAATCCTCAAAGGAGCTTAGTTCTCCAAGTTATGGCCTTAGCTGCCCCCATAATGCGCATATGCGCAAGCGCCATGTGCGCTACGTGCAACGCACATGCGTCCGCCACGTGCGCACCACGTGTGAGGATTCAATTCTCAAAGGAGGTTAGTTCTCCAAGTTAGGGCCTTAGCTGCACCCAATGATGTGCAAGCGCCACGTGCGACGCACGTACGCCCGCCACGTGCACACCACATGCAACGCACGTGCGTCCGCTACGTGCGCAACACGTGCGACGCACATGCGCCCACGCCGTGCGAAACATGTGTGCCCGTCACGTGCGACGCACGTGCGCCCAACACGTGCGCGAACGCAAAGAAGTCTTTTTCAGCAGCGTGAAGTTTAAGCTCCAACCTGTTCTTCCCCCCTGATCAGTGGGACACGGTTCAAAGGGTACATCCCTCCACACCTTCGATATATGGCGTTGTAATCTCTCAGTGTCGTCGGAGAGGTGGTGGGTCCCAACGACCAATGATCCTTTTTTCTAAAAAAGAAAAAGAGGAGGAGACCACTCCATAAGCTTCTAAAAATATATACAGAAGCCTCCCAAAAGCTCCCACAAAACAAAAGAGAATTTAATTCTCAAACCAAGAGTTTAACTCTTCTCAAAGAACTTAGTTCTTTCTATAGATCTGAGATCCGCAAGACAAATCTCCCACAAGTTGAGAATTTAATTCTCATCGGGAAGATCCTGTTCTTGAGAGTCAAAGATTCATGGAAGAACGAATTTGAAAAGGAAGAAGATGGAGTTCAAATCAAGAACTTAGTTTCTTCAAATCAAGAACTTAGTTCTTTAAAGGACCCGATTCAAGATCCTCAAAATAATGATCTTGGTGATCGTTAATGGTCAAAATACCATTAACAGAGATTTAATCTCTCGGAGAAGATGGAGTTCAAATCAAGAACTTAGTTTCTTCAAATTAAGAACTTAGTTCTTTAAAGAACCCGATTCAAGATCCTCAAAATAATTATCTTGGTGATCGTTAATGGTCAAAATACCATTAACAGAGATTTAAGTTATCTAAAAATATCAACAGAGATTTAATCTCCAAAAGAACTCAGAACTTCACGTGAAAAGCACGTGAGCGCTCAAGGCCAAGTTATATAGCGCCTCACGTAAAACACACGTGAGCGCCGGAAAAAGTTAGTTCTTAGCACTATTGGAGCGCCTCGCGTGATACACACGTGAGCGCTATATGCAACTGAGTTTTTAGCACTACTGAGTGATACAAAGACTCAATCTTAACCCAAATTGGCTAAGCTTATGTTTGTGATATCCAAACTGATATCCAAACCAATCTTCATTCATGATTGATGATTCTTAGGTCCATCACAGTCTTTTCCTTCAAATACGGGATTTGGTTTAAGGGTACATCTCTTCACACCTCTAATATATGTCATTGTAATTTCTCAACGTCTTCAGAGAGGTGGCGGGTCCCGACGACCAACAACTTCTTTCACTGGTGCACTTCCAAACTGACGTGCACGCCTCAAATCGGATCGTGCCCAAAATTGGGCACACCCCATATCATCATCGTTCACTCCGTCACGTAACAAATACACGTGCACGCGAGATGAGCAATGGACCGCAACGCCCTTAAACTAGCTACGGGCTGCAACGTCCTTAAACTACAACGGACCGCAACGTTCTTAAACTAGCTACTGACCGCAACGTCCTTAAACTACAACGGACCGTAACGTCCTTAAACTAGCTACGGACAGCAACGTCCTTAAACTAAAACAATAGAGCCCAAATGCTCTTTTATTGGATCTAAATGATCCTAAAACCTTATTAAGTAGATCTTAGTCTAAAATTGGACTAACGTATCCTTAACAAACATTTAAGTTGATCTTAATCTCAAACGAGATTAATGATCCTTAAATCAAACCAATCCCAAATCTAAAAATATACGGATTTAGACTAATCCACACCCTACCGGCGGCAACATAAATTAGTCTCCGTATATAATCGACGGGCAACCAAAAATAAAACAAATACACACGACACAAAGTGAACTTCTGGAGCAGGAGAAAGTGGTTATCACGATTCGGTAACGTAATTAACTGCAAGGGCCTACGCCTGCAGGGAAGAGCGTCCTCACAATCAAAAACCCCTCACAACGAGGGGGAATCTGACGAAGTCTGCTACAACGGCCACATCCGTCCAAACCTCCGATACACGGTGCCGTAAATCAACTTGGCATCTTCGAAGAGGTGGACGGATAAATCCAAATAGCATTTGCCCCCAAATTCAGGGAAGACGACCTATGTTGTTTCGTCCCCGTTTCCGGCGGTGAACAGATTATGGCATGCCCGGTGGGACCTTTTTATCTTTCCACTCCACACTTCGTGTGTCATGTTTTTCCGTGATCAAATAATAGCGGTATATTTGTTTGTGGTTGCCCTTGGGTGATTGGATACTGAAGCCCGGTGTTTCGTCTCTATGAAGAATGGCGTTTTCTTCCACCCTAGCAACTCAAGCTCTATCACATCTGGTGGAGTTAAGTATGTGCCACTTGTAGCCTCAAATCTCTACAATCCGGCTCTTCAAGAAATCAACTGGCTTCTCTTTGGGTCGATACTCCCACTTCCCACCCTCGGTGACTCAACATCGAAGGAGGAAGCCCAGAAGAAGTCTGTCTTCTACAGGCTAGCTCCCCAAGCAGCAGCTTTGCCGACGGAATTAGTTCTCAAACAACTGGCACTTGCCAAGGACCAAGGTCGACGCACGGGGCAGAATATTCAAGCTCTCAAAGGAAACAGCGGGCAGGCTCGGCAAAATCCTGAGGCTAATCAAATCCGAGCCGTAACAAACGGTCGACGTCGATATCGGCATCATACAAAATGAGCTGGGGGCAGTTCTCCGTATGGTCATGTTTCAACCCCAGTGGTGAATGTTGTTGTTCCAACTGGGAACAGCTTCAAACTGTTGCGAAGGGTCAGACAAAATTCTCCTAACGCAATATTGAAGAAATCTCCGCAGCTTATGGAGATCCCACGAGAGCAGAAAATAGTTCGCTCCCTAAAACAACTTTCCTCATCTATATATAAGGTGTGGAAGCAAGTGAAGGTCTCTGTCATCAACAGCGGCTCTTCCTCTAGACGTCGGCCAAATTCTGATAAATCCCCTTTCAAATACAAGGGGACTCATCCTAATACGGATCCTGATACAGCGGTTCCTCCCAAAACCAAAGCGGCTTCTCACAAAAAAAGAGAGGCCTAATAAAGTTCAAGTGCCCGAGGCAAACTCCAAAGGCCAAAACTCCAAACACCCTAAGCCTGGGGGCATGGTAGTTCACATAGTCTATGTAGTGAATTCCAAAGATGAAGTTCGAGCTTCTACTAGTCACCGACCTCAAACTCGGTCCTTGACAAAAGTTCAACTGCAACGTGAAAAGCTGCAGGAGATGCTCGCTCAGGCGGCAGCAAACGCTGATCCATCGCCTAAGGAAAATCCCGAGGACGCACCCGAAGAAAGAATAGAGAAGGAGTCGGATATTGATTTCCTAAAGTGCGCTCTGAAAAAAAAGATGAAGAAGCGGCAGAAATGTCCACTAAAATAAACCATATGGCCCTTCTAATCCAGAATAAGGCTTGAATGATGGTCCAATCGGAACCACTCGCAGATGAACCGCTGGTAGTCGCTCTTAAAGACAAGGGTGACATTTCAGATCCTCTGCAAACCTCATCAATGGCTGAGGAGGAAATGATTCCTAAAGAAAAGCTGGACACATATATCGCTCAGCAAGTCAAAACTCACTATGCCGGTGAAGCATCAAATAGGTCAATCAAGACTGGTCGACCATATCCAGCGTGCTACGATCAAATACAGTACCCACCAGAATACACACTTCTAACATTCCACATATACAAAGGAACTGAGAATCCTCGCCAGCACCTTGCGCGATTTAAATCCATGTGTGGCAATACTGGAGGAAATAATATACTGCTCCTCCAACAGTTCGTCAGCAACCTGGCGGGCATTGCCTTCGAATGGTATGCGGAACTCCAAATGATTCCATAAAGACCTTCGACGAGAGGGATATGCTCTTCTCTCAGAGATTCGCTAGTGTGAATGAACACACTTCTGTGGCAGCTTTGGTTAACGAAAGGGGTTGGACTGAATGAAACCTAGGTTCAATATGTTACCCGATGGCGAAATTTCTGGTCAAAATGTGAGCAACGCATCGACGAAGCTGCAGCCATGGGAATGTTCATAGCCACCCTTGATCCAAATTCAAAGGTGTTCCCATCTACGACCCTCTTCAAGCCGACAACCTTCCAAGAGCTCATGGATAAAACGACTCGATTGGATCAGATGGGTCAAGACCCTTCATCATCCGATGAAGATGAATGAAAAGCGGAGGCAATGTGACATTTGTCGCCAACGCTCAACAAAAAATGAGCGGCTATGAAATAACCTATCACCAAAATAGCGACGGAGTGGGTACTCCCCCCCCCCGAGATATACACAGAGGGCATATTTCTCACTAGCGGAAGAATCTCTATGTGGGATGGTCCTTTCTTCTCACAGAATAGAAAGGATATCAAGGGACTTACAAGCGGGTCCTGCAAACAAGTGGAATATCCTACTTGAACCAAAAAACAATCAGAGGGATGTGAAACCCATGTCCCACTCCGAATCAGACGATGAGGAAAAAAACCCAAGTCAAATTCATTCTTCCAAGGAAGAGGAATACTCGGCAGAAGGAATAACGTGATATCTCGTTCCTTTGTATATGAAGAAGACGCTCCATCAGTATCGGAAAGCGACATTGATAAGCAGGGGGCAGGTGCTGTTTAAAATGCTCAGTACTTCCTGCAAAACAACCCGATTAGCACGATGATAGATGAAGAAGTCTAAGAAGGTAAAAATAGTCTAAGGCGTGAAGTGTCCATGCAAACAAAAGACAAGCAGCAGCGTCTCAGCAAACAAGAGTTGGAAGGGGTGAGTTATGCAACTTCGTGACCGAATGAGAATGTTGGACCAAAAAGTCCTTAAACTAGAAATTTACCTCAAATATGGCGATAATGGACTGAAACGTTCCTAAACTAGTGTGTCACCTCAAACATGGCACATCACACCAAATACGGCGATATCTTCTCTAGAGATCTATATTGCAATCGAAGTCCCAACGGCAAAGGTTGCAACTCAAGTCCTACCGGCTACATAGCTACTCCAGTAATGAAGCCACCCCCAAGTCCCACCGGCAAACAGATGGGTCACCGGCGACGAAACTATTTTCGAGAGTTTCATCGTTCGCAAAAAAAGGGTATATCCACAAGCGAAATGGGCACGGATGAAAACCCAAAATGGCGCCGTGAGTAAAACCAGCAGGATTGCCGACGAGTTTGTCAAAACCCGGAAGGGCGCAATCTCGTTAAAAAAATAATAATAAAGAAAAAAACGGTGTGTCCACAAGCAAAATGGGCACGGATGAAAACCCGAAAGGGCGCCGTAAGTAAAAATAGCAGGACAGCCGGCGAGTTTATGAAAACCCGAATAGGGCGCAGACTCGTAAAAAAAAATTCATGTGCACTTGCAAGGTCCTCTTGACCTTGTGAGGAGAAAATACCTGCGTGAAAATATACTGATGGAGCGTCTTCTTCATATACAAAAGGAGCAACACTCTTAGAAATCCTCATGATTCCTAAGGAGAAATTACACTTACGGGATCTTCACGACTTGTAAAGAGAATTCCCCTTATGAGACCCTCACGGCTCATAAGATTCAAAAGCCTTAAGCTACAAGGATCTGAACCTGTTCTTAAGTCGTCATATCCCCCAAGTTGCCCTATAGGCGGTCCAATATCGGCCCTTGTATACAATCCACGGGCTCAAATAAACGTTCCCTCACCTAGTTCCACCAATGACGAGAAATGTCCTCATATGATGAACAACACTTGTAGATTCTCTTGACTTACAAGGAGAAAATACTCTTATAAGATCCTTACGACTTATAAGAGAACACACACTTAGGAATCCTCATGACTCCTAAGGAGAAAATACACTTACGAGATCCTCACGACTCGTAGGTAGAAATACCATTATGAGACCCTTACGGCTCATGAAGTCAAAAAGCCTTAGTCGGCAGAATCCTAACCCTGTTTGCTAAGCCACCTTTGTTCAAATCAGCAATGGCAAATGATAATTCACTCCTGGAAACATTCCAGTGGTAGCGATGCTGATGCCTAAATTGGTAGCAAATTCCAAGTCCTCTCAAGGCAAATGATGATTCGCTCCTGGCCATATTCCAGCCGCAGCGATGTTGATGCTAAAATTGGTATCAAATCTCAAGTTCCATACTCGCAACAAAATCAGCAAGCCAAAATTGCATATGAAATAGCCGAAATGATGGGGTAACTCACAATAAAAATCAGCGAGCCAAAAATATATGCATATGAAATAGCCGAAATGATGGGGCAACTCGCAATAAAAAAATAGCGAGTAAAAATATAAATAGCCGAAATGATTAGGCACCGCGAAAAATAGCCAAAATGATTGGGCAATCGCGACTTTCACGATATAAAAATCTGAACTGATAGAATATCGCGGAAAGAAACAAAAAATAAGGAACAACAATCACTGACAACGCTCGAGTTTGGTGGAAGGTGGAAGAAAGCCGTCTTGACCAACCTATCGAATGGAGGACTTTTCACGATATGTTCGACGCGAAGTACTTCCCTGAGACTGCCCGATTTGACATGGAACAACAATTCAACCACCTACAACAGGGTTCGATGTGGACCAAATATGTGGATGAGTATGATGCTGAGTTTACCATGCTCAGTAGATAAGATATGTCTCAATATGCGATTTTCTAATATCATATACTACACAGCTAACACAAGACCGCAATAGATTCGCGGCACTCTTGATTCCGACTGCTGAGATCAGGTCCAGACGATTTTAGCAAGGGTTAGATCCGGAGATCCAAGTTGCCTTAGCTACAGGGGATTTCCCAACCCACGACCTGGCTTTGAAAGCTGCCCGTCAATATGAGGCAGTGATGAAGATGAAGGGCAGACCTCAATTTGCCAGAGTGAAGCGCCTTGCCACTCAGATGGCAGGAGGAGCCTTTTCAAGGCTAACTTTTGAACCCAGGAGATCGGAAGAAACAAATAACCGGCCAATTCCAGATTTTTGTTTCTACTGCAAAAGGGATGGACACCTGTGGAAGGACTGTAGGCGCGCAAAAGTCCTATGCTTAGTTTGCGACGCATCCAATCATGGAATTGGAACATGTCCTTATAGACGCAACATAGTTCCGACTCACAACACTTATCCGCAGCAGCCAGCTATCAAAGCTCCTGCACCTCGTCTTACTCTTCCAGCTCCACCTCCACGCGGACCTCCTGCACAGCCTAATCGCCAATTCCATCAAGCACTGAGGAACATGCCTCGAGAGCAGAGAAACATGCCCCAAAGACAAAGGAATGTGCCTCCAGCTAGGAGGAATGTACTCCGGTGTCAGGCTTTCACTTTAGCAGCCATAGAAGCCGAGACTGTAGACTAAGGTAACCATGGTAATTCCCTCACATCTTCTTCAATCTTACCAAAACTTTTGCATTCTTTCGTTCTTCCAAATATTTCATGCACTATCAATACTTCTATCACTAAATTACTTTGAATCTGTTACACTTTCCTTCTACAAATTTCGAGGACGAAATTTTTATAAGGAAGGTAGAATGTAACAACCCTAAACTTTCTGTACGAATTTTTTTCAAAATACAGAAAGGAGTACCTAAGCCTGAGCACAAGTTATAAATTTTATTTGCTTTTGAACAACAAGAAATAGCTTGTAGCTCATTGGTAAAGCCTTGCACTGCTGTGACGTAGCCCCTGTGATCGAATCCTCCCAGCCATATATTATTTTTTTTGTATTTTTCTTTTAAACTTTTAGAAGCCCAAGGGTTTACACGTGCACTACACGTAAAATGAAGAGACACAGAATAAACAAACACGTGCACTGGAGAATATGATACAACATAGACACGTGGCCAATTTTACACCCCCCTTCACCGGTTTTAGACCGGCGACGCTTGCGTTGGGGACCGGCACCGCCAGGCCCCCCGTAGGGTGTGCTCCCTATTTTTTCAACCGAGCACCTCTTCACCTACCCCACTAACCCCATATTGTTTATTTACTCAGCATTCATCCAGAGAATGTTAAATCACCTTTAATCCAATTTTTAATGTATATTTTTAATGTATTCTTTAACCCTTTAAACCCTAATTTTCCCTATAAATACCACACTCCATTTCACCCCTAAGAGCTTGGGATGAAAGTTGAAGACCGAAGGACTTGGTTCATTCGGTATAACTTTCCAACCCTTTAGTTTAGTTAGTTTGCTGGTATAGGCTTTTGGTTCGATCTTGTGCGGGTTTTGTTTGCGCCAAAGTTTTGAAAAATTTTGTTCCGCATTTGGCCACGGTTTGATGGCCGGGGTGCCGGAAAATCCCAACATTGTATCAGAGATACCTAAACACCTTAAACTAGCTAGTTACGACATTAGAATACACGTTTTTTCGAGCATCGAAAACTGTCGAAAAAACAGTCCCGAATTTTTTAGTTTTGAGATATTTGCACACTCCACGAGCTCTCGGTTTGAACCGAGAAGCCGCGGGGTTCTGCGTGGGCACCCCGGTGGGGAACGAACGGTTGGGCCCACTCCCCAAGACCACAACAAGGTGGTCTTGGGGGTGGGGATCCGAACTGCCCTTGCATGGGCAGTTTCGGGTCTGCCTCACCCTCTGGCCACCTCGTGGTGGCCTCGGGGGTGGGGTACCCCTTCTAGGCCCCCTGACTCGAAGTTAATTTCGTACTCTAACTCCTCGCGAAGGTTCAGGCGCATTTCGTTTTGATTCGGACCTCCGAATTGGCTCAAAACTCGAATTTTTTGGATGTTTAGTGCACTTGGTTTTTGATCCTTAGTATATTTAGGATGTGCGCTAATTGTGTTTTGGAATTCTAATGTCGTGACTTTGTTTGCATGCGTGGATGTTTTGGTAACGTTGTCTAATTGCTATATGCTCAATTAGACAGGGTTACACACTAGATTCAGTTACTTATTTCTATAGATATATATCTGGTTATGATTTATGCGGATTGTCGTGATGGATAGCCTTGGGTGCAATGGTAGTGCAGTTTAGTTTCATTTGTACATTTGATATTGCGGGGAGAGCGTCCGACATGTGGATTGCCGTCACTGCCAGTTTGTATATTATTTGTTTGGGGCACGACCGGGTTGAGGTCAATGTCACCGTTGTACATTTTCTTTTCTTTTCTGTACTAGGATTACCCCGCGGTGGAGTGCACGAATAGCCGGGTTCAAGAGGGCAACGGGCCCGCATCTCATGGCGTTGAGACGGAGGGGGCCTCAGTCTAGAATTGGCAGGCTATCATGTTCGCTCCCCATGCTTTCGCACCCCAGCGTCGGTAGGGACCCAGAGAGCTGCCTTCGCTTTTGGCGTTCCTTCTCCAACCCGAGCGGAACGAGTTAAGATGACATTCGATTGAGTAAAGAAAGAGTTGCTGGAATGAGTGGAGTGAGGGAAGGGCTCTTTTTGAAGGCTCATTCAACTTGCTTATCAAAGGATGCTAGCAAAGCAAAGAGGAGGGAGACGGCAGGCGAAAGGTAAGGCTAGTCTTTTTTCATTGATCTTCTGCCCGAAAACTGTGATCTCTTCATTGCCCAAGAACCAGTTCCTGCTGCTTTCCCGGAAGCTGCTGTTCTCTTTGATTTGTGGATTTCCCTAAGTGTTCCGAAGAATTGTCACTCGTAGGGGGTACAGGTTGACCCACGGAAGGGTGCTCAAGTTACCGGATTCCTTGAAATGCCGGGTGGCCCATTCACTTTGATGAAGGGGGTTGCTTCACTTCTGGTTTTGGCGGGTAACTTGCCGCGCTCGTAGGGTCTAGGTTTTCATTGCACAGGCTATCCACACGACCGGGGAACGTCGGGTTTCATTTGCGGCTCAAAGGAAACCCGGGGTTCCTAGATTATCCGTTATTCTGTGATGTTGCTTATATCATGCCTGGGACGAATGTTATATATATATATTTATATATACTAGTAGATGTTGTATATGTTTTGCACCCGCGCTAGTCCAATCCCCGCTCTGTCGTTAGTTAAGTAACCTAACGGGTGATGACGGGACCCAGTGGTGAATGCGGATGGCATATACGTACATCATATATTTTCGTTCTTTTCTGGTATGATTAATTGATGGGACTGTGTGATTCTGATTAATGCAAGGATAAAACAAACCTATATATGATGTTGATTGGAACCAAGTTTTTAAACTGACATTACAAACGCTTTCTTTTGCTTTGCACGGTGGTATTCGGTTATGAATATCCTGCACCTCATTCGACGAGGCAAGGGTCGAGATCCCTTCATCGGGAGTGACCCCTTGGGTAGAAGTTTGCGTCAACATAATAACTTCACTATAATCGATTCTTTTTCTTTGCATCATGGTATTCAGTTTGGAATATCCTGCACCTCATTCGACGAGGAAAGAGCCGAGATCTCTTCACAGGGAGTGACCTCTTTAGCAAAAGTTTGTGCCGCTATACATTTGAAAAGCTATCCGTTCCTTCAACGATATCAAGTTCATTACGTTAAAGGTTTTTCGCCAAAAACCATCCGTAGCCCTCCGTCATTTCGGATAAATAGTATATAGTATTCATGTGGTGTTTGTTGTCCAAAGTCAAGGCATCGTGAATGGTAGCTATATGTTAATTATCCGTAGCATAGATAGATGCATTGGTTTATGACAGTCGTACCGCTTTGTTGGCCAAGGTCAAGGGTGTGTGTGGGTGGGTCTAAATCAATCTAGATAATGATGGGTAGAACTTGACTTGCGTGTTATGATTTGTTGGCCAAAGTCAAGGTCATAAGCGCTTGGGGCAAAAATCACATCGGAAGTTTCAAACATACAAGAAATTTGTCAGGCTTGCGCATACCTTCTGGAGTGTGGTGACTTGAGTGGCTTCTATCAAGTTATCATGCGATGATAGTTGGATCCTGATTCCCACTGATAAGTAGGATTACTCCTCGGGTGATTTTAGTGTTAGTTATATATATGTCCTAGAGGCCATTGTTGTACATATGATGTATATTATAGTGGATGCTTGGATATATATAGAGAGGACTTTCTTGCTCGACATGATAGTATGCTATTTGGTTTCACTTTGTCTTAACATGTTGACTTGTATTAGTTTATTGTCTTGCTCTCACATGTTGATAAAGCCCTTAGGATCTGTACTCGACTACTGGGACTATGATGAGATCATACTAGTGGGGCCACGGTAGTCTATGAGTACATCCTATAATTGTTCCTAGTCGAGGGTGTATCGAGACAGGGCATCGATACACCAGAGTAGACTAGCGTATACGCATCTTGACCCATATGATGGGCGATGGATGATCCCATATCCATCGGTGTTTGACATCAAAGATGGTGTACGGGTGCTCAGTGGAGACTGGGTACACTGAACGGACTCGCCGAGAACTCCCAGATGGTATTATACCTCACGTCAGATGGCAGTTCTCTGGTGACACTGGTACAGGGTAGTCTGTAGGCCCGAGATCGTCATAGAGTCTTATGTGATTCCCACTGTGCTTTGATTTCCACCTTACCACGTCCAAGAGGGCGTGCAAAACGGTGGCTTTTGGGTACAGTCCCGAATCACATGGAGGCAATGAGCGATAAGAGGGGTTTCGTCTCTCCCGGTATAGGGAGTTGATGTTGTGCTGTGTTCGATTGGCTATAACTGGAAGTCCCTGGCCAGGGCGGATATAGAGTACTACTGGTAAGTGTTATCAGTAGGTTCTCGACCTGTTATGAGTCTCACATCGACACGACTTATCGGTTACTGGGGTCTGACGTTTACCACCCCTAGACTAGATATGCGACATATCAGACGAAGAGACCGGACTGTACGGTAGTGTTACTGATTGGATTCACAGGAGAATGTACAGGCTTGCTTGTTGATCTTCTGATCGCTCAATACCTGGGTGGTTGTTACGTTTAGCTGACCGCTTACAGCTTGTGGGCGTTTGATATGATCATCACCTACTGCCGGCGTATTGACGATTCTTTAGAGTCTTACACAGAGGTTTCTTGGCTCAGGAAAAACGGAGTAGGAGCACATATGTGATATGTGCGGGACCGAGAATAATATGATATGAGATACCGTATTCTATTCTCGTGAAATATGATATAGCCGGTTCATCGGATCAAGTGTTGATTCGATGAATCGGTACATGTTATATTAGTCGGTTATATGCGATATAGCCGGATTGTCGGATCAAGTGTTGATTCGATAATTTAATGTATAACTATATATGTGATATATTACATTACATTATCTAATATAAGCTCGCTTTATTGATTCATTTTCTCATCGGATAATACATTGATATCTATGCGATATATGTTAATTGTATTATTTTCTTTTGTTACAAAAATATATTATATATGTGATATGTAATATTGTAACAAGTTATGATTACAAATGCAACATGATTTGTGGAGATTAAACATGGTTAGGGTTTGATTTGGGTTAGCATTTTCATGAAGCTTCTAGAAGCTTTATGTTTTGTTTTAAGCAAAGATATTTTGGAGATATTATTTAACCCAACCCAAACCCTTAACCCTAGTCAATTATCTACATGAGTTAATACTTGATATTATTAACTCAAGGTTGTTTTGTAACCATAGCAACATTTTCATTATTCATCACAAAAGACTTCATCTTCTTCTTTCTCCTTGAAAAGCTTTCTAGCTTTTGGTTTTGTGATGAATTAGTGTGAGAATTTGAAAATAAAAGAGAGATAAATTCCTACTTCATCATCCTCGTCTATTCTATCCACTTAGATTAGGGTGTTCATTTCTCTAATACTTGATTAGAGAAGTGAGAGCTTGAGTTAAAGTTTCTTCAAGGTAGATCATCTTCGAAAAGGAAAACTTCAAGCAAGCATGGATCGCTCGGCTTGTGAAGCCTCTCTTGAGTCCGAGAGTTCATGGATCGCGGCGAAGGGACTACTGCTCGGAGCTTATGAAGCGAAGGAGCAGACTACAAAGGTTGTAATCTCTCTCTCTTAGATGTAAAGATGTTTACATGCATGTTTAACCCTAATTATCTAGCAAAGATCCTCTCTTTAGGTTGTTCGGTACTTCTAAATTTTAAATCGGGCATGGTTGATGTCTTATAGACCCTTGTGACAGTGCCTAGTAACTCTACAGTGGTATCAGAGCCTAGCTAGAGCATTAGGTGACGTGTAGACGAAGTTAAAAGTCCGATCGAACCCCGAAACGTCGTATTTGACCCCCTCTCTGGAATTTTTTTAAAAAGATGGGTTTTTTCCCCATTAAAAATACTCAAAAAATCAAGCAGGTAATTTTATGGATTACTGTGAAATACGAGTCACTGTAGCCTTCAAGTCGCCGCGGAACCGCGACCATAACAGGCTTTTGGCGGCGGATCCGCGGCCGTACTTAGGTATCAGGGGTAGTTATTTCTAGGATTCATCCGTATGTATTACTACATGCTTCTGGGTATTTCTAATATTACTCAAGTGTTGAGTTTTCTGGAGATCTTTGAAATTCGTTGATTCGATCGGAAAGTTTAATATCGTTTAGTATTTCCGGATAATTTAGAACGTGTTAAAATGTTCGAACGGATATCAATAACTCACTTTTTCCCGACACGAAAAACTTTCAAGTGTTGAATTTTTCTTGAGTTTGAATCTTTTGGAAAAACATGCAAGCATATCTGTGGACCCTCTAGAAGAACGTAACCTTAACTCGATTATGTGACCGTCAAAACTGCCACTGAACCCTAGGGTTTGTGGTAGTTTAGCGTTGCCACATGTGAGGCGTTGGTTTGACCCTTCTACGGCTGGTTCATTGGGGCTGTGACATGTTCTGGGATTTTTGAACTCCGCTCAAGTGTTGAGCTATTTGGGAAATCTTGGATGTTTGATTATTCGATCGGAAAGTTTAACTTTGTCTATTTATCTGGAATGTGATACAATATATGGAATTCATATAGTTAGGCATGAAATGCGAAGTATGTAATATTTCGGATTTATGATGTCTTAAGTATTTATGGATTCCAAATGTTATAGTTTTACACTTTCTTTTCTGTGACCGTAAGCGTAGTATGTGGTGTATCGCCGGCTTCATTGCTATACATCAACGACAGTCGGGATACGCATACTTGCTTACGTTGATGATATGAGATATTATGTGTTACTGTGATATGTTATATTGGATCGTCGTGTTTTGAATAGACGGGGGTTTTATGTGAGATGAGAGTTTTAATTTTCATTCATGTAAAATTCATTTGTATGTAATATTCTTTTATTGGGGCACTTCCGGGTTGAGGATGTTGTCACCATTGTATATTATTTATTTTTCCGCATTAGGTAGACCCAAGGAGGGGAGCACAAGTAACCGGGTTCTAGGGTCCAGTGGGAGGCCATCTCGAGGAGTCGAGACCGGGTCTCCTAACCCTAGAATTGGCAATGTTGCTTGCCGCTCTCGTAGGGGTCTAGGGATGTGGGTTTGGCTATTCATTGCGACCGTGGAATCCGTGTTTTATACAGGCTCGATATAAAACACGAACGTCCTAGTATATCCAATATTTCATATGTTATCTTCTGCTGCAATATTCTGTGATGAGATCATATTACTGTCTGAGACGAATGCTTATACTATATATATGATATATAAATATTACAGCTTTCGTTTCTTCTGTGATGCTTAGGAAGCATAACTGATGGGATTTATTAATGAGATTAATAAAAGAAAAGAAACCTAAAAAGATGTTGTAGAATCAAAACTTTATAAAAAGGGTAGCTACAGTCTTGCTTTGCACAGCGGTATATATGATATACCATGCACCTTATTCGATGAGGAAAGATCCGATATCCCTTCACCGGGAGTGACCTCTTTAGCAGAACTGGCAGATGCTACAAACTCACGGATTAGTTTTTGATTGCTTCTATAGTTCTTGCTTTGCACAGCGGTATTTATGAAATATCCCGCACCTTATTCGATGAGGAAAGAGCCGAGATCCCTTCACCGGGAGTGACCTCTTTAGCGAAACTAGAAAAAAAAAACCCTCAAAAACACTCCTTTTTCAAAATCACTTGTTTCTACAACGATATCAAGTTCATTACGCTCATGGTTTTCTGAAAAACCTGCGTAGCCCTCCGTCATTTCAGATAAGTAATATTTAGTATTCGTGCTACGGTAGTTTGGCATGCGTCAAGGCGTAGTGTACGGTAGCTAATTACTACTCATCTGTAGCATGAGATGTGATTGGATTAGGGTATTCGTACGGCATTGTTTGGCATGCGTCAAGGGTCGTACGGGTGGGTTTGATTCAATCACGAAATGTACGGGTTGAACTTGACTAGCGAACTATGGGTTGTTTGGCATGTGTCAAGGTCATAGTACGCTAGGGGTAAAAGAATTGTCGGGAATTTCAAGTGTTGAAATTTGCAATGAGATTGCATACCTCCTATGAGATAGTTGGATCCCGATGCCCACTGCGAGTAAGTGTTACTCCTGGGAGAATCTTACACAGGACAATTAGCCGATCAAGTAGGTGCCTAGAAAGGTGTTAACGAGGTTAAGCCTCTGGGAAAACGAGATTTATTTTAATTAGGTCCGTGCGAAAGCACGGGGAACCTCCCTCAAAGTACCAACACTGATCTGGCTGAAAGATTGGCGAACTTGTAAGGTGTAATTAATCCCGGCTAGTCTTACCTTTTAGGGTTTGAAGGAAGATTTGATAAAAACAGTGGGAGACATCCTGATTAGATAAGATAATAACCAATCTAAATCTTGCAAGAGCATACGCTAAAGTGTTTCCTTCGCTCTCTCTCCAGGTAGCGACCATGTCAGGCCTTAATCAAGATAATAATATGGATGTATTGACTGAACCCGCTTATTATACTGAGTAGGGGAACGTTGGTCCCGTTCTTTCTTATAAGTGTTATAAGACTGAGCAGGAAATATGAGAATATCTGGATTCTCACAGCGCCCAAACGAAGAACAAGCATGCTGATGCATCTTCTTCGGAAGTGTTAGTTATTGAGAACTGTTTCTCAGTTCACTCTACGTCCTGGGTATTAGATACCAGATCTGGATCCCACATATGTAATACGTTACGTAGGCTACGTAAAGGTAGAGAACTGGGAATGGGTGATCATTCCGTAAGAGTAGGGAATGGTGCAGATGTTGCAGCCAAGGCTGTTGGCGAATATCACCTTGTGTTACCAAATGGTAATACGTTGATTCTGAACGAATGCTATTGCATTCTGACCCTGATATGCAATATTATATCAGTTTCTTTATTGAATAAAGAATGATATAATTTTGTAATACAGGATAATGTTATGAACATATTCCTGAATCAAAAGTTGATAGGATCAGGATCGTTAAATAATGGCATGTACGTTCTAAATCAAACTACAATTCTTAATATACAGAACACAAACAAGAGGAAAAGTTCAGAAATGAACGAATCCTTCTTATGGCATTGTAGACTAGGTCATATCAATGCGACACGGCTAGCTAAGTTACATAAGGATGGATATTTGAATCCGTTCGAATTATCATCTTATGATACTTGTCAGTCATGTCTCAAAGGAAAGATGACCAAAACTCCGTTTAGTGGACACGGAGAAAGAGTTACAGAACTCTTGGGGCTGATACATAGTGATGTATGTGGTCACATGTCTACACATGCCAGGAACGGTTCTTCCTACTTCATTACATTCACTGACGATCTCTCAAGATACGGACATGTGTTCCTGATGAAACACAAGTCTGAAGCTTTTGAGAAATTCAGAGAATATAAGAACGAAGTAGAGAACCAAACGGGCAGAAGTAGAGAACTAAACGGGCAAAAGTATTAAGATCCTTCGATCTGATCGAGGAGGAGAATACTTGAGCAATGAGTTCCTGGACTATCTAAAAGAGAATGGGATTCTCTCTCAGCTTACTCCTCCTTATACACCACAGCACAACGGTGAATCGGAGCGGAGGAATCACACCCTATTAGATATGGTGCGCTCTATGATTAGCAATGCTGAGTTACCTGTTTCCTTCTGGGGGTATGCGCTTGAAACAGCCATAGACCTATTGAATAGGGTTCCCACCAAATTTGTGCCAACCACTCCATATGAGATATGGAAAGGAAAGAGACCACATCTTAATTACATTAAGATATGGGGTTGTCCGGCATATGTGATAACACAAAATCCGGACAAACTCGAGGCAAGGTCAGTTCTGTGCAAGTTTATTGGATATCCCAAGCATTGGCAAGGGTATATCTTCTACCACTCCGAGGAACAAAATGTGTTTGTTTCTCGACATGCCACCTTCTTAGAAAAGGGTTTTCTCATGAAACAAGACAGTGGCAATGAGGTAGAACTGGAAGAAGTTCTAGCGACACAAACTGCAACTGAAGATTTAGTGGAACCAGAGGATTCAGTAGTACCCAACGAACCCCAGCCTCTCCGCCGATCTAGTAGGGTTTCTCATCCACCTGAGAGATACTACGGTTTTCTCTTTGATGGTGGGAGCGAGGATTGCATCATGGAAGATGATGACCCGACTAGTTTCGAGCAGGCCATCACGAGTGGTGACTCTGTGAAGTGGCTGGATGCAATGCGATCTGAGATGGAATCCATGTACACCAACAAAGTATGGACTTTGGAAGTTGCTCCTGAAGGGGTAAAACCCATTGGGAGCAAATGGATCTTTAAGAAGAAACTTGGTGTAGATGGAAAAGTTGAGACTTTCAAAGCTAGACTTGTTGCAAAGGGTTTTCGTCAACGACCAGGTGTGGATTATGACGAAACATTTTCTCCAGTGGCTATGCTTAAGTCCATCCGGATCTTACTTGCCATTGCTGCATACCATGACTACGAAATCTGGCAAATGGATGTTAAGACCGCCTTTCTAAATGGTGATTTAGAAGAGTGCGTGTACATGACTCAGCCAGAGGGCTTCGTAGACAGTGGGAGCAGCGGAAAGGTGTGCAAGCGGCTTAAATCCATCTACGGGTTAAAGCAGGCATCACGGAGTTGGAATATCTGCTTTGATTTTGTAGTCAAAGAGTTTGACTTCATCAAAAATATAGATGAACCTTGTATATATAAAAAGGTTGCAGAGAGTAAGGTTGTCTTTCTCGTATTGTACGTCGATGGCATACTCTTGATAGGAAATGATATTCCTATGCTGCAATCGGTCAAGCTCTTCTTATCACATAGATTCTCAATGAAAGATTTTGGTGATGTCTCCTGCATACTGGGAATTATGATCTATAGAGATAGATCTAAACGGATACTGGGATTGTCCCAATCCAGGTACATTGACACCATACTAAAGAGGTTTAGTATGGAAGAATCCAAGCATGGGAACCTACCCACGATCTTTGGACTCACTCTCTCCAAAGAGATGTCTCACAAGACTGATTTGGAGAGAGCTCGCATGCAAGGGATACCCTATGCTTCAGCAGTAGGCTCTATCATGTATGCGATGCTATGTACCAGACCCGATGTAGCATACTCACTAAGTATAGTGAGTAGGTATCAAGCAGATCCTGAAGAGAGTCATTGGATAGCTGTGAAGAACATTCTCAAGTACTTGAGAAGGACTAAAGAGATGTTCTTGGTGTATGGTAACGGAGAACTCCAGGTGGAGTCCTTTACCGATTCGAGCTTCCAAAGTGATAAGGACGACTCTAAGTCGCACTCGGGTTTTGTCTTTACCTTCAATGGGGGCGGTGTGTTGGAAGAGTTCCAAACAGGAAACCGTTGCAGACTCGACGATAGAGGCTGAATACATCGCTGCCAACGATGCTGCAAAAGAGGCTGTCTGGATGAAGAAGTTCATTACTGAACTTGGTGTGGTTCCATCCATTGAGCATCCAATACCTTTGTATGATGATAACAATGGAGCTGTGGCTCTTGTCAAGGAACCCAGGTCCCATCAGAAGTCCAGACATATTCTGAAGCGGTATCATCTGATCCGGGAGATAGTTGATCGCCGGGAGATCGAGATCAGGAGAGTTGATACGAAGGAAAACACTGCGGATCCACTCACGAAGGCCATTCCCCAGACATAGTTTGAGAGACTCTTCGGGATGTTGGGTATGAGATACTACAACAGCTGGCCTTAGTGCAAGTGGGAGATTGTTAGTTATATATATGCCCTAGAGGCCATTGTTGTACATATAATGTATATTATAGTGGATGCTTGGATATATATAGAGAGGACTTTCTTGCTCGACATGATAGTATGCTATTTGGTTTCACTTTGTCTTAACATGTTGACTTGTATTAGTTTATTGTCTTGCTCTCACATGTTGATAAAGCCCTTAGGATCTGTACTCGACTACTGGGACTATGATGAGATCATACTAGTGGGGCCACGGTAGTCTATGAGTACATCCTATAATTGTTCCTAGTCGAGGGTGTATCGAGACAGGGCATCGATACACCAGAGTAGACTAGCGTATACGCATCTTGACCCATATGATGGGCGATGGATGATCCCATATCCATCGGTGTTTGACATCAAAGATGGTGTACGGGTGCTCAGTGGAGACTGGGTACACTGAACGGACTCGCCGAGAACTCCCAGATGGTATTATACCTCACGTCAGATGGCAGTTCTCTGGTGATACTGGTACAGGGTAGTCTGTAGGCCCAAGATCGTCATAGAGTCTTATGTGATTCCCACTGTGCTTTGATTTCCACATTACCACGTCTAAGAGGGCGTGCAAAACGGTGGCTTTTGGGTACAGTCCCGAATCACATGGAGGCAATGAGCGATAGGAGGGGTTTCGTCTCTCCCGGTATAGGGAGTTGATGTTGTGCTGTGTTCGATTGGCTATAACTGGAAGTCCCTGGCCAGGGCGGATATAGAGTACTACTGGTAAGTGTTATCAGTAGGTTCTCGACCTATTATGAGCCTCACATCGACACGACTTATCGGTTACTGGGGTCTGACGTTTACCACCCCTAGACTAGATATGGGACATATCAGACGAAGAGACCGGACTGTACGGTAGTGTTACTGATTGGATTCACAGGAGAATGTACAGGCTTGCTTGTTGATCTTCTGATCGCTCAATACCTGGGTGGTTGTTACGTTTAGCTGACCGCTTGCAGCTTGTGGGTGTTTGATATGATCATCACCTACTGCCGGCGTATTGACGATTCTTTAGAGTCCTACACAGAGGTTTCTTGGCTCAGGAAAAACGGAGTAGGAGCACATATGTGATATGTGCGGGACCGAGAATAATATGATATGAGATACCGTATTCTATTCTCGCGAAATATGATATAGCCGGGTCATCGGATCAAGTGTTGATTCGATGAATTGGTACATGTTATATTAGTCGGTTATATGCGATATAGCCGAATTGTCGGATCAAGTGTTGATTCGATAATTTAATGTATAACTATATATGTGATATATTACATTACATTATCTAATATAAGCTCGCTTTATTGATTCATTTTCTCACCGGATAATACATTGATATCTATGCGATATATGTTAATTGTATTATTTTCTTTTGTTACAAATATATATTATATATGTGATATGTAATATTGTAACAAGTTATGATTACAAATGCAACATGATTTGTGAAGATTAAACATGGTTAGGGTTTGATTTGGGTTAGCATTTTCATGAAGCTTCTAGAAGCTTTATGTTTTGTTTTAAGCAAAGATATTTTGTGTTGATATTTTGGAGATATTATTTAACCCAACCCAAAACTTTAACGCTAGTCAATTCTCTACATGAGTTAATACTTGATATTATTAACTCAAGGTTGTTTTGTAACCATAGCAACATTTTCATTATTCATCACAAAAGACTTCATCTTCTTCTTCCTCCTTCAAAAGCTTTCTAGCTTTTGGTTTTGTGATGAATTAGTATGAGAATTTGAAAATAAAAGAGAGCTAAATTCCTACTTCATCATTCTCATCTATTCTAGCCACTTAAATTAGGGTGTTCATTTCTCTAATACTTGATTAGAGAAGTGAGAGCTTGAGTTAAAGTTTCTTCAAGGTAGATCATCTTCGAAAAGAAAAACTTCAAGCAAGCATGGATCGTTCGGCTTGTGGAGCCTCTCTTGAGTCCGGGAGTTCATGGATCGCGGTGAATGGACTACTACTCGGAGCTTATGAAGCGAAGGAGCGGACTACAAAGGTTGTAATACCTCTCTCTTAGATGTAAAGATGTTTACATGCATGTTTAACCCTAATTATCTAGCAAAGATCCTCGCTTTAGGTTGTTCGGCACTTCTAAATTTTAAATCGGGTATGGTTGATGCCTTATAGACCCTTGTGACAGTGCCTAGTAAACCTACATTTAGATGATCCCGACTAATTCTCCTTTAGGGTTTGGAGGAGAATTTGAGGATACAGTGGGAGCCATCCTGATTAGATAAAGTGATTAACCATTCTGATCTAAGTTAGAGTGCACGCCGAGTGTTTCTTTTCTCTCTCTCTCAAGCAGCGACCATGACCTAACCCTAAACTAAAACTCATGAACCAAGTTAACCGAACCTTCTTAAAACACTTTGGCTTTTGGAATGTCACGGTGTCGCATATATCATTGCCACTTCTATATCACCTTTGCATTTCTCCATAACACCCCGTATCACTACGAACATCCACTCCTATTGGATATATCCATCGTATAGTTACATACAAACTCGAAGGAACTTGTTCTAGATTCGAGGATGGATTCTGGTTCTGGAGAGATTGAATAGGATTATTCGGTTGTCTTTTTCTTTTACCTTCTCTCAGGTTGTGAGAGCTCCTAGGATTAGGAGAGGGTACACCTATTGGGCTTATTAGATAGTCTTCCTCCAGACCATAGGTAGGTGCCGAAAAGTGGGGAAGGAAGAAAACCAATTAGCCTAAAGGTGGTGTACAGAAGGTAATAAGTAAAGACATATAAAGAGATTAGAATAACGGCAAAAAAAATTACGACTGCTATCATTCACGACAAAACCGTGTATACCCCTACCATTCCTACATCCACTTTAGATTTCTCCAGAACACTTTGTATCACTATGAACGTCCATAATGCTTGGACATGTCATCGCATAGTTACATACGAACTCGAAGGAACTTGTTCCAGTTCGAGGATGGTTTCTGGTTCAGGAGAAATAAAATAAGGATTATTCAGTTGTCTTTTCCCTTTACCTTCTCTCAGGTTGCGAGGGCTCCTAGAATTAGGAGGGTACACATATTACGCTTATTGGATAGTCTTCTTCCAAACCTTAGGCTGGTGCCGAAAGGTAGGGAAGGAAGAATATCAATTAGCCTAAGTGTGGTATACAGAAGGTAATGAGTAAAGACAAATAAATGGATTGGAAAGATGGCAAGGAAATATACGGTTACAGTCATGAATATGGATAGTGGAAGAGGCATTACTAGGAATACCCGAATACCCCTTCGAAATATTTTCATGTTTCAGTTTCACTGTGTGTTGTTAATTGAAAACCGATTTCCCAATTAGATCCTTACTCCACGGTATGTATTTACCATATTTGATTCTCACATCTGTATGGTATTACAGATGATGAGTAGGAGTAAGATATCAGGAATTAGGTGATTATATCCTCATTATATCAGAATTCATTGTAATTGGTGATATTTGAGGAAATCACCCGGGTTTTTGCCTGACGTCAAATATTTGGTTTTGAATATCCGTTGTTATGCACCAATTTCAAACTAATATATCTGTACGTTTATTTTATAAAGTGAGATATAACTTTTTGAAATTATGTCCATGACATTTACCTATTTCGGTTGATGATTGGGTAAAGAGCATTAAACAGCGGTGTAATTCTTCTTAACCATAGTACAGTTTTCAACCTACGACGCACAGGGTTTGAGTTATTCAACTCAGGGGACTTATACAAAGTATTGTATGTTGTCCAGTGTCCATTAAGACAAAGGGGTTGGTGCTCGTACTATATTCTGTTTACTTGTGACTTCTCCAGTTTTAGACAAGTATTTCGAAGAAATACAAGGTCCAAGTTTTGAGAAGTTATACGTACAAGAATAAGGTAGAGAACCATGTGTTGCAAGTATCAGGATTCCTCAAGGTGATCGAAGATGTAGATACTTGTGTTTGGTATTCAGTTAATAGTAATGATTTTGAGAACTTGCTTCTTTTTCAGATTACTCATATCTGGATGCACTCCTAGTTGAGTAATACTGATCGGCCTCTCTCCATTTAGTTGACGTGCACTGGAGACAGCTGCATAATTTGAATCTGGTTCCAATTAAATTAGTGCCTCTGTTTCTATATTGTATATAGAATGGTTCATATCTTAACGATGTTAAGGTATATGGAGTTGTCCGGCTTATGCTTAAAACCAGACTCTGGATAACTCAAGGCACGTTTCTGTAATGGCAGTTTGTGGGTTATCCCGGGCTATGACGAGGGTTAACTTTCTACCATCTGAAAGATCAATAGTGATATTGTTCTTGACTCGCCACAGTTTTAGTAAAATGGACTTTTTCAGAAAACAGTAGTGGGAGTATGGTAGAACTGGAAGTGATTCCAGAGCCACAAACGATTACTGAAAATTTAATAGAACTTAAAGATTCAATCGGATTTGACATTCCATTAGCCACTCCGCAAATATGGTGGGTAACCTCAGACGCCCGAGAGGTACTTCGGTACCCTCAAAAACGGTGGCAGGGAGGTTTTTGTTTACCCGGATTTGCCATTACTGTTGTTCTAGACTATGAGACCTGGCAGGAGGATGAGTATAGAGTCGTTCTAAACTAGCTTTAGAAGTGCACGTGTATATGACTCTGCCAGAGAATTGTTGTAGTCAGTGGGAGCAGCGGAAGCATAGTGGACAAGAAGCTTGTGTCTATTTATAGACTAAAGCAGGTATAGCGGAGATAGATCATCTATTTTTTATGTGACAGTCATAGACTTTGACTTCATCAGAATAGGAGATGGATCTGTTAAGGAGATAGTAGGGTGTGATGTCCCGGCATTTGGATGACATAAACTTTGTAGGAAGTGAAATTCCTACACTACGATCGGTTATACTGTGGTTGTCACACAGTTGTTTCTCCACATAGAATATGGATATAATATCAAGCATTCTGGTTACTAGATCTGTTGTTTTAGATCTAGATTTGGGTAGTTTCCCAATCTGGGTACTTTGACACTATTCTAAAGGTGTTTTAGAATGGACGACTCCTGGCATGGTGGTGTACCTGCAGGTGATGGAGTCACCCTCTCTTAAGGTGTCTTACAGACTAAAGGGGAGAGGGATGTGCATGATTGGCATATCACTTACTTAGACAATTGAGTCAATCATGAGATGTCAAGTACTACACCAGATGTTGTTTTTGCACTAGCTGCAATAAGTTTATATATTAATCCAATCCTGGAGAAACGTTCGGAAGCAGTTTATGAAAATAAGTGGATGTTCTAGGGATGTGGTAACGGCATCCTCCTTCGGGAGACGGTTATCATTCCAGGCTTAGGCTTCCAAGGTGACCTAGATGACAGAGTGACTGTCAGAGTTTTAGTTTTCCCTCTTTTGAGGGAAAGTATGTTGGACAGGTGGTCCAAGCGGATACTGTGGAAAGCACTGTGCAGGATACTGATTAAATTCAGCGGATGATACAGTCTAAGAAGTTTATTAGATTTGGAGTTCATTTGTGAACTGGATCCCATCAGATATCCAAACAAATTCTAAGACATGCATTGCTCATTTCGGGATATGGTTATTCTCCGCGAAGTTGAGATATAGAGAGATACAGAAAGAAACATTGGAGCGGATCTACTCGCTGAGGCTATTTCTCGAACACAAAAGTTTCACAAACGAGCTTTGCAAAACTGATTAGTAGAGAAGTTGGGTGTTCAATATCACACGAGCTGTGAGTATGCGACACCGCAATAATTGGCCTTAAGTGCAAGTAGGAGATTGTTGGCTATAGTGCCCTCAAGGCAATTATCATAGTCGCAGGCATGTGATTATGATGATTGAGGGAGGACCTATACCGGTAGAACAGTCTTACTCGAGATGATAATATGCTATCTGGTTTGTATTTATCATCATGTACAAACTTTATGTGGTATTACAGATCACTATTACATGTTGATAGAGCCCATAGGATTTATACTTGACTACCAGTATTATGATGGCGATCATATACGTGGGAGCTGGGTGGTCTATAAGCAAATCCTTAAATGTCCCTAGTCGTGAGAGTTTCGAGACTGGGCATTGATACTCCAGAGTAGACTAGTATATACTGATCGAGACCCCGACGAAGGGCGGTGGCCTGGTCTCACAAGCCATTGGTGTTAGTTTGTTCACCTAAGATAGTATACAAGTGCTCATTGGGTTATGAATACACTGGACGGGCTCGCCGGGAACCTACTAGTTGGTATTATACATATTGTCAGATAGTATTTATTAGGTGATATGTGTACAGGTTAGTTTGTCGACCTGAGATCATCATTTTTCTCGTGTGAGTTCCCATGGTGCTTTGATTACTACCCTACCATGGCTCAAAGGAGTCGTGCAAACAGGTTTTAGTTGGGTACAGTGCCGAGCCACATAGAGGTAGTGAGCAGATCGTCAGGGATTCGTCTCTGCAGGTATTAGGGGTTGATGTCGCGTTGTGTACGGGTGGCCATCACCAGAAATCCTCGGCAGGGGTAGTCGAGAATTACCGATTCAGGATCGATATTTTCTCAGGCGGTGATGGGTTACATACCGACACGAATTATCGCATTATTAGGGGTCTGACTTTATCCACCCCTTAGACTCGATATGCGATACTCTTAGACGAACAGACCGGACTGTACGAATATTGTCACTGTCAGGCTCAGTAAGGATACGGATGAGTTTGCTCGTCGGCCTTCCTTTCGCTCAATACCTGGGTAGCCGTTACGTACAGCTAGTGCCGCTGACGTGCTTGTAGTTAAACTCACTGCCATCGTATTAACGAGTCTTTAGAGTCCCACACAAAGGGTTTTCACGGTTCAGGCGATATGGTGTGGATGATGTATGTTGGTACATACAGGTGTTCAATTAAATATGTGTACATGCTACACAGACTTTGATCGGACAGTTGATAATACTGGCGGCTTAGGATTAAGCCGGATTATTAAATCAGGTTTTGATTTAATAATTTATGTATGTATTTTTATATATGTATTCTAGTATTATTGTTCACTATTCATTTTCTCTCTTGGCTATTCGTATTTTTGTACGGATACGCGTATATGTATTTCGATACGTGGACCGGGTAGTATTCCGTATTTGTACGGAATTGCTTCTAGAAGATGGCCACCTCATTATTAGATTTTCTTTTTAGAAAATCATTTTGGAAATGAGGTAAAGGGTGAGTTGGCATGAGCATGGGCATGGCATGTAGAGAGGTATGGGTCTTGTTTATTTTATTGTAAAATGAGAGGAGATTTTTTTTTTTTGGTGCATGGTTGGAAAGAAGGATGGCAGGCACTATTTCTTTAATTGCATTGCTTATTTCTTTTTTTGATCACTTGATGATTCTCATTCTCACTTGGAAAAAGACTTAGCCATTTTTTCTTGGTTGCTCATGCCACATGTTTCCTCACCTCCCCTTCATCTTCTTGAGTTGCTCCTTGAGCATTTTGATGAGAGAAAAACAATAGTGAGGTAATCCTACACCTCCACTCTCCATTGCTAGCAACCTTGGAGCGTCGGTTGGCTCGCTTGGCGAGGCTGAAACTTGAGCCGTTTTCCCTCGGGTGGATCATCATAGATGGAGGAAGACCGGCAACCAAATTCGATCCGCGACCATTAGGAGCTTGGGATGAAGGTTGAAGACCAAAGGACTTGGTTCATTCGGTATAACATTCCAACCCTTTAGTTTAGTTAGTTTGCTAGTATAGGTTTTTGGTTCGATCTTGTGCGGGTTTTTTTCGCGCCAAAGTTTTGAAAATTTTTGTTTCGTATTTGGTCGCGGTTTAATGGCCGGGGCTCCGGCGAATCCAAACAACGATTTAATTTTGGATGATATTTGTGGGAATATTACGAGTTATAATAAAATACCCTAAACTATTACAAAACCGTTTTTTTTATAAAAAAAAAAGAGTATTCATTAATTCCTTGCAATTATTCCTCTACAACCCATTTTGGGGAACCCCGATCGGGATGGTGCGGGTTATCGCACGTTCTTGGGCCTAATAGAGCAAGATGCAGACCTCCGCAAAGAGCATTCGATCTCGATGGAATTTTTAATACTATTTTTAAGAAAATGAGATTTCTAGAAAATAAATAAAATTTATTTTTATTAAATATATAAATATATATATATGAGTATTATTAAAATATCTATTTTAAATATACTATACAAATATTCCAATTTTTTCTAAATCAAAGGAATCACCATTACAGGAAAATACCATTACAATACAATATAATTCCAATTTTTCATTAAAATACCATATACAATGAAAACTATGTCTACTCACTAGAAATTTCACTTTTATAAAATATACATCTATGAAAACCATAAAAATGATAACTAAATACTTAAGGTGTATTTTGAAAATATATCAAACTATTTTTACATAAAAACCCCTCAAGTTATACTAAATTACAATAAGAACCCTAGTAAACATAGGTTAAAGCAGGACAAGTTCTCTTGAGCCTCGGGGAGCCGAAGAATGTGGGTGCTTGCCTATCTAAAGTAGAAAATATAACAAACGGTGTTATCAACACGGTAATTGTCTTGGAAAAAGACACAAATCCTGCCGTCCATGTGCAGCAGTTACCGATAACATCAAAACTAATTCGGGACTTCAATTTCTTTTCAAAGTGTCTGACTCAGACAGAGTCTCGATCTAATCAATCTAACTTGAATATAATTCAAGTACAAACTACAATTCAACATGAATCCGTCTAATCAATCTATATTGACCGAACCGAACCATGGATATACCATGATTACATGATTATCCATTTACATCCATTCCGTTTACTGATATCATGGTTTCTGCAAGTCTTCCATTTACTACAAGACAATATAATATCATCAGTACAATCAATATAACAAGACATTACGGGGTTTATAAAGGGGTAGACAGGTACGGAACATGTTAAAGATGGCACGAGGTGGTCACTTAAGACGTAATTACATCCATGTCGTTGTTCCGTGGTATTTTCTACGGAGCCTTGTACTACGGCTTACCAAAGTCCACTGTGTATGTTGGACTCCTCTCATATACACCGGCATATTATGTACTAAGCTACAAACAACTGCGTTAACAATATAAACAAACATTAATAGTCATATTCTCTTTCTGTCTATTCTATCTCTACTCATCTTTGGGACTTACCGAGCGATTGTTCGCTGACGACATTCTTTTTCTTCTTTCTTTGGAATGTTGTCAGGTGATTCGGACTCACTGGAGATCGAGCCCAGTACTGAAGATTTGGAGCAGTTAGCCTTTGACCCGGAGTTTTAGATACGTGTACATACTTTTTCATTTCAGTTATGCCATTATTTAGGCATTGCTTTATATTCATGTATTTACATTTCCAGTTGTACCTGTAAAAGAATAGTTAATAAATAAAGTTTTTGTTCAATTACAACTATTGTCATTTTTCTTGTGTACATTTTACTTTATATTGCTTAAATACACTTAGTGTGTTTACTTCGGAGTAAATACGTAGCGGGCTTCACCGCGTCCCCTCCCCGTACACCGGGAAGGGGGGCGTGACATATCCTAAGGGCTTTATCAACATATAAGAGACGGACAGTATAAAAATACCAGTCTACATGTTAAGATAAAGGTAACCAGATAGCATACTATCATGTCGAATAAGAAAGTCCTCTATATATATGTCCAAGCATCCACTATATCAACAATAATGGCCTCTAGGGCATACATATTCCTAACAACTGGTGGGAGCTTGGTCCCAAAGAACAATCTAGTAGTGGCTTGTGTAACTTTCCCCACCGGTATTGAAAAGATAGAGGCCGTAGGTCACTCCTCCAGCTGGGGTGGAGCGAGAGTCGCTGTTGCAAAAGGTGCGGCTGAAGCCATCGATTTTCTCTACACAGGAGCAAGACACCAAATTTTAGTACCTCGAATCCAAGGGCAACCATAGCGAACCGCGATTTTGTTCGCGAAACACGACACACGAAATGTGGAATGGAAAGAGAAAAATGTCCCACCAGGCGTGCCAGAATCTGTTCACCGCCGGAAACAGAGATGAACTGGGATGGATCATCTTGTCTGAATTCGGGGGCAGATGCTATTTGGATTTATCCATTCACCTCTCCAAAGATACCAAGTTGATTTATGGCACCATATATCGGAGGTTTGGACAAACGCGACCGTTGCAGCATATTTTATCAGATTCCTCCTCTTTTTATGAGGGGGGTTTTTTATTGTGGGGATGTTCTTCCCTGCGGGCGCAAGCCCCTGCAGTTAATTACGTTACCGCATTGCGATAACCATTTTCTCCTACTCCGGCAGTTCACTTCGTGTCGTGTGTATGTTTTGTTTGTTTTGGTTGCCCGTGAATTGTATACGAAGACTAATTTATGTCGTCGTCCGTAGGGCGCGGATCAGTCCAAATTCCGTATATTTTAGATTTGGGTTTGGGTCAAGAATTTTCTTGATGGGGTTTTGAACTTAGGTTGTATATTCTTAAAGTTCAGAAATATTTTTGTTTGATTTGAGGACCGTTAATCCGGTTTGAGATTAAAATCAACTTAAATTTATAAGTGAGCATTTAGGCTCAGTTTGTTTTCGCTAAGGATACGTTAGTCTTGTTTGAGATTAAGATAAACTTAACAACATTTTAGGATCATTTTTACTTGAGATCCAGTAAAAGAGTATTTGGGCTCGGCTGTAAGAAAACTTCAGAGACTCAGCCAATTTGGATTTAGTCTACTTAGTCTTTTTTTCTTTTTTTTATTCAAAAGTGCTAAGCACTTATTTGGGCTCTGTTTGTTCAGCCATTTCTTTTTATATAAAAGTGCTAAGCATTTATTTGAGCTCTTATGCTCACATATATGTCATGTGAAGCATTCAGTCATGGGCGCTGCCCAACAAATGTTGAACAGTTTAGTCATTTTGACTAAATGTGAAATGCTAAGCACTTCTTATGACGTCCATGTGAGATGCATGTTTGGCATTGGACGCTTCCCAATTAGTGTTAAGCACTCAGCCGTTTTGGCTACATATGAAGTGCTAAGCGATTTTTATTTGGCGCCCACGTGAAGAGCACGTGCGGCGCTGGGCGCTGCCCAATCAGTACTAAGCACTTAGCTGTCTTCGGCTGTATATGGAGTGCTGAGCACTTTATTCAGCACACACGTGTGTTTCATGTGAGGAGCTGGCCTTCTGTTTTGAACGCCCGAGTGTTTTTCACGTGAGGCGCTGTTACAAGGGACGCCCACATGAGAAGCACGTGAGGCGCTAGTCTTCTTTTTTTGTAAAGCGATTTAATCTGTCGATGTTTTTAAAGAGGTTAAATCTCTGTCAATGGTATTTTGACCATTAACACTTGCCAAGATCACTATTTTTTAGGATTTCGGGTTGAGTTTTTAAAGAACTAAGTTCTTAATCTGAAGGAACTGAGTTCCTGGAGTATTATGGACACCGTCTTCTTTCTGTTCAAATTTGTTCTTCCCTGAATGTTTGATTCTCAAGAACAAGATCTTTCTGATGAGAATTAAATAATCAACTTATGGGAGACTTGTCTTGTGGATCTCAAATCCAGAGAAAGAACTAAGTTCTTTTAAAAGGGTTAAACCCTTAGATATGATATGATAGGCAAAGGAGATATTTTGATCTCTTTTTTTACCTAGGGTTTTGAGAAGGAAGATTTTCTTCTTTGAGAATTGAATTCTCTGTTCTTTTTGAGAGCTCGCTGTATTTTTGCAGAAACTTATAGGGTTTTTTTCTTTTTCTGTCTATCTCTCTTTTTGTCTCTGTCTCTCTTTCTATATGTGAGACTTGAAGTCTCGGATTCTTTATATAGTTGAGGCAAATTGTTAATTAGTTTTGAGAAAATCCCTCATTGAGAGATTCCAATTGATTTAATTGGACTCAAAATTGATTTAGGGAATTTTATCCACCGTTGAATTTTTGATCTAAGGACTTCTGTTTTACAGAATGTGTTGTTCTTGTTTTTATCAAGATTGGGGAAATATTTTCCCATATACATAATTTTTTCTGTCAAGTGGTGATTTTTTAATCACCATTGTATTTTTAATCCAAGAGTTCTCTATTTTACAGAGAGCAATTTTTTTATTTAGAAAGATTGAGCGAATATATTCCCAAGATAGAATTTTATTCTATTATTAGATCATTAATCCAACCGAGAGTATGTTTCTTATTTAGAAAGATTTAGGAGATATTTTCTCCTAATAGAATTTGATTCTATATTTTGATGATTTAGATCCAACGGCTCTATTTAACAGAGAGTGGAATTTAATTCTACCTGGGCACCGACGCTCACGTGTTGTGCACATGGGCGCCACTTAAGAATTTAATTCTTTGATGGGTACTCCTATGCTTTGCACATTGGCACCCGCGTGATGAGCATGTGCGGCGCCATATAAGAATTTAATTCTTACTCAGAAAATATTTTTGTGCTTTGCACATTGGCGCCAGTGTGAGGAGCATGTGCGGCACCGTATAAAAATTTAATTCTTACCCAGAAGCTGTTTTGTGCTTTGCACATTGGCGCCGGCGTCCTCGTAAGAAGCACGTGCGGCGCCACCATAGGATTTAATGCTACAAAATTGGCGCTGGCGCCATCGTGAGGAGCACGTGAGGCGCTGCCTCAACAAAATTTTAACAGAGCTTAGCACTTTTATTATGTTTAAATATTAGGGGAACAGACGCTCTTGTGCTTTGCATATTGGCGTCCACGTGAACTTCTTGTGCAGCGCTACCTGAGGTGATAGTTACATGCTTTGCATATGGGTGCACGTGTTTAATATGTGGGGGGTTTCCTTTATTTTTATAAGGGAACAACAAACTCTGAGCCAAAAATTTTGGTGGGAACACACCTCATCGGTAATTGCCATACCACGTACACATATAGAAATTGTTATGTCACCCGTATCGCACCATACCTCATTAGCATTATAGATTATTGTTTAGTACCCAGCAGCATGTACTATTCCAGATATTGTACTTTCTTTATATTGCTTATACGAACACGTTTATATGAACATACTTGCCATACTATATTTCTGCCAGTACCTTAAATTGCTGCTCAATTCACATCGGCATGCATTATATTACTGTTATGTGCATTTACATGTTGTTCCATTATTGTCATGTTTTATGAGATAGTGTTTTCATGAGATTTCTGAGATTTAAGAAACCGCTGATACGATTTTATAAAACTTGTGAATGTTTTAAAAATGCGGTTTTATCTTGATATGATATTTCAGCGTTGCAAATCCCCGGTTCCTTGCATAAGTTTTCGCGTATTTTCCCAAATTTTTCCTATTTTTTCCATATTTTTTTCCTATTTTTAAAATTATTTTTCCCTAATCTAATACCCCCAAACCCAATCCGACCCGACCCGTCCTTCCCCACTTCTTCTTCTTCTACTACTTCTTTTCTTTTTCCTCCTTTTCCCCATGTCCCTCCCCGCTCGCGCTTGTCCCCGCGTGACTTACTCCCCTTGACGTCGCCTATTCCCCGAGATCCCCTCAACGTCCTCCGCTATCCCCTCCTGCTTCCCCACCTCCTCTTCTTTTCCTTTCCTCAACTACTCCTCCTCTCTCGCATGTTTTCCCCGCGAGACCCAGTCTTCGTCAACGCCGCCATGATCCCAACCAACTCGAGATCCCCTCAACAACATCACCTCATATCTCTCCAACGCCTCCCTCTCCATCACCTTCTGTCTCTTTAGCTCCACTCGTTTTCACCTCACTTCCTATCAAACTTCATCGCGGGCATTCCGTTCACCTCCGACGAGCCCTTGGAGGTCACCGCCGAACCTCGACCCCTTTTTCCCCCGACAACCCAACCTCCACCAATACAACCATCCTCCTTCAAAACCCCACTCCCTTCAAACCCAACAACTCTTGCCACCTGCTACCTTGCCACCTTCTCTCGCCGGTGAGCCCTTCCCACTGCCGAGCACTACCTATATTGCCGACGAGCACTACCTACATCACCTCATAATTCTCGATATTGTGTTGTTAGTTCGAGGTAGAGAACTGAACTTAAACCCCATCGATCATGGTCAAACCATTTATACATATTTCATTTTTGCTGCTTATGAATGTCATGTAGAAAATTAAACTCTAGATGACGAAGTATCGCACGGGTAACGACGCCCCATAGAGGCGACGTCAATTCGGTTTTTACTGTATATGTCGAGATGTTAAATTTAATATAACTCGAGATGTTAAATTTAATATAAAATTTGATACATGTCAGAATATAATGTTATATGGCTCATATCGAAGCCGATTCGATAAACTAGAACCCTCTATGGTTTATCCTTCGATACAGATAGATCACAGCAACGAGAATTGACTTGGAAAGTGGCTCTGGACTGCTGTCCAGAGCAGCATTCCACGATGATACCTAACTTTATATGAATGTGTAGCGTTGTACGAACATGTAATTATGCGTAACCCTATACCGTTGTAAAGATAATCCTGTTATCTAACTATTGGTTTTGGTTTAGTTTAATTTTACTACCGTTTGATATTTTAATTGCAATTTAAACTGTAGAAGTGTACTGCAGTCCCAAGCAGGGACAGAACGTATCTCCCAGCACACCGCGGATTTTGTTGGTCCGTCTGGTGCATTGGAAATCTAATTAAAAGATCTAAATTTCACTCAACTGTAACTTTGCCTAATTATGATCCTTACAGGGTGAAAAGTGTGTCGCGAATTGGACTTTCAGTTCAGGAACTGAAATTTCAGTGATGAAAACTTAGAATGAAACAACCGCATCTCGCAAACCTGAAACCCGTTTCATATGGAACCAATTTTGTTAGATCATTGTTGGAGTTTACTTTTACCTCTTTTGTAACATTTTGTCTAAATACGATCGTGTAGAATAATACATTTTTCTGAAATCATAAGGTGCATGGTGTTTCATATCGCATATGACTTGCTATGTTGCATCACTCTTATATTTTACCCGATCATGATACCGTTAATGATAGTGAACGTTCATAGTGATTTTTAGCAAACTTTGCATGGTCGAACATGAGTGGTATTGGATTAGTTGTATCAAGCACGCCAGTGATAAGTGATTGATTAGTAAAAGTGAACGGTGCGGTGAAAATGAGTAATACCGTGAGCTGGCGCGTGCTTCTATATAATTAATCTTATGCTCATAGTTATTGAGACCTGGGGAATGGAGAAATCAAGGTGGAATGGAACTCGTATTTAGCGAGGTACAGTGACTTAGAGGATGATCATTCGATATTAGTGATATATATATACATTAGATCGTGGGCCTAGCGGCACGGCTGCAGAGTTATGTCCCGGACAACAGTGGATCGTAGTCTCGGGCATGCACGAAACCCTTTTTAAGCACGAGCATCTTTTCCACCGATTGATTTCATTTGACTTAGCGACTGATAGGTAATGGCATACATATTGCGTGGATTGTTAACATGATACATATATCGCGTTGTTCATATTCACTTGACGTTATTTATTCTCGTATTATTGTATTCTGTTGTGCACTTCATGTTTATTAACATTGTACACACTATATATTTATTGCTTTGCGTGTCGCCTTGACGACCTGAGTGTGCATGCTCGGAGGACGGAGTGGACCTAGCTCAGGAGCAGAACCTTCCATTCAAGATCGCGGAGGTCTAGACCGCGACATCAGCGCCATCACCTTTTTGCTTGCTAAAAGAACGCTGTTATTTTTTTTGTTAGTTATTTCTTTCATGCAAATAAATGGATCCTGAACTCTGTTATTTTAATGTAATAAAATTATGAATTGTGATTTCCTTTACTCTAGTACTGTGTTTACTGATTACCGTGTAATGCTAGAAGCCAAAGTGTGACTACGGCAGAATTATTCTCTGACCGTGGAGCATAGTTGTCCTAGTCACCCCTCGCATTCTGTATTTTGGGAAGCGGGGCGTAACAGGCGTCCACCATGAGTTTTCTCGGTTCTGAGCTATGAGTATTATCCGATTCAAGGAGTGAGAAGTCACCGTCTCCGGATACATGGTAGACCCGGTACGGTACCCAGGGGCAAAGAAAATCATATAGAAAGACGTTGAGTTTGACTGGGAATACTACCTATCGGTGATAGTATGGAACTCGGCAGATATCCAGAGGAAACCGACCGGAGTGATATGATCCAAATGGATATGAGGGCCGATCTGATGAGACGGCGCCTGAGAGAGGGCCGATCCGATAGACGGCACCTGAGATATAAGAATTTTACGTGTCGATATTGGACACGGGATTTATGAGAATTTCGAGTATCGATACTGGACACTCAGATGTTTTATGAGAATTTCGAGCGTCGTTGATGGATACTCATAGGATGATACACATTTATGTTATGGAGGACATATTGCCACATATTGATACAGACACGATATTACACACACGTTCACATTCGTTACCACATATCGTGATATTATTATACAGTATGAACTAGGTAGATCGTTATGCATTCGATTTCTATCTGATGGTGTCTTCTACTCACGAGTTGGCAACCGACCCCCATTGTACCATAGTTTTCTTGCAGGACCGACCACTCGAATCAGTAGCGGCTTGCTGGCACGTCTCTTCTTTTTGAGTGATTGCTTTGCTAGGTGGGTTATATTATAGATCGTAACCGGCACATGTATATTTTTATTCATTTGTAATCTAATTAAAAACTCCATCAAATAGAGTTGTATATTTTGTGGACTTAGAAACCAGATTTGTGTATTCTTTGGGACTTAGAACGAGACTTGTATGTTATTCTTTTATATGCAGAGTGTTGGATATAGTGAGTTGTTGATGCTTTTGGTTTTTCCTTTACATTTTTTTGTGTTTATCTTCGTCTTGGTCGTCGTATATGTTGTGTGGTTGTAATTCCGCTGATTGGGCGATGAAATAGCTCTCGATTGGAGATGTGGATTCTATTTATATTTATGTACTAGTTTTTATTAAAATTTACAAAGGATGGGCTGTTAAAATTTTAAATGACGAAAATGTTTTTAAAAACCTTAGTTTACAATGCACTTTCGTTTTCAAATAAACTTACTTATAGTTTAAAAAGTGGAACTTATTTCATAAATAACCCTTTTCAATATTTCACCTTCACTATTTACTTAAAATGTATAGATTTCTGGTTTTCGGTTTACTTGGGTTACAGTGGAGTCCTATAGATTCACGTGATTTAAGTGCCGGTCACGTGCAGTTTTCGGGTCATGACTTCTTATCCAGCCGTCTCCGTTTTCGACTGTAAACAGATTCTGGCACGCCCGGTGGGACCATTTTTCTTTTTTCACTCCACACTTCTCCACACTTTGTGTGTCGATAAATCGTGTCGAATATGAGAACTCCTCTAATAATAAAGCCAACATCCTCCTTGTTTAATCACTGACCATGCTCTAAATTAGTCAAAACTCAATGAAGAGCTATGTTATCACTTCGCCGAAATTGTCAATATAGATATGGTAATGCAAGGGGCAGGGATCTTGCCATGGTTCGCACTCTGGCTTAATTTGTGTAGGGATGCCATTATGCATGCAAATTAATTAAGCCAGCCATAATCTTCGTAAAAAAAAACTAATATATTTTTTCATTTATTATTTATATTATTTTCTCAGAGAATGAATTTGTTTCAATTAATGCAAGTTAATTTTCTCCAATAAAATATCAGATCAAGGTTTAGTAATTTTGGGAAAACCGAGTTATTCAAACTTTATACAGTTCCTTGTTTTTGAAACTTTGGTTCAGATTTTCTTTACCATGTGATTTTGATTCCAAGGACGCTCATTATGAAAAATATTTATATTGCAACTTTGCTGAGATGCTCCATCAATCTCCATCTAATTTTGGGAAAACCGAGTTTTTGAAAATTATCACAACTAAATAATCCGTTTCCATCAAAACAGAGTTGATCTTTAACTACTTGACTAAAATAACTTATATGCTGGTCATCTTTCCAGAAATAGTAAAAGATTAAAATTTTTGTAGCAGTCATTTAATCATGAGGTGACTACTGTATCTTTAGGCTCTTTGAAAACCCCTCTTCTAAATACAACTCGATGGCATCAAGATACGAAGATACGAAGGAAAAAAGAACAATTAGAAGAGGTGAGAGAAAGAAATTAGTTTTTGAAACTGCTACAAAGATAAAATAACGATATATTGGTCCGTTGACAGTCACCTAACTTGTACAATTATGATTTTTAAAGAGATAACTGACATATGGTATCTGATTGCAACAAAGAGTGGGATTTCATGGTATTTATCTCAAAAGGTGTAAAAGTTCATGGTGTAAAAGTATAGAAGAGCACGTATTAATGAGGTATCAGGGCTAGTTCTCGTCAGATAGCAGGAGGTATTTGGGATTGTATGAGAGATTCTAAAAAGCTTAATTGCTGTGAATATTTGTCTCAAAAAATGGAACACTTTCATTCTGTGAATATTTAATCATCATTTAACCTTTTTTTTATGGAAAAAATATTTCAGTCATAGTTCAAATATTTGAGCTCAAATATGGGTTTGTTTTAATCTAATGCAGCTAGAGATTGTAACTGATGGAAATGTTTCATTTCTTGATTTAAATCAAAGCAAGGCTTCTCCTCCTCTTAAGTGATTCCACTCTCTCTTTCGTATTGAAGGTAATGGGATGAGATCTATTCATTTGAGGACCACAACTACTTCGAGGGACGGAACAGAAAGTACAATGAGCTATCACCCCCATTGCAACTAAATACCATGACCTTTTCTTCCGGCTGCAAACGTTATATTTAACTGCCACGTCATCGGTATTTGACTTGTTTTCCCTATTTTACCCTTATGTTCTCGGTCAACCCCTAAAATTTCGAGGGGTATAATGGTCTGTTAGGACACAAAAGTTAACGTCGTATGGTAGTTATGTCAAAAAAAAATAGTTCATGAAACCAATCTCTAATTATTAAGGTTCATGGTATCAATTGCAAAAAACATGAAAGTTGACGGATCCATTTATGCAATTTAGCCTTAAATGTCGGAGTACATATAGTTAGCAAAGCAACTACACAATGCCCACACAAAAGTGTACACATATAGCTCGCACACAAAATACAACTGCGAGCCGGCGGAGTCTCTATGACACTATTAGATGGACACATAACCCGTAGCCAAAGGAAAATGAACGGGTGGCAAATCGATCAAGGTCATCCACTGTATTGCCCTATCGGAGGTTGTCCCTCGTTATTTTGAAATTGAAGGTAATGAGGTTGTGTCATGCCCCATTCCCAATACAGAGAGTATTGTCCGCTCTGACCGAAGCCACACAGTTTTGTCCTTCGGGACGAACCGGACCCGACCAGGGACCACTTCCGAGGAGGCCACCCATCCCAAAAGTTCCCTGACCCGAGCAGGTTTAACTGCGGAGTTCTCAAGCTCCTGTAACGCCGGTACACTTAAAAGCCGTCTCTGTATTGAAAAGTGGTATCATTTCATTTATAGTTCTTGATCTGCCCTCTTTCGGAATGTATTCCGAAAATTCCTCATTGTTCTACAGTGAATCTCACGGATTCAAGAGGTGTCCCCACGGATTCAAGAGGTGCCCCCGCCCACTTAACACGACACTTGGCATGGCACATTGTTCCGTGTGGCGCTTTGTTCCGTGAGCAAGAACCGGGTCCCGACAGGTTGACTGAGAAATCTCATAAGGGTAAAATGAGAAAAACAACTCAGAATATTGCTGACGTGGCAGTAAAATGGTATTAGTTGCAATCGGGGGTGATAGTTCATAGTACTTATTTGTAATTAAATTAGTTTACGGTATTAATCGCAAAAAAACATGAAAGTTCATTGGTACATTTGTGCAATTTATCCAATTTTAAAATTCAAAATAATGATTCAAAAGTTTAAATGCGTATTTATAAATGAAAATAGTATCGAGATAACATAGCTCAATAAGAATATTTATAAATGTTTCTTATAAAATTTGACAAAAATAATATAACAAGAAGATAATTCTTACACGTTCACTTCTAGAGTTGTCTTTTGTTTTATTCTCTCAAAAGACTCGTAAGATTGACCATAATAATTGCTCTTTGTCAAATCTTAAAAAGAATTTTGCATTAAAATAAGAGCCCGAAGGATTATGAATTTTCATTTATCTGTTAATTTCTTGTTAGTGCTGCATGTTATATAATAACCAAGAGTACAAAATTGGAAAAAGGTAAATTTTCTAATTTGGAATATTTAGATTTTTTAATAAATGATCTCTCTGTATGAAACTAAGTTGAAATCCACTATTAGGAATGAGGTAATGGTTGCTACCTGTAAGCTCTTCTGATTGTGCCCTCGGTTGACATTCATTATGAGTGAATGCCTACAGGTTCTTTTCATGAGAGTATATAATTCTAAGGTATTCTTACAGAGATTGAATAATTGTGGATTTGGAGTGAATTGAACTCTCTTAATTTATTTGTCAGGATTCAGCTCCATTGATGAAGGGAACTTTTTGATGGGTGTGTGATCAACTACTTGACCAACCTTATTTTAATCAACTGTTTATTATTTAATTTGCAGTTCAAGTATTTGCTGACAATCCTGACTATCCTGACTATCCTGAACCAAAGAATTTGAATAGGTGTTTTCTAGAGCATTGAAATTCTTTATCTTGTGTGCACATATTTGATTTCCTCTAACATCTTACACATGTATATTGTTTACTATATTTTTCATTTATGCTTTTAATAACCACCACAATATTATTTAGAAAAGTAATACATTAAACAAAATTTCAAATTGCTTGATATATTTTTCTGGTTCATGGTAAAGATACTCAATCAGGAAACTAACTAATATTAAGAAACTTCGGGCGTATTTATCATGCTTTGTGCAAGTTCTCATATACATAGCATGATCACCTAAAGCAAAACTATTTTTGGCTTCTCATATATGTTTACGGCTACATGTGTTGTATTTTGATAAGGCAAAAAATGGTCCCACCAATAATATTTATTTGACCTCAAAGCAGCGAGAATGTTCATAAATGTACTCCCAGCACCAAAGATTTCTCTGGCGTCGTCCCTTCGACGCTCAAATTATTATTGAGAGATAATCTCAAGTTAGGGTTTGGTGAGAATAAAATAGTTTACCAAACAAGGGTTTGGTTGGATATATAGCAGTGGTCGAGGGCACTCTGGTTCCCTTGGCATTTATTTGATTTGTTTGCGCTGGGTGGTGGGTTTGACACCATTCTGGCACGACTCATAATTCTAACTGGTACAAATAATCAAATCACATCTTATCCTTTAGTAAACCCGCTCAGTCTTTTTGTGTTTGCAGGTAATGGCGCTGGATCTTTTTCGGGTGCGATAAGCGAAAGGATGAATACTGCTAATCAGTACCCTGTGGCTCTGCAATATCGGCATGCAGTTTAACTATAGCTAATTAAATTCTTCAGTCTTCGCAATCCCAACTGTGACAGGCTGCAAATTTTAACGTTTAGTTGTAATTACAATCATGAAATATTATTTGTGAATGCACATCGGAAGAAATCATAAGAAAGCCATAGAATTAAGGCTTCATTGTATATCTATTCTGTTCATAGCCTTAGTCAGAGGTTTCGCTAGAAACCTTAATGAAATTTCACCTTAAAATACCCCAGGTTTCCGTTTTTTTGGTTGAAATGATTAATGGCATCAACAGTAGAAACAATATGTTAACTCGATAAAATTCAATAAATAGATCGAGTTCATTAAAACACATATACCATATTTTCAACAACATGATCAGTGATTTCTTGGTGAGGATCACTCGAAAACATTGATGGAATCAAAGGAAGAAGAAAAAATGCGTCTTCGGTGTATCAACTTTTCAACAATTCCCTCCCTTGCGTCTCTTACTTAATTTCCAAAGCTATTAATATCATCATCTCATTCAGAATTTTAATTTGTCCTGTTTAATGCAACCATCTCTCTCACACACACAAACACAGAGGCGGGGCAGGGCGGAACGATTGTAAAACATATATTTTTGATGTTATGACAAATTATTCTTAGTTAGAAACGGAGAAAATCCTGCTCGTTAAATGGCAACTTCGGATTGGATCAACTCATGAAATTTGTTAAGATTGCCAATGAAGTTTCTCTACGTGCTAATATTGTTTGCAAATTAAATGATGTGGGGTTTGTGACCAATTCCTTATTAAAATGTTTCAATGTTAATGATACCGAGTATTTGATGAAAGTGAAAGGAAAAAACTTCAAAGCTATATTCAAATGAAGGATCAATGTTAACGTTTCATAAAACTAAACTTGAGATTGTTTGCGGTTTAGCATTTGGTCCGATCTATTATACGCCTGGCCAGCCATATGGATTGGACGGGCCAATTTCATAAGACAACCCTAAATCCAAGCAGACTAAGCTCAAGTTTTTTTCCTTCAAAAGATGCGACTTTTTTGAAAGTCGAACTGTCAACTTTTACTTTGGAAAGAAAAGACTTACTACAAGAACTATGTTTCAACAACTATGTTTCTTTGGTGAAGAATATGGTGATATATGGGGAACGAGAAGAAAAACGTTAGTAGGAAAGGGGATCAAATAGAAGTTTCGAAAAACTATGTTGCATTGTTCTTTGGCGCAAAAAAGGGAAAAACATGCTTTTGAAAGAAGTTGATTTTTTTAATACAGCAAAATTAGATTTTAAAAATGACCATAGGAAAGAAGAATAAACAAATCAACAATCGGTCATCCATTTATTTATGGTAGGCATGTTCTAAGACATGCAGAACAATTTTTTTTTTCTTTCCAAACTTCTAGCACTTGCATAAGAGGGTCGGTGATTTTATCAATAATACAATATTTCATAATTAAATCAACGCTTAATAAGTATCGAAATCATATGGAAATGGATATACAAATGTTTTAAGGGCCATAGGCCATGAAATGCAGGGTGGATGATACCATCATAAAAAAAACCTAAGCCTTAGACACTTATTTGCAAGAACCGTAAGCGAACCGGAGTTTATTTCCAAGCGGAGTTAGAGGACACTCCAGTATGCAAGGCCCTACTTCTGCTTTAAATTTGGATTTTAATGAGGCGTTTGATAATGGAGTTATCTAACTTTCAAAATGAGTTTTTTTTCCTCAATATTTGGGGTTTCCAAAGTTTTAGCTGGATTGGAGTTCAGTAAACTCCGGTTATTTCAACTTTGGAGTTTATATAACCAGGGTTTTCTAAACTCCAAAATGAGAGCCCAACAGAGTATAATTAGGATTACGGAGATATGTTTAGATAATTTTATGAAACTCGGGTTTTCTAAACTCAACTCCGTTCCCAAGCGGGCCTAAAAGTGTAAGGTATTTTTGTGTATTTAGCCAAAACTACATAGACTCGAGCAGCAAGAGCAAATGAGAGAGGGTCGACCCCATGATGAGATTCCTCCGAGCTCGCTCGTCTCTTCACAGAAATCTTCACAATCCATCTCCTCTCCTCTGCTTCTCTACATCGGAACCCATTAAGCAACCCGACGCAAACTCCGATAGCGACCCAAACTCCCTCGCCCGCGAAATCTTCAGCGTTCTCACCACCGCCGGCGGCAACTGGAATCGCCTGCTCACCAACTCCGACGTCCCTCACCGCCTCACTCCAGATGCCGTCGCCGCCCTCCTTACCCTCACCGGCGGCGAACTCATCCACACCAAACTCCTCTTGGATTTCTTCTGCTGGTCCTGTTGTCACCTCAACAACAACCCCCCTCAAAAGTTGGGGTCTTTCTCTTCATTGGCGATTTGTCTCGCAAATTCGAATCCTTTTGGCAATCTCAATGGGTTTTTCGAAAATATGATTAAAACCCATCAAGACCCATGTCGAATTTTCAATTCCGTTGCGGATTCGTTCGCGAAATGCCCCAATTCTAATAAAGCTGTGTTTGATGTGTTGATTGATAGTTTTAAGAAGATGGGTCTGCTTAAAGAGGCGTCGGAGGTTGTTTTCTCGATGAAAGGCCGCAGCTTGGCGCCGAGCTTGAGGTGCTTGAATTCGTTACCGAAGGATTTGCTGAGGTCGAATTCGATGGGTTTGTTCTTCCAAGTGTTTGATTTTATGCGTGAGTCGAATATGGGTCTTGATGCTTATGCTTTTTCTAGCTTGGTTTCTGCTTATTTTAAAGTGGGGGATGCTGATGCTGCGAAGAGAGTGTCTGTGGCAATGGGAGAAAAGGGTCTTAACCGAACGAGGTGATTTATAACATGTTGATTAATGGGTTTTGTCGAATTGGAGCTATTGATGATGCATTTGAGTTGAAGAAGGAGATGGTGTCCAAGGGTTTGGTAGCTAATAGTTTTATTTATGGTGCATTGATCAATGGATTGAGTAAGAATCACAACTCTAGCGAAGCACGGATGTTGCTTGATGAAATGTCTAAATCGGGAATCCTGGCATTGTTGTCTATACTTCTTTGATTGATGGGTTTATGAGGGAAGATAATGTAGATGATGCCTTTGGATTAAGAGATGAGATGGTGGCATCTGGGATTCAACCAAACATTATCACCTATAATAATCTCATCAGAGGAGTTTGCAAAATGGGAAACATTGGCGAGGCTCATGGGCTCTTGAAAGAAATGGTGGGTTTTGGTTGGATGCCCGAAGTAATGACTTATAATCTAATAATTGAAGGGTGTTTCCAAGCAATGGATCTCAATGGAGCTCTTCAGCTGCTCAATGAGATGAAGAGTAGGAATTTGCAACCTAATTTGTTCACTTACAGTGCGGTAATTAATGGGTTATGCGCAGAAGGTAGGATTGAGGAGGCTTGTAAGACTTTGGATAATACGATCGTTTTCCTGGATAGGTTCTGTTACAATTCACTTATAAATGGCCTTTGCAAGGCTGGGAAAATGATAGAAGCAAGGCGTTACTTTGCTCAAATGAGTGCACGAGGGCTTTTGCCCAGCACATAAACATACACAGCTCTCATTAATGGGCATAGTAAGCTAGTGGAAATGAGCAAGGCCGATCAATATTTTAAAGAGATGATTTCCAAAGGTTTGAAACCGGACGTCATCATTTGCACCACACTCATCGAAGGACACTGCAGGGTTGATAATTTTGCCGAGGCCTTCTATGTTCTTCATTCTATGTTAAATAAAGGAATTTTGCCCAACGTTAAAATGTATAGTGTGCTTATGCATAATCTCTCAAAGAGAGGGATGGTGCAAGAGGCCTAGAAGTCTTTTCAAAGCTGAAGGAGAAAGGTTGTGCTCCCGATGTATACATTTATAGTTCTCTAATTACTGGTTTTATAAAAATAGGCAAAGTAGAGAAGGTTTTCCATTTCCATGATGAGATGCCGTGCAAAGGTGTCGAGCCTAATATTGTCATATACAATGCTCTCATTGATGGCTATTACAAGTTGGGTTATTTTGAGGACGTGGCAAAACATTTCAACCTCATAATAGAGAAGGGATTAGTTCCAAATGCCATGACCTATACTATAATGATTGACGGCAATTGCAAATTAGGAAATGTGTCCGAGGCATTTATGTTGTTTGATGAAATGGTGACTAAGGGAATCTCCCCAGATAAGTTTGTATACAATTCTCTAATAGGTGGATGCTGCAAGGTTGGAAATATGGCGAGAGCTCTTGGTTTGTTTGACGAGATGGTGGAGAAAAGATTTGCCTCGGTTCTTACTTTTAACACTTTGATCGATGGTTTCTGTAAGCTTAGGAAGCTAGGAAAAGCAAGCCAGTTGCTTCAATTGATGCTAGAGAAAAAAATTGTACCTAACAATATAACATTTACATCCTTAATTGATGGTTACATAAAGGGAGGGCAAATGGATGAAGCAAGCAGGTTATTTTCGGAAATGCAACAGAACAATCTATTACCGAACGCAATCACTTATACTTCTCTTATAGATGGATATTGTAGGGCAGGAGATAAAGTGGAGGTACTTACTTTGTTTGAAGAGATGAAAACCAAAGGAATAATGCCCGATGAGAACTTACAATGTTGTCTCATCTCTTAAATGAAAATTTTGCTAAACAGTGTTGCATCGGTGAAGATAAATTATTACAACAGGAGGTAGTTCCTTTCAATCTTCTCTAAATATCGGCGGATGACTCAGGTATGACTTGTTACATCTCCATTTGATTTAAGTCCTTGGCTATCAGTTCTTGCACCTAAAATGTTGACTTGTATGATTTTCCGGCTGGGTTCCAAGGATTTAAATGGCATGAATAAAAATTATGATACGCTGTGAGACCTATACATCTAATAAGTCGGCCTCTTTTCTTGGAATGATCTGGTTCAGGAGAGGTAATTATACGATAACATTCTTTAAAGATATTTATGACAAGTTAGACTATTCCTGTATCTCATAAGCAACATAAATTGTGAAATATTGTTTTCTAATCATTTTTTTACTCAAGAAAGATTGATTTTTGTTTAATTACTGTACCTTTTAGGTTACTAATATTTAACTAGGAGCCTACATATCTGCCTTAACGCGAACTGTTTTCGTTACACATTCTGAAAGAAATGCTAAAAGGTGTCTGATGCCAGTTGATTCAAAAGTTTATACCATTAATACTTCTTTTTAAGGCTTCAATAGTTCTTATAACTGACCATGAAGTAAAATTATGATTAATTAATTTATTTGCATTGTACTTGAAGCAAACTGTCATTTGTTATACTATAGCTGATATAGTCTATTAATAAATTTATTCGATTTTGTAACATATCCCTGGGACACCTTTTTGAATGGATAACCTCGCATAAATACTGACATCATTACCTTGGGTAATTCAACAATTTCTCTAATCTTGTGGATATTCGGTTTGTTCATTCGAAATGCAGTTACAATTGAAATCTATAAGCTGAATTGTGGTCTTTCATGTGTTTGATTGAGTAACCGGTAACGTCATGCTGATATAATCCTTCTTTGTAGCTTTCCCTTTTTCAGTATGTAGTAAAATTTAATTACTAAAACACAGGAGTACTACGATAAGAATCTTTACTTCTGAAGATGCTTCATAATTCTAACAATCAAGCACCGTATGGTTGGTCTATTCTGATCACCAATAAACTAAGGGCTAAATTGCACAAATGTACCCATCAACTTTCACGTTTTTTGCAATTGATCCCATAAACTTTAATAATTAAAGATAAGTACCATGAACCATTTTTTTTGACATAACTCCCATACGATGTTAACTTTTGTGTTTTAATGGACCATTATTACCCCTCGAAATTTTAGGGGTTGACCAAGAACAAAAGGATAAAATGAGGAAAACAAGTCAAATATTGATGACGTGGCAGCCAAATATAACATTTGTTGGCGGAAGGTAGTTCATGATATTTGTTTGTAATTAAATTAGTTCATGGTATCAATCGCAAAAAACGTAAAAATTCATGAGTACATTTGTGCAATTTAGCCTAAACTAAGTTATACACATAACAACAAGTTATTAACTAGGGCTCTGATTCAATATTCCGACAAACTATTGGGATCGACTACGCGAGTCCTTTCTATTGTTTAGCTGTATAATGGGTCATCTACTGCATTCCATCTATGTTCATCTAAGACCTAGCTCAGCGTTATTGCTCATCCTTCCCGCTCTGTCACGTCCCGCTTCCCAAAATGTGGAATACGGGAAGCGACGAAGGCCAGCTGTGCTACCTACGGTAAGGAAAAGTCCTTCCATAGTCACATAAGGCTGTCTAGATTAACCTGTCAAAATAAAATCCAAGACCAAAAGAAATAATACTGATAATCATGCTGCAATGAAACCACAAGAAATCCTAAAAATGGGTCCACTAGATAATTGATGCAATTAAAGATCCAAAACAAAAGATTCGGAATAAAATAATATTCGAAAGAGAAACAAAAGCCCTAATGTCCCATAAGGGCGCACATGCTAAAGGCTAAAAGTAAAGGAAATTAAACCTACGATTACTGATCTTCAACAAAGTCCTGGTAGCCGCTCTGATCCCGCTCAGCCTAAAAACCTGTCTCTAAACCTGAGATGGCAAATCTTAGGGATGTCAGAACACCCCAGCAAGTACTCAACGTATAAAGTGTGTGTAGCATAATAACAAGAATATATAAAAGTGAAGCCCGGTGCGCAAGAAAACATGTATATAAGTAATTAAATGCACTAACACTATGAAACATGTATATAAGGGATCAGGTCATAACCTAACTGACCACTAAAAGGTAAACTATCCTATCGTAAGCTTGAGTGTGTGCGTCAACCTCTGCAGGAGTATTCCTAACCCAAGAATGGTGCCCCAGGGGCTAGGAAACACGGGCCCAACTGTGGAATGAACAAGAGACCGCTATAGCCCGGTACGAGCTGTAAACATGTGACCGCTATAGCCCGGTACGAGCTGTAATCATGTGACCGCTATAGCCCGGTACGAGCTGTAATCATGTGACTGCTATAGCTCGGTACGAGCTGCCGGCATGGGACTCCTGAGATCCTGTTGTACAACGCACACTCAAACTACCCCAACACCCACGTATTTATAACTACTATGGTAAAGATTAAAATCACTAATTAAAAATGCTGAAAAGACAGGAACTTGTGGTATGGTAATTGTATGGAAATAAAACTGGTGAATAGTGGTGTCATGGCATGTAGTCCAGCATTCTAATTAATGATTTCATTTTAATATAAATAACAAGGATCATGAATAGGCATGTCAAATACAATAGTTATAAAATGATAGTGTCCATAAACAAGAATAGCATGTTAAGGTTTCTTAAGCATGCCGACAATGATAGTCTCAAGTAAAAATGTTAAATATAGACGATAGAATATGATAATGTCAAAAATGTAAAACACTCAACATAAATATGCAAGCATCTGTATTTAACATCCGATTTTATTTATTGAAAAGAATAATAAATTAAAATATGGTTTTAAAGGGTTAATATAGTTAAATGAGAATGACAAATTACATATGCGTAAAGCGGGTGGTGGTAATAGTATAATTACGAGATAATAGTAAGTGAGATAAAATAAATGACAGATTGACTGGTTATCATGTAAGTGCTAATAATAAGTTTTATAATCATGTGATAATAGAAAATATTAATACAAATTATAGTATCAAAATAATTTATATGATTAGGGCACATAGGGTGCAGCGATATTATGAGTGATAATGTAGAAAGTTTAATTTATATATATAAAATATTAAGCCCAAAGCGTTATTTGATTAACAGTAATAATGGTATATTTTTGTGTTTTAAATTAGGATATAAGTGTTGGCATTCTGCATGCTAGTGTATACCAATATTGTTGCAACAGAAACATATAAACTTATAAAGCTTTTTATATATTAAACCATATTTACATGTTAAAAGTTATTTTATTACGTTTGCATTTTTACAGTTGTTCACTTGATGAAAGGATTAATAGGTATTCTAGATCCTAGGGTTTTCATCATATGTACAAGTATTATAAGATAAATTAATAAAGCGGCAAAATATTACAATTTTATTTAAATATTGTAAGTTAATAATTTATTTAGAGAATTCCCGATGTTGCATTGACTAAAAAAATAAAAGAGTAAGAGTACTTGTCTCGGAGACAGATAAACACGACGACACGAAGAACAACTCCAAGGTTTGATTGCTCAGCTAATTTTGAAGAAAAAGAAAATATTGTGATGGGAAAAAGAAAAGGTTGATTTATATGAGAAAGGGAGAGATGATAATAATTAGGTTGTTATTTATAGGGAAGAGAGAGATTGTTTAAAGATTGGAGAGATTATTATAATTGGAGAGAGAAATATTCTGATGAGATGAAATTTGGATTTGATTTATAAAAGAGAGATATGATGGGTTGTTATATACTTCTATAAGATATTAGAAAAGTTGTATATATACATATTAGTTTGTATATAGTTAGAATAATAGAAAAGTATATGTATATATACATATTAGTATATAGTGAAAATATATGTAGATGTGTATATAGTTATGGGTTAATAAAAATAAATACAATTAGTTATATATATAAGATTTTATGATATCAAACAACTAAAATATATTTTCAGTTAAACTATCATAACAAAATATCTTCAATTATATATATGTATGTATGTATATAGATTTGTAGAAAAAAATAATTAAAGAGAGTAGATTTGAGAAAGAGAATCTGCTGAGAGAGATTAGATTAGACTGGAGAGAGGGATTTTGTTAGGGAATATATATAGAAAAAGTGCGGGGTTTGGTGAAATATAGTTAGTGATATAGCAAATATATGTAGATAAAATAGAATATGGAAAGAAAGAAATCTGTTGGAAACGATATTTGTTAGGAGAGAGAATAATATTTGTTTTAAAAAGAATAAAGTTATCAGGTGAGACATATATGGTGATTGGAGAGACAAAATTGAGTTGTTAGTTTAGTAAAAATATTTATATGGTTAAAAGATTTAACAGGGGCTCTCATGACTTTTCAAAATTAAATATTTTAACCAAATAAATATCGTAAAACAAAATATCTTATAAATAGAATTTAAAAATGGGTAAAATCTTATGTATATGTATTGTTTAAAGAAATACCAAATAAAATATCTTTTGTTTAAATTATGATACTAAAATATAAATATGGTTATAAAATAGTGTTAGACAAATAAATATTTAAATACTAATAATATGCATATTTAACAAACTTCAAAAAACCATAATTATATGCATATATCTTAATTAAAAGTATTAGACTCCAAATTAAAATAATAATAAAACAAAGCCCAATATATCCAAAAAGAAAAAGGAACATACGATCGGATTAGGGTGTTACACGCTCCATTTCAGCTACACCTTTTCTCAGACATGCTGCTTACAAAACTACCCAGCATTTTGTGTGATCTGCAACAAATCAAATTTTGGCTTTATATTTCCACCAATTTATCCTTTTAATTATCGTAAATTTATCTCTTTTTTCTCAGGATGTTTTTTGAAAATATTTGACTAATGGTGTCAAAATGATGTTAAATTTCTTGATACTTCTATGACACCCGTTTGAATCTTGTTTTGAAAAGTCTACTCCTTTGTTATGTTAATTTAGATATCAGGGACAAGTCTTGCTATAAAATGCATAGCTAATCCTCTCATGTTCATTTGGGTTGCATTGTGTTGGGATGTTTCCTATCAGGCCCTTACTGAAAAATTAAATTTCAAACTTTGACTATTCTTAAGTCATGGATTTGAGTTTTAAGCAAGGTTCGAGAACTCGGTTTCGGTTTCGATCTCTCATAATTTTGTTAGTTTCGCTGGGTTTCGGTTAGTTTTGCTAATCTCGGTTCGAGTTTCGATTTCGACGGTAATACAACATACATAAGTATAGATATATTAAATGCTTAAATTTATGCTTCTTTATTACAAAACAATGATCGTAATATTTAAAAATCCAGCCATGATATAAAATATATTGAAAAGTGTACTTAGATAAGTATTAATATAGGGTTCCTACAATGATCACAATGACAGTAAAAATGGTATAAAAATAAGTTTTTAAAAGTTTTGGCCGAAACGATATTGTATGGTTGGTTTCGTATCAGTCTCCACCGAAACTGATACGAAGCTACCACGCATCGGTGGTTTCGGCCGAAATCTCGACCCTTGGTTTTAAGTATGAATTCAGTTGCCAATAAGACCCAGATTTTCCAAATTTGTTTCGCCTGTAACTTTATTATTACAATATCATTCTAGGGAAAATTGTTTCCGGGCCTGATTTGGAGAAATGACTTATCTTTAAACCCACGTATTTCTAAAATCGTCAAAAAACCCAATACTCTGAAAATACGAAAGGTTGAAGCCCGAAATGACTTCTACATATAATAATTAGAACATTTTTTCCAAAAATCCCAATATTCCCCTTATTCTTATATGGCAAGGTATTTTCTTAAAATATACGTGTACTAAATAAGATATCATGCTTGTTCTTTTCTTCTTCTCTGCTACTTCTCCTTTGCCCTCCTCAAATCGCAAAAGGATCTCACATGTTCGAGTTCTAATAGCAAAATTAAATGCGGATTAAGATTTGACCTTTAAATCTAATCTCTATTCTCGAATCGTATTTCTCCGTCCCTAATTTTCAGTAGTCCTAACCTCGACCATTGATTCTTTGGTCGGAGCTTAAGGCCACAAAGATTTTGATTATCCTATAACTTATAAAATAATGAACATTAATCATATTTCGTAAATAATCATCAATATTAAGTCTAACAAAAATATTTTTTCTTTAGGAATTTCAGGCACAATCCTTATTTTTTATGTAGATAATCCAATAATCTAAATAATTTCCAATTAAATATCTTTCAAACTTACAGATCCCAACTATCCAAATAGAAATTAATTATCAATTTTCGAAATAATAGATCAATCATAAATATTCGGAATAATAACATAGATTTGAAGTAATGATATGTTTTGATAAGTTAAAACGACTTCTTTTCTTGAAAATCAAAAATATGACACTTGGGTTTTTTCTTCTTCTTTGATGAAGAAAATGGGATGAGGGAAGATATTAGGGCTTGTAATAAAAGGAGGATATATGGAGCCGCCGGAAATATTCATGTGAAATTTTCACATATCGAATCGACCCCACTTCCTACTTCCTAGTATTTATTAAAAACATAGAAGGGTATTCTTGGTAATATATACATAAATACGTATACAAATAAGAATGCATAGGGATTTGGTTTCAAAAGCCTTTCAATAGCATATTTTGGGTTTTTTGACGATTTAGGAACTTCTGGGTATAAAAATAAATCCCTTCTTCATACTAGACCCAGAAACAATTTTCCCATCATCCTATCATTATAATTTTCTGATATTCGTATCCTGAAAAGCTTAGTTGCTACCGTATTTAAAACTATAATCTTTAAGTTTTGTATACTTTATATAGTATATACACAATAACAAAAGTTGCAGATGGCATGATCAAAAAGAAAAATTAGGCTCTATGGTGTTATTTTGGATTTTAAAATTGGATGACGACAATGGCATTGATGAGATAATGTTGATTACACTGTAATCTCTTTTTGTCCTCATGTATATATACTCAACATGGATATAGCTTATTTCCTTTTCTAGTTCATAACTCGCTAGTTCCATCCAAAATGTGAACAAATACATGTACACCTTCATAGTCTGTCATTTACTTTAAAGGAATAAATTAAACGATGAGAACTCCTTTAATATTCAAATTTATTAGCCTTCTATCACACTGCATTGTTTGTTTTATCTATTTTTGCCCATGGTTTAATGTTCCTACGAAATTGCATACGAAAATTTCCTATGCAACTTCTTGGAAAAAACAACCATCCAACAGTTTTAACAACGATTAGTACCATTCGTTTTGATCTCCATAGTCTAAAACATAAGTATTCCAATTTCACATTATTTAGATACCTTTTTCTCTTGCATCAAGTAGTTACAAAATTAACGGTTTTGGGATAATATAACATTTCACAATTCTATATCAAAGGCAAAATACAATGAAATTAAATGAAAATTGATGTATCCATGCTTCAGGACTTGGAGATGAAGATAGAAGGAGCCAATCGTTCCAAAATTGTTGGATATTTGGTATTTTAAGAAATTGTGTAGGAAATTTTCCTTATGGAATTTCATAGGAACATTTTTCTACTTTTGATAGGGTTTGAATCATATTAAAAGAAGATGGATATATTATACAAATTGACATCGACACCTGCAATAATCGAATCCAACACCTTGAAAGTAAGTCAAAGCAATGTGAAACCAACTCATACAAAGGTTTGAGTTTCGATCTGTTCTCAGATTTTAAAATTGCTTTGCTTCTTATTGTATATCAAATTTTTGTTCTTATTTATTACTCCCTCCGTTTCTGTATATATGTCACCTTTTGTTTTTACGCTCTCTTTAAGGAATGCTTGGAATATTGTGGAGCAATAATGCCATGATGGCAAATATTCCTTAGTTGCCTATAATTATACCATAATCACTACTCCCCCCGATGAATGGTAGTTTGGACTAAAAATTTATGACTTTTATTGGTAATGTAAGTTTTCTTCATTGATATTTGATATGGCCATATATTTTGAAACAAAAAAAAATTCAAAAAGTGACATACATATAGAAACGGAGGGAGTGCTTTTTAGCAAATTATTGGGATGAATTTCGACAATTAAAGGTGTTTGATTATCCATAAGTTATACAACTTTCGTATGCATGTTCGCGGACAAATGAAATTTATATACCATATATTTATTCGCAAATTATTATTATTATTATTGAGTCGTCTGCGATCTTATAGTTTCTGTCGAATTTGGATTCAACCGGTTCCAGGTTCTGCTTGATAGAACAAAATATCTGTTTTTGTTGCAGGCAGGGGCGGATCCTTATGGAGGCGAGATTAGGCAGCCGCCCCATCTGAATCGAGTTTTTCGGTGTGTGTATGCAGCTACATGGTCTCAAAAGCTACAAAGTTAATTATATCGCTTCACAGGAAAAGATTATCAGGTAGCCTAGTGGTTAGAGCTGAGCAGTTTCGTGGTTATGGTTTGAGTTCGAATCCCCATGCATGCTTTTTTGACTTCTTCCCAGATTTTTATTAGACGTTTTGAAAGTTTATAAGAACTTCATAATCATATTTATATTTAATCTATCAATTTAATATAAATATTAGCTTTTGGTTAAATTTCTATGTCCTTGGATAAATTTCTGTGACGTTTGCTCTCTTACAAAACAATGATAAGATACTTGCTCAAATTTTCTTCAATAATTTCTAATTTCTTTCTTATTTAAAGATTAATTCCAATTATCAAAGCATTTTACTATCTTAATGGAAATTGTTTTTTTTTTTGTTTCCCAAGTAGCAAACACTACTATGAGTTAGACATGTATGTATTCAAAAGTAACGACTTTAGGATCAAATTATGGATTTTATTAACAAACTAAGGGCACATAGAATAAGCATAACAATGTGTATGCCGAGTCCAAAATATAATATTTTCGCCCAACCTGACATACAGCCCAGGATCCGCCACTGGTTGCAGGATTTCTTACAGATCAGCTCTCTCTCTCTCTCTCTCTCTCTCTCTCTCTCTCTCTCTTTTCTCTGGGCTGTTTTGTTTGCTGCAAAAAGTTTGCACAATTTGTTTCATGGAGTAGCATTATCGTATGAATTGAGTTAAGCATTTTGTTTGATTTGCTTCATGTAACATTTGGTATGTGTGTTTAAGTAGAGACCAACGATACTTACTGTGGTGACATGAATAATGTTTTTACAAATAATTTAGGGACAATCCGGAAAATCATAGTGTTAATGTGTCGAGGTGTCTTAATGAATACCTTCAGGAAAGTCTAAGAATAAAAAATGGTTATAGCTGATGTGATTTGTTTCTCCCCCTCCCTTTCTCTCTCTCTTGCAAATAGTCGTACCAAGGTTGCTGTAATCTTTTGCTGCAATTTACAGCTTGACCTGTCCTTTTTTTTAAAAGTTGAATTAACAGATCATAAGATCGTAACCTGAAGCAAGCGGGATTGAATCCCAGACGTCTTGCTCAAAGAGGTTTTACCACTAGGCTTTAGAGGCACTTGTCATTTTGATCTAATGGATGCCACTTGCAATCCATTTTCTGTTGTAAATATAGCTTTTCTAATATTACATTTTATCAAATTACTGAACCAAACTACATGAATGTTGTCCCTAAGAAGTAGTTCTGCCCTTAGCAGTGTATATCTTGCAGTGGCTATTTTTTAAGGATAGTTCGGCACCTTCTCTGTCTAGATCAACTGCGAGATACATAATATATAATAATAAATGAGGAGGACAATTCTCTCAGAATTCATTGCAGTTCCTAATTGGTTGGGAGAATAAATAACTTAAATCTAAGGCTTGGTAAACAGTTGCCAACTGGAAATATTGCACATGTTCTTCATTTGAAATTGACTTAGTTTCTTGTAATCGAATAAAGATGCACAGATTACAACGGTTGAATTTAGATCAACTCCTAATTAATTTGAAAATAACACATGAGAAATAGTGTGGGGGCAAATTTTAATTTGATGTTTTGTATCGTATACAACAATCCTCCACAATTTAAACCTAAATTGGTTATCAAGACAAGGAATTCAAGAAAGGAGTACTCAAGAAATCATGAATTGCATAAACCTTGGTGTCTTTAAACTATGAACCAAGGCCTAGGGTAAGCAAGGAATGATCTGCAAGAGTTTGGGGAAGTGAACTTCTATGAACCAAATCTCTCACTAACAAACCATTGAACTTGCTAGTCACATCACATGAATCTGAATAATAGTAAGTTCACTCGGTTTGATGCTTACGGCCATACACCCACCAATAATTTCATGAGGGCTCTAGAGAATCAACTCAATTTCTTATAGGAAACGACCTTTCTTCCACTCATATAGGTGAATCCATTATATATGTACTACAGTCATACGCACCATCCAATATTGATTATGTATTCATTATGAGTTTTACCTCATCCTCCTAATACTGCAGTTATGTACTTATACGCCATAAGATGGACTGATAAATTTGTAGTGCATCGTCAGATCACCTAATGACTTGTTATTTCCCATATGAACCTACTTCCTGAAGATCTTCATTCTTTTAGGTTTCATTACCATCATTATTGACCTATGCAGTGAGCCTTAGTCTCACCACCTTTGATCTTTCGTACATTAATTTTCTTCCTATTGGTTTGGTCAGAGAATCTGTCAAATTCATCTCTAACCTCACAAAATCTAATGATATGTTTCTTTCATCTAGCAGCTGCTTCACAACATTATGTCTCAATTTAATATGCCTACTTTTCTGCTGAGGTCTTATTTTTAGCTCGGGATATAATGGCTTGGTTATCACATTGTAGTGACACAGACAAAGCTAGTCTCATCCATAAAGGAATATCCGCCAACAGGACTTTAATCGCCCAGGTTCTGAACCTGCCTTCTATAAGGAACTAAATTCAAATTCAATATTGGACCGAGCAGTGCATGTTTGCTTGGATGACCTTCAAGAAACTGCACCTCCGGATTAACACATACCCGCTTGTAATGTTCGTCTTGTGTAAATCAGATATCTAATTAGCATCAATGTGCCCTTCAAATACAGCGGAACCCCCAAATAACCAATTGAGGCCCAATATATTACGTACGAGGCAAATTTAGATTTTTTTTGGACACTGGTCCGTAAGCCATAACCTATGCACACAACATACGGCCCACACATATGCTTCTGCACATTGGTGCCCATACCAACTAAGCTACTGCACATTGGTAGGCAAATTTAGATTTGAAATTCTATATTATGTACAACATTTCCATCTATCCAAACAGCTAATTTCCTCCCCCCCCCCCCTCCCTATGCTATAGCCCTAGGTTTAGTTAGTGTAAGTTTGGATATATGAGAAGAAAGGGTATGTGAAAAGCATATCCGGGGAGAGGTTGGAGAAAGTTGGTAGCTAGGGCTTGGGATTCATGATAAAAAGACTACAAGATCAGGCCATGCAACCACTAAACGTGAAAAGAAAGATGTTGGAGCATCATAGGCACAAGCTCAATACAAGCATGTGTTGTATGAATGGCAGTAAGAGGATTGACTTCCTGTAGACTTGTTCCTAATTCTCAGAGGCGGTTAGACTGTCTAATAGATGGCTGTCTTGGATGGAAGCGGTCACCAATTTTGGAGTTTTGACAACTCAATAGCCAAGCAACCATCAAATTTAAATTTTTAAGTCAAGGAAAGAGAAAAGAGGCACCATGATGAGATTACTCCAAGTTCGCGCATCTTCAGAGAAGACACTGCAACCCATCTCCCCTCCTTCTCAACATCCACACCCGTTAACAAATCCGACCTAAACTCTGATAACAACCCAAACTCTCTCAATTGCAAAATCCTCACTGTTGCCACACCACCGGTGGTAGCTGGAGGCGACTCCTCACCTCCTTCGACGCCCTCACCGCCTCACCCCAGATGCCATCACCGTCCTCCTCAGCCTTAACGTCGGTGGCCGCGTGCACCCAAACTCCCCTTCGATTTCTTCTACTGGTCCTTGACTCACCTCAACAACTCCCGCCAAAATCTAGCGTCTTTTGATTCGCTCGCGATTTCTCTCGCAAACTCGAAGCTTTTTGCTTTTCGGTCTTCTCGCAAACTTGATGTATCCGCTGATTCGCTGGCCAACACTAGTAATACTTGATTTTTTTCTCTCCATTTGATTTAAGTGCTTTGGCTATTGGTCCTTGCACCTAAAATGTTGATTTGTTTGATTTTCCAGTAGGGCTTCAAGGCTTTAAACGGCTTTGAGAAAACTTTATGTTGCAAGACCTATTCCTGGTTCAGGAGAGGTGATTGTATGATAACATTCTATAATTGCATTCAATAAGATGGCCTCTTTTTAAGGAACGTTCTGCTTCAGGAGAGGTGATTGTATGATAACATTCTATAATTGCATTCAATAAGATGGCCTCTTTTTAAGGAACGTTCTGGTTCAGGAGAGGTGATTGTATGATAACATTCTATAATTTCATTCAATAAGATGGCCTCTTTTTAAGGAACGTTCTGGTTCAGCATAGCTGATTATACGATAACATTCTATGAAGATATTGTTATCATGTATCAATATTCTTGCATCTCATAATCAACATGAAGTGTTATGTTGTTTTCAATCAATTTTTAACTCAAGCAAGACAAATTGTTTTGTGTAATTTATAATATTTGTGGCTGTTGGTATACCAATATTTAACTAGTAGCATACAGCTCTGCTCAGTGCAAGTTGTTTGCTTTACAAATTTTGACAGAAATGTTACAGGGTGTTTGATGTCAGTTGATTCAAAAGCTTATACCATTAGCACTTCTTGTTAACAACTTCAATGTTTCTTATAGTTGACCATGAAGCAAAACTTAATGATTAATTCTGATGTACTTGAAGCTAAATGTCATATGTTTTTCTTTATCTTATATATTATTTTTATATACTGACCCGTGGTACCTTTGACTGGTGTGTATACTTTCTGATTGATGTCTAAATTGGGCTTAGTTCCTGGGATTGTTGTGTATACTTCTTTGATTGATGGGTTTATGAGAGAAGGCGATATTGGCGAGGTCTTAAGAGATGATATGATGGCTTCTGGGGTTCGAACAAACATTACCACCAATAATAGTCGCATTAAAGGAGTTTGCACAATAGGAAGGATTGGCAAGGTACACGAGCTCCTGAGGGAAATAGATGGTTTCGTTTGAGACGCGGATGTAAACTTATATATAATCATTGGAGGGCATTTTCAGGCAAAAAATTCCAATGGAGCTCTTAGGTTGCTCGAAGAAATGAAGAGTCAGAATGTGCTATCTATTTTGTTTGCTTACCATTTGATAATTATTGAGTTCTGCTCGGAAGGTAGGATTATGAGACTTGTAGTGGGTAGTCCTATGGATAACATGATCATAGTTCCATATGAGTTCTGTTACAATTCTCTTATAATTGGCCTATTCAAGGCTGGGGAAATGAAAGTAGCAACACATTACTTTCGTAGAAATGATCGCAGGACGATCATTTGACCCAATACATACACCTATGAAGCTCTCATTTATGGGCATAGTAAGCTTGGGGAGATGCGAGGCCGATTGATACTTTCAAGAGATGATCTCTTTGAAGCAAATGATGTCATTTATACTCCACTCGTTGATGGACACTGCCGGGTTAATAATTGCGTTGAGGTCCTCTCTATGCTTCATTCTGGGTTAAGTAAGGGAATTTTGCTAGATGTTCAGATGTACAGCTTGCTAATTTTATAATCTTTCAAATAGAGGGAAGATGCAAGAGGCAATAGAAGTCATTTCGTAGCTCACGTAGAAAGGCTTGGCATCCAAAACTTGGAAATATGGAGGGAGCTCTCGGTTTGTTTTACTAGAGGTTGGTGAAAGGCTTTCCCTTGGTTCGTATTATTGACACTTTGGTTGATGGATTCTGTAAGCTTAGGAAGGCACAACAAGTGAGCCAATTGCTTCAAGTAATACTAGAGAAAGAAATTTCAACTGATAAAGTAATAATATAAGCTTTACACCCTTAAAATCCATCTAGGGAGGAAAAATGGATGAAGGCCGGTTAGTTTAATCGATGCCAAATGCAATTACTTGTACTTCTCTTATAGACGGATATTGTAGAGTAGGAAATAAAGCTTAGGCTTTTGCTTCGTTTGAACTTTGAAGAGATAAATATCAAGGGAATGATGCCTGAGGAGATAACTTACAATGTAATCTCATTGGTTAACTGAAAAATGGCTAATCAGTGTTGAGTTGTCGATGAGTGGTTATTACAACTAGGCTTGGAGCTAGCTAGTTTCAATCTTCCGTAAAAGATTTACTTAATGGTACAGAACATGTTATGGGATACGCTGCATCTCAGGTGTTTCAGTGTGAAAATTCAAATGCAATTCATCTCCATTGATGCCTGTGGCTACCTCAGGTAGCACTCAATGTTCTCTCCAGTTGATTTAAGTCCTTTGGCCATTGGTTATCGCATGCACCTAACTATGTCAGCTTCTTTAATTTAGCAACAGGGATCATGGCTTTAAATGGCATGGAGAAAATTTATGGTGTTGCAAGACCTATTCATTCGAAAAGACGGACCCCTTTAAGGTAATTATACAGCAACATTCTATAAAGTATATATGTTATTTTATCATTATTCTTGTATCTCTTGAGCGGCGTTTGTGGTGTACTGTTTTCTCATATTCACTCAAGCAAGATTGATTGATTTGTTATAATATTGTGTGGTTGTTAGTTTACTAAAGTTTAGCTAGGAGCATGTAGATATTCTGCCTTAGGAGAACATGTGTTCTTTCCAAATGTTGCAAGAAATGTTAGAAGTGTTTGATGTCACTTAATTCAAAATTTAAACCATTAACCCTTTTTCTTAAGGCTTTCGTTCTTATTAGCTGACCAGGAAGCATGACTTACGATAGGCTACATTGTACTAAAAACAAATTGTTGCATCACTTTCCTTGTTTGAATATTGTGTAATACCTTCTTGATGTTATAGAAAACACCCGGGTTTTTTTCTTCATCTTGCCCGCTGCTCTTCTTTAGCTGATGTACCCTATCATATAATGGTTTGATTTTGTAACATATCCCTGTGACACCGTTACGATGTAAATAACCGCATAAATACTGCCATCGTCACCTTGGGTGAGTTGACAATTTATCTAGTCCCAGATATTATTATTTTTGTTAGCTGTCATTCTCAATGCAGCCACCAATGACGTCCACAAGCTGAGTTGTGATCTTGCTGCATTCAATCAAATATACATCATGTTGATAGGCATTTTATACTGTTTATCGATAGCGTTCCCTGTTTCATAAGATTTTACCAACATTTTATTAGTTTTAACTGTCGGAGTAGGAAAAAATTTAATCCTTGTTCATGCATCTGTGCAGAACCCCCCCCCCCCCACACACACACACAAAAAAAAACAAAAAAAACAGAAAAACAAAAACAACACACACGACATCACCAAAAAAAAAAGGAGCGGGGGTGGATACTAATATAGGTCAGTGGGGCAGAATGAAGACAACGAGGTTCTACCGAAAAGTACAACTAAATAATATATCAAAACCATTACACAATTTTAAAAGTAGTGAACAATCTTTAAAATAATTTAAACACTGAAATTGGGATCTTTCTATATTGTAAAGGCACATTGGAACCGAGACCATTTAAATAAGTATAAAACATCAAAGATTTTTCAAGTAGTGGGAATTGAAGCCAACATCATCTTCTAGGTAAGTAACAAACTTACCATCTAGGTTAGAATCCACTATCGATATTTTTTAGCATATATATATGTATAAAATATATTTAAAATGTAATACTTACAACCGATAGTAATCTTTTGTCTTCTTACAAAAGTTCAGTGGGGGCAATTGCCCGTGCTGGGCCCTATTAGACCCCCTTCAACACCCCCCCCCCCCCCCCCCCCAAAAAAAAAAATGGAAGAAGAAAGTATAGTACCACACTAGAGAATATTATTGGCAATAAGTATGAGAATTTGGTTTCAGATGTAAAGTTATGTCCTTGTTCTATTTGTACTATGTTGAAACCTCTATGTTGAAACCTCATTAAGCTGTCAAAACCATGAAAGCGGTTGTTGCTGCATCCTATCTGTATTTTCTGTATTCTCCTTCATAATTTCTAAGGCACTTTGCTTATCAGCATATGGATTGCTAATTCTTTTCAGTTTTCACCAATAAATTAAGCTAAACATATTTTAACCAGTGCTTTGACTAATATCTCGACCATCACTACCGCCATCAACGGTAATCTTCTCTTTAATCTAATGTTTCCACCAACCCAAAGTTCGTGGGGGTCGGCCAGGAACCCTTCTCTTTCATATATCGGTTATGGTCCATCTCCTCTATTTGATTAACTACTATTAAATATTCTTAAATTGTCTTCAACTACAGTCCTTTTCATTCCGGTCATACTTATTGCCTCAGATGCACGTATGAACCTTCCTCATTTTATATTCAAGGGAGATATCTTACTTCTTAATTCTTATGAATCCGTTCATTTTTTTATACAACCTTGTGGACGATTGCTACTCATCTTTCAAATTTCTTTTCACTACAGTTAAAACTCGCCTTTTTGGACATGTTCTAAATTACTCGGTATTATGTGTCATGTGCCATTAAGCAATATTCGGCCGCATAATATCATCACTATATATATATATATTGTCACGCCCCGCTTCCCAAAATGTGGAATACGAGAAACGACGAAGGCCAGCCGTGCTACCTACGGTAAGGAAAAGTCCTTCCATAGTCACATAAGGCTGTCTAGATTAACCTGTCAAAAATAAAATCCAATACCAAAAGAAATAATACTGATAATCATGCTGCAATGAAACCACAAGAAATCCTAAAAATGGGTCCACTAGATAATTGATTCAATTAAAGATCCAAAACAAAAGATTCGAAATAAAATAAGATCCGAAAGAGATACAAAAGTCCTAATGTCCCATAAGGGCGCACATGCTAAAGGCTAAAAGTAAAGGAAAATAAACCTACGATTACCGATCTTCAACAAAGTCCTGGTAGCCGCTCTGATCCCGCTCAGCCTAAAAACCCGTCTCTAAACCTGAGATGACAAATCTCAGGGATGTCAGAACACCCCAGCAAGTACTCAACGTATAAAATGTGTGTAGCATAATAACAAGAATATATAAAAGTGAAGCCCGGTGCGCAAGAAAACATGTATATAAGTAATTAAATGCACTAACACTATGAAACATGTATGTAAGGGATCATGTCATAACCTAACTGGCCACTAAAAGGTAAACTATCCTATCGTAAGCTTGAGTGTGTGCGTCAACCTCTGCAGGAGTATTCCTAACCCAAGAGTGGTGCCCCAGGGGTTAGGAAACACGGGCCCAACTGTGGAATGAACAAGAGACCGCTATAGCCCGGTACGAGCTGTAAACATGTGACCGCTATAGCCCGGTACGAGCTGCCGGCATGGGACTCCTGAGATCCTGTTGTACAACGCACACTCAAACTACCCCAACACCCACGTATTTTTAGCTGCTATGGTAAAGACTAGAGCACTAAATAAGAATGCTGAAAAGACAGGAATTTGTAGTATGGTAATTGTATGGAAATAAAACTGGTGAATAGTGGTGTGTCATGTCATGTAATTCAGCATTCAAAAATAGAGAACTTATTTTAATATGAGTAGTCTGGAGCAATGAGTAATCATGGCATGTCAAGTACAATAGTTATAAAATGATAGTGTCCATAAACAAGAATAGCATGTTAAGGTTTCTCAATCATGCCGACAATGATAGTCTCAAGTAAAATATTAAATATAGATGATAGAATATGATAAGGTCAAAAATGTAAACAACACTCAACATAAATATCCAAGTATCTGTATTTAACATCCGAGTTTATTTATTGAAAAGAATAATAAATTGAAATATGGTTTTAAAGGGTTAATATAGTTAAATGAGAATGACAAATTACAGATGCGTAAAGCGGGTGGTGGTAATAGTATAATTACGAGGTAATAGTAAGTAAGATAAAAATAAATGACAGATTGACTAGTTATCATGTAAGTGCTAATAATAAGTTTTATAATCATGTGATAATAGAAAATATTAATACAAATTATAGTATCAAAATAATTTATATGACTAGGACGCATAGAGTGCAGCGATATTATAAGGAGTGATAATGTAGAAAGTTTAATTTATATATATATAAAATATTAAGCCCAAAGTGTTTATTGATTAACAGTAATAATGGTATATTTTAATGTTTTAGATTATGATATAAGTATTGATATTTTGCATGCTAGTGTATACCAATATTGTTGCAACAGAAACATATAATTACTTATAAAGCTTTTTATATATTAAACCACATTTACATGTTAAAAGTTATTTTATTACGTTTGCATTTTTACAGTTGTTCACTTGATGAAATGATTAATAGGTATTCTAGATCCTAGGGTTTTCATCATATGTACAAGTATTATAAAATATATTAATAAAGCGGCAAAATATTACAATTTTATTTAAATATTGTAAGTTAATAATCTATTTAGAGAATTCCCGATGTTGCATTGACTAAAAAAATAAAAGAGTAAGAGTACTTGCCTCGGAGACAGATAAACACGACGACACGAAGAACAACTCCAAGGTTTGATTGCTCGGCTAATTTTGAAGAAGAAGAAAATATTGTGATTGGAAAAAAAGAAGGTTGATTTATATGAGAAGGGGAGAGATGATAATAATTAGATTGTTATTTATAGAGAAGAGAGATGTTTAAAGATTAGAGAGAGTATTATAATTGGAGAGAGAAATATTCTGATGAGATGAGATTTGGATTTGATTTTATAAAAGAGAGATATGATGGGTTGTTATATACTTCTATAAGATATTAGAAAAATTGTATATATACATATTGGTTTGTATATAGTTAGAATAATAGAAAAGTATATGTATATATACATATTAATATATAGTGAAAATATATGTAGATATGTATATAGTTATGGGTTAATAAAAATAAATACAATTAGTTATATATATAAGATTTTATGATATCAAACAACTAAAATATATTTTCAGTTAAACTATCATAACAAAATATCTTCAATTATATATATGTATGTATGTATATAGATTTGTAGAAAAAATAATTAAAGAGAGTAGATTTGAGAAAGAGAATCTGCCGAGAGAGATTAGATGAGCGATTGTTAGGACAATGATTAATAAAAGATTTAAAAATATATTTGGTTTGGTAAAATTATTTAGTTTGGAGAGAGAATATTTGTTTTAAAAAGAATCAAGTTATCAAGTGAGACATATATGGTGATTGGAGAGAGAAAATTGTTGTTAGTTTAGTAAAAATATTTATATGGTTAAAAGATTTAACATGGGCTCTCATGACTTTTCAAAATTAAATATTCTAACCAAATAAATATCGTAAGACAAAATATCTTATAAATAGAATTTAAAAATGGGTAAAATCTTATGTATATGTATTGTTTAAAGAAATACCAAATAAAATATCTTTTGTTTAAATTATGATACTAAAATATAAATATGGTTATAAAATAGTGTTAGATAAAAAAATATTTAAATACTAATAATATGCATATTTAACAAACTTGAAAAAACCATAATTGTATGCATATATCTTAATTAAAAGTATTAAACTCCAAATTATAATAATAATAAAACAAAGCCCAATATATCCATAAAGAAAAGGAACGTATGATCGGACAAGGGTGTTACATTCTACCCACCTTACAAGAAATTTCGTCCTCGAAATTTGAAGAACGAAAATACAAGGTCGTGAACTAATTACAAGGATCAATGAAAATAGATGGGTAAGAAAAATCAAGGATCAAGGAAACAAATGAGGGCATGAAGAGTCACGGTCTTGGCTTGAGAAATCGGCGTGTTCAAGAAAATCAAATCAGTGGAAACAAATCAAATAGAACTCTAAGTTACTCAAACAGAATGACGCATTGTAACCATGCCGCGGTACATGGGTACAATATCGTAATTCCATCTCAGTCGCCCGAATCCTATAATCAGAGTCAAGGAAATATGCAGCATGACACACTGGGGAGAACCTATACGTGTGATTCTAACCTAAAAGGTCGGTAGAACCAAGACTAATTTTGACGTCAGCCTGGGCTCTGATACCAACAAAACCTTGTCACGCCCCGCTTCCCAAAATGTGGAATACGAGAAGCGACGAAGGCCAGCCGTGCTACCTACGGTAAGGAAAAGTCCTTCCATAGTCACATAAGGCTGTCTAGATTAACCTGTCAAAAATAAAATCCAATACCAAAAGAAATAATACTGATAATCATGCTGCAATGAAACCACAAGAAATCCTAAAAATGGGTCCACTAGATAATTGATGCAATTAAAGATCCAAAACAAAAGATTCGAAATAAAATAAGATCCGAAAGAGATACAAAAGTCCTAATGTCCCATAAGGGCGCACATGCTAAAGGCTAAAAGTAAAGGAAAATAAACCTACGATTACTGATCTTCAACAAAGTCCTGGTAGCCGCTCTGATCCCGCTCAGCCTAAAAACCCGTCTCTAAACCTGAGATGGCAAATCTCAGGGATGTCAGAATACCCCAGGAAGTACTCAACGTATAAAGTGTGTGTAGCATAATAACAAGAATATATAAAAGTGAAGCCCGGTGCGCAAGAAAACATGTATATAAGTAATTAAATGCACTAACACTATGAAACATGTATGTAAGGGATCATGTCATAACCTAACTGGCTACTAAAAGGTAAACTATCCTATCGTAAGCTTGAGTGTGTGCGTCAACCTCTGCAGGAGTATTCCTAACCCAAGAGTGGTGCCCCAGGGGTTAGGAAACACGGGCCCAACTGTGGAATGAACAAGAGACCGCTATAGCCCGGTACGAGCTGTAAACATGTGACCGCTATAGCCCGGTACGAGCTGTAATCATGTGACCGCTATAGCCCGGTACGAGCTGTAATCATGTGACCGCTATAGCCCGGTATGAGCTGTAATCATGTGACCGCTATAGCCCGGTACGAGCTGTAAACATATGACCGCTATAGCCCGGTACGAGCTGTAATCATGTGACCGCTATAGCCCGGTACGAGCTGTAATCATGTGACCGCTATAGCCCGGTACGAGCTGTAAACATGTGACCGCTATAGCCCGGTACGAGCTGTAATCATGTGACCGCTATAGCCCGGTACGAGCTGTAATCATGTGACCGCTATAGCCCGGTACGAGCTGCCGGCATGGGACTCCTGAGATCCTGTTGTACAACGCACACTCAAACTACCCCAACACCCACGTATTTATTGCTGCTATGGTAAAGACTAGAGCACTAAATAAGAATGCTGAAAAGACAGGAATTTGTAGTATGGTAATTGTATGGAAATAAAACTGGTGAATAGTGGTGTGTCATGTCATGTAATTCAGCATTCAAAAATAGAGAACTTGTTTTAATATGAGTAGTCTGGAGCAATGAGTAATCATGGCATGTCAAGTACAATAGTTATAAAATGATAGTGTCCATAAACAAGAATAGCATGTTAAGGTTTCTCAATCATGCCGACAATGATAGTCTCAAGTAAAATATTAAATATAGATGATAGAATATGATAAGGTCAAAAATGTAAACAACACTCAACATAAATATCCAAGTATCTGTATTTAACATCCGAGTTTATTTATTGAAAAGAATAATAAATTGAAATATGGTTTTAAAGGGTTAATATAGTTAAATGAGAATGACAAATTACAGATGCGTAAAGCGGGTGGTGGTAATAGTATAATTACGAGGTAATAGTAAGTAAGATAAAAATAAATGACATATTGACTAGTTATCATGTAATTGCTAATAATAAGTTTTATAATCATGTGATAATAGAAATTATTAATACAAATTATAGTATCAAAATAATTTATATGACTAGGACGCATAGAGTGCAGCGATATTATAAGGAGTGATAATGTAGAAAGTTTAATTTATATATATATAAAATATTAAGCCCAAAGTGTTTATTGATTAACAGTAATAATGGTATATTTTTATGTTTTAGATTATGATATAAGTATTGATATTTTGCATGCTAGTGTATACCAATATTGTTGCAACAGAAACATATAATTACTTATAAAGCTTTTTATATATTAAACCACATTTACATGTTAAAAGTTATTTTATTACGTTTGCATTTTTACAGTTGTTCACTTGATGAAATGATTAATAGGTATTCTAGATCCTAGGGTTTTCATCATATGTACAAGTATTATAAAATATATTAATAAAGCGGCAAAATATTACAATTTTATTTAAATATTGTAAGTTAATAATCTATTTAGAGAATTCCCGATGTTGCATTGACTAAAAAAATAAAAGAGTAAGAGTACTTGCCTCGGAGACAGATAAACACGACGACACGAAGAACAACTCCAAGGTTTGATTGCTCGGCTAATTTTGAAGAAGAAGAAAATATTGTGATTAGAAAAAGAGAAGGTTGATTTATATGAGAAGGGGAGAGATGATAATAATTAGATTGTTATTTATAAAGAAGAGAGATGTTTAAAGATTAGAGAGAGTATTATAATTGGAGAGAAATATTCTGATGAGATGAGATTTGGATTTGATTTTATAAAAGAGAGATATGATGGGTTGTTATATACTTCTATAAGATATTAGAAAAGTTGTATATATACATATTGGTTTGTATATAGTTAGAATAATAGAAAAGTATATGTATATATACATATTAATATATAGTGAAAATATATGTAGATATGTATATAGTTATGGGTTAATAAAAATAAATACAATTAGTTATATATATAAGATTTTATGATATCAAACAACTAAAATATATTTTCAGTTAAACTATCATAACAAAATATCTTCAATTATATATATGTATGTATGTATATAGATTTGTAGAAAAAATAATTAAAGAGAGTAGATTTGAGAAAGAGAATCTGCCGAGAGAGATTAGATGAGCGATTGTTAGGACAATGATTAATAAAAGATTTAAAAATATATTTGGTTTGGTAAAATTATTTAGTTTGGAGAGAGAAAATATTTGTTTTAAAAAGAATCAAGTTAGCAGGTGAGACATATATGGTGATTGGAGAGAGAAAATTGTTGTTAGTTTAGTAAAAATATTTATATGGTTAAAAGATTTAACATGGGCTCTCATGACTTTTCAAAATTAAATATTCTAACCAAATAAATATCGTAAGACAAAATATCTTATAAATAGAATTTAAAAATGGGTAAAATCTTATGTATATGTATTGTTTAAAGAAATACCAAATAAAATATCTTTTGTTTAAATTATGATACTAAAATATAAATATGGTTATAAAATAGTGTTAGACAAATAAATATTTAAATACTAATAATATGCATATTTAACAAACTTGAAAAAACCATAATTGTATGCATATATCTTAATTAAAAGTATTAAACTCCAAATTATAATAATAATAAAACAAAGCCCAATATATCCAAAAAGAAAAGGAACGTATGATCGGACAAGGGTGTTACATTCTACCCACCTTACAAGAAATTTCGTCCTCGAAATTTGAAGAACGAAAATACAAGGTCGTGAACTAATTACAAGGATCAATGAAAATAGATGGGTAAGAAAAATCAAGGATCAAGGAAACAAATGAGGGCATGAAGAGTCACGGTCTTGGCTTGAGAAATCGGCGTGTTCAAGAAAATCAAATCAGTGGAAACAAATCAAATAGAACTCTAAGTTACTCAAACAGAATGACGCATTGTAACCATGCCGCGGTACATGGGTACAATATCGTAATTCCATCTCAGTCGCCCGAATCCTATAATCAGAGTCAAGGAAATATGCAGCATGACACACTGGGGAGAACCTATACGTGTGATTCTAACCTAAAAGGTCGGTAGAACCAAGACTAATTTTGACGTCAGCCTGGGCTCTGATACCAACAAAACCTTGTCACGCCCCGCTTCCCAAAATGTGGAATACGAGAAGCGACGAAGGCCAGCCGTGCTACCTACGGTAAGGAAAAGTCCTTCTATAGTCACATAAGGCTGTCTAGATTAACCTGTCAAAAATAAAATCCAATACCAAAAGAAATAATACTGATAATCATGCTGCAATGAAACCACAAGAAATCCTAAAAATGGGTCCACTAGATAATTGATGCAATTAAAGATCCAAAACAAAAGATTCGAAATAAAATAAGATCCGAAAGAGATACAAAAGTCCTAATGTCCCATAAGGGCGCACATGCTAAAGGCTAAAAGTAAAGGAAAATAAACCTACGATTACTGATCTTCAACAAAGTCCTGGTAGCCGCTCTGATCCCGCTCAGCCTAAAAACCCGTCTCTAAACCTGAGATGGCAAATCTCAGGGATGTCAGAACACCCCAGCAAGTACTCAACGTATAAAGTGTGTGTAGCATAATAACAAGAATATATAAAAGTGAAGCCCGGTGCGTAAGAAAACATGTATATAAGTAATTAAATGCACTAACACTATGAAACATGTATTTAAGGGATCATGTCATAACCTAACTGGCCACTAAAAGGTAAACTATCCTATCGTAAGCTTGAGTGTGTGCGTCAACCTCTGCAGGAGTATTCCTAACCCAAAAGTGGTGCCCCAGGGGTTAGGAAACACGGGCCCAATTGTGGAATGAACAAGAGACCGCTATAGCCCGGTACGAGCTGTAAACATGTGACCGCTATAGCCCGGTACGAGCTGTAATCATGTGACCGCTATAGCCCGGTACGAGCTGTAAACATGTGACCGCTATAGCCCGGTACGAGCTGTAATCATGTGACCGCTATAGCCCGGTACGAGCTGCCGGCATGGGACTCCTGAGATCCTGTTGTACAACGCACACTCAAACTAACCCAACACCCACGTATTTATAGCTGCTATGGTAAAGACTAGAGCACTAAATAAGAATGCTGAAAAGACAGGAATTTGTAGTATGGTAATTGTATGGAAATAAAACTGGTGAATAGTGGTGTGTCATGTCATGTAATTCAGCATTCAAAAATAGAGAACTTGTTTTAATATGAGTAGTCTGGAGCAATGAGTAATCATGGCATGTCAAGTACAATAGTTATAAAATGATAGTGTCCATAAACAAGAATAGCATGTTAAGGTTTCTCAATCATGCCGACAATGATAGTCTCAAGTAAAATATTAAATATAGATGATAGAATATGATAAGGTCAAAAATGTAAACAACACTCAACATAAATATCCAAGTATCTGTATTTAACATCCGAGTTTATTTATTGAAAAGAATAATAAATTGAAATATGATTTTAAAGGGTTAATATAGTTAAATGAGAATGACAAATTACAGATGCGTAAAGCGGGTGGTGGTAATAGTATAATTACGAGGTAATAGTAAGTAAGATAAAAATAAATGACAGATTGACTAGTTATCATGTAAGTGCTAATAATCATGTGATAATAGAAAATATTAATACAAATTATAGTATCAAAATAATTTATATGACTAGGACGCATAGAGTGCAGCGATATTATAAGGAGTGATAATGTAGAAAGTTTAATTTATATATATATAAAATATTAAGCCCAAAGTGTTTATTGATTAACAGTAATAATGGTATATTTTTATGTTTTAGATTATGATATAAGTATTGATATTTTGCATGCTAGTGTATACCAATATTGTTGCAACAGAAATATATAATTACTTATAAAGCTTTTTATATATTAAACCACATTTACATGTTAAAAGTTATTTTATTACGTTTGCATTTTTACAGTTGTTCACTTGATGAAATGATTAATAGGTATTCTAGATCCTAGGGTTTTCATCATATGTACAAGTATTATAAAATATATTAATAAAGCGGCAAAATATTACAATTTTATTTAAATATTGTAAGTTAATAATCTATTTAGAGAATTCCCGATGTTGCATTGACTAAAAAAATAAAAGAGTAAGAGTACTTGCCTCGGAGACAGATAAACACGACGACACGAAGAACAACTCCAAAGTTTGATCGCTCGGCTAATTTTGAAGAAGAAGAAAATATTGTGATTGGAAAAAGAGAAGGTTGATTTATATCAGAAGGGGAGAGATGATAATAATTAGATTGTTATTTATAGAGAAGAGAGATGTTTAAAGATTAGAGAGAGTATTATAATTGGAGAGAGAAATATTCTGATGAGATGAGATTTGGATTTGATTTTATAAAAGAGAGATATGATGGGTTGTTATATACTTCTATAAGATATTAGAAAAGTTGTATATATACATATTGATTTGTATATAGTTAGAATAATAGAAAAGTATATGTATATATACATATTAATATATAGTGAAAATATATGTAGATATGTATATAGTTATGGGTTAATAAAAATAAATACAATTAGTTATATATATAAGATTTTATGATATCAAACAACTAAAATATATTTTCAGTTAAACTATCATAACAAAATATCTTCAATTATATATATGTATGTATGTATATAGATTTGTAGAAAAAATAATTAAAGAGAGTAGATTTGAGAAAGAGAATCTGCCGAGAGAGATTAGATGAACGATTGTTAGGACAATGATTAATAAAAGATTTAAAAATATATTTGGTTTGGTAAAATTATTTAGTTTGGAGAGAGAAAATATTTGTTTTAAAAAGAATCAAGTTAGCAGGTGAGACATATATGGTGATTGGAGAGAGAAAATTGAGTTGTTAGTTTAGTAAAAATATTTATATGGTTAAAAGATTTAACATGGGCTTTCATGACTTTTCAAAATTAAATATTCTAACCAAATAAATATCGTAAGACAAAATATCTTATAAATAGAATTTAAAAATGGGTAAAATCTTATGTATATGTATTGTTTAAAGAAATACCAAATAAAATATCTTTTGTTTAAATTATGATACTAAAATATAAATATGGTTATAAAATAGTGTTAGACAAATAAATATTTAAATACTAATAATATGCATATTTAACAAGCTTGAAAAAACCATAATTGTATGCATATATCTTAATTAAAAGTATTAAACTCCAAATTATAATAATAATAAAACAAAGCCCAATATATCCAAAAAGAAAAGGAACGTATGATCGGACAAGAGTGTTACATTCTACCCACCTTACAAGAAATTTCGTCCTCGAAATTTGAAGAACGAAAATACAAGGTCGTGAACTAATTACAAGGATCAATGAAAATATATGGGTAAGAAAAATCAAGGATCAAGGAAACAAATGAGGGCATGAAGAGTCACGGTCTTGGCTTGAGAAATCGGCGTGTTCAAGAAAATCAAATCAGTGGAAACAAATCAAATAGAACTCTAAGTTACTCAAACAGAATGACGCATTGTAACCATGCCGCGGTACATGGGTACAATATCGTAATTCCATCTCAGTCGCCCGAATCTTATAATCAGAGTTAAGGAAATAGGCAGCATGACACACTGGGGAGAACCTATACGTGTGATTCTAACCTAAAAGGTCGGTAGAACTAAGACTAATTTTGACGTCAGCCTGGGCTCTGATACCAACAAAACCTTGTCACGCCCCGCTTCCCAAAATGTGGAATACGAGAAGCGACGAAGGCCAGCCGTGCTACCTACGGTAAGGAAAAGTCCTTCTATAGTCACATAAGGCTGTCTAGATTAACATGTCAAAAATAAAATCCAATACCAAAAGAAATAATACTGATAATCATGCTGCAATGAAACCACAAGAAATCCTAAAAATGGGTCCACTAGATAATTGATGCAATTAAAGATCCAAAACAAAAGATTCAAAATAAAATAAGATCCGAAAGAGATACAAAAGTCCTAATGTCCCATAAGGGCGCACATGCTAAAGGCTAAAAGTAAAGGAAAATAAACCTACGATTACTGATCTTCAACAAAGTCCTGGTAGCCGCTCTGATCCCGCTCAGCCTAAAAACCCGTCTCTAAACCTGAGATGGCAAATCTCAGGGATGTCAGAACACCCCAGCAAGTACTCAACGTATAAAGTGTGTAGCATAATAACAAGAATATATAAAAGTGAAGCCCGGTGCGCAAGAAAACATGTATATAAGTAATTAAATGCACTAACACTATGAAACATGTATGTAAGGGATCATGTCATAACCTAACTGGTCACTAAAAGGTAAACTATCCTATCGTATGCTTGAATGTGTGCGTCAACCTCTGCAGGAGTATTCCTAACCCAAGAGTGGTGCCCCAGGGGTTAGGAAACACGGGCCCAACTGTGGAATGAACAAGAGACCGCTATAGCCCGGTACGAGCCGTAAACATGTGACCGCTATAGCCCGGTACGAGCTGTAAACATGTGACCGCTATAGCCCGGTACGAGCTGTAATCATGTGACCGCTATAGCCCGGTACGAGCTGTAATCATGGGACCGCTATAGCCCGGTACGAGCTGCCGGCATGGGACTCCTGAGATCCTGTTGTACAACGCACACTCAAACTACCCCAACACCCACGTATTTATAGCTGCTATGGTAAAGACTAGAGCACTAAATAAGAATACTGAAAAGACAGGAATTTGTAGTATGATAATTGTATGGAAATAAAACTGGTGAATAGTGGTGTGTCATGTCATGTAATTCAGCATTCAAAAATAGAGAACTTGTTTTAATATGAGTAGTCTGGAGCAATGAGTAATCATGTCATGTCAAGTACAATAGTTATAAAATGATAGTGTCCATAAACAAGAATAGCATGTTAAGGTTTCTCAATCATGCCGACAATGATAGTCTCAAGTAAAATATTAAATATAGATGATAGAATCTGATAAGGTCAAAAATGTAAACAACACTCAACATAAATATCCAAGTATCTGTATTTAACATCCGAGTTTATTTATTGAAAAGAATAATAAATTGAAATATGGTTTTAAAGGGTTAATATAGTTAAATGAGAATGACAAATTACAGATGCGTAAAGCGGGTGGTGGTAATAGTATAATTACGAGGTAATAGTAAGTAAGATAAAAATAAATGACAGATTGACTAGTTATCATGTAAGTGCTAATAATAAGTTTTATAATCATGTGATAATAGAAAATATTAATACAAATTATAGTATCAAAATAATTTATATGACTAGGACGCATAGAGTGCAGCGATATTATAAGGAGTGATAATGTAGAAAGTTTAATTTATATATATATAAAATATTAAGCCCAAAGTGTTTATTGATTAACAGTAATAATGGTATATTTTAATGTTTTAGATTATGATATAAGTATTGATATTTTGCATGCTAGTGTATACCAATATTGTTGCAACAGAAACATATAATTACTTATAAAGCTTTTTATATATTAAACCATATTTACATGTTAAAAGTTATTTTATTACGTTTGCATTTTTACAGTTGTTCACTTGATGAAATGATTAATAGGTATTCTAGATCCTAGGGTTTTCATCATATGTACAAGTATTATAAAATATATTAATAAAGCGGCAAAATATTACAATTTTATTTAAATATTGTAAGTTAATAATCTATTTAGAGAATTCCCGATGTTGCATTGACTAAAAAAATAAAAGAGTAAGAGTACTTGCCTCGGAGACAGATAAACACGACGACACGAAGAACAACTCCAAGATTTGATTGCTCGACTAATTTTGAAGAAGAAGAAAATATTGTGATTGGAAAAAGAGAAGGTTGATTTATATGAGAAGGGGAGAGATGATAATAATTAGATTGTTATTTATAGTGAAGAGAGATGTTTAAAGATTAGAGAAAGTATTATAATTGGAGAGAGAAATATTCTGATGAGATGAGATTTGGATTTGATTTTATAAAAGAGAGATATGATGGGTTGTTATATGCTTCTATAAGATATTAAAAAAGTTGTATATATACATATTGGTTTGTATATAGTTAGAATAATAGAAAAGTATATGTATATATACATATTAATATATAGTGAAAATATATGTAGATATGTATATAGTTATGGGTTAATAAAAATAAATACAATTAGTTATATATATAAGATTTTATGATATCAAACAACTAAAATATATTTTCAGTTAAACTATCATAACAAAATATCTTCAATTATATATATGTATGTATGTATATAGATTTGTAGAAAAAATAATTAAAGAGAGTAGATTTGAGAAAGAGAATCTGCCGAGAGAGATTAGATGAGCGATTGTTAGGACAATGATTAATAAAAGATTTAAAAATATATTTGGTTTGGTAAAATTATTTAGTTTGGAGAGAGAAAATATTTGTTTTAAAAAGAATCAACTTATCAGGTGAGACATATATGGTGATTGGAGAGAGAAAATTGAGTTGTTAGTTTAGTAAAAATATTTATATGGTTAAAAGATTTAACATGGGCTCTCATGACTTTTCAAAATTAAATATTCTAACCAAATAAATATCGTAAGACAAAATATCTTATAAATAGAATTTAAAAATGGGTAAAATCTTATGTATATGTATTGTTTAAAGAAATACCAAATAAAATATCTTTTGTTTAAATTTTGATACTAAAATATAAATATGGTTATAAAATAGTGTTAGACAAATAAATATTTAAATACTAATAATATGCATATTTAACAAACTTGAAAAAACCATAATTGTATGCATATATCTTAATTAAAAGTATTAAACTCCAAATTATAATAATAATAAAACAAAGCCCAATATATCCAAAAAGAAAAGGAACGTATGATCGGACAAGGGTGTTATATATATATATATATATATATATATATATATAGAGAGAGAGAGAGAGAGAGGTTAATGGAGGAATGGTGCTATAGTAGGGAATTTCCTCCTATAGCGTCGGAAAAATGCATCCTCCATTATTTTTTTCGACGATCGGCATACATCACCTCCATTTTTATCATCTAAGATGTGGATACACCAAATTTCATGTGATTATACCATTTTTTCACCGTTGATTTAGTTGGTGCAAAATTAATGGTTTACCGACAACAGAACTTTTTACATTGCTAATTCAACGGTGAAAAAGTGGTGGAATCACATGAAATTTGGTGTACCCACATCTTAGATGATAACGATGATGATGATGGATGCCGATCGTTGGAAAAAATGGTAGAGGTTGTATTTTTTCGACGCCATAGGAGGAAATCCTCTCCTAAGGCCTCTTTCCTCCATTATTCTTATATATATATATATATATATATATATATATATATATGCTTTTATACGTAATTTTTTAATCTCATTTTTCTAAGGATGCATTAATTTCTTTTGTAGATCTTGTTAGAATACTCGCATTGTATACGGGCTTCTAGCGTATTCTAGAAGATCCGTCTTTATATGTAATTAGGTACAAAGTGTGGGTGTAATAGCTAAATGGCATTGCATATATAAAGAGGAGGATTGGGGCTAATCCAATTTATCCATTTTACATTCCCTAATCACTTTCTCTCTTCTCTAATTATTAACAGATCTAATATCTTCTATTCTATATTATATTTTATTATGCTGCCAAAATGCTGAAAAAATCTTATTTGCCACATTAAAATCCTTTGGCACATGCTGACACTGTATAAAACCTTTCAGCTACTCTGGTTCACAAAACTCTCTTCCTCCTTTTTAATGTTTATTTAGAAATTATATGGTGAGGCTTTTCAGCTCACGTCTAGTTAAGCCGAGTCTTGCCATCAAAATGCATGAATTTGATAGCAATTTTCATTCCTCGCTTACATTTATGAAGCTTATGACATAGTATATAGAGATTTTATGTTTATCTAGAGATTATTTATAGCTAATCTGTCCTTGTGGCATTCGGGTTTCATGCAGTTATGCTATTTCCTGAAAGACACTTGCTGGAAAATCAGTTCTCAGGATTATTCTTAATCCATGGATTTGAACTTTTCAGTATGAAGTTAGATGCAAATAAGACCCAGTGCAACCCTTGTTATCACTACCCTTCTATTATATTGATTTACAAATATACATATTCTGTAACTATAGTATGTAAAACTATAATTCGTAGCTTTTGTTTAATTTATAAACACAATAACAAGATTCAAAGATTGCATGATTTAGAAAACATAGGTTTCATAATTTTGTGTTAAAAGTTAAAACTAAATATGGAGTTGATGAAATTATCTCCGCTAGGTGATCATGTGTGAATTCGTCAAATCTTTTGTGTATAATTTAAATTTAATAAACCACTGTTACTCCTTTACAATACAGAGCAACATTTGATGCACTGTAGTTTCTCTCCTATCTTATTTTCTCCTTAAAGTTCATAATTTGCCTTTTTCCATCCACCACCACCACCACCACCATCAATTCTTTATCCCAAAATTTTGGGGACGGTTATATGAATCTATTTTCTTGCATTCTGCCTTCTAAGGACCGTCTCATCGGTTAAATTAGCTATTAACATATTGTTCTTAATTGCCTTTATCCATATTTGTCTTGGTCTACTTCTATCCCTGATTGCGCCATTAACTACAATTTTGTCACTTCTTCTAATTAGGGCAGTTATTGGTGTCTGATGCATATGTTCAAACCATCTTAATTGATTCTTGTCATCTTATCCTCTATTGATTGGAGCGTCCTCCAACCCTGTTGGGAGTACACTTAATTTTTATCACATCTTTTAGTGTATTACCATTTACCCCATGTCCATCTTAACATTCTCATTGCAGCCACACTCGTTCTTTGGACAACATTCTAATCTATAAAGAAGTGTAGGCCTTATAGGCATCTTAACATTCACATGCTTGTTTCCATGTGAAATGGAATTTTTTTCTTCACATACACACTCTCATATTCCATCATTTGCTTTAAAGGAAATAATTAGATGATGAGAACTCCTTTGTTGTACAAATTTTACTAGCCTTCTGTTGCATTGCATTTTTTTTGCAACTGTTCTGCCAGAGCCAGAGGGTTATGATGCAATACGAAAAAAGATGCATTGAATATAGAAATTGACACCAACTCTTGCAGTGGTCGAATCCAAGCCCATGAAAGGAAGCCAATGCAATGTGAAACCAACTCATACAAAAGGTTTGAATTTTGATCTCTTGTTATTTATTGTATATTAATTTGTTGGGATGAATTTCCACAATTAGTATTGTACGGTTTGATTTTCTACATACTTGTTGAACAACTTTAATATGAGTCTGCTCTAATAAGTGAAACACACATGCGTGCTCAACCCCCCCCCCCCTTCATGTTTATCCATAAAATTTAGCAATTGGTCGAGGTATCTGTTTTTCTGGTTTGCAGGTCGAATTTGGATTCAAGGCATTAGTTCCAGGTGTTGGAAATATTGGTATTTCAAAACCACATGCATGCCTTTTAATTTATTTATGCATACGATTCAAATCTCATGGTCGTCCATATATATTGCTTGATTTGATACGGTCAAATGAGACTATTGACCGGGTCAGCACCCTTTTAAGATGCTCGTTATGGCGATTAAATTGGCTTAATTGCTTTCTCCTTAACTCCTTTTAATTGCAATAAACTTCTCATTTATTTTTCAAAGCCTTTTAGAATTCTGTGTACAACATATATCTTCTCTTCTCAATATAAAAAATACCGAGCCTTAAAATCACAATATAGAGAAGAAATGTTTTCTTCTTTCTTCTTTCCTATTTTTGTTCCATCAAATCTACCTCTCTGTTATAATCTTGATACTGAGCTATAGTTTCGAAAGTGTTCATAAGCCGCAGGAATCGAGTGCACGATTACTTGCGGTAACCGTTGAATCCTGGGGAGTAGCGCATTGGGGCCTTGTGGATCTGGTCAAGTTCACCAAGAGGGACGCGAAACTACTTCTAAGACAGAGCATTCTTTGCTCACCTCGGTTTCCATCGAAAAATCACGATAAGCAATTTCCTTTTCTCATTTAATTTTTATTCCGACAAACTATTTTGATTTGTGGTTAATTTGATTTAATTATAATTTAATAGTATCCAATTATCTATTCATTTTTTTTCCAACAACTTAGAATTTATGTATTTTTGGATGCTATTAAAATTTTAGATTTGAATGTTGTGATATCATATCAATTAAATTTATGGGGGAAGTGACTTCTATAATTCTTAAAGTAGTGATGTGAATTTTTGTTGCAGTGATTACATCACATGAAACCTACGTATATTTGCTCCATTTGTCAAATATAATCTTTGCTGATTTATGTTGATTGATATTATAATAATTTGATAATTATTATCATAGTTCCTTTTCATATAAAAAGTTTAATAAAAAAATGTTCTTTGTGATAAATATTAATCTTGTATATTTGGATTGAGATGTAGCCAATTTTGCATTGGTGTTGTCGGTTTGGAAGTGTTCTATTCCTAAAAAAAAATCATAAAATGACTATGAAAAGAATATTTGCATATTTTGGGATTAATGAAATTTGTTTTGTTCTCATCGAAGATTGTTATAATAAAATATAAATTTTCTTATAGTTTCCTCAGTGAGGCATTCGTATATTCTTCAACTTGTGATTCAATTTGTACTGAGACACTTATATAAAATTATCTATGTTGCAAATATTTATTGAAATATTTGATTTGTCAATTATATGATTTTTGTGATATATTGACAAATAATAGAAGTGGTCAATATTTCATGTGAAAAAGTTATTTTGAATGCAAAATTTATTATGGTCTATTAGCAAAATTAATGGATTCGATCTTATGCCTATAACATGTGAAGGCATATTGTGATTGTGGACCAGTAGCTAAATTCATGAACGAACATGAGTTTGTGGTTGTATATAAATGTTCGATGTGACCTTTTTAAATTGAAGTGATTTTGAAAATAAAAGCTTCTATGCACTAAGTGGGCTTAGTTTAATCTCTTTTATGAGTTTATCAAACAAAGGTGAAATTATTGATTATGTTGATTAGACTTGTTGGTAAAAGTTTGAAGGTTATATTTTTTTATTTATATATTTCATTTATATTAAATATTGTTTGAGTTTCTAATTTCATGTTAAAAGAAGAATATTAAATTTTCTTTTATTAATATTTTGGAAGTGAACTATGATAACTTTTGAGGTCATATAAAAATTGTGAAATATTTTTAAATGATATTATTTAATTTTCATATGAAAAGTAGAAGTTATGATTAAATTTTTGATGATGAACTCTTGAGAACGTTGGATAGATAATCCGTCTAAATATGATTTCTCGAAGAGAGAAATTGGGGCCAATAACATTTGATTGCATGTTATTGGACATGATTATGAAAAGAAAAATTTATGGACCTATTTTGATCATGAAATTTAATTTTTTGAGACTTCTAATAGCTTAATGATTTTATGATTATACTATGTAAAGAGTTATTAAATAAATTTAGATTATGATTGCATATATCATGTTTCTACATTATAATACTTTTTTATTTTCAGAAGAACAAAGTTGTGGTTTAGTTTATCAAATTATTTATAAAAATATATATATTAGTAGGTTGATATGCCGGCTGAAGTTTGATTTTTTGTTTTATGTTTTCAGAAGAACAAAATTGTACACTATTTTGATTTTTTGTTCTTCGATTCAAAATTGATATTGATATTAAATGCCTAATATTGGTTAGTGGAATGCTCTTTGAGTATGGCTATCTTTTGTTTTGATACGCTATTGAGTATATATGGGTTTTATTGTGGATATTTTCCTTATTAAAAGAGAAATATATTTGATTTTGATCTTTGAAATGAGAGAGAATCTATGTGTGTTATCGCTTTGGAACACATCCAAGTAATTTGTGTCGATCAATTTATTATGAAGTTCAAGCTTAATGTTTTGAAAACGTTTTGTGATGAAACAAAGAATTTTCCAAATATGAGAGACCAGTTTCATCCATGTCAATATATTGTAGTAGGCCAAGCTGTTGTAACAGGAGTTGAAATAAAATTTAAAATGTGAAAACCAAGCATCTATGCCTAAGGTATTCATTTGAAAAGCAATTGCTAAAATATTGTGTGATATCACTTACTTTTGAGATTAGAGTTAATTATGATCAATTCTCTAACTAAATCACTTGATAAGAAACTAGTAAATAAAATACATCGAGGGTGTTAGAATACCCGTAGTATACACGGGTTTATTATATATAATTAGATACTTAATATGGGTGTAATAGCAAAATGGTTTTGTCTATATAAAGAGGAGGATTAGATTTACGCCAATCTATCCATTTTACATTCCCTAAACACTCTCTTCTCTCTAATCTTAACATGGTATCAAAGCACGGGTGTTTATTTATCCATGTTGCACATATGAGGTTCGAGCTCTCGCACGTGAAGTTCTCGTTGCACGTGCACGTTTGCACGTGAGTGAGAGTGTTGAGAATATAGTTAATATAGTCTCACATCGAGAAAATTGTGGGACGCATACGGGTATAAAATATATGTTGGGATAACTCTTCATAAGGCTGAAGTCTTTTGGATATAGTCTCACTATATTAAAAAAGCCCATGTGTTATGGACCCAAACCGAGTTTCACAGAAGGGAATGGGACTAATGCTTATAACAAAGGGTTGAGAGGGTGGTAACCCAACCTATGTTATTGACTAGTTCAAGAATAAGGTTCATATGGGTAGTAACAAGCCCACTTGTCGACTCGCGAGAACACTATCATGATTTATATATTGAGAGTCCATTTCTATGGCGTAGATAGTACTAAACTGCAATATTTAGAGAAAGCTCGTAATGGAATCCATAATCCTAAGTTTGGTTGGTGTGTATAATTGCAGTTCACACTTGATGGATTCACCTATACGAGTGTCGAAGTGTGGCCGTTTCTATAGGAACCTAAGCAGTTCTTTAGAGCACTCATGAAAAACCAGACATGGCGTAGGGCCTATAGGCGCCGAACCGCTTGAATAACTTTTGAAATTTTTGAACATGTTATGAGTTGTAAGTCAATGTATCGTAATAAGAGGTTACGGTTCATACTTATATTCTCTCGGTGGTGGTTCATAGTCCAAAATACACCATGATAAACATGTTTAACTCTGATATTACAATTCATAGTTTGACATATTTGATTATTTGTTATCTTATCATTTGAGTTTTGAAATAGGGGCCAAATTTGTTGGAAATATTGGTATTTCAAAACCAAATGCAAGACTTTTAATTTATTTATGCATATGGTTCAAATCTCATGATCATCCATATTTTATATATATATATATATATATATATATATATATATTGCTTGATTTGAGATGGTCAAATGAGACTATTGATCGGGTCAACACCCTTTTAAGATGCTCTTTATAGCAATTGAATTGGCTTAATTGCTTTTTAAATTGCAATAAACTTCTCATTTATTTTTCAAAACCTTTTATAATCCTATGTACAACATATATCTTCTCTTCTCAATATAAAAAACACCAAGCCTTAAAATCATAATATAGAGAAGAAATGTTTTCTTCTTTCCTCTTTCCTGATTTTGTTTTATCAAATCTACCTCTCTATTATAATCGTGATATCGGAGCTAAAGTTTCGAAACTGTTCATATGTCGCGGTAATCGAATGCATGATTACTTGCGGTGACCGTTGAATCCCGAGAAGTAGCGTGTTTTGAACCTTATGCATCCGGTCAAGTTTAGCGAGAGGGGCGTGAAACTACTTCTAAGGACAGAGCATTCTTTGCTCTCCTCGGACTCCATCGAAAAACCACGATAATCAATTTCCTTTTCTCATTTAATTCTTATTCCGACAAACTATTTAGATTTGTGGTTAATTTGGTTTGATTATAATTTAATAGTATCTAATTATTTATTCATTTTTTCCAACACCGAGTACTGCTGGAATTGTTTTTGATAGAACAAAATATTTGTTTCTGTTACAGAATTTCTTACAAATCGGCTCTGTTTGATTTGCTGCATAAGTTGTTGCATGCAGCTGCATTTGTATGAGTTGAGTTCAGAATTAATTGTTTGATTCGCTTCATGTAACACTTGGTATGTGTTCAATTAGAAACCGATGGGTTACTTGTTTTTCTGACATATAAAATGGAATCATCTTGTGTTTAAGAATAATCTAGGGACAATGTGCAAAATCACGGTGTTAAGAGGTGTCTTGATAAATGGCTTATGGAAAGTTTAGGAATAAAAACTGTTATGGGCTGAGGTGATATATATGGGTTCTTTTTTCCTTCTTCCAAAAAGTTGTGACATAGGTTGATGTAATCTTTGGCTACAATTTACAACTTCAACTGCCATTTTGATTTAATGGAAATATAGAATCACCTGCAATACATTTTCCTCTAACAACTAACTACGTATCCTCTTACAGCTCTTATGCAATATTGACTCAAATGTTTTCTTTTGAAGAGTTTTAGCTATCTGGAGAGAGATGGTAAGATAAGAAGAAATGATCTGGAGAGCGGTTGGAGAAAATTGGCAAGGCTTAGAAACTGCGATAAAAGGGACACAAATGCAGGCCATGCAACCAGCATGTAGATAGAAAGGGCTTGGAGCATCATAGGCACCGACTCGGCTATGCCTAGGTCCTTTCATACATGTAATGAACGCTGGTGTTTGCTGAATTCTTTTTCCTGGTGGCCCTATAGTTTCGAATCCTTGTAGATTCATGCGTAATTCTAAAATGCGGATAGACTGCCTACTTTGTGGTTCTCTAGGTGGAAGCAGCTTTAGACCATCCGCATCGGGACTAGTCCCTGGAGTAGATCAACATTTTAACCGGTTTTGGTGACTATGCTGTTTTGAGACACTTCTTTCTTACGATTATTATGCTAATTTAACGGTCGTTAATTCTTATCCAACTATTGTTACACAAGTTGCATCGGTTTTTATATTGTAACATGCATATTTTCTATGTTCTCATGGCATTTTTCATATCCTTCATATATATGTATGTAATGGCACTATGAATGTATGTATGTACACGTATATTTCAAATGTTAGGAATTAGTGGAAATTTTTTTACCTGCCTTGGGCTTTAGTGGAAAAATTGTTATATAGTTAAGCTATGTCCTTGGAATATTCTCCTGCCTGCATTTGGGTGAGAGAGAAATTTTTATTGGCTCCCTACTCAATATTTATGACTTTTTTTTTTCTCATTTAGCTAGGCTTATATGATAGAAAAATTATGATTTAGGCTTATATGATAGAAAAATTATCATCGGCCATTTTCTTTAAAATCTTTTTATATTTCTCTCATTGCCTAAGTTTTATTGGCGAACATGATTTTTGTATGCTATATGTACATATTGCATACAAAAGATTGAAAAAATTGAAGAAAAGAAAAAATTTAGAGTTAAAAATTTGATTGTAAACTAAAATTTAAAAAACCAAAGAAAATCAAAATTTTCGATTTTTAAAAAATTGTTTTCTTATGCGCGTATAGCATGTAAAATATTAAAATTTTGAATGAAACGGAAAATTTGAGATTTTTGAAGATCTCATGATTTAATTTTCGTGTGCTATGGCATGCATAATATAAAGAAAATAAAAGAAAACAGTGTAGAATAAAGAATATAGAATAAAACAGAAAAATCGAGACTTCAGAAAGTTTCATGTTTTCTTAGCTAACAAAAAATATTGAAAAATCGAAGAAAGCAGAAATTTATTTAGATTTTTGAAGATTTTGCAATTGTCGTATGGTATAACAAATAAAATACTGAAAAACCAAAGAAAACAAGAATTTGAAGATTTTTGAAAATTTGACGTTTTTAGTGTGCATGTGAAAAACATTGGAAATTTGGAGTAAACAGAAACAATTGAAGATTTAAAAATTTCGTGATATTCGTGTGTTGCTAAGAGTTCCTAGTCATCCAGAGTCTTAGTCATCTGGACCTGAATTTTTTGTCATGTTAGATTCTTAGTAGCAATCGATGTCTTTTTACTTCACATTCTCCTTTTTCCTCTTGATATTGGATATTCTCTAAACATGCAACACAGTAAAATATTGAAATACGAGCAAACTGAGTATTTTGAGATTTTTTAAATTTTATGATTTTCGTGTGCTATCACGCAAAATGGTTTTAAAAAGTAAAAATAAAAAGAACAAGAAATGAGATTTTCAAAAATTTTGCAATTTTCCTATATTATATCATGCAAATATTTTGAATAAGTATAGAATACAGAAGGGAAAAAAAATTAGATTTCTGTGTTATAACAAGCAAGATATTGAAAAATCAAAGAAAACGGAAAATTTTAGGACTTATAAAGATATGATAACTTTCATACTCTTTACGGCAAGCATAATAACAAAAAGCCGATGAAAACAGATAATTACACGTTTTTCGTGTATTATACATGGTATTCAAAAAATTGTAAAAAGAAGAAAACATTTTTTTAGATATTTAAGCAATGGGTTTCTTACTTGTAGGCCCCAAAACATAGTAAATTTCTTTCTAATCTTTCAAAACTTGGTATTTACTTTTTAAACCCTTCCGCCCCTCCCCCCCCCCTAAAAAAAAAAACTAATAAAATATTTCATTTTACCCTCTTTACGATTTCCGTCAGAAAAAAACCTCGTTAACTTTAATTTTAATTTTTCTCCATTGATTTTAGGTTTACTATTTACCCGAAAATAATAAGTAAGACCGCAGAAGTATTCAACTTCTTCACAGCTAGAGATAGCTAAAGAAGAATGTTGAAGATACTTCTGATTTTATAGCTGATTTTGAGAAAGGTACACAGCGGAAGCTTAAATCTTAATTTCAATTTGAGGAGGAAATTACGTATTTCCAAATAAGAAGAGTGGTTATGATATTTTAAAGAAAAACCTGATATTATGCCGTTAAAAGTTAATGGAAATTGTAAAAGGGATGATAAAATGATGTATTTTATTAGTTTTGGGGGTAAAAAGTAAGCACCAAGTTTTTGGGGATAGAAATCAATTCGCTATGTTTTAGGGGGGTTACAAGTAAAAAAACCTTAAACAATTCGTGTGCTAAAGGCAAAATATTGAAAAATCGGAAGAAAACAAAAAAAAATTAATAATTTTTAAAATTTTGCTAGTTTTATGTGCTATATAGCAAGCAAAATATTGAAAAAAACGAATATAATAGAAAATATTTAGATTTTTGAAAATTTCATATGCTATATCTAGTGGTGAAAGTCGGGTTGAGTTTGACCCAAACCTAACCTAACCCAACCCGATTTCTCCGGAATTTTTGGAAATCCAATACCTGTCCGGACTTGATCGGACGGGTTGAAAACTAGATGAAAAAATTTTCGGGTTGGGTATGGGTTTAGTGTTAAACTCGTCCGCCCGAATCCTAAACCCGACATGAACCAAACCCGCTTTCTATATCCGATCCAATTCGATATATTAGATATACATTTAGTTCTAAATATTATAAAATACCTATTATGATTTATTGTAGATATGTAGTCAGCGCAATTTTTAAGTATACTTTGTAAATCTATCGCGTATGATTTGCATAGTTTTATCAAAGTATAAATTTTGTGTATATATGTTAGGTATAACATATTCCAGTATTCTACTTTTAATTATTTTCTATAAATTATAATGGGCAAAGTCGAAAAACCCGTAAAAACCGACTCACCGACATAAACCCGAAACCCGCTCAAACACGCTCGAAATCCGAAATTGCGGGTTCGGGTTTAGCACAATATAAATTCGTCGGGTTCAGAAGGGTTTTGGGTATAGGTTTTAATTTTCGGGTCGGATAAAAAAATTATCAAAACCCACCCAAGCCGGCCTGGTTTCACCCCTAGCATATCACATGCAAAATATTAAAAATGAAGAAAACCAAGAATATTTTTTATTTTTAAAGATTTAAGATTTTTGTGTTTTCAAAATATTTCGGATGGGGTAAAAAGGTTGTCAAAATCCATCCAACCGGTCCAAACCCTTAGCATATCACATGCAAAATATTAAAAACGAAGAAAACCGAGAATATTTTTTATTTTTAAAAATTTAAGATTTTTATGTTTTCAAAATATTGAAATTCGAAGCAAAAATGTTTTGGGGGATTTTTGAATATAGCATGATTTTCATGTGCAAACAAAAAATTGAAGTGTCAATGAGCATCGAAAATTTTGAGATTTTTAAGAATTTCGCGATTTTTGTGTGTTATATCATGCAAACTAAAAATCAAAGAAAACTAAAATTATTTTGATATTTTTCAAAAATTCACGAATTTTGTGTGCTATGCAAACAAAATGTTAAAAAACGAAAGAAAAAGAAAAGTTTGATATTTTTGGAAATTATGCAGTTTTTGTGTGGTAGCGTATAAAATAATTTAAATTTGAAGAAAACAAATAATTTTGGGATTTTTGTAAATTTCGCAATTGTCATGTGCTATGCATACGAAAAATTAAAAACTCGAAAAAAACAGAAAAATTTATAATTTTTGAAAATTTAATGATTTTCATATGTTTTAGCGTGTATAATATTGAATAATATTGAAAAAAGGAAGAGAATTTTTTTTTGAGATTGTAGTGTGTTATATAATGAAAAATCGAAATAAACAAATAATATTTTGTTTTTGAAAATTTCATAATTTTATTGTGCATTGAAATTTTGTGATTTTTAAAATTTTGCCATATTCGTGTGCAATGCATGCAAAACATAAAAAATTTAAAGAAAACAATAAATTTTGTGAGTTTGTATATTTGGTGATTTTAAGTGTACCCTTACAAGCAAAATACAGCAAAATATTGACAAATCGAAAAAAATATTTTGAGTTCTTAAAAATTTCGCAATTTTCGTATGTTAGCAAGGTAAATATCAGAAAACTGAAGAAAAATGCCAAGTATTTGGAGGTTATTTTTCATATATTTTCTTATGAAGTTCATATATATCAGTATTACAACTTATAAATTATATAACAATACAGTATTAGATTAATCTAATATTTTTTGATTTTGTACTTGGTATCCACACATTGCACAGATACCCTTGCAAGTGCTATATATATATATATATATATATATATATATATATATATAATTTAGCATAGTCAGTAAATTAGAATCCTCTGCTATTTTTCTATGAAGAGAACCCTGCTCTTTTCCCCTTTAGACCGTTGTATTCCCTCCTTAACCCCCACAAACCTCTGGGCCCTCCTGTTTTACGCTAATCTTGACCGTCCAAATTTCAGAGAAAGGGAATAAAATAGTAGAGTATCTGGATCCCATTTAGCTACCATTTGATACTGTTTAATGCTTTTCAGAAAATTAATTGAGTCATGAAGGAGATACCTCTCCCGAGTTAGGTCCCGTTTGTTTGCCATGAAATAGCATGAAAGTACCGGAAATATGCTTGCTTCTGATACTTCAAGTGTTTGTTTTGACAAGAATTAACATTTGAAGTTACTTCTATATAATGATGTGGATCCTATGTGGAGTCCCTGCTTCAAGATTTCTCTTCATGAACTCTTGGACTTGAAAGTAGCATTGAGTACAAGGAAAGAGGAAGAAAAATATTATTTTATTCATAATATTAATTAATTTTAAGTTTCTTTCATTTCTCTCATGTTTTTCTAAATAAAAGTTAATATAAAATAATTGCATTTATTACTTCAATAAACTACTTTCATAACCAAAATAAACAAAAGAAGTGCAATAAATTACTATTTTTATGAACTTCTTTTTGAAGTAACTTGAAAATTACTTCCGATACTTCCGGTCATCCAAATGGAATCTTAGTTGGTTTGAAATTAGAGCTCTACAAATTAAAGACATCTAAAGGAATCCTAAGATTTTTTTTATGGAAGTTCATCCATAATAATAATTTTAACACACCAACCTCCTTTTTTCTTAAAGCCCTTAATTATTGGCCTTTCCTTGTACCATCTCTCCTTTTCTCCTGCCTCTTGTACCCTTCCTCTTTTTTGTGTGTGTTGTGTGTGTGGAGCCAAGTTTTTTGAGAGGGGGAAGGACACAAAAGCCCATGACTTTACAGCATCCACCACATGCGCCATGCCTGCATGCTTCCTCGTGTTCTTGCTTCTTCTTGCATCCTTTTCTCTCATGGTCCCAGTAGTGGCAAACACATGAGAGAGAGAGAGAGAGAGAGAGCAGTAAGTAGATCATTCAACTTGTGCTTATGAGAGAGAGAGAGAGAAGGGGACTATCTACTACTCATAACAAATCATTTGAAAAGGATAGGGTAAATTGTCAAGTAGAAAAAACCAAGCAGTTTTTCCCGTTATCAAAACCCTCTAGCCTCGAAACAGTAGTCCAAAACCTCTTGCATTTTTTTCCATGCAGTATATATAGTTTCCTACCATAATTAAATAAGACATAGATACCGTGGGCAACTATATAGGTATCAAATAATAACTAGATATAGTAGGTAACTTAACAAAAACCGCAGACAAAGGATTTTTTGACAGTTGAGAATTTTCTTGGGGGTTCCGAGGCCAGTTGGTTTTTGACAGCAGAAAAAACCTTTTGCGTGGTTTTGACAATTTATCCGAAGATATGGAGAGAGAGAAATGTAAAAACTCCAAAGGAAGCAAAATTAGGACCTGCTCATTAATTGATAGTGTTAGGAGAGATGGAGGGGGGCCAGTCCTCTCTCTCTCTCTCTCACAGGCACACATCCTCTCTCTGTACCTGACAAGTTCTTAAGAACAATATTGGGGTTTCTTTGGAAATAGGGTGGGCATATATTAAAATTAATAAAATGATATAATTTAAATTATAATTATAAGAATATGATGGTTTGGAATTGGTACTGTTAGAAGGCGGGTTTCAGGAACCCGACTCCATTATTTAAAATGTGAAGACGGGTTCCGAGAACCCGCTTTGCTCACCCCACCCCATCCCACCCCACCCTCCATGCATCCAACCCACCCCAAGAACACCCCACCCCTCTATAGAGAGAGCAGGTTCTAAGAACCCGCTCCCTTCTTTTTAAAGGAGAGGGCGGGTTCCCGTCCTCTCCTTTAAAAAGAAGAGGGCGAGTTCCTAGAACCCGTCCTAAAAAAATTAAAATTTTAAAAAAAATTAAAATAAAATAATTATTAAATTAAAAAAATACTTAAAAAATAATTTCATCTTTGGCACCGATACTAGTAAATCGGGTTCCAAGAATCCGTCCTTCAGTGTATGGCAGAGAAGAAATCCAATACTTGGATCATACTATAAATATGAGAATAAACAACACTGAGAATGAGCAACACTTCAGTAACCAAAAGTAAAGCTCAGCAAAATTTAGTTTCAAGTTCTGTCTCAAAATTTAGTGTCAAGTTCTGTCTCTATGGAATAATTAGAGAAGATATGAAGAATACAACTGCAGTTGACATGGAGTTTCTAAGTGGTTACTAAAGGGTGAAAGATATGGAGCTAGAATGACTTGAAGTTTCTAAGCGGTTACTAACATAATTTCTTACTACTTGAAGTCCATCCCATTGCCAATCTAAACCCATGACACTCGTTGGAGAGGGTAATATACTATGCCACGGAAGCTCGAGGGAGAAAACGGGCCCATGTAGGGACACGATCTTTTAGCCCTCTCAGAACTGCATTCAATCCAACATCACGGACCGTGTGACATCTATTTCTTTAATATTATTGTATAACATTTAATTGATGTATGTGTCGTCGCACAAATTTGTAGCACTGTAGTAGAAAATCAGTATGCCGCAGAAGTTATTTCAGTTGAAAACGGGTAAATTCAAGTATTATTATTCGATACTCAATTTACATCTTACAATTTTAACGCTAGTTTACAATAACTTAGTCTCAAACGAATAATGCAAAAAGATTATACTAAAATTTAAATTGTACAAGTTTCCTTACAAGCGCTAATTGATTTTCCTTCCGTTGCTTCTTCTCCACGATCTCGAAAGTCCCGTCCCTGTTGACTGTCCTGAACATCTGGTCCTATAATGACCCGGTTGTTTACATAGGCTACATCTACCGTGCCTTTGCTGAGGATCAGTATCCATTGTCATTCGATCTCGACGCACCTTAGGTCTTCCAGGTCCTATATTTTTGTCCGGTGGTAATACAGTCGGTGTTTGTCTCTTCCCGGTATAATAGTGCCAATAGCGACTGTCTGGTATAGGATGAAATTTTGGATCGTATGCGTCTTGGTAATTGGAAATCGTATAGTAACGTGAAGCAAAATTGTAATGTGAGTTATGCATGCTGCTTGCAGCAGCAATTGTGTGGGCACACGGTAAATGTTGTTACTGGAAAACACCGCATGTGTATGAAGAGAGCCCTTCATCTCTAAAATTTACGGTATATTGATTCCCATTAATCCCCGTAACTTGAAACTCCTTTGTGTCAAACCTTTCAGATCTGTAGTATTATGATCTGCGTTTTCTTTTCCGGAATACATCTTCATAATACGCGGTGAGTGGAGTCTCCATCGTCAAAAACTTTTCCCTTTTTTTGCATAAAGTAAGTATTCACTCTGAAAAAGTTTCGAACAATCAACCCCTGTATCGGTAAACCTCTAACACCCTTAAGGATCTCGTTGAAGCTTTCAGACATATTAGTGGTCATTAGTAAATACCTGCATCCATTATCACTACTAAAATAGGGGGTTGCCCCTACGGATATTTAAATCCGTAGGGGCAGATTTATTTTGGCCCTACGGATTAGTCCGTAGGGCCAGACGGTTGCCCCTACGGTCCAAGACGCACCAACGTAAAAATATTAAATCTTAATTTGTTGTTTGCTCCTACGGAGCCGCAAACCAAGAACCTACGGACAAATCCGTAGGGGCATCTAAATATGGATTTAATAGAAAAGAAACATAATTTCCCTACGCGCTGATTATCCTCCTCTCAATCGAGCGCGCGAAACCTCGCAAATCGCCTTTTCTCGTCGCCGCGTCGCCGACCTCGCCGATCTCGTCGTCGTTCTCTCTCTGTCGTTCCCGATCTCGTTCCCGATCTTGTCGTCGTTCTTCCTCGTCGCCGATCCACCGAACATGTAAGTAATTAAATCTTCAATTAAAAAGATTTTTGATTATTTTAGGGGTTGGGGTTGGGGTTGCAGTTGTGGTTCGGCTAGGGTTGCGATTGGGGTTGGGGTTAGGGTTAGGGCTGGGGCTGGTGCTAGTGCTGGGGTTGCGGTTGGGTTGGGGTTGGGGTTGGGGTTAGGGTTAGGGTTGGGGTTCGGCTGGGGGGCGCATAACTGTTGGGGTTGCGGTTGGGGTTGGGGTTGGGGTTAGGGCTGGGGCTGCGGTTGCGGTTGGGTTGGGGTTGGGGTTAGGGTTAGGGTTGGGGTTCGGCTGGGGGGCGCATAACTGTTGTCTTGCATGGTAAACTATAAAGGGGGTTTGTGCAATCAACCCTGATCATTGCGCTGCGCTTGCAATGAGTTATCCATGTTGATTCCCACTTTTGTTCGCTTGCTTGCATATATTGTAGATATGAGCTTATTTGTTTGTTGGGTTTGTTTGTTTCTTATTCCATTGATGGGCACATCCAAGCAGTATGAAATTGCATCTTCCTTTTGCTACCAACGATTAGCTAAGTTAGATTACGCAGTTGTGCCTTTCTTTCTAGATTTTGGATAGATTTTCCACTTTACATTTCTATCCATAATTGATTGGAGAATTTATCGACCAAAGCTCTCTACTTGAGAAACCGAGCGGCATTAGTGTGACAATGTCATCATGTGAAACTTCCGTTGACCGCCTAAATTCACAAATTTCTTTTTCTATCTGTTAGTTTAGGGGCATGCATAATTTGTTTTTAGCTGTAAATGGCTCTAGTTATATTTTTCTCCGTCATGTTTGAATTGTGCATCACGAAATTTGCCTAAATGGTTCATTATATGTTCCCTCATTCATGCATGTATAACACACACACATATTAGCTTTTGTGCCAGATACTTTTGGAAATCAAACTTTCAACACTAATTTTGATCTGAGACCCGTGTCATGTAGCATTAATTATGAATTTATATTATATTCATCTTGTTTATTGATTTCTTTTCTATGTTGAAGGTATGCATCTCAATCTCAAGTCTAATGCATCTTAGTTCTTTAATGCTCAATTCTTCATATATCTTATTCTCAAGTTGCAATTTGTAAGTAACTAAGCAAGTATTATTTCATAAGTTTAAAATCGTGTTACACATACAACAAGAATATACAACAAACGCATCATTAGAGCGTGATTCAAGATGTTGAAGTTAAAACCAATATATGATACTCGATGATAATATGAAATCTTTATATTCTCATCAATACTCATATATGAAACTAAAAGCGCCACTTAGTCCCCGTCTATCGGTTAACATACGTTCGATGTTCGTCGTGACATAGAACTATACGAAGGTTGTTAAATATCGGACGGTATAGCTCGATACTAATAACCGTCGTATAGTCTATATGACGAGAAGATTCAATCGTATGATAACCGATAGATTTGTCCAGTGTGGACAATTTAGGAATGTATAAAGCAAACACCTTCATTCACTTGTGTTTTCATCCATTTCGAGATATTTCGTCGGAACCTTTCCGCTGGTTCTCCGTGTACAAAGATAAATTAGATGTTCATTTCAACGTTGTTTCACAGCTTTGAAATGATTATCTATTCTATTACAGTGTACTCGGAGAACAGCGGGGAGGTGCTGCCGAAATTTACTCGAAACGGTTGAAAGCACAAACGAATGGGTGTTCGCTCTATACATTCTTAATGGGATTGAAGCTTTACCTCCGATAGCCGAAACACACACACACAACAAGAATACACAACAAACGCATCATTAGAGAGTGATTCAAGATGTTGAAGTTAAAAACCAATATATGGTACTCGATGATAATATGAAACCTTCGTATTCTCATCGATACTCATATATGAAACTAAAAGCGCCACTTAGTCTCCGTCTATCGGTTAACATACGTTTGATATTCGTCGTGACATAGAACTATACGAACGTTGTTAAATATCGGACGGTATAGCTCGATACTAGAGTCGACGTAGAGACATGACCTCTATTGTGCGAATATTTCGACTCTCAATGTAAACAGGTATGTATTTTAAATGTAATTCATTATTTAGTATATATTTTATTTTTTTGTGTTCCTTAATTAGAAAACTAAATGTGAATGTGTAGTGCAGAAATAGGCCGCTCAAAATATAGAGAATAGGAAGTCGGCGAAGAGGGGTCACCCCACTTATACAGGTGGCTCGAGAAATATTACTCGAGCCATGGAGTTATCGGTAAATTACAATAGACCGGCCTTTGTGATATAATGCAATATTAAGAGTTATTTTCTAATATATCTAATATTAAGAGTTATTTTCTAATATTGCAGACAGCTCAGATCCTGGCGCAAGGTGGTATACCGAGCGTGCTGTCCGCATATCTTGCCGTCCACGACACCTCGACAAATCCCGTCACGGGCGAGCTTCGATACCCCGACGTCGCTACCCAGGAGTATTGCGTAAGTGTTAATATTTATTCAACCCCTATTTGAAATTTTAGTTTTGGAAGGTTTAAATTTAAATGATATACTTATATTTTACTGGTTAATGTGGGTGTAGGAGCGGGTGGTTGAGCAGGCCGAGGCATCGGGGATCGATTTTACCGGACAGAGCGATCCGATGCTGCTGACCCCAGTCCTGGACGCCGCACACGGAGGGCACCACGGAGGTTGGGAGAGAGGCCAGGGACTGGGCCCTGGCAGGGCCCATATGAGGTTGGACTCCACCCCGGCGGTTACTTCCTCCGTCTCCAGTGAGCGACGTGTCCAGCAGGAACTGGAAAGCTTGAAGACCACCGTTCAGGAGTTGAAGGAGATGCTGGTATGTATACTACTTAATAGTAAAATATCATGTCATATTATAGGTATCAACATATCCAATATTAGTACGTAACCTGAGCTTATTTGGTTGTAGACTTAGCTTTGATTAATCATACATACATATCTAATTAAAATAAACTACGGTTTTCCAAACTAGATATCCAAATAGGATTTCGAAATAACTTGATAATGATACGAATTCGAATAATACACAGTTCTTACTCGCTTATTGCACACGTTAGGTCCAGACGCGATAGGGTACATCGGCCGAGCCTCCACATGCATCTCCTTCGGCTGCGGCTCCGCAAGCCACTACATCGGCTGCGGTTCCGCAGACAGCTCCTATAGCTCCACCGCCCGCTCAGACTCCCGCAGCCGCGGCTCCGCAAGCCACTACCTCGACGGCGGCTGCGCAGACCACATCGCCATCTCCACAGCCCGCTCAGACTCCCGCACACTCCGCATTGCATGATTTATTGACCGAGGAGCAGGCGCGCCAGATTCTGGCTTATCAGAGGTGGAGCTGGACCGAGCTAGGGTAGCTTTTTGATTCTTATATTTTAAACATGTATTTATTTATATGATACATATTGTACTACATTTTGGACGATATTGATATTGGTGGTGTTTACGTGTTTATATTGATATCATATTCTGCTTTTTGGTTTCTTTTGTGTATATTATGCGTGAGATGTGATTATGAATACTGCGATATATGTTCTGCGTGATGATTAATTTTATATATGATCGATGTATATATTATTGTGCACAGGACGAGAAAAAATAGACAACCTTTTTTTTTTTAAAAAAAACCCGATAATATGTACCTACGGATTTAACCGTAGGACCCTTCATTGCCCCTACGGATTAATCCGTAGGGACCGTCTTTGCCCCTACAGATTTATCCGTAGGGGCAAAATATCAGGATACCTGATATTTTTCCCCTATGATCTCAGTATTAGGGGTTAAGCTTGCCCCTACGGATATATCCGTAGGGGCAAAAAAATGCCCCTACACAGGTATCTGTAGGGGCAAAATATCAGGTATCCCGATATTTTGCCCCTACAGATATGTACCTACGCACTTATCCGTAGGGGCAACTACTTGGCCCTACGGATAAGTCCGTAGGGATACCTAATCCATTTTATAAAATCGTAAATAAAATAAATTTTTTGTCCCTACGGCCTAATCCGTAGGGAAAACGGGACCTACAGATATATCCGTAGGGGCAATTTTTAGTCCGTAGGGGCAAGTTCAAGGCTTCGACTTGCACCTACGGCGTTTGTACCTACAGGGTATTTTCGTGCCCCTACGGATATATCCGTAGGGGCAACCCTTATTTGTAGTACTGTATCATGTGCTTGTGTCCACATGCGTGCTAGATACTCATCTAACCATCATTTCGCTGCTTGACTTATCTCTCCAATTTTTGTCATATGCATGTCATAAACATTAGGGTCAGATACTTCACCGGCTTTATACATAAGCTTATGTAGATCTGAATTTTTAAATTTTCTATCAAAATTCTGTCTGAAGTGCCGCAGACAAAACCTATGTAGTGTCGTCGGAATTACAGCTGTCAATGCAACTAGTATTCCAAGATGTCTATCAGATATGATGCATAAATCTGTTTTATCAATAATAGATGAGATACTTTTGAGTTAACGAAAAAACCATAACCAGGATGATGTATTTTCACCCTCGACAATAGAAAATCCCAACAGAAATATATCGTTATTAGCATTAACACATGTAGCAATTAACATGCAACTTTTGTACTTACCATATAGATACGTCCCATCCACGCACAGTACTGGCCGACAGTGTGTGAAACCAGCCGCGCAAGAAGCAAAGCACCAAAAAATTCTTTGAAACCTGACACGGCCATCGACATCTGTTTTTGTTGGTTTTAATTGGTATACGGACCCCGGATTTGATACTTTCATGGCTTCCATAAAAGGGACTAGCGAGTTGTATGAGCTTTTTCAATCCCCAAATATCTTGCATAATACCTTTCTACGAGCATCCTATGCCTTCACATACGAAATCTGAATTTTGTGCTTTCCACTTACGTAGAGTCGTATCTCTCGAGGGTCATCGCCACATCTATACGAATAAGTGGCATGATAAGTGAGCAAATGTATGATGAAGTGCAATTTCTGTGATCTTTTAACATCGTCACGCCCCACCCCAATACAAAGAGTATTGTCCGCTCAGGCCGAAGTCGCACTATTTTGTCCTTCGGGGCGAACCGGACCCGACCAGAGACCACTTCCCAGGAGGTCACCCATCCCAAGACTTTCCTGGCCCAAGCACGCTTAACTACGGAGTTCTCAAACTCTTGTAGTTCCGGTTCACTTAAAAGGCGCCTCTGTATTGAAGAGTGGTATCATTCCATTTATAGTACAGATTAGCACTCTTTCGAAATGTATTCCGAAAATTCTCCATTGTTCTACAGTGGGTCCCACGGATTCAAGAGGTGGCCCCCGCCCCCTAGGCATGACACTTGGCATGTCACTTTGTTCCGTGAGCAAGAACCGGGTCCCGACAAACATAATAGAATTGATACAAGTGTGTTCTCGGTTGTATTTCGTGATTTTCCAAGTTTTGGCTCTTTTGGAACAACATGCATGCAATCTCCACTTACAGTCATGAGCTTTTGTATATATCACGGTATAGTACGTCTTATTTGACTCTTCGGCTTTAAATGTAACATTTTTTTTGAATAGCCCGCGCCTTCAGTTTACAAATAAATTCTCCTTTTTCCGGAAATATATCTCTAACGGTGACGCAATCTTTGCTTGCTACACTCGCTTCCAAATAAGGTTCAGCATTTACTTCTGCCACAGCTAAATCTATCCAACTATCATCTTCCAGCGGATCGAGGTCGGGATCTTCTAGTTCGACAAAATCATTATTCGCAGCCATGTCATCAATCAATGCCACTTCATTCAATCCAGCGGCATAATCCACGCTATCCTCCCCTTAATGATCTTCACCAGTTTCATCATTATCACTGTCACTCATATCAATGTCATCCATAACAACATAAGGCTCGGGTGCAATATACGATGGTTGAGGTCGGTATAATGTTGATGGTTCGGCTTGAAAACACCGAAATGATGTAGACGGACATGCTTGGAATGCGCTACTTAGATCGTGTTGGAGTGATGCGGAGGTATGGGAAAGTCTGCGTTTAGTATATAAAATTTTGTTAATATTTTCGTATTACGAAGAAAATAAACATAATCGCCACTTGTTTCAGATTGATTTAATTTTGGAAGGTTGTATATGGTAATTCTTGTTGTTCTTCAGGTGTGCATGCAACTGCAGCTGCCGCTTGGGAAAATCTGTATTTAATATATAAAACGTATTAGTATGTTGGTATTACAAAAAAGGATTTATAAAATGTTTACCCTTGAGATTGAAGGTGTGAATAATCGTGTCGTGGGTATACGAAAGGGTATAAGATCAGTTTAAGCTGGCTCAAAAATACATTTACTAATATCCCTGATGAAATTACCGATGATATCTTGGATAGACATGCACGTGCCTACAATCTGTACATGATCGGTTCTTGGTTGATGCCGGACCAATCGGTAACGCGTGTCCATCCTTTATACATTGGGTTCCTTACGGACTTCGATGTGTGTGGCCAGTATGTTTGGGGAGCAGGAGTCCTAGCAAATCTTTACAAGGAACTTGATAAGGTATGCGCTCCTATGAAGAATAAAATTTGTGGCTGCATTAAATTACTTCAGGTACATAATATTTTTGAATAGCCAGGGATTTGTAAAATTATAATATTGGTTCTTTCTAATATTATGACACTTTATATATAAATTTGGTCATGGGAACACATGTATATGGGAATACCAGATCTTATTCGTATTTCTGCCGAGAATACCCATGAAAAGCCTCTCGGCTATTGGTGGAGTGGCAAGAAATCTTATAAGGCTCATCGTCGGGTACTTAAGTATTATAGAGATGAGTTGGATCGAATGGAGGCGACTCAGGTAACCATACATTAGGTAATTGACTTTATTTAAAAAATTTAATTTAGCTTTATTACAATTTTTATACCATGTTATTTGCGCAGTTCACGTGGACGCCTTATACAGTAGATCGTCTGTAAGGATTACCCGGCATCTGTATTGAAAGAGAGCCGGTTTAGCAAGCTCGATGCCCACTACTGTGCATTAATATCGTAGTCATGCATCTACCGGACCGGGTGTTGCGACAGTTTAGTAGATTGCAACATATTCCTGGTCCGCCGCCTGCGCCTATGACAATAGAGGGAGACATGCGAGGAGAAAAGGCGGAGCGTGATTGGAGGGAGTATTATCATCAATATTTGCTGAGATGGGAAGATAGGCAGCGTAATATTGCCTTACAGCAAATAGGTAACCAAACACCCACCGGCGCTACAGAAACATATCTACAATGGTATAAGCGCGCCACTGTAAGATATCTTTCTATTCCCCCTAACGACTTTCCAAACGTCCAACAGTACGAGCCTAGAGGCTACGTGGAACGAGGAATGGTAAGTTAAATTTTTTAAATTCAATTATTTTTTAACATCCGGCGGAATAAGTCAATAATTATATCTTATTTTTGATGTAACGACAGGCTCGTGGGTTGCATCATATACAATTATTGATACAAGATCCATATCCGACTGATGCTGCTTGAGATAGTCAGGCTTTATTTTCTGCCGTAGACTCATATATTGGTGGTATATTCAGTTCATATCATATGCTTCCACATTTATCGCCATCGCTAGAGCCGCAGTATGAGCTGGAACTAGAGCCGCAGCATCAGCCGGATCCAGAGCTGCGGGATCAGTGGTTCGGAGCACCATACGGTCAGCAGCAACCCTGACATATTGAACAAACGCAACAACCGGAGCAACGACAGTCTTGGAGGACAGGTTTTGCGCAACAACAGCAGGCTTGGGGGACAGGTTTTGCGTAGCCTTGGGGGACAGGTTTTATGCAACAGCAGCAGCATGAAACCGGGACAGGTTCTTCGCAACAACAGCCCAGTTGGGAGACAGATTTTTCGTCCTACATACAGTTGTTGCGAGACAACACATATCCGACACATGTCCCACATTCAGGATTAGCGGAACAGCAGTCTGTCTAAAAAGATGCTAACGACGAAGCAGAAGAGTAGACGCCACCGCAACATACCCAAAACACGGGAGAGCCGTCCAGTCACCCAAGAATCATAGGCTTATGTCAAGCCTCTTCGGGTTGGGAAAGGGAAAGGGAAAGCGTTAATTTTATACTTTTAATTTGGGTGTCAATGATTTCCAATTCTTTTAATGGATTCATTTTGTTACTGAAGTGTATATAAGATTCAGATTTATAGTATGATATAAGTATTGAATTCTTTCTGTATAAAAAGTAATAACACTTATCCCCACGTCAGTAACAATAACAACAATCTTATCCAATATTTGTGCCAGAAAGGGTTTTTGGAACCCGCTCTATCCGGCATGGCCAGTGTTTGGAACCCGATTTAATAAATTATTTTTTTTAATTTAATAAATGTTACTTTAAAATTTTTATTTTTTAAATTTTAATCATTTTAGGGCCGGTTCCTAGAACCCGTCCCCACCACCTCTATAGAGGGTGGGGATGGGGGTGGGTTCTAGAAACCCGTCCTCCCTATGGAAGGGGAAGGGTGGGTTCCTAGAACCCGTACCCATCCACCCTATAGAGGGTGGGTTCCCTCTATAGAGGGGGGTGACGGCGGGTTCTAGAAATCCGCCCTCTCTATGGAAGGGGGAGGGTGAGTTCCTAGAACCCGCTCTTCATGATGGCGGGATGGGGGTGGCGGGGTGGAGTGGATGGCGGGGTGTGAGCAGCGCGGGTTCTCATAACCCGTCCTACACTTTTTAAATATTATTAGCGGGTTATTGAAACCCGTCTTCTAACCGTACCAATCCCAAACCGTCCTATTCTTATAATTATAATTTAAATTATATTATTTTACTAATTTTAATATATAATCATCCTATTTTGATAAAAAAATCCAACAATATTTTCCATCGTCAGTATGAAGATAAAATTAGAACACCAATAATTAATGAGTTATATATATAAGTGGTGCTCTCAGATTATCTTGGTCTGCCCGATGCTAATTAGATCATTTTCAATTATCTAATTGAGTTTAAATGAAATAAGAAAGTGCCATGATCAATAACATAGCTCTTTGTGCTTCCCAACAATTAGCTTTTTAGGCTTTATAGCAAGCCACTTTCTTTCCTATAAAGCTTCCTTTAAACCCTACTTGCTAATTTGATAATCCTGTTGTAACCAAAGAAACGTAGCTCGGCAAAACTTAATTTGTTCTCCAACATATATAAGAAGTCATCGGACAGAGATTTTTTTTTTGTCAGGTAGAGTAATCCACCATATTATTCCTATAGTCTTGGGAATATGTTTCAATAATAATAGCATGTAAGCATCATTTTCCTTTCTTCCTTCATTTTGTGAAACAGGAGAAGATTCTCTTTGTTCTTGGAACTTTGAAAGGTTTAGAAGAAATCAGGTTACCAAAAATATAATCAAAATGGGAAAATATGCTGCTGCTCCTGCTGGGGTCCCTCTCTCAAACAAAAAAGACAATTTAAAGAAGCAAATCATACTACAACGGTAAATGCAATGCTTCAGCTGTGACATTGAAACAGAGACACCAGAGCCTTGTAAAACCTATCATGCTCACCAAATCAAAACACAATCAACCATTTTGGATGCTACTCTGGAGAAGAAAGTATATTCACACTATTATCCACACACAATCATCAGAAGCTATGAAGCTGGGTAAGCATAGCGACGAGTTCATCGCTTGAAGGGCGGTCTGCAGGCAAATCCGATAAGCAAACGAGGGTGATTCTTATCGCCATTAGCATCTCTTCGATTTCTACTTCGTCTCCTATGATGGCTTTGTCCAAGGCTTCACGAGCCTCTCCCGATTGTTGCAGATGCCGTAGCCATCGCCCAAGGCCCCCACGCCCAGGGGTCGACTCGCTTGAGAAGAATGGATCCAGTGGGTCTCTCCCTGTTAGTAATACCCCTAGGATCACACCGAAGCTATACACATCGCTCTTGTCCGTGTATCTAAGCATATCAGAACAATTTTCATTTAGAAATTAGAACCATCATTCATAGAAAAAAGGGTTAATCGCATATAACATCATTCATATCTCATCCAACGCGTACAATTTGTCTACTGGTTGGTTCACACCTGGCAGTTACGGATTAGTCAGCGATCATGTTGAGTTCGGCATTTTATAGCAGATGATATAAATCTCAGGGTTGTAGGCTGTTCAAGTTACAAGTGCTGGATGAAGTTTAAGTGAAGGTGTCATAAGCTATACTGTAAACTAGAAAGCTTGCTTGATGCAAACTATGGTTTGCAAGCCCTAAACACCATTTAAAAGTAAACTCTAGTTATGTAATAAGAGATATGTTTGGGAAAACGGAGTTTTGAAAACTTATATTAGATTGGAGTTTAGATAACTGCAGTTTTTTTCTAATCCAAAATGAATGCCAAATAGGGTCAGCATTTTGGAGTGAAGTTTTCCTAACTTTATGAAACTCTGGTTTAGAAAACTTAACTCCATTCCCAAACAGGGCCTTATACCATCGGCATCGTAACAAATTATTGATTATTACGAGTTCAATTACAAACTATTCAATCAATGATCTATCTGAAATAATCAAAAGAATGCACTCAATCACCTAATTTTCTCTATTAATATTATGTACGATTTTTTTTTTTGGGGGGTGGGGGTTATGTAAGGTTCCTGACACAGGGTTGTGTGATCATGTATTTCCTATCTAAATTCTCTATGTGGAGGATCAAAGATCTTAGAAGAAATAAAATAAATCAAGGTTACAATGCACTAATTCTATGAACGCAAAGAATCCAAAACCGTATATATGTATCCCCAATGCACACGAAAACTAGAAAGTTTGAAGCATTACCTGCAACTCTGGAAGCACTCGGGCGCGACATAATACTCACAACCCATGGAATCTACTCGAAACGGAACAATCCCCCCCAATCCACAATCTCCAAGCCTCGGCTCAAAACCCTCACCCAAAATCACATTCCCTGGTTTCAACCTATAATGCAAAATTCTCGAGCTACAATCGAAATGCAAATACCTCAACCCCTTCACTATCCCAACACCAATCCTATGCCTAGCCTCCCATCCAACACTCAATTGTCCCACCCTCACCCTCTTCATCAGATCCTCTAAGCTCCCATTCGCAATATAATCGTACACCAAAAACAACCGATCCTGTTCTCGAATATAAGCCCTCAGGCTCATCACATTCTGATGCTTCACTCTAGCGAGTAACTCGAGCTCCGCTTGCATTCTTCTCTTCGACGTGTTTGATCTTAAAGGAGAGGCATTGGGGGTATTGAGATCGATGAGCTTCACCGCGACGACGAGATCGTTGTTAAGAGATAATTGGAAATAGTTCGCGTTGGGGCTTGAAGTGGGCAATGGGGTTGATTGGAGCTTGTTCACAAGAGCGAGTTGCAGGGATTTGGGGGAGATTTGAGTGGAGAAACTAATCGGGCCTTTGAGAATCAGGGTGCGATTCGCGAAGAGGAAGAAGAGACGAACGAAGAAGAGCAAGAGAATCGAGGCAAAGAGACCGGTGAATGAGCCAAAGAGGAGCCCAAGGAGGATTCGGCGAATTTGGGTTTGGGTTTTGGATTGAGGAGAAGGGTTTGAAGATTGAGAGGTTATTGGATTTGAATGGAGAGATTGAGAAAGTGAGGGGTTTGGGTTTTGTAGTAGTAGGAGAGCAAAGAAGAGGAGAAAAGCAAAAACTTTTCTTAGATTTTTGTTCTTCATTGTTACCAAATAGACTAAAGAAGCAAGTTTTTCCAAGTTTCCACTTTTATTTCACCAACAAGGATTAAACAACACTAGGGTTTTTCTAGGGTTTCATTTCTCCATTGAAGGTGAAATGATTGGTGGAAATGGGTAGAGAGGACCCCCAAAAGCTAAAAGAAACAAAACCCAAGTTGGGTTTTTTCCCTTGAAGTTCAAACTACTACCAAAAACTTAATTTTGAAGCAAAAAAAAATAAAAATCTTCAAAAATGTTGAGATTTTGTTAAAAGAAAAGAGCAAGAGGTATCAATGGAGGATTCAAAAAGAGCTCCAATTGTCAAAATAAAAAACAATGGCATTGTTTGAAAAATACCTTTCAAGAGCTCAAAACTCAGAAAATTACATGGAACCAATTTCTTTTGCTTTAAATTTAGCTCCTTTTTTTTGGTGTGAAAATGGGGTTGTAACAGGAACACTAGCAGAAGCTCTCTAGAGCTCAAAACTTGCCCATTTCAGAGCTCAAACTTTCTTCTCTCTTTCTCTTCAAGGTTCCTCCTCATCTTTTCTTCTCCTTGCTGCTGAGCAAAAAAGATAAGAAAAATATAAAAGTAAAAGGAAGGGGATGAAAAATAAAAACTATATAAAGAAGAGGAAATCAAATGGGAAATTGTGATGAAAAAAGAAACGGAAAGAAAATGGGGGATTTCAAAAAAGGACAAGGGGAAAAGGATATTGGTAAGTGTGCGTGTTCTCGTGTGAGAGTGTGGGGTATCCCTGTTGTTTCTTTCTTTTACAATTTTTTCTAACTGAATGTTTCTCTTCTTTTTTTTCTTTTTTGGGCATTATGGGTTTGAAAAAATAATAGTAGCATGACTCTTGTTTTTTTATATAGTACTTCATCGGTGGAGAAATATTTTGCCTATCAACCCGGCAGTTGCAGAATATTGATGATTGAATAAAAAGATTAACTGTGTAAAATCTAAAAAGAATTTTTCTATGGGGATTTTTTTGCCCATTGTGGTACTTCAAAAATGTCAATATATAATCTATTTTTAAAAATAATCGGCACCATTATTTTAATCGACATATTTTAAGGCATTCACGCGTGCAAAAATCATGCAATTTTTATGGCTTCTTGCTGGTTGCATTGGAGGACGGTAATTTAACGGTTACCGATAATAGAACATTTGCTATAACCATTCAAAGTCAAACGGCAATAAAATTGCATGAATATCAGTATACATATGTTTTAGACCATGAATATCAAGATGAAGGATATCAATTGTCATAAATTTTAAAAAGAACTAAATTTTTGGCTAATCCAGGAAAGAAATTCTCTCCCATGATGTTGATAACTTCTCTAAGGAAGTGTTATTGAACTTGGATGTCAGACAATTGTCATTGTCGGACAATTTTTTGGATTTGATTTTGGGCACGAACTTATATGCTGGATTTAGATTTAGACTCAGAGTTACAAGCTGGATTTGAATTTGAACTCAAACTTATAAGTTGGATTTGGATTTAAACTTTTGGTATGGATTTATTTGAGTTCTTGCATAATTTGTACTATGACTTTTATTGGTACGGGTTTTTTTTGTGACATAACAATTTTATTATTTAATCTTATAAACTTGCAAACTGTATCAAAATTAATTAATTAATATTTTTTAAAAATTATTATATAAAAAATTATTAATAACAAGCCACAAGTGCATTATTATCAATACTAACAAAAATTTTAAAATACAAAAATTGTATATTATCAAATTTTAATTTATTTTTTTCTTATATTTGCTTGATATATATATATATATATATATATATATATATATATATATATATAGGCGAAAAATAAATATAATGTTTTGCTTTGTCATTACATTCAAATATCAAAAAAGATAAAATCTTTTAAGTAATCAAAATAAAAATAATAAAGATTAATACAGAATAAGAAATATAATCTTTTGTAAAAGGAATTGGAATAAATAATTTAATAAACAGATTTTACGCCAATACATGTTTTTAGGGTTTTATGAAAAAATTATGAAATATAATTTAGTTAATTAAAACATAAATAAAAATATGACGAGATCTAGAAAAATAAAAACCATTCTCGGATTTTATGAAGAAAATTGCAATATATAATCTTATCAATCAAAACATAGATCAGAATGAGATGAGATCGAGGGGAAAAAACGTTGTTTTAGGGTTCTATGAATAAGTTAAAAATATATATATTATATAATCAAGCAAAATATAAATAAAAATAAGATGAGATCAAGAATAAAAGAAAATTAAGTCTTTTAGGATTTGAAAGAGTTCATGAAGATAGAGATATCTCAAAGCCCAAACACAAAAAAATCGTCTCCGTATTTTTTTCTTTGACTTTTTTTTTCGATTTTTATAGTTTTGCTTTATATATATAGTCGGAGTTGAAATTTGAACTTTTGGAGTCTCCAAATCCGAGTCTAATAAACAAATAACACAGAATTTTGAAATCCAAATCCGAGTCTACAAACAATTAACGGTAGAATTTAAATTCCAAATCCGATTTCAAAACCAATAACGCTAGGTTTTAAAATCCAAATCCGAGTACAAAACCATTAACACCATAACATACAATCCAAACAAAAGCAACTCCAATCCAAAAATCCAAAACCAACAGCCCCTAAAAAAACCATAAAAAGCAATTGATACATAAAATTGTCATGTAAGATGCACCCTATAGGGAATAGATATGAAAAATCCCATTTGATGTTGTATGTTGAGTAAACCAATATAGCAGAAAATAAATTGTATGAGCAATATGAGAGGAAATGCCATATCATTTAAGAACTCCATAGGCATCATTCAATAGCTAGTTGTTCCGTCGGTATTACTCTATAATGCATTACATGTGACACTTTAGACTTGGTTTCTTCAAATAAATTTCTTGAGTAGAAAAAACGGTGCAATTTATAAAAGTGTAAAGTTTTTTAAACTACCACGAAATTTTAGTGTTTTTCGGTAAACTATCCTTAACTTGTTTTTAATCCTTTAATTTGTTTTATTATCCACAACTATATATTCCAAACTATTTCATATTTCTCAGAAAAAACCCGATCGTTCATTCTCCGTTAAAAATAACTTTTATATGCAAAACATGTACCAGAAAACACCTAATAATTGAATTTATTTAAGCCCATATCAATTTTGGCTCTCTCCCACTCAAGCTAATTAGTTCTTTTGTAAAAGGAATTGGAATAAATAATTTAATAAACAGATTTGACGCCAATACATGTTTTTAGGGTTTTATGAAATATAATTTAGTTAATTAAAACATAAATAAAAATATGACGAGATCTAGAAAAATAAAAACCATTCTCGGATTTTATGAAGAAAATTGCAATATATAATCTTATCAATCAAAACATAGATCAGAATGAGATGAGATCGAGGGGAAAAAACGTTGTTTTAGGGTTCTATGAATAAGTTAAAAATATATATATTATATAATCAAGCAAAATATAAATAAAAATAAGATGAGATCAAGAATAAAAGAAAATTAAGTCTTTTAGGATTTGAAAGAGTTCATGAAGATAGAGATATCTCAAAGTCCAAACACAAAAAAATCGTCTCCGTATTTTTTTCTTTGACTTTTTTTTTCGATTTTTATAGTTTTGCTTTATATATATAGTCGGAGTTGAAATTTGAACTTTTGGAGTCTCCAAATCCGAGTCTAATAAACAAATAACACAGAATTTTGAAATCCAAATCCGAGTCTACAAACAATTAACGGTAGAATTTAAATTCCAAATCCGATTTCAAAACCAATAACGCTAGATTTTAAAATCCAAATCCGAGTACAAAACCATTAACACCATAACATACAATCCAAACAAAAGCAACTCCAATCCAAAAATCCAAAACCAACAGCCCCTAAAAAAACCATAAAAAGCAATTGATACATAAAATTGTCATGTAAGATGCACCCTATAGGGAATAGATATGAAAAATCTCATTTGATGTTGTATGTTGAGTAAACCAATATAGCAGAAAATAAATTGTATGAGCAATATGAGAGGAAATGCCATATCATTTAAGAACTCCATAGGCATCATTCAATAGCTAGTTGTTCCGTCGGTATTACTCTATAATGCATTACATGTGACACTTTAGACTTGGTTTCTTCAAATAAATTTCTTGAGTAGAAAAAACGGTGCAATTTATAAAAGTGTAAAGTTTGTTAAACTACCATGAAATTTTAGTGTTTTTCGGTAAACTATCCTTAACTTGTTTTTAATCCTTTAATTTGTTTTATTATCCACAACTATATATTCCAAACTATTTCATATTTCTCAGAAAAAACCCGATCGTTCATTCTCCGTTAAAAATAACTTTTATATGCAAAACATGTACCAGAAAACACCTAATAATTGAATTTATTTAAGCCCATATCAATTTTGGCTCTCTCCCACTCAAGCTAATTAGTTTTTCCATGGCTATGATGTCTCTAATTTTATATAATTATATGATTTTATTTTTTAAATTATTTTGACCGAATATCTGGAATTATATTGTTGAATCATTATGAAGGCTTTGAATGATACTCCATTATGAATCAATTATTTTCAATCATAGTTAACACCGTCAGGGAGTCAAAGTGAAATTTAACCAATTTAGGATGGTCAACGATAATAAAACAAGTTTAGGTAAATTTTAGTGGAAAACACTGAAAGTTGGAGGCAGTTTGGTGAAATTTACCTTTTATTATTTATAAAATCTAAAGTGATGATATAGAAAAGCAACCTTCAATCGTTCCTCCCGCCAAATTTTGGGAAGTGCAGAGATGGGACCCACATGAGATAAGCGGCCCTGTCTCATTCACGGCTCCGACAGCGACACGTCGAACTTCGTGCAAGCCCATAAATTCCTTTTTAGGTTTTTTCCACTTACAATTTTGATATTAAATTAGTCTCGCACAATTTTTTCTAAAAATGACACGATATATTCCCTTACATTTAGCCGATGTGTGACATTTGGGTAACTGCCGTTTCCTTTTAAGAGAAGGTAGAGAAGTTTGCAAGCCACAAACTCCAAGAATGGAGTTTTAGAACCTTTGATCAGATTGGAGTTGGGATAGTTTTGGACTGAAATAGCTGCAGTTATCTCAACTCCAAAATGATCTCCAGATAGGGTTTAGTTAACATTTTGGAGCAAGCTTTCTAAATTTTATGAAACCACGGTTTACTAAACTAAATTGTGTCCCCGCTCAGGACCTTACTCAAAAGCAAATGAAAGAAAAATAGAAGGAAAAAATGAATCCAATGTCATTTTATGCCTTTATCACAACAAGCCGAATAATCGAACTCATCGACCCTAAATTTCATATCAGGTTTATAAAAAAGTTTTATTAAATATAGATCATCATGACTTGGTTTGCAACGATTTTGAATGAAACAAGGGTGACAAAACATATTAAGGGATTGAAATGAGGGCAAATACGAAGATACATATAAAGGGATTGAAATGAGGCCAAAGGAAATTGCGACTGGTGTTATGAATCTGTATAGCGAAAGAGGCATTATTAGGAATACCCGGCCTCCTTCTTAAAATATTTTCATATTTCAGTTTTTTTGTATAGTTGTTACTGATAACCGTTTTTCCAATTAATTTTGACTCCAGAATATGCATGTACCGGATTTGAATCTCACATCTGTATGACGTTACAGATGCTGAGTGGGAGTAGAATATTGGGAAATGAGCGATTTGATCCTCAACATCGAAATTCGTAGCTGTCACATCCCGTTTCCCAAACTACATAAAATCGGAACGTAACAAAACCAACCATGCTACCTACAGTAAGAAAATATCTTTCCATAGTCATATTACGGCTGTCAATCAGTAATCAAGAATAACAATATAACAATCTATCTCTAAACATATTCAACAGCCACAAACGATAACGAGAAATAGCAGCGGAAGCAATAAAAATTCAAGGAATAACTAACCATCAATAAAAGCTGTAATAGTGAAATGGTCCTCATTGATCGGTAGTTCTGTCGAAATACTTACGTGCTAAATCAAGCATCTGGACCCTGCAAAACCCAAACGTCAACGCGTCATAAATATCATGATAATAGTAATAACCAGAACGGCGTGCTATACAGGATGTCACATACAAAATAAGGTATAATTATAAACAAACAATCATAAATGTTATAATAGCATGCTATAGGTATGTCACGTGTATTCTAAAGTCCGTATTTCTAGATTAGCTGTAACACCCTAGTTCATTTATACCATATTTTATTTGGGTTTTTCTAATCTTGTGGCTATTTCATGATTATTTATTTGTTTCTGGGTGCGGATAGTGTATTTGGTATCTGTGTTTGTATCCGACCCGACCCGCATGCTTGAAACCCATCTTGATTCTTGATTAAGACATATCCTTGGTAGAATTGAGAATTCGTGCACACTTATGTTCTGTATACATGTATCTTATATTTAGTATTGTATATATTTTCAAATACTACACATTATAGTCAAATAATATATTTCAAATACCTTGCATGGCCTGCATCATACCCTATATCCTATGGTTGCATCCGTACATCGTGTTCACTTCCTGTTTGCTGTAACGGACTCGTTTCGATCGCTACGTGTATTTAGGTGTATCCGTTCTTGGAGGTATGCATTTTCTCTAACCGAATATCGCAGTATGGTTTTGGTTGATACATATATTATTCGTATTTTGAAACTAGAATTTTAGACACAACACGGAAATTTTTCGAAGTAATTTTGTATTAGCTATAAAATCTTAGTTTATATATTATAAAATATTTTAAAATCTAAAACTTTAGCTAAATATACGAATATTATATATATATATATATATATATATTTCTAATTAAACTATTATCCTCACTCTATTTCTATCTCTCTCTCCCCAATATATAATTTTGTCTTTTTATTAAACTTAATCTATTTCTAAAACTACACCCCTCTTTCTTTCTCATCTCTGCCGTGCCGTCTCCGTGAGAAAACCCACGCCTAACCCACAGCCTCTCCGCCGTCGACCTTGACCTCCTTACCCTCGTCCTCGCAACACTACCTCCACTTCCTTTCATCCCCGAAGAACCCGAACCTCACCTGCAGCCCGACCCATCACCCAAAGAAAACCCTACCTATGCTGAACCCAGCCACCACCTTCGCTCTTGTCCCCTTACCGCCACCACCTTCGCCCTTGTCATCTCGACGTCACCACCACGTCCTCATCTCCATCACCTCGCCCTCATCTTTCTCATATCATCTCCCGAAACACCAAGAACCCTGCACACCCGAAACCCCACGGCAGCACTCTCACCGCCGACCTCCTCAATCTTCTCACACGCACTTCTCGCCACCTCCCTCTTTTCCCCCGGCCTCCTGATATCACCACCACCACCATCAACTCCAATCCCCGACGAGAACCCATCCCCCGAGCAACCCTGCACGTCGTGACCGCAACCCACACCCATCGTCGTCATCCCTCATCGCCGGAGACCTCGTCACTATCTCCTCGCCTCCTCGTCTCTGACTCCAGAGCGAAAGACTACAAACCCCATACCCTCTTCTCCCTTCCTTCTTCTTTCTTTCTTTTCTTGCTTTCTTGGTTTTTCTTGTGATCGCCGGAATCGCTTACGTCGTCGACGATCCGGGCGATCCAGTCGTCGTCATCATCCAGCGTGGTCACATTCTTGTGTAGCCTAGTTCAGTTCAGTACGCGCTGTAGGGTGTTTTTCGTCACCCCATTGAGATGGGAATACGCGTTGCTTGTCAGGCATACTACAGATTCCCCCTGCCTAGGGTAGGCATGGGTTTATTGATTATGGGGATCCGAATCTCCGGCAGCCACGGACTAAGCCGCCGTTAATTTCCTCTCGCCTTTGGAGCGAACGAATCTCCGATTGACGGGTCAAAATGGTCATGCGAAATCAATGTGCAGTGTGCGTGTGTTGTGTTTTGAGGGGTCTTGGGTATATAGGGGGCCTCGCAAAGTTTACGGGGGTCCCGCTATCCGGATAGTAGGATGGGGGTCAATGGGGCTAGCAGCCCCCTTGCAGGATGTGAGGCAGCGCCCCGTTAGAATTTTTTTCTAACGGGGAAAGTGTTATGGAGTGGGTTATTTCCCCCAATCAGAGCAAAGCTCTGTTTGAATTTCAAAATTCAAAATTCGAAGCAACGCTTCAGATTATTTGCGCTGCGCGCAACGCGCCACGTGTCAAAAGCTGATACATCAGCGCAGCGCTCAAGGCAGCGCGCCCAATCAGAGCAAAACTCTATTTAAAACAAAATTAAAGGAAGCAACGCTTCAGTTGCGCAAGCGCTGCGCTGCGCGACACGTGTCAGCGCAGATGCGCTGCGCCGTGCGCTGGGCGACACGTGTCAGCGCAAATGCGCTTGCACAGTTGCGCTGCGCTGTGCGCAGCGCGACACGTGTCAGCGCAATTGCGCTGCGCTCTACGCTGCTTGACACGTGTCACGCGCTGGGGAGTTTGGCCAAACAGAATTAAATTCCAGTAAAATTCTTCTGTTCTTGTTAAAGCAAGAAGATTGTCTTCTGTAAAACAGAAGCCCTTGGATCAAAGATCTAACGGTGGGGAAAATTCCCCAAATCACTCAGAGAATGATCTCTTTAACAAATTTAACAAATTTATGGGCACTATATAAAGGCCCCTAGACCCCAAATCAAAAGGATCAACATTGGGAGAGATTAAGAACCTCAAAACAGAGAGAACTCTGAAGAAATTTCAAGAAAAAGATAAAAACCTTCATAAAATAGAAGAATTTCTTCTAATAGATCATTGATCTAAGAACAAGATCAATGATCTTCATATAATAATAAGTGCTTTGCACTCTTTTATGAACCCACGGTTCTCTGAAAACAAGAAAAACAAGAAAAAACTTGTTTTCTTTGATCTAAATTGGATCAAGAACTCAAACAGTGCCTTCCACTTTTTTATGAACCATTGGTTCTGGAATCTAAAAGATTCTCAAGATTAATAGTGCCTTGCACTTGTAAAATTGCACTGTTGCGCTCCTGAATTGGCGCAACTCACCAGAGCGCGCCACGTGTCAGCAGCGCAAGCGCAGCACACTGCGCTTGCGTGACACGTGTCAACACCTGAACTATTTGCGCTATGCGCTTTTGAAATAGAGCCTTGCTCTCTGAAATTGGCGTAACTCACCAGGGCACGCCACGTGTCAGCAGCGCAAGCGCAGCACACTGGCGCAGCGCACTGCGCTTGCGTGACACGTGTCATCACCATAAGCGCTTGTGCTCATTGGTTGGCGCAAAGCGCCTGACAAATGCAATGCATTGTGTGCTAAAGGGCCAGGCCCAAATCAAAAAGACCTAGTAGGCCAAAATAAATTGCAATGCAACAAAAGGGCAGAGCCCAAGTAAAATTGATGCTCTGCATCATTTATAAATGGGCAGAGCCCAAACAAAAATAAAATGCAATGAAAGGGCAGAGCCCAAACAAAATTGATGCTCTGCATCCTTTATAAATGGGCAGAGCCTAAACAAAATAAAAAGTAATGCAATGCATTGCTTAAACATAGGCAAAGCCCTAGCACAGGCTTAATAGGCCAAAAACAAATAAAAGCGTTGAATATTTTTTCAACTGGACTTAGCCCAATCATGGTCGTAAGTCCTCAAATTAAATTGACTGAGCACAGCTGCTCCCTTAAATCAATTTACACCCAGTTCAAGGGTACATCTCTGAACTCCTTTGACACCTATCGTTGTAATTCTTCAACGACGTCAGAGAGGTGACGGGTCCCGACAACCACACATCGACACGGACTGTGGGGTCCTTAAACTCAAGGACTTATGCGTCCTTAAACCAAAATACGGACTGTGGGGTCTTTAAACCCACGGACTTATGCGTCCTTAAACTACCAATGGACCACCATGTCCCTAAACTGGAATATGGACCGCAATGTCCTTAAACTACCTATGGACCACCACGTCCCTAAACTGGAAATGGATCTAGACGATCCCGTTAAGTTGATCTTAGTCCCAAATCAGACTAACGTATCCTTAACAAACGTTTAAGTCGATCTTAGCCTAAATATGGCTAACGTATCCTTAAACCAAAACACCAAACCCAAATCTACGTAAAGACGGATTTGGACTAATCCACGTCCTACGGGCGACGGCATCACTTAGTCTCCGTATACAATCCACGGGAAACCACAAATAAAACAAACACACACGACACGAAGTGAAATTCTGGAGAAGGAAAAAGTTGTTACCGCAATGCGGTAGCGTAATTAACTGCAGGGGCTTGCGCCTGCTGGGAAGAGTGTCCCCACAATAAAAAACCCCTCAAGCGAGGGGGAATATGACGAAGTCTGCTACATCGGCCGCATCCGTCTAAACCTCCGATACACGGTGCCATAAATCAACTTGGCATCTTCGGAGAGGTGGACGGATAAAACCATATGGTATCTGTCCCGAATCTCAGGCAAGACATTCTCAATGTCTCGGCCGCCGTTCGAAGGGGAACAGATTCTGGCACGCTCGGTGGGACCTTTTCCTCTTTCCACTCCACACTTCGTGTGTCGTCTTCGCGAACGAATCGCGGTTTGTTAATGGTTGCCTTTGGATTTTAAGTTACTAAGATTTGGTCTTTTGCCTGCCACAGAAATCAAGCATCGATGGCCTCTACCTGTGCGAAGTGCTCCAACTGCAGCCGCAACTCGCATCCTGCCTCAACTGGGGGCATAACTTACGGGCCCCAAGCAGCCTCTTTGTTCACGATGCCCATGGAGCAGGTTACTCAAGCCACCACAGGGCTGTTTTTCGGAACCATGCTTCCACCAACAAGCTTCAGCACCCCTGTGCCCGTACCAGAAGCTCCTGAGAAGTCGGTCTTCGATCGACTTATAGTTACTGCGGCCCCTCTCAACGGGTCGCCCAACACCAGTGCCTCGGTCTTCTCCAGACTGGGCCAAAACTCCTGCGGGCCCACAATGAAGCTTGCAGTCCCAGAAAAGGTTATTCCAAAAAGAGTAGCCAAACCTGCTCCTGAAGTCGTCAAGACGGCTTCTCCTGCTAAGAGATCGGTCTTTATAAGACTGACCGTCCCAACTCCCACTCCTGCTCCTACTGCTCAGAAGATGTCAGTCTTCAAGAGGCTGACGCCGGCAACAGCCCCACACTTGAACATGGGGCAAGAGGAGGCTGTTTCTGTCTCTGAGCCAATTCCGACAACTCGTCGCGCCCGACGACGCCACTGGCGCCGGATAAGGAAGACTGGGGGCCACTCCCCCTCTGGGATAACTCCACCAGCTCCAACGGTGGAAATTAATGCTGCTGTTCCAACTGGGAACAGCTTTGAACTGCTGAACAGGGTATGCAGAAACTCGCCAACTGCGGTCCTCAAAAACTCTCCTCCACTGGTAGAGACCGCCGTGGAAGCAGAAAAGCCGGAGCAGCCTCCTCGATCGCTGTCCCCCAGGATTTACAAGACATGGCGACGAGTCTGAGAATCTGTGATTGATCCTAATTTCTCTCGCCAACACAAGGAGTCGAAGGGCCGGCAAGAAGAAAATTCCCCGATCAAGCAGCGGAAGGTGACGACCACTTGGGTGCCCAAAGCAACGGCCCCCTCAACTTCAACGGCCCATAAGAGAAGAAGGCCAGAGAAAGTTCTTACGCCGACGACAAATATCAAAGGTGGTGAAACCAAACGCCCTAAGTCCGGGGACATCGTAGTTCATACCGTCTACGTGGCGTCTGGTAAAGAGGACAATCGCATACTTACGGGTCATCGACCGCTTACACGGTCAGTGACCAAAGCTCAGGAGCAACATCAAAAGCTCCAGGAGATGATGAACGCATTGGCCGCACTTACTGGGCTAAAAGAAAACCCTGAAACGTCCTCGGATGAACGCCAGGAGCAAGAAACCGACGCCGAATTCCTTCGTCGAATATTGGAGAAGAAGGATAAAGAGGCTGCTGAACAAGCAGCCAACATAAAGCGTATGGGCCTCCTGTTCCAAGACATGGTGGGGATGATGATCTAACAAGATCCTCCGGCCGAAGATCCCCCGATCGTCCTTGAAGATGATAGGGGAGAAACGTCAAATCCTCCGCCATCTTTGTCAACAGCTAAGGAGGAGACAATCTCCAAAGCTGACTTGGACGAGTATATAGCCCAACAAATACGGGTTCATCATGCGACTGAAGCAGCCGGTCAGGTCGTAAAAACAGGACGACCATATCCGAGTTGGTACGACCAGATCAAGTATCCGCCGGGCTATACCATACCCAAATTCCATGTCTACAAGGGGACAGGCAATCCCCACCAGCATGTTGCCCAGTTCAGGGCACTCTGCGGCAACACCGGCGGTGATGACAAACTGTTGCTTCGTCAGTTCGTTGGCAGCTTTTCAGATACAGCGTTCGAGTGGTACTCTGAGCTCCGGAACGACTCTATCAAGACCTTCGCGGAGATGGAGCTGTTGTTTACCCAGAGTTTTGCAAGCGCCAGTGAACGCACCCCGATGACGGCACTGATTAACGCCAGCGTAAAGCCAGGCGAGACATGGGTTCAATATGCTATACGGTGGTGGAACTTATGGTCAAAGTGCGAGCAGCGCATTAAGGAAGCTCCTGCAGTGGGTATGTTTGTGGGAACCCTTGATCCACAAGCAACCATCTCGCAATTTATGATGTTCTTCAAGCCAACTACCTTCCAGGCCTTGATTGACAAGCTAGTGCAAATGGATCAGATGGGCCATAGACCCCCTCTTCCAAAGCAGGACTCCCGAAATGAAAAGGGGAAGGGAAAAGCGATCGTTGTCGCTAATGCTCAACAACAGCCGAGTAACTCGAAGCCGGTTGTTCGTCAAAATAATATGCGTCCGCAGGTACCCCTTGAGGAGAGGCTAGGACGTCCTTACTCGTTTCCCCGAGATAAAACGAGAAGATTATTCGAGCTGGCGTTGCGCAACCGACTCATAAATCTGCCGGAGCTAAAACGTCCGTCGCAACCAAATGATGTCAATGAGCCCAACTACTGTCCCTATCATCGGGTACTGGGTCAGCCGATCGAAGATTGCTATGTCTTCAAAAATTGGCTTGAAAATCAGTACCAACAGGGCAAATTCGCGTTATCCGACAGATGGAAGGTGAATCCGCCGCAACCTCACGCCTCTAAAAGGATGAATATGCCGGGGGCAACGTGCTCTCTCGTCGAAGAAGCCCCATGGGAGGTTGTGCTGTCAACTAAGACGAAGAGAATGCTGAACGATCTTCAGACATGCCCAGCGATTAAGTAGAAGAACCCGTTGGAACCGCAGGTCATTGAGGGGATGCTGAAGCAGCGTCCAACTCCAAAGACCGATGGTGGTGGCCCAAGCACTCACAACCAGCCGTCAAAATCTTCGAAGAAGAAGAAGAAGAAATCTAAGAAGCCTGTGAAGCCTGGCGACAAGCGCACAGACTTACAAAAACAAATTGACGCGCTGGAGGAATACAACCAGAAAGCACGGACTCCCATTACACTCCAAGAGTTTCTCAACCACGTCTTTCAAAAGGAAGATGGGGGAGAAAGTTCGTCGTATGAATCTGATGAATACGTGGCGAGCTGTCATGTGATTTCCTATTTGTTCACGGACGATGGGGAGACTCCTTGCACTGAAAAGCTGGGGGCAGATCCTGAACCAAAAATTCTGGGGCCATCGGATGAAGTAATTGACGCATTCCTCCTTGAAGCTTTGTTGAAAAGTAAAGCCGATCGGGAACGCGAGACGGCTATATTTGAAAGGGCCAAGCGCCGGCGACTTGACGAAAGAGCTGAGATACTACCGCTGGAGCAAAATACATCCACTACGGATAAAAGCAAATTCAAGGCGAGGAAAAGGTTTGCTAAGGCCATATCAATGGGCATGAAGCTACCATCCTCCGAAGGAAACATTATTGGTGAAGTGGAAATGCACCCCTCCTGCTGCTTATATCATCGGAAGATTTCACACCCCACTGAAGAGTGCAAAGCTTTCAATAGATGGTGGCAAGGATATGTTACTTATCGACAACAGTTTAAGCGGGAGAAGCGCAAAACTCGTCGGGAACGGAAAAATACAACCGAAGGGATTAACAGAACCACCGGTAATTGTCGCATGGTTAACGCCGGGGGATCACAAGTGCTTACATTCGGGAGCGATTCCGACGAGGAGCTGGCTCTTAGCCCCTTCTTTAAAGAGTCCACTTCGGGAAAAGAAGAAGAGCAGAAGGTCTGTGAAAATATCCGGCTGCGTAATCGTACGCTACCCGAAAAGAATCTCGGACCCTCAAATAAAAAAGATAAAGGAAAAGAGAAGGTCCCTGAGGAGATCGCCCTAGATAACCAAGTTGTGGAGGATCTAACTGCCAAGGACCCGCCGAAGAGAAATAAGGTGGATTACAACGTCTTAGCGCATCTGAGGAAGCTACCCTCGCAGCTCAGCATTCTTGACGCCCTTTTACTATCAAAAGAGGTGAGGGATTCATTAATCAAGGCACTGCAGGATCCGGAACAATTCCAAACTTTCTTGGCCGAAGAAAGGATGAAGGATGAATTGGAAAACGTGCACACGGCCGATGTCGCCTTTGGTGATGAAGACCTTCTCCTTCAGACGTGCGAACACAATCGCCCCCTTTATGTCTCAGGATACTGCTACGATATAAAGATAGGCAAAATCCTGATCGACAATGGATCCTCCGTTAACCTCCTTAATGTGCGGGTGTTAAAAGAAATCTGCATGAGCGTCCAGCACCTCGCTCGGGATAAGATTACCATCTCCGGGTTCGATTCACAATCATCAAGAACTCTTGGGTCTGTGATATTGACGCTACGCTTTGGGCTACTCGTCACGGATATTAAGTTCTACGTCATAGATGCCAAGACATGCTACAACGCTCTGCTTGGCCGACCGTGGTTACACGAGTACAACATCATCCCTTCTACACAACATCAGTATATGAAGTATTCTGAGGATGATCTTGAGTATATCGTGGCGGGAGAACTGAACCCGTTCTCTGTGAACGAGGTCCGCAAATATGAAGATGCCAAAAACTTTTTGCCAGATTTTGAGGATACAGAGAGATGTCGCAAACCGAAAAACAAAGCTAATGCCACCATTCCTGTTTTCGGGAGTGATACCGAAGAAGAAGAAGAGATAGTTTACTCTAGGCCGTCTCGACACAACAAGCCAGGACCATCCGCTCCTACGTTGATCTTTGGTAGCGACTCGGAAGATGAGGTCCATGCTGTACTCTCTGCTCGACCTTCAATACAAATGTCCGCTGACGAAGAGCAAAGTCTACAAGTCGCCATGGTGCCGCTTAAACACCGTAAAGAACTGGATGCACTTGATATCTACAATGTAGAAGAGCTGCAGACGTTCTATATCCCTCCCAGGCGAGAAGGCGAAAAAGAAATTCTATTCTACCGCTCTGAAGAAACCAGAGTGGAGAAAGAAATCTGGCATGGCGCGGATCCTACGCTTGACAGGCTTCAGCCCATCCGTCTCCCCAGATATTATACAAAAGGCTTGAAACGGCTATTGAAGCGCCAGGGGATATCCTTCAAACAGACCGCTCGAAAAGCCAAATTCTATGACAGGTCTGGAACGTTCCCGGGACTCAACATAAGCTGCCTAATGGGAGAATGGAAACAATCGGGCTTGGATACATTCGGTCCAAGAAACGAGGGATACTCCATGGTTGCTACGTTGTGCATGACTTCGATGAAGGAGCGGATGCTCAATGGGAAGATGTTAATCCTGAACCAGTAAAAATTCCTGATCCAAAAGTGCTCAGTCCGTCGTTCGAAGAGCAAATGGACAAGCTTATAAGGGAAGCTGGTCAAAAAGTCCGAGATGACCATAACCGCGAAATGGCCATCTTCGAGAAAGCCAAAACACAACGCCTCCTCCAACAGGCTGTGAAAGATGAAGATGTCGCTCCTTGTCAACCTGTTATAAAGAAGGCTCGACACAGAGGCAGAAACAAGTCGAAGGGTGAAAATGGAGCTCAACGGCAACAAAGCGGGACTAAGAAGCCACGCAAGCGGGAATCGAGCGGTTCCGATCTATCCCTCAGAAGGAAAATGGGACGAGCGTACTCTTTTCCTCGAGATAAGACGAAGAAAATACTTGACATCGCTCTAAAACATCAGATGCTTACGCTGCCGGAGTCTAAACACCCCGAACAAACATGCGAAGTCTCACACCCAGAGTATTGCTTTTATCACCGAGTGATAGGGCATCCTCTCGAAGACTGCTTCACCTTCAAGAATTGGGTCGAGAATCAGTATCAGCTTGGCAAGTTCGCTCTGTCTGACAACTGGAGGGTAGCGCCGCCGCGGAAGCACGAACCCAGGCCCACGAAAGAAGAACCAGTTCCACATTAGGATTGGAAGCGAATTCGTACTTGTCACATGATAACAATATCAAAAGAAGAGCCTGAGAACATAGATGACCTTCCCTGGTGCTTCGAAAACAGCAGCGATGAGGTAATCTCAGAATTTCCACCCGCGCCAAAAGAGCTGGAAGATGGAATACATACCACTGCGGATAACCTCAAGAAAATTGAGTTGGGAACGGCGAACGATCCGCGACCGACATTCATTAGTGAGCCACTGTCTGAAGAGAAGGTGGTTTCATTAAAAGACCTGCTTATGCAGCATAAAGATTGCTTCGCATGGAACTATTCCGAAATGCCGGGACTAGATCCAGAAATTGCTGTGCACAAATTGGCGATATCCCCGGACGTTAAGCCGGTCAAACAAGCACCAAGAAGAATGCGGCTCGAGCTTGAAATGAGTATCAACGCCGAGGTCAAGAAGCTGATCGACTCTGGTTTCATCCAGGAGGTCTAGTATCCCGAGTGGATCGCCAACATCGTCCCGGTGATGAAGAAAAATGGGACAGTGCGCATATGCGTGGACTTCCGGGATCTCAATAAAGCCTGCCCGAAGGAAGATTTCCCAGTGCCAGTCACCGAACTGATGATAGACAATACATCCACTCATGAGGTTTTCTCCTTCATGGACGGCTCATCAGGGTATAATCAGATCAAGATGCATCCCGAAGACCAGAAGCACACCGCTTTTCGGACTCCTTTGGGTATATTTTGCTACAAGGTGATGCCCTTCGGTTTGAAGAATGCCGGTGCCACTTATCAGAGGGCCATGACGAAGATCTTCGATGACCTTATACATGAAATTGTCAAATGTTATATCGACGACCTCGTGGTGAAAAGCAAATCATACGAGGAACATTTAGAGCATCTGAAGACCGTATTTCAATGCCTTCGACAATACAACTTGAAGATGAACCCTCTCAAGTGTGCATTCGGAGTTTCCTCGGGCAAATTCTTGGGATTCATCGTCCGACATCGAGGTATTGAAATAAATCCGTCAAAGATCAAGGTGATCATAGAAATGCCTCCGCCGAGGACTCTCAAACAGCTGCGGTCTCTCCAAGGGAAGCTCGCGTATATACGGCGATTTATAGCTAACCTTGCAGGAAAGTGCCGTCCTTACAGCCACCTGATGAAGAAGGGAACCCCGTTCGTTTGGGACCAAAAATGCCAAAGCGCGCTAGACGAGATCAAGCAATACCTGCAGAACCCGCCAGTGCTGGCCGCTCCGGTCAAAGAAAAGCCCCTCATTCTTTATACAACCGCCCTCGAAGGCTCCTTGGGCGCATTATGGGCACAAGAAAACGATCAAGGGAAAGAAAGAGCACTCTACTACTTAAGTCGAGTTCTACTGGGGGCAGAAAGCAACTACTCCCCCATTGAAAAACATTGTCTGGCGTTGATCTTTGCGATAACAAAGCTCAGGCACTATGCGTTGGCGCATGAGGTCCGTCTCATTTTGAAGGTGGACCCCCTTAAATATTTGATATCGAAAGCCATATTGACGGGGCGGCTCGCTAAATGGGCCCTACTCTTGATGGAGTTCTCGATAACCTATCAGCCTCTCAAGACAGTGAAAGGCCAGGCCATCGCCGACTTCCTCGCTGAGCATCCGATATCCGCTGATTCTCCTCTGAATTGCGATCTTCCAGACGAACATGCGTTTGATGCGATCGACGGTGGTGATACCCGATGGGGGCTTTATTTCGATGGAGTATCTTCCGTGAAGAAGCGCAAACAAAGTACCCCTATAATCAAATCGGGGGTAGGACTCATCTTTATAACTCCACAAGGAGGGATAATGCGCTTTGCTTTCTCCCTAACAGAGCCGAGGACAAATAATGAAGCCGAATACGAAGCTTTGATAGCAGGCCTCGAGATCGCCATCGACATGGGAATTGAAAACCTCCTCATATACGGAGACTCCCAGCTGGTCGTTAGTCAAGTAAACGACGACTATCAAACGTGCAAACCAGAGTTGGTGAAGTATGGCGAGAAGGTGCAGCAACTGTTGACCCAAATCCTTTCCTATACTTTGGAAAACATACCGCGGGCGGAAAACAGCAAAGCGGACGCATTGGCCAAACTCGCTAAGGAACTGGCTGATGAGAACCTCGATGACATAAGAATCGTGGTACAAAGCCGTCGCGTGCTTGCCCCAGCAGAAATATCTTCGGAATCATCCGAAGAAAAGGGAGCGACTCAGCAGACGACCCTGCAAATAAAAGATCGGGAAAAGGCTGAGGATTGGAGAGAAGTCTTTATAGACTATTTCAAATACCGTCGAACGCCCGAAGACGCATCCTCAAGACATCAGCTTATGAAACGAGCTCTGTCTTTCGCCTTCGTCAATGATACTCTGTACAAGAGGTCATTCGATTCTTTGTGGTTGAGATGCCTGGGACCTGACGAAGCGAAAAGAGTCGTTCAGGAAGTTCATGACGGAATCTGCGGTTCTCACCAAGCAGGCCCAAAGATGAAATTGAAAATTAAACGGATGGGCTACTACTGGCCCACGATGATTCAAGACTGCCTCAAATACGCGAAGCAATGCCACTCATGCCAAATTCATGGGGACTTCATCCACCAGCATCCAAATCCACTCCATCCAACAGTGGCTAGCTGGCCATTCGAAATGTGGGGAACTGACATAGTCGGCCCCATCGAACCAGCATCGTCTAGAGAACATCGTTTCATCCTGGCGACAACTGACTATTTCTCCAAATGGGCAGAGGCAGTACCGCTGAGGGAAGTGAAGACGGAGAATATCCTACACTTCTTCAAGACGCACGTCATATATCGGTTTGGAACTCCGCGACGGATCATCTCCGATAACGGGCCAGCTTACAGAAGCCACAAGATCAGTCGCTTCGCGCAACAGCACAATATAGACTGGAGATATTCCTCGGTTTATAATCCGCGAGCCAACAGTCTAGCTGAGGCCTTCAACAAGACCTTGACAAAGATTATGAAGAAAACGGTGTCCCGAAATAAGAAGGACTGGCACGAAAGACTGCAAGAAGCTCTCTGGGCGTATCGGACTACGTTCAAGACTGCCACGAACACAACGCCATATGCGTTGGTATTCGGTACAGAAGCAGTACTCCCCCTCGAGATAGAGTTACCCTCTCTGCGAGTGGCAGTCCACAATGAGCTGACGGACGAAGAAAATGCCCACCTTCGGCTTGAGGAGCTTGACGCCCTTGATGAAACCCGGCTTATAGCACAACAACATCTGGAGGCTTACAAAGCAAAGATGACGCGCTCATATGAAAGATTGACCCGGCCGAGGACATTCCTCCAAGGCGAACTCGTGCTAGTGGTCAAAAGGCCTATGATCCCCAATCGCGCCAAGCGGGGAAAATTCGAGCCAAACTACGAAGGCCCGTACATCATAGACAAAGTCTACCAGGGTGGAGCCTATCTACTCATGGATATGCACGATGAAAGGCCTTACAGGCCGATAAATGGCCGATTCCCAAAGAAATACTACGCTTAGCGAGTTACTGCCTAGGTCAATGATAGATGACGACGACTATGTCCGCTCGCTATCTTCCTAAGCTCAAACTTTATAAGCAGTAGCCAGCCTTCTCCTGGACGGACCGAAACGTCCTTAAACTAATGACGGACCGAAACGTCCTGAAACTACTACCGTGGCATCTTCAGGCTGACGAGATGAATAAAAGAAAAAGGAAAAGAAAAAAAATAAAAAAATAAAAAAAAATAATATAAAAACGGTATGTCCATAAGCAAAAAGGGCACGGATGAAAACCCGAAAGGGCTCCGTGAGTAAAAACAGCAGGGCTACCGGCGAGTGTTCGTGAAAACCCGAAAGGGCGCGACCTCGTAAAAAAAATATAAAAATAAAAAGAATAAAAAAGAGGGTATGTCCATAAGCCAAAAAGGCACGGATGAAAACCCGAAAGGGCTCCGTGAGTAAAAACAGCAGGACTACCGGCGAGTGTTTGTGAAAACCCGAAAGGGCGCAACCTCGTTAAAGGACACTTACAGGGTCCTCCCGACCTTGTAAGGAGAAACCACCCGCATGAGATCCTTACGACTCACAAAGGAGCAACACACTTAGGGATCCCCACGATTCCTAAGAAGAAAATACACTTGCGAGATCCTCACGACTCGTAAGGAGAACTCTCTTATGGGACCCTCACGGCTCATAAGATTTGGAAGTCTTAAGTTACAGAGACCTAAACCTGTGCTTAAGCAAACCCCCCACAACCTTCGATATTGCTCTACAAGTGGTTCAATACTGGCCCCTGTATACAATCCACGAGAGCGAATAAACATTTCCCTAGGGATCTGTACGTATGATGAACAACCCTTGTAGGTCCTCTCGATTTACAAGGAGAAAACCCTCTTGTAGGATCTTACGACTTACAGAGGAACATACACTTAGGAATCCTTACGATTCCTAGGGAGAAAATACACCTACGAGATCCTCACGACTTGTAGGGAGAAATACCTTTGTGAGACCCTTACGGCTCATGAAGTCAAAAGCCTTAGCTGACAGGACCTTAACCCTGTTCTCTAAGCCACCTTTGTTCGACATCGACAAAAGCAAATGATGATTCGCTCCTAGAAAGATCCCAGTCGTAGCGGTGCTGATGCCGAAATCGGTGTCTAATTTTAGGTTTACGGTGAAAAGCCGGTAGGCCGCACATGCATACGAAATAGCCGAAATGATAGGACAACTTGCGACAAAATCAGCAAGTAAAAATGTATGCATAGAAAATAGCCGAAATGATTAGGCAACTCGCAATAAAAAGCAACGAGTAAAAATAAAATAAATAACCGAAATGATTAGGGAACCGCGAAAAATAGCCGAAATGATTGGGCAATCGCGACTTTCGCGATGTAAAAAGCTGAAATGATAGAGCATCGCGGAAATAAAACAATACAAATAAATGAAACTTTTGCCCTACAGTTGAGATCACATCGATCCTTGTATACAATCCAAGGGCACAAACAAAAAGGGTCTATATTTCCCCACCAGGCTGTGTCAAAGGGAAGTCAGATCTCGACGACCACATTTACAGCCTGGAGACCAACAACGGCGTTCCTCCTCATTCCAGCAGGACATGGACGTGACATCACCAATCGAGCTACGGGAAAGTCCCCAGTTCCAAGACTCTACGGTTCACAGACAGCCTAGAGTCAGTAAACGACCTCCGACCCGGAAACAAGTCAGCCAACGACCTCTGACCCGGAAACAAGTCAACCAATGATCTCCGTCGCGGAAACAAGTCAACCAACGACCTCCGTCCCGGAAACAAGTCAACCAACGACCTCCGTTTTGGAAACAAGTCAACCAATGACCTCCGTCGTGGAAACAAGTCAAACAACGACCTCCGTCCCGGAAACAAGTCAACCAATGACCTCCGACCCGAAAACAAGTCAAACAACGACCTCCGTCCCGGAAACAAGTCAGCCAACGACCTCCGACCAGGAAACAAGTCAACCAACGACTTCCGTCGCGGAAACAAGTTAGCCAACGACCTCCAACCCGAAAACAAGTCAACCAACGACCTCCGACCCGGAAACAAGTCAGCCAATGACCTCCGTCACGGAAGCAAGTCAGCCAATGACCTCCGTCTCGAAAACAAGTCGGCCAATGACCTCCGTCGCGGAAACAAGTCAACCAACGACCTCTGATTTTATTGATTTTCGTGGATGTGTTTATCGAATCAAATAGTAAAGAAATCACAACCAAAAATATTTGACCGCAATCAAACAACGGTGTCAGTTGAAGTTAATGAATGAGTGCGGATCGTCCTCAGGGATCTCGAGATTCGTTTGTACTTTTATTTGTTTGAAATGAAATGTTAATCAACTATAAGAGAAAACACGATTCAATTGATTGATTTGTATTCGTGTGTCACTAATCTTTTCTAAAGAATCAAGAACTATAAACAACAAGAATCGGTTTCAATGGTATTTTCCAAACGACAATCAAGATTGATAAAGAGGCTCGTAGGAATCGATAGGATCTTTAGATGTGTTGTAGTCTACAATATTTCATATTCTTGTCCTTCGAAGAATTGATGCTAGATCAATGGTTATCGACGAGAATTAGGGTTTTCTTGATGAAATTAAAGTTTCATCTCTTAACCCTTGCTCTTTCGAGGATACCATTTATACTCTAGCCTCTAGCAATTTCAAGAATCGATCGGATCACCCCAATCTCGAGCGATGTTGATCAAGAAAGCATCGCATCGAATTGGGTTGTCGAATCTTGAACTTGCTAGGGTTTACAATCTCGTGGGATTCAAGAATTGATTACAAATTTGCTACATCATCATACTAAAGATCTTCTCGACTCCTTAACGAGCGGAGTTTTTACTCGCGCATCACCACATAGACAATATTCAAGAACAGTAAAGATAACATGATGCGGAATTTTAAAGAAAACAAGAATGGAGAAAATATCACCTTTTATTTAATCAACAATTGTCAATACATTCTTTCAAGATCTACAAGAAGAAAGAAAAATCGATCGTTGACTCGGCTTCGCTCGACTCCGTGGATCGTGGATCTACTTTTGATCTCTTGCCCGATGGAAGATCGGCTCGGCTCATAAAAGGGTTGAAGGAATCTTGCTTGGCTTGCACTCAAGATCTTGAATTGTGGATGGATTTAGGGATTAGGGTTTCCTACAAGATTTCTCACTAATCTTGAGGAAGAAGAAGATGGAGAAAGAGAATGGCTAAACTAAAAATGGCTTGAATCTATCACTCTCCAAGATTGAATCAAGATTTTCCAAGATTTCTAACATTAGAAATGAGAGAGCCTAGGGTCTTATTTATAGAACTAGGTTTAGGTTTGAATTGGACTTTCCCTCCCAAAGTTTGTTGACAAGTTTGTTGGGGTTTAGCTTAGGGTTTAAGCAAGGGTTTAGGAAAGTTCTAGAAGTTCTAGGCTAGTTTAGGAGCTTGATGATCTGGTGGAAGTTTCTGGATTCTTCTGGACTTTTGTATGCATTTTTGAGCTGCAGGTACTAACACAGGAGTTGTGATGAAGTTTGAGAAGTTGATTCCCTGGTTCAGCCGCGGATCCGCCGCGTGAGGTGGCTTTGGGCCGCGCTTCCGCCGCGCCTTGGTGGCCTCGGGATTGGTGCTTTCTTCAGTTGCTTGGTACTGCTGTATGGGTTATTCTTTGATGTTCAGAATTGCAATTGACCTTCTGTGTTGATACCAGATTTGCTTTCAATGAGTTTACGAGCAATTGTAATGGTCGAGCAATGAATTGATCGAGCAAGTATCTCTTTTCCTGCATAGACTTCAAAATAGGGGTTGCAAGATATAGAAAATATGCTATGTAATGCAATGCGGTTAATTTCCCTAGAATTTCTGGTTTTAAGGTCGAATACATGTACTTTGATATTTTGCGACCAATTAGCTAATATGTGAATTATGAATACCGTACTCTCCTATATGTATGCAGATGGCAAGGAAATTGCCGGTTAAAATATGCAATATTTTCGACTGATCAAATACCCCCAAACTTAATTTCGATCGTCTCGAGAGAATGTTTTATTAAAAAGAGAAGGAGAAAACAAAGAAAGAGAAAAACTAACTAGCACACTTTCTTAGGCAACACGATTGCACTGAGCACGTGCAACAAGCCTTTAAACCTCTAGGTGTCCCTAGTAGGAGGAGTGTTGTCTCCTGAGGGTTTTCAGCGGATTGCACCCACAAAATCCAAAAATAAAAGCAAGATCATGAATATTACATTTAAAGATAAGAATTGTAAAAGAAAAAGCCTTGAAAATTAGGGTTTCCAACTAAGCTAGCTTTTCGGTTGTCATGAGCCCTATCTTAATGGTCATGAAAAGATGTTAGAAATCACGTCCTCCCTCAATAAAACATCGTCTTATTCTTCATTCCTATCTTTATTCCAAACATCGATCATATCACCCTGCGTGTGTGTAAAGACATCCCTACACCCGGAGAATTCAATTCAAGCTATCATACCCTTGCCCATCAGCCTCAGTACTTCTTGGCAAACGAGATTGCTTACACACTTTCATGCGACCGTTAATACTTCTTGAGGTACTAACCGACCGATTACTAATGTGCATGCTAACTTGGTGTATTTTCCTAATCTTGCACCACCTCAGGCATAGCAGTGACTCCCAGACCAGTTGACCTTGGGGCACTAGGTGAAGAAGCACCCTTTTGCTATATATTTTTCTTGCCCTTGGTGATAACAAAACCAGTATCCATTTTTCTCACCACTTTAAAACACATTTTTCTTTTTCATACTTTTGGCCTTAAGACAAGAGCATTTCAAGGTATCCTCTACTATCCCAGGCTTCAAGACGTGTGTAAGTGCGAATAGCAGGGTAGCAACGTTCAAAATGTTTGGCTTCCAGAATAGAAACTATTTTTCAGACTTATTTTTATCCTCAGATTAGTGACGTCCATCATCTTACTAACCCTTGGGACAACGGCTCATAACTACTTATTACTAGTTCGTATAAGAAAACTTCTAATTTTCTTAGTTTTCTAAAAATTTTCCAATCTCATGGATGTAATTGTTCACTGTCTAAACTTTCATTATCTTATTTATATACAAAAAGTGTAAATATTAAAATTATTTTTATATTTGAAAATTTTTAAATTTTTATGGGTTTTGAAAATTTTTCAATTTTTATAGATTTTTTTTAAAAAGAAATGTTTTGTGCTTATGCAGATGATATGCAAATGATGCGAAAATAAGCACAACCCTCCCCCAAACTTGTTTTCAACAGTGTCCTCACTGTTGCCGACAGTTATACCTACAAAAATCTGTAAATCTGGGAGGAATTATTAGTGGGGGCAAATATATAAGTGAAGAACTTCCCCCAAACTTGTTTTATTTACTCACCTTCATTCAAAATAATGATGCAATGATATACTGGACATGAAAGTGAGACGGAGGAATTTTAATCAAGATAAACTGGCTCTTGTAAGAACAAGAGCTCCTCCGTGGGGTCAGTGGAAAAATACGGCTTTAATCTATGTCCATTTACTTTGAAAACAGTGCCGTTTTTAACATTTTCAATATCTACTGCCCCGTGCGGGTATACAGACCGCACAACAAAAGGTCCCTTCCAACGAGATCGGAGCTTACCTGCATGAAGGTGTAATCGTGAATCATAAAGAAGGACTTGTTGACCAGGTAAAAATGTTTTCCTTACAATGTTTTTATCGTGAAAAACCTTAGTCCTATTCTTTGTGATTACAGCATTATCATAAGCTTCATCGCGGAGTTCGCTTAGCTCGTTTAGTTGCAGCTTCCGAAAGTTGCAAGCAAGGTTTAAATCAAAATTAATTTCCTTTATAGCCCACAATGCTTTATGTTCTATCTCAACAGGTAGATGACATGCTTTTCCAAACACTATCCTATATGGAGACATTCCTAGGTCGGTCTTATATGCAGTCCTGAATGCCCAAAGAGCATCCGTCAATTTGGTCGACCAGTCTTTTCTATTTTTGGCAACAGTTTTCTCCAGGATAAGTTTGATTTGTCTGTTTGAGATCTCAGCCTGCCCGCTTGTTTGGGGGTGATAGGGTGTAGAAAGACGGTGGTTGATTGAATATTTCCGCATCAGAGTCTCGAAAGATCTGTTGCAGAAGTGTGTCCCATTATCGCTAATAATAGCGCGTGGGTGTCCAAATCGCGAGAAGATATTCTCTTTTAAGAACTTAATGACAATTTTCCTGTCATTAGTGCGACTTGGAATGGCTTCTACCCACTTGGAGACATAATCAACCGCCAGCAATATGTACAGATTCCCAAAGGAGTTGGGAAAAGGACCCATAAAATCTATGCCCCAAACATCAAACATTTCAACAACCAAGATGGGTTGCTGAGGCATTTCATTCCTTTGGGATATTCTACCCGTATACTGACATTGTGTACAGGTTTTGCAATGTTCAAATGCGTCCTTGAATAAGGTCGGCCAATAAAATCCAGATTGCAAAACCTTTTCCGCTGTTTTTCTTGGACCAAAGTGACCCCCACAGGCCTGATCATGACAAAATGAAAGAATACTCTTGAACTCTTCATTCGGGACGCACCGGCGAATGATCTGATCAGGACAATATTTAAACAAATAAGGCTCGTCCCAGTAATAGTGTTTTACTTGGGAAAGAAAGCGGTATTTGTCCTGTTTAGACCAATCGCTTGGTATCAATCCCGTGGCATGATAGTTCACAATATCCCTGAACCATGGTTCAGAGGATACGCTCAAGAGTTGTTCGTCAGGGAATGAGTCATTGATCGGCAGGGTCACAGGGGAAGAAATGATGCGTGAAAGGTGGTCAGCTACTACGTTTTCACATCCTTTCTTATCTTTGATAACAAGATCGAATTCTTGTAAAAGAAGGATCCAACGTATTAGTCGACCTTTGGCATCTTTCTTCGCCAACAGATGTTTCAAAGCGGAATGATCAGTATATACAACAATAGGTGAGCCGATTAAGTAAGGCCTGAATTTCTCTAATGCGAATACAACCGCTAATAGTTCTTTCTCTGTGGTTGTATAATTGATTTGCGCATCATTCAGGGTCTTACTGGCATAGTAAATCACGTGTGGCATCTTTTCGATGTGTTGTCCAAGGACAGCACCTACTGCAAAATCAGATGCGTCACACATCAGCTCAAAGGGGTAGTCCCAATTTGGTGATGATAAAACGGGGGCTGAAGTGAGTGAGTGTTTAAGTGAGTCGAAAGCTGTCTCGCAATCCGAGTCAAAGTGGAAGGTCGTATCCTTGGCCAGGAGTAGTGTTAAAGGTCTAGCAATTTTGCTAAAGTCCTTTATAAATCTCCTATAAAAGCCAGCATGGCCAAGGAAAGAGCGAATATCTTTGACGCTTTTGGGATGAGGGAGGTTTTGAATGACATCTACTTTAGCTCTGTCAACCTCAATGCCCTTCTGTGAAATGACATGTCCAAGGACTATTCCTTCTTGGACCATAAAGTGGCATTTTTCCCAGTTCAAAGTCAAGTTCTTCTCTTTGCATCGAGTAAGAACAGCGTCCAGATTCGCTAGGCATTCAGAAAAAGAGTCTCCAAAAATCGAAAAGTCGTCCATAAAGATCTCCAGGAAATTCTCTACCATATCAGAGAATATCCCCATCATACACCGCTGAAAGGTAGCGGGAGCATTGCATAGCCCGAAAGGCATGCGACTGTAAGCAAAGGTACCAAAAGGACAAGTAAAAGTGGTTTTATCTTGATCCTTTTTGGCGATGGGGACCTGATTATAGCCTGAGTAACCGTCCATGAAACAATAGTATTGTCGTCCTGCTAAGCGTTCCAGCATTTGATCAATAAATGGTAGAGGAAAATGATCTTTCCTCGTAGCAGCGTTGAGTTTTCTATAATCGATGCATACACGCCACCCAGTTTGAGTGCGTGTCTGAATCAACTCATTCGCTTCATTTGTGATCACAGTGATGCCGGATTTCTTAGGAACGACGTGTATAGGACTTACCCACTGGCTATCGGAGATCGGGTATATAATACCACTATCTAAGCATTTGACGATCTCTTTCATGACAGCTTCCTTCATGACGGGATTTAACCGTCTCTGTGGTTCTCGGGTCGGTCTGGCATCATCCATCACATGTATATGATGTTCAACAATCAAAGGACTGATCCCTTTGATGTCCGCCATACTCCAACCAAACGCCTCTTTATTAGATCTTAATACCGATAAAAGTGCATTCTCTTGCTTTGATGCAAGAGAAGTGGAAATTATAACCGGTAAAGTCTCGTTCTCACCAAGATATGCATATTTTAGGTGAGAAGGTAAGACCTTGAGATCTAATTCAGGCGGAGAAATGATTGAAGGAAGGATCATAGAATGATTTTTGGATTTACAAAGAAGCTCAGAGCCTGTGAAAGATACAGACTCGGGTGGAGAAAAGTCAGAAGTGCAGGACTCAAGTGTAAGTGTAGTGTCCTCACTAAGATCAAGTGTAAGATCAAGCAGAGATGTGTTAATGTCATCGAGATCATTAAAGCAAAGTTCCTCGGCTCCACAACTATCGGGAGCGATCTCATGGACAGAACACACATCTAAAATATGAGCACTAGGTTCTGATGGCTGACTCCCAACTCTATAGATATTTAGTTCAATGGTCATATTTCCGAATGATAAATTCATTGAACCATTTCTACAGTTTATAACAGCGTTGGAAGTGGCAAGGAAAGGACGACCTAAAATCACCGGAATTTGGCCCCGGGGGTTTGCTACAGGATGTGTGTCGAGCACAATGAAGTCTACAGGGAAAACAAATTCCCCGACCTTTATTAACACATCCTCTAATTCACCCCTTGGTTTGGTGATAGATCGGTCCGCCATCTGGAGAGTACAATGAGCAGGTTTCAGCTCTCCAATTCCTAGTTGCTCATAGACAGAATAAGGTAACAGGTTAACACTCGCGCCAAGGTCTAAAAGAGCACGATTTATGTTTTTACCCCCAATCGAAATCGATATTATAGGACATCCTGGGTCCTTTCGTTTCTTTGGTAGCTGGGGAATAAAAGCAGTGCTGATATTATTAGCCATAAAGACCTTCTTTGGCACCTGAGTCTTCCTCTTCCTAGTGCACAAGTCCTTTAGAATTTTCGCATAAGCGGGGACTTGTTGAATTGCATTTAGGAGAGGGATATTGATGTTAACTTGTTTGAACATTTCTAAAATTTTCTCCATATGAGGACTCGTTCTGTTAGCCCTTAGCCGGTTCGGGTAAGGTGCTTTCGCAATAAGCGCAGGGTCCATCATAGGAGAGGGAAAGGGGGGTAGACGAGATCCCAAAAGAGGTGTGGGGACCGTCTGTGGAGAACTATAAGGGTTGGGTGAAGGTGTTGAGCCTAAAGGGAAATGGAGAATAGGCTCGTGCGAAGGTGGTTTGGTAGAAGAAGAAGGATCAGAAGGAGAAGTGTGTGTATGTGGAAAGGTCTCAGCCGGGGTTTTGACATGATTATCAGTATTATCAATATCTTCCCCGACATTATTATTCAGCACTCTTCCCGATCTCAACGTGGTAATGGCATTTACATTGTAATGCCCAGGATTCTGCAAGGGTTGAGAGGGAAGTTTCCCTTTTTCTCTCGCACTCATTTCAGCTTTGAGGCGTGCGATTTCAGCTTCCATCGTTCTAATACTCTCAGCTTGTGACGCTGAGTTTTTCTTTATTTCACTGACGGAAGATCTAACCTCAGTTGAAACCTCCATGAAATTGGATAAAAGTGATTTCATGGTTTGAGTAAATTGAGAGAAATCGTCAGAACAGGACTGCATAGGATTAGACTGTGCAGGAGTGTTGCCCTGGTTTTGGAAATTTTGTGACTGATAGGGGTGCTGAGTGAGTTGAAGGGGTTGCTGTTGTGGTGGAGGAAGAGCCCTTTGAAAGTTACTTGTGTTTGGAACCGTGTTTTGAGATTGATTTTGGTTCCAAGCAAAATTCGGGTGGTTCCTCCAACCCTGATTGTACGTGGAAGAATATGGATCGTTTCGAGGTCGTTGAAATGCGGCATTAGAATGCTCGTGACCTTGAAACGCCGAGTTTAAAGGACATTCTTCCGTTAAGTGTGACGGATCAGAACAGCACCCACAAATAGTTTTGGGGAGTGATACCGGGTTTAGGGAGGCTGCTGCAAATTTGTGTTCCATAGCGTCGAGCTTCTTTTGCATTGCTGCCATTTCAGCTCGAACACCTATGGACACATCTACTTGGTGTACGCCACCCCTATTCAGTGGTTGGGTTCCACTCTCCCAAATTAGTGATTTTTCAGCGAATTCTTCTAAGTATCGCCAGGCTTCCCCATCGTCTTTAGTCATAAATGTACCCTGACACATATTTTCAAGGCTTTGTTTCGTGCTAGGGTTACTGCCCTCATAGATGATTCGGCACAACTCCCATCTCGGGATGCCGTGATGAGGACATTGAACCATTAAATCCTTGAAACGTTCAAAGTACTTTGAAAATGGTTCGGTAGGGAGCTGGGCAAATTGGTTTAATTCACTACGAATTCGAGCCGTTCGTTGGACTGGGTAAAATTTCTTTAGGAATGCTGCGACGAATTCTTCCCAATTAGTGATGGAGTGTGCGGTGGTGTTATATAGCCACTTCTCGGCTATATCGCACAAGGTAAAAGGAAGAAGTCGTAGACGCATCGCATCAACAGAAAGTTGAGACGTACCCATCATAGCGCATACGTTTTCAAATTTGGTAATGAAAACGTAAGCGTCCTCGGTCTCGAGTCCGTGATACTTAGGTAGAAGGTTGATATACTGGGGCTTTATTTCAAAGTTATCCCCGTTCGCTGGTGGTGTGGATAAGCAGGTCGAAAGAGGACCTCTAAGTGGATAACATCTTTCCTGAAGAGAAATGTGTGGAGGATTCTGCGCACCAACGGACGGTGGCAGATTGGGGTTAAAGAAGTTTGATGGATTCGGATCCATCGGTGTGGGTGTGGTAGGAGGTAAAGAAAAGGTAAATGGAGAATTATCGACTTCGGAGTCGATAAAAGGTACGCGGACTAAACGGGCACTAGAATCCCGTGTCCAGCCTATCTTGCACTAAAAAGGGTTAGTACAAGTGGCAGCGTTGGCTTATAATTAGGGGTAAAATGAATGCGGTGTTTGCTTTTGAAAAGGTACGGATTTTGAAAAAAATGATGCGACAACCAAATGCAGCAACACAAACCCTAGAATCTAATGGTCACCTAGGTCCGGCTCTAGACCGCTCCTAACTGCCAAAAGACAAGTCGCGGGATCAATCCTTCACTGCCTCTTTGTCCCCTGTGGCCGGATGAGTGCCAGGTAAGTGGGAAGGAACCACCACTACAGTGGGCCTAATTAATAACCACTAGCCTTAGACACACTCGCCTTAGGCACCACAGAAAAACGCGGATAAGCAATGAATTACCCACGGCCCTCTCTTGTCCTAAATGAGCGCGACAGTCCTTAGAGTCATCTCTAGATTTCTTTTAGTTAATGGGGGTAAATGCGGATGCAAGTTTGGTGGTTTTCGGGGCCTAGGAAGGGTAATGAAATCCCCACCTAATTTGGATTTGGCCGTGCCCCTTAATTTTCCGTATTAGCAATGCAAAACAACCAAGAAAAGCAAAATCACGCACAATTTTAATTTGCTTTTGCGGCGCAGCTATTATTTGCAAAGAATCCTGCAGAAAGGATTAGTTGGAGCTAAAAAGGGAGAGAGGAGAGAGAGAGAAATCACCTGCTGGAAAATTATCCAGAGAACCCTCAAGCCTGCGGCGCTTCCGCCGCGCAAAGCCTGTTTCCGCCGCGCTTCCGCGGCTAGTTGGTGGTTTCACTGTACAATTTTTCTTCAGCTGCTTCCTTTTACTATCTCCAGCTCTCTGGTATATCCCAAATAATTTTTCCACAGCTCAGATTGCTCCAGATCACCTTGCAATCAATTCACAACACACGTATAAGAGTTTGTACGAATTTTGATTTCAAGAAATGAAACGTAATAATTCTTTCACTTCAAACTATAAAATGTAAACGAATTAACGCGCGATCCCCGGCAACGGCGCCATTTTGATTTTGATGATTTTCGTGGATGTGTTTATCGAATCAAATAGTAAAGAAATCACAACCAAAAATATTTGACCGCAATCAAACAACGGTGTCAGTTGAAGTTAATGAATGAGTGCGGATCGTCCTCAGGGATCTCGAGATTCGTTTGTACTTTTATTTGTTTGAAATGAAATGTTAATCAACTATAAGAGAAAACACGATTCAATTGATTGATTTGTATTCGTGTGTCACTAATCTTTTCTAAAGAATCAAGAACTATAAACAACAAGAATCGGTTTCAATGGTATTTTCCAAACGACAATCAAGATTGATAAAGAGGCTCGTAGGAATCGATAGGATCTTTAGATGTGTTGTAGTCTACAATATTTCATATTCTTGTCCTTCGAAGAATTGATGCTAGATCAATGGTTATCGACGAGAATTAGGGTTTTCTTGATGAAATTAAAGTTTCATCTCTTAACCCTTGCTCTTTCGAGGATACCATTTATACTCTAGCCTCTAGCAATTTCAAGAATCGATCGGATCACCCCAATCTCGAGCGATGTTGATCAAGAAAGCATCGCATCGAATTGGGTTGTCGAATCTTGAACTTGCTAGGGTTTACAATCTCGTGGGATTCAAGAATTGATTACAAATTTGCTACATCATCATACTAAAGATCTTCTCGACTCCTTAACGAGCGGAGTTTTTACTCGCGCATCACCACATAGACAATATTCAAGAACAGTAAAGATAACATGATGCGGAATTTTAAAGAAAACAAGAATGGAGAAAATATCACCTTTTATTTAATCAACAATTGTCAATACATTCTTTCAAGATCTACAAGAAGAAAGAAAAATCGATCGTTGACTCGGCTTCGCTCGACTCCGTGGATCGTGGATCTACTTTTGATCTCTTGCCCGATGGAAGATCGGCTCGGCTCATAAAAGGGTTGAAGGAATCTTGCTTGGCTTGCACTCAAGATCTTGAATTGTGGATGGATTTAGGGATTAGGGTTTCCTACAAGATTTCTCACTAATCTTGAGGAAGAAGAAGATGGAGAAAGAGAATGGCTAAACTAAAAATGGGTTGAATCTATCACTCTCCAAGATTGAATCAAGATTTTCCAAGATTTCTAACATTAGAAATGAGAGAGCCTAGGGTCTTATTTATAGAACTAGGTTTAGGTTTGAATTGGACTTTCCCTCCCAAAGTTTGTTGACAAGTTTGTTGGGGTTTAGCTTAGGGTTTAAGCAAGGGTTTAGGAAAGTTCTAGAAGTTCTAGGCTAGTTTAGGAGCTTGATGATCTGGTGGAAGTTTCTGGATTCTTCTGGACTTTTGTATGCATTTTTGAGCTGCAGGTACTAACACAGGAGTTGTGATGAAGTTTGAGAAGTTGATTCCCTGGTTCAGCCGCGGATCCGCCGCGTGAGGTGGCTTTGGGCCGCGCTTCCGCCGCGCCTTGGTGGCCTCGGGATTGGTGCTTTCTTCAGTTGCTTGGTACTGCTGTATGGGTTATTCTTTGATGTTCAGAATTGCAATTGACCTTCTGTGTTGATACCAGATTTGCTTTCAATGAGTTTACGAGCAATTGTAATGGTCGAGCAATGAATTGATCGAGCAAGTATCTCTTTTCCTGCATAGACTTCAAAATAGGGGTTGCAAGATATAGAAAATATGCTATGTAATGCAATGCGGTTAATTTCCCTAGAATTTCTGGTTTTAAGGTCGAATACATGTACTTTGATATTTTGCGACCAATTAGCTAATATGTGAATTATGAATACCGTACTCTCCTATATGTATGCAGATGGCAAGGAAATTGCCGGTTAAAATATGCAATATTTTCGACTGATCAAATACCCCCAAACTTAATTTCGATCGTCTCGAGAGAATGTTTTATTAAAAAGAGAAGGAGAAAACAAAGAAAGAGAAAAACTAACTAGCACACTTTCTTAGGCAACACGATTGCACTGAGCACGTGCAACAAGCCTTTAAACCTCTAGGTGTCCCTAGTAGGAGGAGTGTTGTCTCCTGAGGGTTTTCAGCGGATTGCACCCACAAAATCCAAAAATAAAAGCAAGATCATGAATATTACATTTAAAGATAAGAATTGTAAAAGAAAAAGCCTTGAAAATTAGGGTTTCCAACTAAGCTAGCTTTTCGGTTGTCATGAGCCCTATCTTAATGGTCATGAAAAGATGTTAGAAATCACGTCCTCCCTCAATAAAACATCGTCTTATTCTTCATTCCTATCTTTATTCCAAACATCGATCATATCACCCTGCGTGTGTGTAAAGACATCCCTACACCCGGAGAATTCAATTCAAGCTATCATACCCTTGCCCATCAGCCTCAGTACTTCTTGGCAAACGAGATTGCTTACACACTTTCATGCGACCGTTAATACTTCTTGAGGTACTAACCGACCGATTACTAATGTGCATGCTAACTTGGTGTATTTTCCTAATCTTGCACCACCTCAGGCATAGCAGTGACTCCCAGACCAGTTGACCTTGGGGCACTAGGTGAAGAAGCACCCTTTTGCTATATATTTTTCTTGCCCTTGGTGATAACAAAACCAGTATCCATTTTTCTCACCACTTTAAAACACATTTTTCTTTTTCATACTTTTGGCCTTAAGACAAGAGCATTTCAAGGTATCCTCTACTATCCCAGGCTTCAAGACGTGTGTAAGTGCGAATAGCAGGGTAGCAACGTTCAAAATGTTTGGCTTCCAGAATAGAAACTATTTTTCAGACTTATTTTTATCCTCAGATTAGTGACGTCCATCATCTTACTAACCCTTGGGACAACGGCTCATAACTACTTATTACTAGTTCGTATAAGAAAACTTCTAATTTTCTTAGTTTTCTAAAAATTTTCCAATCTCATGGATGTAATTGTTCACTGTCTAAACTTTCATTATCTTATTTATATACAAAAAGTGTAAATATTAAAATTATTTTTATATTTGAAAATTTTTAAATTTTTATGGGTTTTGAAAATTTTTCAATTTTTATAGATTTTTTTTAAAAAGAAATGTTTTGTGCTTATGCAGATGATATGCAAATGATGCGAAAATAAGCACAACCCTCCCCCAAACTTGTTTTCAACAGTGTCCTCACTGTTGCCGACAGTTATACCTACAAAAATCTGTAAATCTGGGAGGAATTATTAGTGGGGGCAAATATATAAGTGAAGAACTTCCCCCAAACTTGTTTTATTTACTCACCTTCATTCAAAATAATGATGCAATGATATACTGGACATGAAAGTGAGACGGAGGAATTTTAATCAAGATAAACTGGCTCTTGTAAGAACAAGAGCTCCTCCGTGGGGTCAGTGGAAAAATACGGCTTTAATCTATGTCCATTTACTTTGAAAACAGTGCCGTTTTTAACATTTTCAATATCTACTGCCCCGTGCGGGTATACAGACCGCACAACAAAAGGTCCCTTCCAACGAGATCGGAGCTTACCCGCATGAAGGTGTAATCGTGAATCATAAAGAAGGACTTGTTGACCAGGTAAAAATGTTTTCCTTACAATGTTTTTATCGTGAAAAACCTTAGTCCTATTCTTTGTGATTACAGCATTATCATAAGCTTCATCGCGGAGTTCGCTTAGCTCGTTTAGTTGCAGCTTCCGAAAGTTGCAAGCAAGGTTTAAATCAAAATTAATTTCCTTTATAGCCCACAATGCTTTATGTTCTATCTCAACAGGTAGATGACATGCTTTTCCAAACACTATCCTATATGGAGACATTCCTAGGTCGGTCTTATATGCAGTCCTGAATGCCCAAAGAGCATCCGTCAATTTGGTCGACCAGTCTTTTCTATTTTTGGCAACAGTTTTCTCCAGGATAAGTTTGATTTGTCTGTTTGAGATCTCAGCCTGCCCGCTTGTTTGGGGGTGATAGGGTGTAGAAAGACGGTGGTTGATTGAATATTTCCGCATCAGAGTCTCGAAAGATCTGTTGCAGAAGTGTGTCCCATTATCGCTAATAATAGCGCGTGGGTGTCCAAATCGCGAGAAGATATTCTCTTTTAAGAACTTAATGACAATTTTCCTGTCATTAGTGCGACTTGGAATGGCTTCTACCCACTTGGAGACATAATCAACCGCCAGCAATATGTACAGATTCCCAAAGGAGTTGGGAAAAGGACCCATAAAATCTATGCCCCAAACATCAAACATTTCAACAACCAAGATGGGTTGCTGAGGCATTTCATTCCTTTGGGATATTCTACCCGTATACTGACATTGTGTACAGGTTTTGCAATGTTCAAATGCGTCCTTGAATAAGGTCGGCCAATAAAATCCAGATTGCAAAACCTTTTCCGCTGTTTTTCTTGGACCAAAGTGACCCCCACAGGCCTGATCATGACAAAATGAAAGAATACTCTTGAACTCTTCATTCGGGACGCACCGGCGAATGATCTGATCAGGACAATATTTAAACAAATAAGGCTCGTCCCAGTAATAGTGTTTTACTTGGGAAAGAAAGCGGTATTTGTCCTGTTTAGACCAATCGCTTGGTATCAATCCCGTGGCATGATAGTTCACAATATCCCTGAACCATGGTTCAGAGGATACGCTCAAGAGTTGTTCGTCAGGGAATGAGTCATTGATCGGCAGGGTCACAGGGGAAGAAATGATGCGTGAAAGGTGGTCAGCTACTACGTTTTCACATCCTTTCTTATCTTTGATAACAAGATCGAATTCTTGTAAAAAAAGGATCCAACGTATTAGTCGACCTTTGGCATCTTTCTTCGCCAACAGATGTTTCAAAGCGGAATGATCAGTATATACAACAATAGGTGAGCCGATTAAGTAAGGCCTGAATTTCTCTAATGCGAATACAACCGCTAATAGTTCTTTCTCTGTGGTTGTATAATTGATTTGCGCATCATTCAGGGTCTTCTGTGTTGATACCAGATTTGCTTTCAATGAGTTTACGAGCAATTGTAATGGTCGAGCAATGAATTGATCGAGCAAGTATCTCTTTTCCTGCATAGACATCAAAATAGGGGTTGCAAGATATAGAAAATATGCTATGTAATGCAATGCGGTTAATTTCCCTAGAATTTCTGGTTTTAAGGTCGAATACATGTACTTTGATATTTTGCGACCAATTAGCTAATATGTGAATTATGAATACCGTACTCTCCTATATGTATGCAGATGGCAAGGAAATTGCCGGTTAAAATATGCAATATTTTCGACTGATCAACCTCCGTCTCGGAAACAAGTCAACCAACGACCTTCGTCTCGGAAACAAGTTAGTCAATGACCTCCATCTTGGAAACAATTCAACCAACGACCTCCGTCTCGGAAACAAGTCAGCCAATGACCTCCTCGTCGGAACAACGCTCCGACCCGGAAACTAGTCAGCCAACGACCTCCCCGTCGGAGCCATACTTCGACTCGGAAACAAGTCAACTCACCAACCACTTACGAGTCCTCTCGACTTGTAAGGGAGAAAATTCTCTTATAAAATCCTTATGACTTATAAGAGAAAATACACTTAGGACTCCTCGCGATTCCTAAGGAGAAAATCCACCTACGAGATCCTCTCGATCTGTAGGGAGAAAAGTCTCTATGAGACCCTCACGGCCCATAGAGTTGAAAAGTCTTAGGCAGCAGATCTGAACCTGCGACCTAAGCCATCGTTATCTCTTAGAGAAATCTAGATGCTTACTCTATTATCTGTCAATTGTGTTTATCAAAGCAGCCTGTTGATAATTAGAGAAGGGAGAAAGCAAAGAAATAATACAAGACATTGCAAAGAAAAATGTGTATCTTTATTTATTAATTTAATCAGGTACAAGGTGAAGCGTACAAAAGAATAAAGAATGGATACATCTTATTTGAAAATGAAAGTTTTTTTACAAGTATGTAGATACAAGTGGAATTACTGGGAAGGAGGCGTCTTGCATAACTCTAGCAATTGTTTGTGCACCTCCTTCCACACTTTCTCCTGATCGGCCACCACCGCCAGATCTGCCTCCACTTGAGTCCGCTGCTGCAAGACAGATGCAAGCTGCTCCCTAACGGCCTGATGAGCAGCTTCACGGCTTAGGGTGTCACGCTCGGCGGCATCAAGCTTTCGCTTCAAGTTTAGCCCATGAGAGATGCGTTCCAGGAGGCGCTCAAAGATAGCCTTCACCTGAGCAGCATTCGCCTCAACCTCAGCACGCAGATGAGCCGTCTCGCTCGAGGTCTCTTGGTATTCCTTCAGCCTCAAAGCCGCTTCTTGTTCCAAGTGGTGGACGTAAGAAGCGCTTTGCTCGATCCACGCTGCTCTTTCATTGCTTGCGGCTAAGGTCTCGGGAGTAGGGCGTACAAACTCCAGTTGATGAAGATGAGCCTCGATCTCCCTGCAGTGGTTAACCCAAGACGTGATGATGCCCTTGTCATGGAAATTTACGAGTATCACCAGCATCGGGTTAACCGCCGTGGCAAAATCCGCAGCAGATGTAGGAGTCTCGACGTCGAGTTCCTCGATATAGTCGCTCAGCATGCGCAGGATATTCGCGGCACCTTTCGAAGACGGACGTCTCAGGAAAGGGCCCGCCGGCATTATGACATGAGGCTCGAAGGGCGCCGAGACCAGAACGACAGCTAAAAAAAATGAGATATGATCAGATAGCAGTTCAAGAAATAAAAAAAAGAGTTATCAATGTGATAGTTGCTGTACCAGCTGAGGCAGGTGGCAAGGCCGGAAGGGCCGGTGGCGTGGCCAATCTTTCATCCACCCCTTCAATTTGTAGCACTGCAGTCGGGACGAGGAAAAGTTAGATATAATTCCATCACTGAAAAAGAAAGATATCAATTGGAAACCATACTCACCAGCGCCACCAGAAGGGGAAGTGAATTCAGATGGAAAGGAGAAGTGTGGGAGCAACACTTGATAAAGATGATCAAAAAGCACTCCTGAAAAGACACAACAGTACGACTTTAGTACATAAATTATGCGGCTGAAAGTCGAAACTAATAGGTTGCAAATCCATACCTTCCAACATCTTCGATGGTATAAGAGAGGGCTGAGAAGTGACCACCGCCAAGGCAGTAGTTGACGGCGCTCCCTCGAGCAGTGGAGCATCAGCGCTGGCCGCACCTGTGTTAAAAAACAAGGATAAATCTGTCAGAAGCGATTGCAAGATAAAGAAGGGGGACGGTAATCCGAAATTTACCTGATGAGCCTCCAGCCGAGACGGAAGCATCTCCCTCCTCCATCGACATAAGTCCACCACCCGTGGCCTCATCCCCAGACTCCACGGGAGCCGTCGTCGTGCTCGTGAGGCTAGGGGACGGCGGTGGGACATAGGCGGGGAGAGCTATGACCGGAGCATTGCCAGACTCCTGAGAAAGAGCGGTTGGCTCGTCCTCAGGAATCACGTCTACCTTACCCGTTATTCCCTCGGGCTCAGCAGTCGCGGTTGTCTCGTCCACCGTCACCACGAGGTCATCGGTCTCAGGCGCTCCATCCGCTGCTACCTCGGGCTCAGCATCAACCACTTGCTCAGGCATGGTGGACGTGACCGTTTCGTCAGCCACTATCTCGGGCCCAGCAATCCCGGTTGTGTCATCCGCCATCGGCTCGGGCTCGACCAATGCCTCTCCCTCTAGCCCCTCAGGTTCGACAGTCTCCGCCTCCCCCTCGGTTGGATTTGGCCCTGCAGGACAGAATATATAAGAGCCGATAACTTCATAATTCTTACAACAAAATTCTGAAAGGAATATTGCCTGAGGTGGACTTATCGTTAGCCTCCCTATTGGCGCGCACCGCCTGTCTATGAGCTATAGACAAGGCGACCGGGGGCTTTTCTGATGGAGTATCGGCACGAGGGACGGTGCTTGGTCCCGCTCCAATGGCCAAGGCAGCCCTGCATGCCTTCGCTTTGCGCCTTGACCGCTTCCTCTCCTCCCGAGCTGACGCGATGGACCTTTTCGATGCTTCCTTCATCAAGGCGTCGTCGTCCTCGTTCAGAGATGCCTCCAGAGCCTTTAAGGCATCTCTCATTGGCTCTTCAAGACAGACCTCCCGCGGCAGCCCTGAGGAAGCAGGAACATCGGCAGCTGGCAGAATATCCACGTCACCTGGCGGGATCGGCATTGAGGTTCCTGCGATAAAAAGGGAAAGGTTAGATCGACCATAACACAAGGAAAATGGAAACTTGATGAGTCGAAACTTACTAAGGCCTAAGAACGCTCTAAGACGTTCCTCCTCTTGGAAAGTCTTGAGGGAAGCGACAATGGCTTCTTCAGTGGTGATGCCTATTGGAAGAAAAGAAGGAAAAATGTTAGTCAAAGGCAATAATAGAGATATGATGCAATAGAAAATGCGACTAGTGATTACCTGATTCCGCAAGCTTAGCCAGCCACGCGTCGCGCCTCACCAACCGCTCCGAAGCTTCGAGAGCGGCCTCCAAGTCCGTGTCATATGGCGGCATGACTAACCCCCTGTTGGTCCCATATTCGCTCAGGCCCTCACCATAGGGAGCGTGGGGTTCCTGACCGAACGCGACGTCAGCAGCAAAGAGCGACTTCTTTTTCTTCTTCTGCCCACCAACCCTAGGTGCACCCGGGATCGACTTGCGTTTGGCAGGCACCTTGGGATGGTGGGTCCCGATGTCCGCACCCATACCAGACTCCGGCGAGGTTACAACCACTGTCTCCACTGGAGCACAGGGCGCTGGTGGTGCATCCGCGAGATCGGGGAGCGACAATCCGTGCGGAGGAATTTGCGCACGCGGTGGTCCGGCTCTAGCATCCTTTTGAGGGGGAACTACCGGGGTCCTTGGCACTAAAGGAGCGTTGCGGTCGCTGCCTGGAGGCGCACCCTTACGGTCGACCAGCAATCGCCTTTCCTCCTTTATGACGGCTCCCGTTGAATGACTGTACCATTCTGTATATACCTTGAGGAGTCGTGGGGCGCAAGCCGGTTCACTGATAAAAAAGTGGGAACCTGTGTTCAGACGTATAAAGTGATGCAGCGCACTCTCCATCCCTTCTTCGGTAGCAGCAGGTTCCGATAAGAAAGCCTCCAGTGGCACCCCTTGATTGTAGCTCAGTTGTTGGGCGAAGCGATGCGGGTTGTACCTCATGAAAATCGCCGCACCTTTCTGCCTGAACACCAAGAAGCCTGGTCTGATAGAATACAAGTGGAGGGTCTCCCGGGCCATCAAGACTGAGGCTCCATCTTTGAAAGTGTCTTGCAATGGCCGCACTGCAGTAGTAGACGCCTTTCCAATAGTCAACACCTTGTCGATGAAAGACACCCCGTCTCCAACGGTGTGGGGGCGAAGGAGTAAACCCCTGGCATTCCGTGGCGATGGACTCATAATTGATGCGCCAATCAACTGTATGATGCAAGGGAAGCTGCACCTGTCATAGAAAGAGGGCCTTTTATGCATGCCGAAAACACCCGATGTATGTAGCTCGAGCCACGATACGAAGTAGTGCATTGGGAAGATCACGTGCAGTACCCCAGGCTCATTAGCATCCGCCGCTCGACTGAGGCCGTGATACAAGTGTACCAAGCCGGCGATCCCAACGGCCACCTTTACTCCGATGGTCATCCGGTGAGCTGGGTAAAAGACAGAGGGCCGCATATGGCGAGAATACATCGGGAGCGCAAACCAACTCAGCCATAGCCCAAGAAATCCTAAAAAGAAGGCCTCCTCGTCCATCTCGGGGGCTGCAACTTCCGCAAAAGACATGGTCGGGGAGTTAGGAAGGAAAAAACCCTTTTGGTCTACTTCCTTCGCCGGTAGGTTATCCAAACCTAGACCGAAAGGGTCCTCAAGGGTGGCAAACTTGGTAGCTTCTGCCGAGAGGACACTTGGGTGAAGGAACCGAGCGATGAAATTCTCAAAGCTCACTCCGCGACTCCCACGTTCGATGAAAAGGGCCTCATAGATGTTCAACACTTTGATCAAACTTGGGAATTGGTGTTGAACAACATTCTACGGGGTGAGGCCCCTTGCTGCCGGCTTAGCACCGAAGACATACTCGTCTGTCGGAAGCAACTCCTCGTAGTGCTCCCCTATAGCCGGTAAACCGGAGACCTCTGTGAATTCCTCCAGAGAAATTGACACTTCCCGATCCATTACAAGGAAGGTATGAGTAGGAATGTTCCACTGCTCCAAGAAAGCCTTGAACAACCAGATGGGAAGCGTGGGATACTGGAAGAGGGAGACGTAGACCGCGGTGTACAACCCTAACCTTATCAACTGCGACTTCTTCGTCGACAGGATATACCGAGCCCACGGCAGATAGCCGAACGGGTGGCGGGGGATCATACCTATGTAATATGATTGCCCCCAAGGTCGCGCCTCGCCTTGACAGATACGGCGTCCCAGGATATCCAAAACCATAGGACGCTGAACCGGGATTGCATCTATGGCAGGATGAAGAAAGCCCTTCAATGTCCAATCAACCATCTCCACGGCATACTGCACCGGGGGTGGGCTGGCATAATGGATTGCCGTAATGGGCTCCGCCAGCACTGCACACGTGAAGCTCTGTCGACCCATGATAATCTGATTATACCACGACCTCCAAAGGTGGAGACTCTTATATTCCGGGTCGCCAGGACTTCGCGGTCCAAGGGCGCTTCAGGAAATCCCTCTAACGAGCAAACAGGAATGAGGTAACGAGAGACATAGTCGCTGCAAGAGAACAAAAGTAGCCGTTAATGTTGCAACTCCAACGCTTAGCGTTTAAAAATACTAAAAAATTAAATTTAAATTAATTACACCACACTGCAGTGCGGTGGGTAGGAGACCAGGGGGGACCCACAAAATCTGGATGACAATACGTCAGTTAATAAGACAACCCCATCATTGGATGAGATTGTCAGTTAAATCCCAAGAGAACATTCTCATTAATGATAGAAAATCCCTAGAGACAAGGAGAAAATCTCCTCTTTCAGAGCAAACCTCTGTCACATAGTGACACTTGTCAAACTCTGGTCTTAGGGAAATAAAATTCCTTAAAAGAGCCTAGCTCTGTAAGAATGATAAAAAAATCCATCAAAGAAAAATTGATTAATTACTAAAAAAAAATTTGGGATCTTAAAGATCCATATAAAAAAGAACTCTTAAGAGTTCATCATCAGAAGATCAAAAGATCTACATTCTGTTAATGAGCAAAGCTCTGTTCATGGGTTAAGACACCCTGAAACAAATTCTTGAGAGCAAAGCTCTGTTTATGAAACCCCAAAGGGGATTTCTTTAGATCAGAAGATCTATGAGAGCAAGTCTCTGTTGGTTAAGATTGATTTAAATTAATTTAGATTAATTTTACCTAAAAGTTTTTCTAACTTTGAAATGAGAGCAAAGCTCTAGAGTTCTGGAAACAAGAGCAAAGCTCTGAAGTTTTAAGCAAGAGCAAAGCTTTGGGAATCAAAATCTTGGAAATGGTAAAGATTTCTAAGGGCCAGGGGTCCTATTTATAAGGCGCTTGCGCCCCTTCAGATCACCCATTGATCCAACGGCCAGGATCTTGCCACCGATGCACTCACGTGCGCGCCATGTGAGCGCAACGGTGGGGGGGGCATTTGTTTCCCCCAATTAGACAAAGCTCTGTTTTAATTTCAAAATTCGAAGCAACGCTTCAGATTCTTTGCGCTGCGCGCAACGCGCCACGTGTCAAAAGCTGATACATCAGCGCAGCGCCCAAGGCAGCGCGCCCAATCAGAGCAAAGCTCTATTTAAAACAAAATTAAAGGACGCAACACTACAGTTGCGCAAGCGCTGCGCTGCGCGACACGTGTCAGCGCAGATGCGCAAGTGCAGATGCGCTGCGCCGTGCGCAAGCGACACGTGTCAGCGCAGTTGCGCCGCGCTCTGCGCTGCTTGACACGTGTCACGCGCTGGGGCGTTTGCGCCAAACAAAATTAAATTCTAGTAAGATTCTTCTGTTCTTGTTAAAACAAGAAGATTGTCTTCTGTAAAACAGAAGCCTTGGATCAAAGATCCAACGGTGGGAAAATTCCCCAAATCACTCAGAGAAGGATCTCTTTAACAAATTTAACAAATTTATGGGCACTATATAAAGGCCCCTAAACCCCAAATCAAAAGGATCAACATTGGGAGAGATTGAGAACCTCAAAACAGAGAGAACTCTGAAGAAATTTCAAGAAAAAGGTAAAAACCTTCATAAAATAGAAGAATTTCTTCTAATAGATCATTGATCTAAGAACAAGATCAATGATCTTCATATAATAATAAGTGCTTTGCACTCTTTTATGAACCTACGGTTCACTGAAAACAAGAAAAACAAGAAAAAACTTGTTTTCTTTGATCTAAATTGGATCAAGAACTCAAACAGTGCTTTGCACTTTTTTATGAACCATTGATTCTGGAATCTAAAAGATTCTCAAGATTAATAGTGCCTTGCACTTGCAAAATTGCATTGTTTCGCTCCTAAATTGGCGCAACTCACCAGAGCGCTCCACGTGTCAGCAGCGCAAGCGCAGCGCACTGCGCTTGCGTGACACGTGTCAATACCTGAACTACTTGCGCTATGCGCTTTTGAAATAGAGCCTTGCTCTCTGAAATTGGCACAACTCACCAGGGTGCGCCACGTGTCAGCAGTGCAAGCGCAGTGCACTGCGCTTGCGTGACACGTGTCATCACCACAAGCACTTGCGCTCATTGGTTGGCGCAAAGCGCCTGACAAATGCAATGCATTGTGTGCTAAAGGGCCAGGCCCAAATCAAAAAGACCTAGTAGGCCAAAATTAATTGCAATGCAACAAAAGGGCAGAGCCCAAGTTAAATTGATGTTCTGCATCATTTATAAATGGGCAGAGCCCAAACAAAAATAAAATGCAATGAAAGGGCAGAGCCCAAACAAAATTGATGCTCTGCATCCTTTATAAATGGGCAGAGCCCAAACAAAATAAAAAGTAATGCAATGCATTACTTAAACATGGGCAAAGCCCTAGCATAGGCCTAATATGCCAAAAACAAATAAAAGCGTTGAATATTTTTTCAACTGGACTTAGCCCAATCATGGCCGTAAGTCCTCAAATTAAATTGACTGAGCACAGTCGCTCTCTTAAATCAATTTACACCCGGTTCAAGGGTACATCTCTGAACTCCTCTGACACCTATCGTTGTAATTCTTCAACGACGTCAGAGAGGTGACGGGTCCCGAAAACCACAAATCGACACGGACTGTGGGGTCCTTAAACTCATGGACTTATGCGTCCTTAAACCAAAATATGGACTGTGGGGTCTTTAAACCCACGGACTTATGCGTCCTTAAACTACCAATGGACCACCATGTCCCTAAACTGGAATATGGACCACAATATCCTTAAACTACCTATGGACCACCACGTCCCTAAACTGGAAATGGATCTAGACGATCCTGTTAAGTTGATCTTAGTCCTAAATCAGACTAACGTATCCTTAACAAACGTTTAAGTCGATCTTAGCCTAAATATGGCTAACGTATCCTTAAACTAAAACACCAAACCCAAATCTAAGTAAAGATGGATTTGGACTAATCCACGTCCTACGGGCCACGACATCACCTAGTCTCCGTATACAATCCACGGGCAACCACAAACAAAACAAACACACACGACACGAAGTGAAATTCTGGAGAAGGAGAAAGTTGTTACCACAATGCGGTAGCGTAATTAACTGCAGGGGCTTGCGCCTGCAGGGAAGAGTGTCCCCACAATTAAAAACGCCTCAAGCGAGGGGGAATCTGATGAAGTCTGCTACATCGGCCGCATCCGTCTAAACCTCCGATACACGGTGCCATAAATCAACTTGGTATCTTCGGAGAGGTGGACGGATAAAACCATATGGCATCTTCCCCGAATCTCAGGCAAGACGTCCTCAATGTCTCGGCCGCCGTTCGGAGGGGAAAGTGTTGTAGAGTGGGTATATATATATATATATAAAAGGTGAATAGCGTCCAAAGGACGCGTGGACGCTAGAGCCTCACGTGCCCAGCACTTGGGCACCATGTGCACGGCACGTGGGCGCTGGGCGCCAGCGCCTCATGCGCCTGGCACGTGGGCGCTCGGCGTCTGCGGAAGAAAAGGGGCTTAGCCTCTGTACTGGAGTTGTACTTCCAATTGAATTTTAGAGTTGAACTCCTAAAAAGAAAGATTTATTATTATATATATATATATATATATATATATATTGTGGAATTAAACTCCTAAGTGATTTTCGAAGATGATGAAAGGGGCCCCTTTCTTCTCTCTTGAGCCCTGGGTTTTCTCTTGAGCCTTGGACCTTTTCAAAGTGGGTTTTCTCTCTCGTGATGGGCTCCTTTTTTCCTCCTCTCTGTTGGCTGGATCTTGGAGAAAAGGGGGGAGACTTAAAAATCACATCTTTTGGAGATTTGATGGAAGATCTGAGTTCTCATTCAAGGGTTTTATGGTGAAAAACTGTTTCTTTTTGGAAAAAGAAGAGTTAAATTCTTGATTTAATTCAAAAAAAAGAAAGAAGGTTGAGAACCTTGAGGAAGGAGAAAGAGGCACATGAATATTAGATTTTGAGGGGAATGAATTCTATCTCTTCATTTTATCATCATGTTGCCTTATATAGGCTTACAAATTTACACATTGCCTCTTGAGCTTTACAAAATGGCATTTTCCCCATCCCATGCCTCATGTGCTTATTTATTTTTGCACATGAGCTATGGGCTTTACAAAAATTTGGCTTTTTGCCCATTTATTTTACATTCAGGCATGAAGATTACATCAAAGTTATTTATTACATAATTTTCTTCTTTGCATTGGGGAAGCCAGCTGCTTCATATTCGGGCTTAACTTGGGCATGGGCCCACTTGTCCTGGGCTTGGGCCCGTTTGGCTTGGGGTTGACTTTGATTTTGAATTAGTCAACAGGGGTGTAAATTTTGGCCCCAACAAAGTGCCCCCCATCAATTAATGCACACCGCGTATATAGGTCGTGTGCATGAAATTGATGAATCTTCTTTCACGTGGAGGTGACTTGATTTGGTTCCCGCTTTTGGGGAGCCTGGCACTGCCCTTTTTACGACATGGACGGTCGATGACGTGTCTCCGAGACGGAGTGTCGCTGGTTGACGTGTCCCAAAGGTAGAGTGTCTGTGTTGGACGTTTCCCCAAGACGGAGTGTCTGTATGTGACGTTCCACTGGCACGGAGTGTCTCTAGTCGAATTATCCCCAAGGCGGAGTGTCTGTTTGACATTTTCCCGGAACGGAGTGTCGCTGGTCAACGTTTCCCCGGCATTGGAGTGTTTGTGGTCTGCGCAGAAATTTTTGCGGGAAAAAATGCCCCCATTACTTTGCCCACGTAGGTATGTACGTGGGTTAACTAGCGCAAAGTAATACATAGCGTATGACCGGTTTCGGGCTGGTATATAATTTTTAGAATCTTGGTCTGAGAAGATAGCGAGTGGACACAAGCGTCGTCATCTATCATTGACTCAAATCTCAACTCTTAAGGGATATAGTTCCAACCCTGAGGCCCATGAGCTGCACCCTTCTGTTTCTTTATGTCTTGATCTGGCGCAAAGTAGTTTATGTACTCATTTCGGAGCTTATAGTTTATTCACTCATCCCAGAGTCTCTAGTTTATGAATTCGTTTCAGAGCTTGTAGTTTACCTCACTTGGGCTTGTAGGCAAACTTGTCCTAACGTTAAATCCCTGCTCTTTACGACAGAGGTCCGTCAGGGTCTGTGGTACTAAGGTTTTTTGTCCATCGTACCATCGCGTTGGCTGATGCATTCCCCGATATGCAGTCTTTTTGTTCGAGTAGCCGCGCGACTGTCGTATCTATGATCCTTTCGGGGCTGGACAAGACATCTTCAAATAATCTCCCAGGTCATATTACCATCGGGAAAACATATTCTCCCTAGAAATCATGAGGATTTCTAAGTGTTCATCGCCTCCGTGAGTCGTAAGGATCTCACTCGGGTATTTTTTCCTTACGAATCGTGAGGACCCGTATGTAGCTTCTTCATTTCAGTTGCATGTAATTTCGGCGAATGTGGCCCGTAGATAGTCCATTTTGACCTCCTTGTAGGTCAACGATGGCTTAAGAAACAGATTTGGATCTATCGCCTAAGACTTTTCAACTTTATGAGCCGTGGGGGTCTCATAAGTGCTTTTCTCCCTACGAGTCGAGAGGATCTCGTAGGTGTAATTTCTCCTTAGGAATCGTGAGGATTCCTAAGTGCGTATTCTCTCGAGAGAGTCGTAAGGATCTCACAAGAGAATTTTTCCCTTTTACAAGTCGAGAGGACTCGTAAGTGGTTGGTGTGTTGACCTGTTTTCGAGTCGATGCATTGCTCCGACGGGGAGGTCGTTGGCTGACTTGTTTTCGAGACGGAGGTCATTTGCTGACGTGTTTTTGAGACGGGGGTCATTTGCTGACGTTTTTCTAAGACGGAGGTCATTAGCTGACTTATTTCCGAGACGGAGGTCATTTGCTGACGTGTTTCCGAGACGGAGGTCATTGGCTGACGTGTTTCCGAGACGGAGGTCATTTGCTGACGTGTTTCCGAGACGGAGGTCGTTAGCTGACTTGTTTCCAAGACGGAGGTCATTTATTGACGTGTTTCCGAGACGGAGGTCATTTGCTGACGTGTTTCCGAGACAGAGGTCATTGGCTGACTTGTTTCCAAGACGGAGGTCATTTGCTGACGTGTTTCCGAGACGGAGGTCATTGGCTGACGTGTTTCCGAGACGGAGGTCATTTGCTGACGTGTTTCCGAGACGGAGGTCATTGGCTGACGTGTTTCCGAGACGGAGGTACTTTGCTGACGTGTTTCCGAGACGGGGTCATTTGCTGACGTATTTCTGAGTCGGGGTCATTGGATGACGTATTTCCGAGACAGGGTCATTTGCTGACGTGTTTCCGAGACGGAGGTCGTTAGCTGACTTGTTTCTGAGACGGGGTCATTGGATGACGTATTTCCGAGACAGGGTCATTTGCTGACGTATTTCCGAGACGGGGTCATTGGATGACGTATTTCCGAGACGGAGGTCATTTGCCGACATATTTCCGAGACGGAGGTCATTCCTGACGTATTTCCGAGACGGAGGTCATTTGCTGACGTATTTCCGAGACGGAGGTCATTTGCTAACGTATTTCCAAGACGGGGTCATTTGCTGACGTATTTCCAAGACGGGGTCATTTGCTGACGTATTTCCGTGACGGGGTCATTGGATGACGTGTTTTCGAGACGGGGTCACTGGATGACGTACTCCGCTTTCTGCGGTGTCGGGGCTGACTCTAGGTTGTCTGTGAACCGTAGAGACTTAGAACTGGGGACTTTGCCGTGGCTCCGATTGGTGGTGTCGCGTCCATGCCCTGCTGGCATGAGGAGGAACGCCGTTGTTGGTCTTCTGGGATGCAGATGTTGCTATCGAGATCTGACTTTCCCTTTGACAGAGTTTGTTAGGACATGTAGTTCCCTTTTCGTTTATGACCATGGATTGTATACAAGGGTCAGTATGGACTTATCTGCAGGGCAAAAGTTTAATTCTTTCATTTTTTATATTTCTTTCCACGATGCTCTATCATTTCAGTTTTTTATATTGCGAAAGTCGCGATTGCCCAATGATTTCGCCTATTTTTCACGGTGCCCAATCATTTCGGCTATTTTTCTTTTTCTTTACTCGCTGCTTTTTATTACGAATTGCCTAAACATTTCGGCTATTTTTATATGCATATACTTTACTCACTGATTTTTATTGCGAGTTGCCCAAACATTTCGGCTATTTCATTTGCATTTTTTTTGCGAGTATGGAACTCAAGATCTGATACCAATCTTAGCATCAGCATCGCTGCGACTGGAATATTGCCAGGAGCGAATTATCATTTGCCGTGAAAGGACTTGGAATTTGATACCGATTTAGACATTAGCATCGCTACAACTGGGATATTTCCAGGAGCGAATTATCATTTGCCTTTGTCGATTTAAACAAAGATGGCTTAGCAAACAGGGTTAGAATCCTATCGTCTAAGGTTTTTGACTTCATGAGCCGTAAGGGTCTCATAAAGGTGTTTCTCGCTACGAGTTGTGAGGATCTTGTAGGTGCGTTTTCTCCTCAAGAATCGTGAGGATTCTTAAGTGTGTGTTCTCTTATAAGTCGCAAGGATCTTACAAGAGTGTTTTCTCCTTATAAGTCGCGAGGACTTACAAGTGTCATTCACCACATGAGCGAATTTCGCGCCATTGGTGGAACTGGATGGGGGAAATGTTTATTTATGCCCGTGGATTGTATACAAGGGTCAACATTGAACCGTTTGTAGGGCAGTCTGGGAAATGTGATGGCTTAAGAATAAGTTCAGATATCTGTAGCTTAAAGTTTTTGAATCTTATGAGTCGTGAGGGTCTTATAAGAGGGTTCTCCTTACGAGTCGTGGGGATCTCGTAAATGTAATTTCTCCTCAAGAATTATGGGGATCCCTAAGTGTGTTGCTCCCTTGTGAGTCGTAAGGATCTCACACAGGTATTTTCTCCTTACAAGGTCGAGAGGGCCTTGCAAGTGTGCATGAATTTTTTTACGAATCTGTGCCCTTTCGGGTTTTCACAAATATCGCCGGTAGCCTTGCTGTTTTTACTCACGGAGCCCTTTCGGGTTTTCATCCGTGTCCATCTTGCTTATGGACGTACCGTTTTTTTTGCATCAGCCCTAGGATGCAGGGTTTGTAGTAGTTTAAAAATGTTTCGGTCAGTAGCTAGTTTCAGGACATCTCGGTCCCTTGTTAGTTTAGGGACGTTTCGGTCCGTAGATAGTTTTAGGACATCTCGATCCCTTGTTAGTTTAGGGACGTTTCGGTCCATAGCTAGTTTTAGGACATCTCGGTCCCCTGTTAGCTTAGGGACATTTCGGTCCATCATTAGTATAGAGACATTTCGGTCTGTAGCCAGTTTCAGGACATGACGGTCCATTGTTAGTTTAGAGACATTTCGGTCCGTTGTTAGTTTAAGGACATTACGGTCCATTGTTAGTTTAGGGACTTTTTGGTCCATGGCTAGTTTCAGGACATCTCGGTCTCTTGGTAGTTTAGGGACGTTTCGGTCCATTATTAGTTTAGGGATATTACGGTCCATTGTTAGTTTAGGGACGTTTCGGTCCATAGCTAGTTTAGGGACATTTCGGTCCACTGTTAGTTTAGGGACATTTCGGTCCATTATTAGTTTAGGGACATTTCGGTCCACTGTTAGTTTAGGGACTGTTTCCCCAATCAAAGCAAGGCTCTGTTCAAATTCCAAGATTTGAAATGAAGCGACGCTTCCTTTCCTCCAATCAGAGCAAACCTCTGTCTCAAAATTCAAAATTTAAATTGAAGCAACGCTTCAGATTCAGCGCTCTGTTCGCTGAACGCCACGTGTCTAACACAGACACGCTAGCGCCAGGTGCGCTGCGCCCTAGGCAGCGCGTCCCCAATTAGAGCAAAGCTCGGTTTCAAAATTCAAAATTTAAAAGTTGAAGTAACGCTTTAGATCCAGCGCTCTGCGCTGCGCGCCACGTGTTAAACACAGATGCACTAGCGCAGTTGCGCTGCGTGCCACGTGTCAAACACGGGTGCGCTAGCATAGTTGCGCTGCGCGCCACGTGTCGAACGTAGGTGCGCTAGCGCATGGTGCGCCAGCGCTGGAATTAAAAATCCCCCACCGTTAGATCAAAAGATCTATTAATAATAAATTATTAATTAATCAGAACTAAAATTCTGTTATGGAAAGATCTTTCCAATCTTATTAAAACAAGAAGATTATCTTCTGTAAGACAGAAACCTTAGGATCAAAGATCCAACGGTGGGAAATATTCCCAAATCAATCAGAGAAAGATCTCTTAAAACTGATTCAACAAATCATTTGGCCCTATATAAAGGCCCTTAGACTTCAAGTCTAAAAGATACACAGAAGAGAGAGAAAACCCTCTGAAAACTTTGAGAAAACTCAAAGAGAAAGAAGAGCAAGCTCTTAGAAAAAGGAAGATTTTTTCTTCATCTTCAAGGTAGAGAACTAGTTTTTAAACCACAGAGATGAAATCATCTCGTAAAAAGAGGAACCATCTTCTAAAAAAAAGATCATAGATCTAGGTCTTTGATAAAAAGAAAAGATCAAAAGATCTGATCATAAAAAAAAACTACACGAAGTATTTTACTTCATTCACAGATCTTTTGATCTATAAAGGCAGAGCCTTTTTATAAAACAAGAACTTTTGTTCTTGAATCTTGAGGCAAAGCCTCCTTTAAGAAGAACATAAATTTGTTCTTGAAAGTGCCTTGCGCTCATGAATTGTGCTCTTGCGCTCATTGGACCGGCGCTCAGCGCCAAAACCTGCCACGTGTCAACCAAAAACACAATCTGCGCTTTGCGCTTCTGAAACAGCGCACTGCGCTCATGGACTGACGCTTAGCGCCAAGCACGCCATGTGTCACTTGCTGGCGCGCCAACAGACTAGGGCAAAGCGCTCATAAATTAAAAGCGCAATGCGCTAATGTACTAGCGCACAGCGCTAAGCGCGACACGTGTCATCTTCGTGTGCTCTATCTGACAGAAGCGCAATGCGCTCTTTAGCTGGCGCAAAATGCCTGGCGCGCCACGTGGCGCATTGTCAGAACACAATCTATTCTGATGAAGACAAAAGATGTCAGAATTCAATGCTTAGCATTATTAAAAGGGCCGAGCCCAAATAAAAGCTTAATAGCCAGGACAAAAATAAAATGTTAAACATTTTTAATTGGACTTAGCCCAATTCTGGCCATAAGTCCTTAACTTATCTTGAATTGAGCACATCTGCTCTTTCAATCAACTCACCTTGGTTCAAGGGTACATCTCTTCACTCCATTGATATTTGTCGTTGTAATTCCTCAACGTCTTCAAAGAGGTGACGGGTCCTGACAACTACACATTTCACGGACTGTGGGGTCCTTAAACCCACGGACTATGACGTCCTTAACCTCGACCGTGATGTCTTTAAACTAACATCGGACTGTGGGGTCCTTAAACCCACGAACTATGATGTCCTTAACCTCGACCGTGATGTCTTTAAACTAACATCGGACTGTGGGGTCCTTAAACTCACGGACTATGATGTCCTTAACCTCGACCGTGATGTCTTTAAACTAACATCGGACTGTGGGGTCCTTAAACCCACGGACTATGATGTCATTACTCTCGACCGTGATGTCTTTAAACTAATATCGGACTGTGGGGTCTTTAAACCCACGGACTATGATGTCCTTAACCTCGACCGTGATGTCTTTAAACTAACATCGGACTGTGAGGTCCTTAAACCTACGGACGATGATGTCCTTAACCTCGACCGTGATGTCTTTAAACTAACATCGGACTGTGGGGTCCTTAAACGCACGGACTATGATGTCCTTAACCTCGACCGTAATGTCTTTAAACTAACATCGGACTGTGGGGTCCTTAAACCCACGGACTATGATGTCCTTAACCTCGACCGCGATGTCTTTAAACTAACAATGGACCATAATGTCCTTAAACTAATTATCGACGGCAATGTCATTAAACTAAACAATAGAGCCAAATTGCTCTCTTATCGGATCTAAACGATCCCGTTAAGTTGATCTTAGTCTAAAATTAGACTAACGTATCCTTAACAAACGTTTAAGTTGATCTTAGTCTCAAATAAGGCTAACGTATCCTTAAACTCAACCCTCCCCAAACCCAAATCTAAGAAAGATACGGATTTGGACTAGTCCACGCCCTACGGGCGACAGCATAAATTAGTCTCCGTATACAATCCACGGGCAACCAAACACAAAACAAACACCCACAACACGAAATGATCACATGGAGAAGGAGAAAGTTGTTACCGCGACGCGGTAGCGTAATTAACTGCAGGGGCTTGTGCCTGCAAAAAAGAGCGTCCCCACAATCAAAAACCCCTCAAACGAAGAGGAATCTGACGAAGTATGCTACATCGGCCGCATCCATTTAAACCTTCGATACATGGTGCCATAAATCAACTTGGCATCTTCGGAGAGGTGGACGGATAGCACCAATTAGCATCTGCCCCGAAATTCAGGCGAGACGTCCGCCGCATCTTCGTCCCGGTTTCCGGCGGTAAACAGATTCTGGCACGCCCGGTGGGACCTTTTCCTCTTTCCATTCCACACTTCGTGTGTCGTGTTCGTGAACCAATCGTGGTTTGCTAATGGTTGCCCTTGGGTTCGAGTTACTAAGATTTGGTTTCTTGCTTGGCGCAGAAAGCGAAACAGCAATGGCATCTACCTGCGTGAAATGTTCCAACTGCAACTGCAACTCGCGCTCAGCCTCATCCGGAAGCATAGCTTACGGGCCTCGAGCGGCCTCGCTGTTCACAATGCCGGTGGACCAGGTGACTCAGGCCACCACTATATTGTTTGGGACCATGCTCCCACCGATGAGCTTCAGCACCCCTGTACCAGCACCAGAAGCTCCCAAGAAGTCGGTCTTTGATCGGCTTGCTACTACCGCGGCCCCTCTCAACGGGTCGTCCAGCCCCAGCTCCTCGATCTTTGCCAGACTGGGCCAAAGTTCATGTGGGCCCATGATGAAGCCTGCAATCCCAGAGAAGGTTATTCCGAAAAGGATAGCCATCCCTGCTCCTGAAGTCGTCAAGGCGGCTTCTCCCGCCAAAGGGTTGGTCTTTACAAGACTGACTGTTCCGGCTCCCACCACGGATCCCGTCCCTGCTCAGAAGTCTGTTTTTGACCGGTTGGATACTGCTTCTCAACGGACATCAGTCTTTAGGAGGCTGACGCCAGCAACATCCCCTCACCTGAACAGGGGGCAAGACAAAGCCATCTCCATCATCGAACCAACACCATCGGCTCGACACGCTCGACGTCGCCACTGGCGCCGAATAAAGAAGGCTGGGGGCAACTCCCCCTCTAGGCTAACTCCACCAGCCCCAACGGTGGAAGTCAATGCTGCTGTTCCAACCGGGAACAGCTTTGAGCTGCTAAACAAGGTGCGCAGGAATTCTCCTAACGCCTTATTGAAAAGATCTCCTCCATCCGTGGAGAATGTTACAGAAGCAAAGCTGGAACAGCCCCCTCAGCGACTGTCCTCTAAGGTCTACAAAGTCTGGCGACGTGTCCAGGAGTCAGTGATCGATCAGGACTATCTCCGCCGATAGAAGAAGCTGAAGATTCAGCAGGAAGAGAACCGTCCTAGCAAGCCACAAAGGACGACAACCACCTGGGTGCCCGTTGCAACGGCCCCCTCAACATCAACTGCTCAAAAGAAAAGGAGGCCAGAGAAAGCCCCTATAGCTACGGCAGATCGCAAAGACGCCGAGACCAAACGCACCTAGTCTGGGGGCATAACGGTCCATACTGTTTACATGGCATCTGGGAAAGAGGATAGCCGCGCTTCTACGGGCCACCGACCGCTCACCTGCTCCGTGACAAAAGCCCAGGAACAACAGCAGAAGCTTCAGGAGATGCTGACTACAATGGCCGCACTTACCGGGCCAAAAGAAAGCCCGGAGGCATCATCAGAGCAGCGTCACGAAAAAGAAACCAACGCTGACTTCCTACGCAGAGTCCTCGAGAAGAAGGACAGAGAAGCAGCAGAACAATCCGTCAACATAAAACAAATGGCACTTCTCTTCCAAGACATGGTAGGAATGATGTTACAGCCGGATCCTCCAGCTGAAGACCCTCCGGTCATTATTGAGGACGATAGAGGGGAGACATCTAATCCTCCTCCGGCTCACTCAGCAGCAAAGGAGGAAACCATTTCCAAAGTCGAATTAGATGATTATATAGCTCAGCAAATATGAGCTCACCAGGCGAATGAAGCAGCCGGCCAAGTCGTCAAAACTGGACGACCCTATCCAGGTTGGTACGACCAAATAAAGTACCCGCCGGGATATACGATCCCCAAATTCTATGTATATAAGGGGACTGGAAATCCGCATCGGCACGTCGCTCAATTCAGAGCCTTATGCGGCAACACTGGAAGTGACGATAAGCTACCGCTTCGCCAGTTTGTTGGCAGTTTGTCGGAGACGGCATTCGAGTGGTATTCCGAACTCCCAAATGACTCTGTCAAGACATTCACAGAGATGGAGTTGCTATTCACCCAGCGTTTTGCGAGTGCTAGTGAACGCACCCCAATCACGGCATTGATCAATGCTAGGGTGAAGCCTAGAGAAATATGGGTTCAGTACGCGATACGGTGGCGGAACCTATGGTCGAAATGCGAACAACGCATAGAAGAGGCTCCTGCAGTAAGCATGTTTGTGGGAACCCTCGATCCGCAGGCGACCATATCCCAATTCATGATGTTCTTCAAGTCGACCACCTTCCAGGCCTTGATCGACAAGCTAGCCCAAATGGACCAGATGGGTCATAGACCGTCTCCTCCAAAGCCAGACTCTTGGAATGAAAAGGGCAAAGGGAAAGCAACCTTCATCGCCAACGCTCAACAACAACCGAGTGGCCCAAGAGCGGTTGTTCGCCAAAGCAACAAGCGGCAATCCCTCGATGAGAAGTTGAGACGTCCTTACTCGTTTCCCCAAGATAAAACAAGGAGACTATTCGATCTGGCAGTGCGCAATGAGCTCATCACTCTACCGGAGTCGAGACACCCACCGCAACCGAATGACATCAACGATCCTAATTACTGCCCCTACCACAGAGTATTGGGCCATCCACTCGAAGATTGCTACGTCTTCAAAAATTAGGTTGAAGACCAGTATCAGCAGGGCAAGTTCGCGCTGTCCGAAAACTGGAAGGTAAATCCGCCACAACCACATGCTCCGAAAAAGATGGACATGCCGGAGGCATCGTGCTCATTCATAAAGGAAGCTCCATGGGAAGTTGTTCTTTCGGCAAAAACTAAAAGAATGCTGAAAGATATTCAAACATATTCGGCGATCAGGTGGAAAAGTCCGCAAGAGCCGGAAATCATCGACGGGATGCTGAAACCACGCCCAACATCGGGAATTAATAGCAATGGTCAAAACACTCGGGCCCAGCCGTCACAGTCTTCGAAGAAAAAGAAGAAGACCAAAAAGCCCGCGCTGTCTAACGACAAGCGCACGGATCTGCAAAAGCATATGGGCGCGCTGAAAGAATACAACCAGAGGGCGCAAACCCCAGTCACGCTTCAAGAGTTCCTCAGTCACATCCTTGAGATTGAAGATAACGACAATGATGAGGGAAACGACTTGTCAGAAGAATCCGAAGATTACGTGGCAAGTTGCACATGATCGCTCATTTGTCGTTAAGTAACAAAGCAGCTCACTCGGCGTTAGGAGATAACGTAGGGGAGCTGGGGGCAGGAGCAATGTCAAAACCCTTGGATTATGTGACAAGGTCTATCAAGAAGAAACCTACTTGTTCATAAAGCATCCGGCAAAAACTTCGCCTCAAAGCTACAGCGGACTGAAACGTCCCTAAACTAACGATGGACCGCAATGTCCTAAAACTTGCAACTGACCGAGACGTTTATAAACTATTACGGACCGCAGCATCCCAAGGCTGACGTGGAAAAAAAAAGGGTATGTCCACCAGCAAAATGGGTACGGATGAAAACCTGAAAGGGCGCCGTGAGTAAAAACAGCAGGACTACCGGCGATATTTGTGAAAATCCGAAAGGCCGCAGACTTGTAAAAAAAGGGTATGTCCACAGGCAAAATGGGCACGGATGAAAACCCGAAAGGGCGCTGTGAGTAAAAACATCAGGACTATCGGCGAGTTTTGTGAAAACCCGAAAGGGCGCAATCTCGTTAAAAGACACTTCCAAGGTCCTCTCGACCTGTAAGGAGAAACCACCTGCGTAAGATCCTTACGACTCACAATGGAGAAATACACTTAGGAATCCTCACGATTCTTAAGGAGAAACTACGCTTACGAGATCCTCACGACTCGTAAGGAGAATTCCCCTTTGAGACCCTCACGGCTCGTAAGGAGAATTCCCCTTTGAGACCATCACGGCTCATAGGGTTCAAAAGCATTAAGCTACAGGGATCTGAACCTGTTCTTAAGCCATCACAACCTCCAATGCTGCCCTACAAATGGTTCAATATTGACCCTTGTATACAATCCACGGGCACGAATGAACATTTCCCTAATAGAGTCCCACCAGCGACTAGGGATATGCTCACACGGTGAACAAACACTTGTAGGTCCTCTCGACTTGCAAGGAGAAAACACTCTTGTAAGATCCTAACGACTTATAAGAGAACATACATTTAGAAATCCTCACGATTCCTAAGGAGAAAACACACCTACGAGATCCTCACGACTCGTAGGGAGAAACACCTTTATGAGACCCTTACGGCTCATGAAGTCAAAAGCCTTAGTCGACGGGATCCTAACCCTGTTTGCTAAGCCACCTTTGTTTGAAATCGACAGAGGCAAATGATGATTCGCACCCGGCAATATCCCAGTTGTAGCGATGCTGATGTCTAAATCGGATCAAATTCCAAGTCCTTTCATGACAAATGATGATTCACTCCTGGCAATATTCCAGTCGCAGCGATGCTGATGCTAAGATTGGCACCAGATTCCAAGTTCCATACTCGTGGCGAAAAGTTAACGAGCCAAAAATGCATATGAAATAGCCTAAATGATAGGGTAACTTGCAACAAAATCAGCAAGTAAAAATATATGCATACAAAATAGTCGAAATGGTTGGGCAACTCGTAAGAAAAAAAAGCGAGTAAAAAGAAAAAAATAGCCGAAATGATAGGGCAACTTGCAACAAAATCAGCAAGTAAAAATATATGCATACAAAATAGCCGAAATGGTTAGGCAACTCGTAATAAAAAAAGCGAGTAAAAAGAAAAAATAGCCGATATGATAGGGCAACTTGCAACAAAATCAGCAAGTAAAAATGTATGCATACAAAATAGCCGAAATGGTTGGGCAACTCGTAATAAAAAAAAGTGAGAAAAAAAATAGCCGAAATGATTGGGCACCGTGAAAAATAGCCGAAATGATTGGGCAATCGCGACTTTCGCGATATAAAAAGCTGAAATGATAGAGTATCGCGGAAAGAAATAAAAAAAATGATGAAAGAATGAAACTTTTGCCCTACATGTGAGATCACATCGATCCCTGTATACAATCCAGGGGTACAAACAAGAAGGGAACTATATCGTCCCACCAGGCTTCGTCGAAGCGAAGCCAAATCTCGACAGTTCAGAGACAACCTGAAGACAATCTTGACATTCGTCGCAATATTGCAGACACAATGTCAACAAACGAAGCGAGGATGATCCCTAGCTTTAGGGACTCGACGTCAACATCGACAACTTAGAGATCAACACCTGCGTTCTTTCTCCCTCCAATCGGATGCAGACGCAACATCAACAAACGGAGCCACGGTAAAGTCCCCTATTTCCAAATCTCGACGGTTCACAGACAGTCTAGAGACTACTCCGGAACCATGGCAAAGTCCCCTAGTTCCAAATCTCGACGGTTCACAGACAGCCTAGAGATCACCAACGGCGTTTCTCCTCACTCCAACCTGATGCAGGCATGACGTCAAGAACCGACCTCAGGGTTGCAATGAAACGGAGCCATGGAAAAGTCCCTAGTTCCAAATCTCGACGATTCACAGACAGCCTAGAGATCACCAATAGCGTTTCTCCTTACTCCAGCAGGATGCAGATACGACGTCAACAAACGACCCCGGGGTCAAAACAACGGAACCATGGCAAAGTCCCCTAGTTCCAAATCTCGACAGTTCACAGACAGCCTAGAGATCACCAACGGCGTTTCTCCTTACTCCAGCAGGATGCAGATGCGACGTCAACAAACGACCCCCGGGTAAAAACAACGGAACCATGGCAAAGCCCCCTAGTTCCAAATCTCGACGGTTCACAGACAGCCTAAAGATCACCAACGGCGTTTCTCCTCACTTCATCCAGATGCAGACGTGACGTCAACAACCGACCTCAGAGTCGCAATGAAGCGGAGCCATGGCAAAGACCCTAGTTCTAAATCTCAATGGCCACATCTACGGCCCGAAGACAAACAACGGTGTGCCTCCTCATTCCAGCAGGACACAGATGCTACACCATCAATTGGAGCCATGGCAAAAGTCTCCAGTTCCAAGACTCTGCTGTTCACAGATAACCTGGAGTCAACCAATGACCTCCCTGCCGGATCAACGCTCCGTCTCGGAAACAAGTCAACCAACTCCGAGGAAATCAGTGTCCTTGACAAAAACCTCGATTCATAGAAATCAGCGTCCTTGATGAGAGCACCTCGATTCGCATCGACCCGCAGAGAAATCAGTGTCTTTGCAGGAATACCTCGATTCGTTTCAACTCCGAGGAAATCAGTGTCCTTGGCAACCTCCTCGATTCAGGAAAATTAGCGTCCTTGACGAGAGCATCTCGATTCGCATCGACCCACAGAGAAATTAGAGTCTTTGCAGGAATACCTCGATTCGTTTCGACTCCAGGGAAATCAGTGTCCTTGGCAACCTCCTCGATTCAGGGAAATCAGCGTCCTTGACGAGAGCATCTCGATTCGGGGCGACCCGCAGAGAAATCAGTGTCTTTGCCGGAATACCTCGATTGGTCTTAACTCCGAGGAAATCAGCGTCCTTGGCAAAAACCTCGATCCAGGGAAATCAACGTCCTTGACGAGAGCATCTCGATTCGCATCGACCCGCAGAGAAATCAGCGTCTTTGCAGGAATACCTCGATTCGTTTCGACTCCAGGGAAATCAGTGTCCTTGGTAACCTTCTCGATTCAGGGAAATCAACGTCCTTAACGAGAGCATCTCGATTCGCGTCGACCCGCAGAGAAATCAGCGTCTTTGCAGGAATACCTCGATTCGTTTCGACTCCAAGGAAATCAGTGTCCTTGGCAAAATCTCGATTCAGGGAAATCAGCGTCCTTGACGAGAGCATCTCGATTCGCGTCAACCCGCAGAGAAATCAGCGTCTTTGCAGGAATACCTCGATTTGTCTCAACCCCAGGGAAATCAGTGTCCTTGGCAACCTCATCGATTCAGGGAAATCAGCGTCCTTGACGAGAGCATCTCGATTCGCGTCGACCTGCAGAGAAATCAGTGACTTTGCAGGAATACCTCGATTCGTCTCAACTACGAGGAAATCAGCGTCCTTGGCAAAAACCTCGATCCAGGGAAATCAGAGTCCTTGGCGAGAGCATCTGATTCGCGTCGACCCACAAGGAAATCGGTGTCTTTGCAGGAATACCTCGATTCGTTTCGACTCCAGGGAAACCAGTGTCCTTAGCAAATACCTCGATTCAGGGAAATCAGCATCCTTGATGAGAACATCTCGATTCATGCCGACCCGCAGAGAAATCAATGTCTCTGCAGGAATATACAACGTCAGCAAAGCGGAGCCGCGGCAAAGTTCTCAGTTCTATGACTCGGCGGTGTACAGACAACCCAAAGTCAACCCTCGACCTTCCTGTTGAAGTAATGCTTTAACTCGGGAGTAGGTCAACTCATCAATCACTTACGAGTCCTCTCGACTTGTAAGAAAGAAAATTCTCTTGTGGGATCCTTACGATTCTCAAGAGAAAACACACTAAGGAATCCTCACGATTCCTAAGGAGAAAATACACCTATGAGATCCTCTCGACTCGTAGGGAAAAAAAATCTTTATGAGACCCTCACGGCTCATAAAGTTGAAAAGTCTTAGGCGGCAGATCTGAACCTGTTTCCTAAGCCATCGCTTCTTATCTCGATTTAGGGAAATCAGCGTCCTTGGCGAGAACCTCTCGATTCGTTTTGACCCACAAGGAAATCAGTGTCTTTACGAGAATCTCTCGATTCGTTTCAACTTACGGGGAAATTAGTGTCCCTAAGCATAAAGAAAAATCTCTTGTGGGATCCTTACGATTCTCAAGAGAAAACACACTTAGGAGTCCTCACAACTCCTAAGGAGAAAAGACACCTACGGGATCCTCTCGACCGGTAGGGAAAAAATTCTTTATGAGACCCTCATGGCTCATAAAGTTGAAAAGTCTTAGGTGACAGATCCTAACCCTGTTTTCTAAGCCATCACCACCCTACAAAGAGCCCAAGATTGATAGCTATATACTATCTACAGACCGCACTTGCTAAAATCACATGGCAACAACACAGCAAGGAGAAGAAAGCGATAGAAAGAACATCTAATTTGCAGTTAATTAAGCGTTCGAGGCATACCCGTTCATGCATGTGCAAAAGATTTAGAACATGAAATAAAATACGCTAAAATGAGAAATTTGCCATTCATACTGCAAAAAAGTTCTTACAACTATGAAAGCAATAAAAAAAAACATTATCAAAATAATTACAATGGCAAAACCTCAGATCCAGGGCATGGATTGAGGAACTTAAAAGTGACTTTGTCCAGAATCTTCCAAGCATTTCGAACCATCCTAGTATGCTTTCTTTCGCGATCACAAGCGTCGGGATCCCCACGGATGTCCTCCACCCTCCGATAGGCAGCAAGTATAGCCGACTGTTAAAAATCTTGGTGCAGGAGATCGACAAGATTGTCTCGCCTTCTCTTTGAGATTAAGCTCATCAGATACACCGAGTGCACCTTATCCTCGGCGGCATCCAATGCCCTAAGCGGCACGCCGGTACAGAATAAGGGAAGCGCTTCCCAGATCGCTCCCACAATAAGCTTCAGGAGAGAGGAACGTCGAGGAAGCAGCCGACCATTGTATGCGTCAAAGCGACTCATGATTTCGACACACTCGGCGTTTGTGAATTCTCGATTCTGAGAATGGCCGAGTGAGTGAATGTCTCCGTAAGAGATAATCTCGTCGAGATCATACATATGAGCGTCCATTACTCCTGAAAAAGAAAATCAACAAAAATTAGTGGACAGACTGATTAAGCGAATTCTTATTAAAAACAGGCCCAGGGAGTTAAACTTCTCGAGAGCAATGCTCTGCAGACAGGAGTGACACCTGTCAAAATCAATTATGAGGGGAATTTAAAGAAATTCCCCGAGAACACTTAGAGCCTTGCTCTGAGAAGATGATACAATTCATCAAAAATAAAGTTCCATTTTTTTATCTTCAAGATCAATGAAAAACTCTTAAGAGTTCTCCTATATGATTTGAAAGGAGCAAAGCTCCGTTAATGAATTAAGAAATCATAAGTAAAATCCTTTTAGAGAGCAAAGCTCTATTAATGGAACCCTAAAAGGGTTCTCTTTAGATCAAAGATCTATGGAGCAAAGCTCTGCTAATGAAACCCTAAATGGGTTTTCTGTAGATCAAAGATCTATTAAGAGCAAGGCTTTGTTAACGGGTAAAACCCTAACTCATTAAAATTTATTAAAATCTTACCTAAGTTTGGAAAGAATTTCTTTTTTGCTTTTGAGAAGTTCTCAAACAGAAGAGCTGTGCTCTGAACAAAATTCTCAAAGAAGATGATAATCATCTAGAGGACCAAAGGTCCGATTTATAGGCGTTAAGCCACCTCTTCAACCTCTGAGTTGATCCAAAGGCTCAGATGTTGCCACCACTGCGCTCACGTGTGGACCACGTAAGCGCAATGTTAGGGGGGTCATTTGTTTCCCCAATCAGAGCAAGGCTCTGTTCAAATTTCAAGATTTGAAATGAATCGACGCTTCCTTTCCCACAATCAGAGCAAAGCTCTGTTTCAAAATTCAAAATTTAAATTGAAGCAACGCTTCAGATTCAGCGCGCTGAACGCCACGTGTCTAACACAGACGCGCTAGCGCCAGGTGCGCTGCGTCCTAGGCTGCGCGCCTCCAATTAGAGCATAGCTCTGTTTCAAAATTCAAAATTTAAAAGTTGAAGCAACGCTTCAGATCCGGCGCTCTACGCTGCGCGCCATGTGTTAAACACAGATGCGCTAGCGCAGTTGCGCTGTGTGCCACGTGTCAGACATGGGTGCGCTAGTGCAAATGCGCTGCGCGCCACGTGTCGAACGTAGGTGCGCTAGCGCAAGGTGTGCCAGCGCTGGAATTAAAAATCCCCCACCGTTAGATCAAAAGATCTATTAATAATAAATTATTAATTAATCAGAACTAAAATTCTGTTATGGAAAGATCTTTCCAATCTTATTAAAACAAGAAGATTATCTTCTGTAAAACATAAACCTTAGGATCAAAGATCCAACGGTAGGAAATATTCCCAAATCAATCAGAGAAAGATCTCTTAAAACTGATTCAACAAATCATTTGGCCCTATATAAAGGCCCCTAGACTTCAAGTCTAAAAGATACACAGAAGAGAGAGAAAACCCTCTGAAAACTTTGAGAAAACTCAAAGAGAAAGAAGAGCAAGCTCTTAGAAAAAGGAAGATTTTTTCTTCATCTTCAAGGTAGAGAACTAGTTCTTAAACCACAGAGATGAAATCATCTCGTAAAAAGAAGAACCGTCTTCTAAAAAAAAGATCATAGATCTAGGTCTTTGATAAAAAGAAAAGATCAAAAGATCTAATCATAAAAAAAAACTACACGAAGTATTTTACTTCATTCACAGATCTTTTGATCTATAAAGGCAGAGCCTTTTTATAAAACAAGAACTTTTGTTCTTGAATCTTGAGGCAAAGCCTCCTTTAAGAAGAACATAAATTTGTTCTTGAAAGTGCCTTGCACTCATGAATTGCGCTCTTGCGCTCATTGGACCGGCGCTCAGCGCCAAAACCTGCTACGTGTCAACCAAAGACACAATCTGCGCTTTGCGCTTCTGAAACAGCGCACTGCGCTCATGGGCTGGCGCTTAGCGCCAAGCGCGCCATGTGTCACTCGCTAGCGCGCCAACAGACTAGCGCAAAGCGCTCATAAATTAAAAGTGCAATGCGCTAATGAACTAGCGCTCAGCGCTAAGCACGACACGTGTCATCTTCGTGTGCGCTATCTGACAGAAGTGCAATGCGCTCTTTAGCTGGCGCAAAGCGTCTGGCGCGCCACGTGGTGCATTGTCAGAACACAATCTATTCTGATGAAGACAAAAGATATCAGAATTCAATGCTTAGCATTATTAAAAGGGCCGAGCCCAAATAAAGGCCTAATAGCCAGAACAAAAATAAAATGTTAAACATTTTTAATTGGATTTAGCTCAATTCTGGCCATAAGTCCTCAACTTATCTTGAATTGAGCACATCTTGTAACATTTTCAAAAATATAAAATATTAATATTGGGAATTTTTATAATTTAATATTATTTTATTGATTATTTTAAATATTAAATGCAAATAAATAGGAAAAAAATGTTAGAAAAATTATGAAAAATATTGGAAAATTCTAAAATAGGGTAAATTAGTGAATTATGACATTTTTTTAAAAGTTTTTGTGATTAGTTTGACACTAATTTAGTGCTAATCGCGATTAAAATCGCTAATCGGGTTTTTTTGGCAAATTTGTGCAAAACTTGCACATATCACTTTTTCTACACTTGCATTTTTCTAGCCATGGATTTCTTTTGGGTTTACTATTCTTGTAAGAAGGTTTGGATTAAGAGAAAAAGGGAAAAAAGAAAAAGAAAATGAGAATGAGGGTAGGTGAGAGAGAGGCATGGGGCACCCTTGACCTTTTGACTTAGCCATTCCCTTGTTCTTCTCTCATTCCTTCCTCCTCATCCTTGTGTTGCTGCTGCTGCTTCCTTCCCTCACCTCCTACTCCCTCTTCAAGACATGAAACACCTCAAAAACTACACCAAAACCCCATGTCGGTTTCATTAAAAATGTGCACGAGCCCGAGATCTACAAGATGGACCAAGAAAGTATGGATTTTGGCCACCAGGGGCAGCTCAAGAAAATTCTTGAGTTGCCAAGTGAGGTAAATTCTGAACCATTATCTTCGTTTTACCTTTACATATACCCCTATGTAAGTTTAGAATCGAAAACGGGTGAATTGTGGATTTTTGGAAAAACTAGTAAAGGTTGAGGGAATTGTGAGTTGTGATGGGGAAATTGAGTTCAGTGGAGATCATATGAACACCCTAGAGCTAGAAACCCAGTCCAATCCAACCTGAAACCAAAAATACGGAATTTTGGGACTTTCATGCCGGTTTGCGAGTGTTTGTGTGTGCAGGGAAATCTGGGATATACTGGAACATTTCTAGCTAAATTAAGTGATACCAGGGACCCACACCAGACCACAGGAGGCCACCCTAAGAGTACGAATGTAACACCTGAGGTCAGGATTAGTAGTGATTAAGTGTTAATGTGGGATTTTTGGCAAAAAGTTTACCAAAACGGGTTTCTTAAAAACTATCTGGCTTTGTGGTTATTTTTGTGAAATTTTATCTCAACCACCCACACTTGTGCACGATAGCCATGGGTAAGATTAGGATATGCCATATCTTGAGCTTGTGAGTCGTTGTGCTAAGTTAACCATGGTGGTCTAAACTTCCTTGTTTTGTTTGATGTTGATTGAGGGGTTGTAGTTTTAATTTGGGTTAAGATTGGGGTTGTCTTAAGGGGAGGTTATGATGGGCCTTGATTGTTTCACACTTCCTTCTTTTCAAAATCCGTTTGCCTCTCAAAATTCATCTTATATATATATATACACACACCAGCAATTTACAGCTAATTTCAGCCAGCCAGAATCAGCACCAGCAGCTGCCATCATTATCGCAGCACAATTAGCTGCTCAAATTCAGCTGAGAATACACTACGACAGCTACTGAACTATCACATCAGCACCACAACACCTTATTCATCACCTGTCACATTTCACATCAGCCAAAGCATCCAATCAGCCTCAAATTTCTGCCCAAATTCAGCCTTGAGGTCAGCTATGGCTGCTGCCATAGCCACCTAACACCATGGAAATTCAGCTGAGGCTAGCCCATCATCGCCTCAGCCCCCCTACCACTCTACAACAGCACCAAGTCACATCAGCCCCAAATTTTCAAACTCCATCAGCTATTTTCAACAGCAACAGCTGTTACATCAGCCCCAAACTCTTTACATAAACCTTCCCCCATAATCACACAACCCTTCCCACAATCATACTACCATCCCTGCTGCTGCTACTACTTCAAACAGCAACAAAAACAGCAATAACACCATCAGCTAGCAGCACCAGCAACCCATTTTTATTGCATCAGCATCAGCCGTTGCTGCACCAGCACCAGCCCTATACCATACACCACATCACACCATCCCATACCACACTCACACCATCTCATAACACACCACACACAACTCCATACAACAACAACAACAACAACAACAGCAAGCAAAAGCAATAGCAAACACATTCAGCAACAGCAACAGCAACTATATATATATCAGCATCAGCATCAGCATCAGGCAACTCGGGAGAATTCCAGCTCCGTTCCAGCCACGTTTTGAAGCTCCTACCCTCTTCTTCTTCTCCTTCTCCCTTGTTGCAAGGTTTTTAGAGGGTATAATTCTTGAACTTTTCGTATATTACGTAGATTAGATGCTTGATTAGCTAGTTGTTGCGACAAATAGAATTTTCATGCTAAAATTGTGCCGTGACGCTAGATTTAGCAATTTTAGAGTGTTTGTAGCTTTATGAACTCTCTTTAGTGTTAACTAACCTGTTGAAGCCTAGTAGTATCATAAAAATTGGATGGTTAGCCTAAATTGCTAAAATTTCGAATATCTAGCTTAATCGGTGTCCATATCATGCTTAAAAGTGATATTGGACGTTTTATGGAGATTTTGAGCAAAGTGAGAGTTACGTTAGTTATAATAAACCTCTTAGGTCCTAGTGAGGCCAGCCAACCAGAGAAATCCCCCAGATTTCTCGTAGAAACCCGATTCACCCGACTTGGCGTATTTTAGCAGATTTAGCGACTTTTTAGCCTCTCTGAAATCTGCTGTTGACCCGATCACTTCAGAATAATTTTGAGAAGACTATAGCATGGTGAGATGAGTAGGAACACACACCCAAAGCACGGGGACCCACCTCACAATGGAGGCCGCCAATTATTGCGTTCTGGCCGCAAATTGCGGCCAGGAAGGGGGTGGGGGTGTTGGGTTTTGGGGTGTGGGTTTAGTCTTGGTAGCTAGGGTTTTTGGTATCTCTAACTTTTCAAGTTTGGCCCTGAGGCAAAATCTGGAACTAGTTACGTGTTTTCGATGTTTTAAGACTTGTGCGACACGCGCGTGATACGCGTGGTTCTGTGGCGCGCTGCGCGACACAGCGTGTCAGTTCTGATTCAGGTAGGTTTGTGCGCATCGCGTCGCGTCGTGCGCACACGCGTTTGGTTTCACGCACGCGTATCCCTTTTGTCGATATATCACGTTTTGCAGAATTTCTTCTTATATGGTGACTCGTGTGAATTCTAGGTTCGCCGGCAGGAACTTCAAGCGCAGCTGAAAAGGGAAAACAGGTGGTCGGACACACTTAGCACAGGACCACGGGTGAGTAGATTTAACATCTACGGGGGACAATCGTTTGGATGGCGCGAGTCGCCCGATAGATTTAGTAGACTTGGTATTACTGGTAACATTGGAGTAAAAATGATAAAACTTGCATGATAATTGCTGTAGTTAGTATCTATATGATGTTCCATATACACAGATTCATTATAGGACACATGCACCATTACCAGGTTTTATATGTTGCACGAGCACTATTCATGTGGACACACACACCCTGGTAATTGCCATGTCACGACACTAAATAACTTTTAATCTGAAATATGTTAACTGCCTAGAAATGTGACATTTAAATAAGTATTTAAATTGATACCATGAGCATTCATAATCATCGGCATATGCATTTATGATAATTTTGTGAGATTTATGATATTTCTGGATTTTGGGGGAAAGCCGCAAGATTTCAACTGATATTTGTTAAAAATAAAAGCTGCGGTTTTCTAGTGATGTAAAGTGTCGTCCACCATGAGTTTGCTGTGGTTTTTGAGACCCGTTTCGAGGAGGTGGATGAACCGTCTCGGGTACATGGTGGGCCCGGTATGGTACCTCGGGGCAAGAAGATCGCAGATGATGGCGTTGAGCCTGGCAGGGGACGGATTACCTACCGGTGATTTCATTTGGCACGGCGGATATCCAGAGGATACCGACCGTGGCTGCTGGATTGAGATATGGATTTTTGATATGGATCAGCCGGATAGCTGAGGCCAGAGATACTGGACATGGATATATAAGATTTGGTCAGTTTTGAGGTGTCGTTGCTAGACACGGATTTTACTGTTTTCCTGGATATTATTATTGATGTTTCAAAACAAAGGAAGAATAATTCTCATACACACTTGATTCTATTTCATGTGGCATACATACCTGTTATCACCTCCATGTGACATATATACTTGCTAGTATACTGTTGATGCATACACACCTGCTAGTACATGTAGCTATACCTGTTTTAGGGATACCAGGACACTTGTGTGCATGCATACGATAGCCTTAGTAAATGTTATCTATTACTCACGAGCTGGCAACTCACCCCCGTTGTGCCACAGCTTCTCTGCAGGTCCATTCCGTCAGCACTGTAGCGGCGGACACCTTTGCTTCATTTGTACTTCTTGCCTGGATTAAAGGCTTTTGCTCATAGGTGGGTTATTATCAGTTTGTACCACCTTATTTATGTTCATTGTATCTAGAGTACTCCATCTACCGTATCTACGACTACTGTTGTTGCTGCTACTGTTGCCATTACTGCTACTATCATTTCAGTTGTACCTGTTTTATTCGGATGACTGTATATTGACCTAGATGTGAGATTGTGAGACTTGAGGATTTATTTATGATGTATCTGGGTCGAGCTCACTTGAGTCGACATGTTATTCCTCATGCACTGATTTCTTTTATATTCTGCTGGAATTTTGGAATAAGGGCAAATTGATTAGGTAATGAGGTAAAAGCTTAAATTAATTGGTTTTTCCTTCACTCTAAAATCTTACTTGGTTTAGTATTCTGGGCTTCGGCTTACTTATTTTACGGACGCCTTGAGACGTTTCGTAACTTAAGTGCCGGTCGCGTTCCGTACTTTTCGGGTCGTGACAAAGTTGGTATCAGAGCGATAGGTTTCACCTTTCCGAGTGTAGGATGACCCTTAGTAGATGGAGTAAGTGACTTAAGCAGGGTAGCGTAGCGTACGTATGTCCGCGGCATACTTGCGATGCGGTACTCCGCCTAGATGACTTTAGGATATACTTGCTTGAAATTCCTTCTTCAATTCCGTGTATCCTACGATCTTATTCTTGTTCCTGTACCAGCTACTATGCCGCCAAAAACTACCAGAGCACAGAGGGCTGCCGCCCGAGACGAGATTCGAGCTGGCTCATCCGAGACTAGGACTGAGCAGGGTAGTATCCCTACGCCGCAGGGACAGACCGATTCACCTTCCCCAGGCCGTATGGATAGACTCGAGACTGGTATGGAGGAGTTGCGACAGATGATGGGGAGTATGCAGGAGCTACGTCAGATGGTAGGATCCTTCGTTGTGGCCAGTCATGCACCGAGGCCGGAGAACGTACCCACTGCATCCCAGACTACTGTGATACCTGCTCCTACTACTACCACCGTGACCATCCCGGTTTCGCTACAGGATTTCATGAGGCTGAGACCTCCAGTTTTTACGGGTACCGATGTAGCGGAGGACCCGCAGACGTTCCTTGACAGTTTGGCCAGGATCTGCCGTTCGCTGAGATGTTCCGATGACCGCTGGGTAGAACTTGCGAGTTTCCGACTAGAGGGTCTCGCACAGATATGGTGGGAGTCAGTTCTGAGAGGTCGAGCTACAGGTCTATCGCCCATGACCTGGACCGAGTTCACAGAAGTTTTTCTTGCCCGTTTCCTCCCGGAAAGCGTTCGCGACGTCAGAGCTCGTAGTTTCGAGGCCTTGGTCAAGACATCGGGGATGACGGTGTCTGAGTATGACGTCCAGTTTACACAATTGTCCCGATATGCTCCGTATCTGGTGGATACCGAAGCGAAGAGAGTGAAGAGGTTTGTACAAGGACTGGATGCCCAGTTATATCTTGCCATTGGCGCCCAGCATTTCGATACCTATTCGGCAGCTATGAATACAGCATTGCGGATGGAGGCACGTATTTCAGCAACTTCGGCTGTTACCGGGCCGAAGAGAATTCGTACTGGCATGTCAGATCAGAGGCAGCATGCCAGATTCCTTCCGCGAGATAGGACCGGCAGAGGATTTGGACGAGGTCATCTATATGGATCGTATACACAGGGACAGCAGTCGTCGCCAGGATGCTTTGGATGCGGGAGTCTGCACCATCGTGTTAGAGACTGTCCAGCAAGGCGACAGGGAGCGACGACCGTTCCGCATGTGACTCTACCCCCATCACTGCCCCCTCCTCAGAGAGCCTTACTTCCTGCCACAGGCAATGCTCCACGCCAGTTGGGTGTACCCAGAGGCCGTGGACGTGGCGCACCGATCCAGAGAGGACGAGGAGGCAGAGGCCGAGGCCGAGGTCAGCCCGCTATCGGAGGAGGTCAGGCCCGAGTTTTTGCATTAACACCCCAGGATGCGCATGCATCCAATGCCGTCGTTACAGGTACTCTAGCAGTTTGTTCTGTTGATGCACACGTGTTATTTGATTCCGGATCCACGCACTCTTATGTTTCCACACACTTTGTACCGAGTTTGGGAAGAGAGTCCGGCTTGCTTGATCAGCCACTTGTTGTGACCACTCCTATGGGAGAGTCATTTGTTGCTAGGCACGTGTTCCGATCCTGTACCGTTCGTATTGGCGAGCGAGAGCTGCCTGTCGACTTGATCCTTCTGGAGATGTTGGACTTCGACATTCTTTTGGGCATGGATTGGTTAGCCACGTGCTATGCGTCTGTGGACTGCCGTGAGAAGACAGTTAGATTTTGTTTTCCCGGCGAGTCGGTTTTTGTTGTGAAGGGGGACAGTGGTGCCGCCCCTCACAGGTTGATTTCTTCTCTTCGTGCTGTTCAGCTATTAAGGAAGGGATGTCAGGGATTCTTGGCTTATGTCAGTGATACTAGAGCTACAGATGTTCCGTTGGACCAGGTCCCTGTTGTTTGTGAGTTTCCTGATGTTTTCCCTGATGAGCTTCCTGGACTGTCGCCTGAGCGTGATATCGAGTTCTGTATTGATTTAATTCCTGGCTCGGGACCTATTTCTATACCGCCTTATCGAATGGCCCCGGCGGAACTTAGTGAATTGAAGGTTCAGCTGCAAGAATTATTAGATAAGGGACTTATTCGACCTAGCGTTTCACCATGGGGTGCTCCGGTCCTGTTTGTCAAGAAGAAGGACGGAAGTTTGCGCTTATGTATCGACTACCGCCAGCTGAACAAGGTTACCGTACGGAACAGATATCCGTTACCACGCATTGATGATTTGTTTGACCAGCTCCAGGGTGCGGGTTATTTTTCAAGGATCGACTTACGATCAGGATACCATCAGCTGCGAGTCCGACAGGAGGATGTACCGAAGACAGCCTTCCGTACACGCTATGGCCACTATGAATTTCTGGTGATGTCGTTCGGACTCACCAACGCCCCAGCTGCATTCATGGATTTGATGAACCGTACATTCAGGCCGTATCTTGACTTGTTCATCATCGTGTTCATCGACGATATTTTGGTGTATTCCCGGAGCCGAGAGGAGCACGAGCAGCACCTGCGGATTACGTTACAGACCTTGAGGGAACACCAGCTTTTCGCAAAATTTTCCAAGTGTGCATTCTGGTTGGACAGTGTCGGATTCTTGGGTCACGTGATTACGAGAGACGGCATATGTGTTGACCCGAAGAAGATCGAGGCCTTCCAGCAGTGGCCCAGACCAACATCGGTTACTGAGATCCGTAGTTTTCTAGGCCTTGCAGGCTACTACAGGAGATTTGTACAAGATTTCTCCCGTATTGCTGCACCTTTGACAGGTTTGACCCGGAAGGGAGTTCCTTTCGTTTGGACGGAGGAATGCGAGCGCAGTTTTCAGCAGCTGCGGACCTGTTTGTCTACGGCACCGGTATTATCATTGCCTTCAGGATCAGGCGGATTCGTGGTTTATTGTGACGCTTCACGGGTGGGGCTAGGATGTGTATTGATGCAGCATGACAGGGTAATCGCGTATGCTTCGCGGCAATTGAAGAAACATGAACAGAACTACCCCACTCACGATTTGGAGATGGCTGCAGTGGTCTTTGCACTTAAGATCTGGCGACATTACCTATACGGCGAGTCGTGCCAGATATTCACTGACCACAAGAGCTTAAAATATATATTTTAGCAGCGAGACCTGAATCTGAGACAGCGTCGTTGGATGGAACTGGTAAAAGATTACGACTGTGACATCTTGTACCACCCGGGCAAGGCAAATGTAGTAGCGGATGCTTTGAGCAGAAGGCCCGGGGGTAATCTATCTTATATGTGCGCAGTGCAGAGGCAGTCATCAGCAGATTGGCAGATTTTATGCGACAGCCGAGTTGAGTTCGAGTTCCCTCCAACAGGGGGACAGCTCGCGCATGTTCGTGCGCGCCCACAGTTGCTTGACCGAATATATGAGGCACAGCGCAGCGATGACCGTTGTGCAGAGATCATAGCACAGATGGGACAGGGCAAATTTTCCGAGTTCATGATTGATGAACAGGGAATTTTACGATTTGGATCCAGACTGTGCGTACCAGATGCTGAGGGATTGCGGCGCGATATTCTTGAGGAAGCACACCGATCGGCGTATAGTGTCCACCCCGGTTCCACCAAGATGTACCATGATTTGAAAGAGACCTACTGGTGGGACGGAATGAAGATGGACATCGCGGAGTTCGTATCGAGATGCCTGACTTGTCAGCAAGTCAAGGCCGAGCACCAGAGGCCCGCAGGAGAACTACAGCCGTTACCCATTCCAGAGTGGAAGTGGGAGCAGATTTTGATGGATTTCGTTGTGGGTCTACCCAGGACCAGTCGAGGGTACGACTCTATTTGGGTGATCGTAGATCGATTGACGAAAGCGGCTCACTTCCTGCCAGTGAAAACAACTTTTAGCTTCGCTCAGTATGCCCAGCTTTACATCAACGAGATCGTACGATTGCATGGCGTACCGACTTGTATCGTGTCAGATCGAGGCACTCAATTCACCAGCCGACTTTGGCAGAAACTTCAAGAGGCTTTGGGCACTCGCTTGAGTTTTAGCACAGCATTTCATCCGCAGACCGACGGACAATCAGAGCGGACCATTCAGACTCTCGAGGACATGCTTCGAGCGTGTGTTTTAGATTTCGGAGGTAGTTGGGATCGTCATTTACCTCTAGTGGAGTTCTCCTATAACAACAGTTTCCAGGATACTATTCAGATGGCACCTTTCGAGGCATTGTATGGAAGAAGATGTAGATCGTCCGTTTGTTGGACCGAGTTGAGCGAAAGCAGTATTTTTGGACCACCGATCGTGCAGGAGACGACCGAAAAAGTACAGCTGATCCGAGACCGAATGAGGGCAGCCCGGTGCAGGCAGAAATCGTATGCAGACAGACGCCGTCGCAAATTAGAATTTGCAGTTGGCGACCATGTTTTTCTGAGAATTTCTCCGATGAAGGGCGTGATGCGTTTTGGGCGAAAGGGAAAGCTTAGCCCTAGATTCGTAGGTCCCTTCGAGATTCTCGAGCGTGTCGGCGCTGTTGCGTATCGTTTAGCTCTTCCACCTAGTTTTTCAGATGTTCATCCCGTTTTCCACGTATCGATGCTACGACGTTATCTTCATGATCCTTCCCACGCGATTCAGCATCAGACAGTTCAGCTCGAGCCAGACCTTTCGTTCACCGTGCAGCCAGTTGAAATTTTAGATCGGCAAGTGAAGAAACTTCGATCAAAGGTCCTGCCGTCTGTGAAAGTTCTTTGGCGCAGCCCGAGCAGTGAGGAGATCACTTGGGAGGCCGAGGGAGAGATGCGGAAGAAATTCCCTCATCTTTTTGAAGGTATGCGTAGTTGCATATTTTAAAATTCGGGGACGAATTTTCTTAAGGGGGGAAGATTGTAACACCTGAGGTCAGGATTAGTAGTGATTAAGTGTTAATGTGGGATTTTTGGCAAAAAGTTTACCAAAACGGGTTTCTTAAAAACTATCTGGCTTTGTGGTTATTTTTGTGAAATTTTATCTCAACCACCCACACTTGTGCACGATAGCCATGGGTAAGATTAGGATATGCCATATCTTGAGCTTGTGAGTCGTTGTGCTAAGTTAACCATGGTGGTCTAAACTTCCTTGTTTTGTTTGATGTTGATTGAGGGGTTGTAGTTTTAATTTGGGTTAAGATTGGGGTTGTCTTAAGGGGAGGTTATGATGGGCCTTGATTGTTTCACACTTCCTTCTTTTCAAAATCCGTTTGCCTCTCAAAATTCATCTTATATATATATATACACACACTAGCAATTTACAGCTGATTTCAGCCAGCCAGAATCAGCACCAGCAGCTGCCATCATTATCGCAGCACAATTAGCTGCTCAAATTCAGCTGAGAATACACTACGACAGCTACTGAACTATCACATCAGCACCACAACACCTTATTCATCACCTGTCACATTTCACATCAGCCAAAGCATCCAATCAGCCTCAAATTTCTGCCCAAATTCAGCCTTGAGGTCAGCTATGGCTGCTGCCATAGCCACCTAACACCATGGAAATTCAGCTGAGGCTAGCCCATCATTGCCTCAGCCCCCCTACCACTCTACAACAGCACCAAGTCACATCAGCCCCAAATTTTCTAACTCCATCAGCCATTTTCAACAGCAACAGCTGTTACATCAGCCCCAAACTCTTTACATAAACCTTCCCCCATAATCACACAACCCTTCCCACAATCATACTACCATCCCTGCTGCTGCTACTACTTCAAACAGCAACAAAAACAGCAATAACACCATCAGCTAGCAGCACCAGCAACCCATTTTTATTGCATCAGCATCAGCCGTTGCTGCACCAGCACCAGCCCTATACCATACACCACATCACACCATCCCATACCACACTCACACCATCTCATAACACACCACACACAACTCCATACAACAACAACAACAACAACAACAGCAAGCAAAAGCAATAGCAAACACATTCAGCAACAGCAACAGCAACTATATATATATCAGCATCAGCATCAGCATCAGGCAACTCGGGAGAAGTCCAGCTCCGTTCCAGCCACGTTTTGAAGCTCCTACCCTCTTCTTCTTCTCTTTCTCCCTTGTTGCAAGGTTTTTAGAGGGTATAATTCTTGAACTTTTCGTATATTACGTAGATTAGATGCTTGATTAGCTAGTTGTTGCGACAAATAGAATTTTCAGGCTAAAATTGTGCCGTGACGCTAGATTTAGCAATTTTAGAGTGTTTGTAGCTTTATGAACTCTCTTTAGTGTTAACTAACCTGTTGAAGCCTAGTAGTATCATAAAAATTGGATGGTTAGCCTAAATTGCTAAAATTTCGAATATCTAGCTTAATCGGTGTCCATATCATGCTTAAAAGTGATATTGGGCGTTTTATGGAGATTTTGAGAAAAGTGAGAGTTACGTTAGTTATAATAAACCTCTTTGGTCCTAGTGAGGCCAGCCAACCAGAGAAATCCCCCAGATTTCTCGTAGAAACCCGATTCACCCGACTTGGCGTATTTTAGCAGATTTAGCGAATTTTTAGCCTCTCTGAAATCTGCTGTTGACCCGATCACTTCAGAATAATTTTGAGAAGACTATAGCATGGTGAGATGAGTAGGAACACACACCCAAAGCACGGGGACCCACCTCACAATGGAGGCCGCCAATTATTGCGTTCTGGCCGCAAATTGCGGCCAGGAAGGGGGTGGGGGTGTTGGGTTTTGGGGTGTGGGTTTAGTCTTGGTAGCTAGGGTTTTTGGTATCTCTAACTTTTCAAGTTTGGCCCTGAGGCAAAATCTGGAACTAGTTACGTGTTTTCGATGTTTTAAGACTTGTGCGACACGCGCGTGATACGCGTGGTTCTGTGGCGCGCTGCGCGACACAGCGTGTCAGTTCTGATTCAGGTAGGTTTGTGCGCGTCGCGTCGCGTCGTGCGCACACGCGTTTGGTTTCACGCACGCGTATCCCTTTTGTCGATATATCACGTTTTGCAGAATTTCTTCTTATATGGTGACTCGTGTGAATTCTAGGTTCGCCGGCAGGAACTTCAAGCGCAGCTGAAAAGGGAAAACAGGTGGTCGGACACACTTAGCACAGGACCACTGGTGAGTAGATTTAACATCTACGGGGGACAATCGTTTGGATGGCGCGAGTCGCCCGATAGATTTAGTAGACTTGGTATTACTGGTAACATTGGAGTAAAAATGATAAAACTTGCATGATAATTGCTGTAGTTAGTATCTATATGATGTTCCATATACGCAGATTCATTAAAGGACACATGCACCATTACCAGGTTTTATATGTTGCACGAGCACTATTCATGTGGACACACACACCCTGGTAATTGCCATGTCACGACACTAAATAACTTTTAATCTGAAATATGTTAACTGCCTAGAAATGTGACATTTAAATAAGTATTTAAATTGATACCATGAGCATTCATAATCATCGGCATATGCATTTATGATAATTTTGTGAGATTTATGATATTTCTGGATTTTGGGGGAAAGCCGCAAGATTTCAACTGATATTTGTTAAAAATAAAAGCTGCGGTTTTCTAGTGATGTAAAGTGTCGTCCACCATGAGTTTGCTGTGGTTTTTGAGACCCGTTTCGAGGAGGTGGATGAACCGTCTCGGGTACATGGTGGGCCCGGTATGGTACCTCGGGGCAAGAAGATCGCAGATGATGGCGTTGAGCCTGGCAGGGGACGGATTACCTACCGGTGATTTCATTTGGCACGGCGGATATCCAGAGGATACCGACCGTGGCTGCTGGATTGAGATATGGATTTTTGATATGGATCAGCCGGATAGCTGAGGCCAGAGATACTGGACATGGATATATGAGATTTGGTCAGTTTTGAGGTGTCGTTGCTAGACACGGATTTTACTGTTTTCCTGGATATTATTATTGATGTTTCAAAACAAAGGAAGAATAATTCTCATACACACTTGATTCTATTTCATGTGGCATACATACCTGTTATCACCTCCATGTGACATATATACTTGCTAGTATACTGTTGATGCATACACACCTGCTAGTACATGTAGCTATACCTGTTTTAGGGATGCCAGGACACTTGTGTGCATGCATACGATAGCCTTATTAAATGTTATCTATTACTCACGAGCTGGCAACTCACCCCCATTGTGCCACAGCTTCTCTGCAGGTCCATTCCGTCAACACTGTAGCGGCGGACACCTTTGCTTCATTTGTACTTCTTGCCTGGACTAAAGGCTTTTGCTCATAGGTGGGTTATTATCAGTTTGTACCACCTTATTTATGTTCATTGTATCTAGAGTACTCCATCTACTGTATCTACGACTACTGTTGTTGCTGCTACTGTTGCCATTACTGCTACTATCATTTCAGTTGTACCTGTTTTATTCGGATGACTGTATATTGACCTAGATGTGAGATTGTGAGACTTGAGGATTTATTTATGATGTATCTGGGTCGAGCTCACTTGAGTCGACATGTTATTCCTCATGCACTGATTTCTTTTATATTCTGCTGGAATTTTGGAATAAGGGCAAATTGATTAGGTAATGAGGTAAAATCTTAAATTAATTGGTTTTTCCTTCACTTTAAAATCTTATTTGGTTTAGTATTCTGGGCTTCGGCTTACTTATTTTACGGACGCCTTGAGACGTTTCGTAACTTAAGTGCCGGTCGCGTTCCGTACTTTTCGGGTTGTGACAACGAACCCCTTTGGGCATAGGGGGGCCGGCGAGGCCGGGCAATATGGGGATGTGGCCGGCCCCTCTGTGGTGAAACCTTCCCATTTTGCCTCCATACCTCTTATACACCCTGCATAGCACCCTGAAGTTGTTTATTTGATCTAGTTTGGCCTGAGATGAAATCTGGGATCATTTTCTCATGTTGCTGCTTTGAAATGTGAATTGGTTTTATGTATTTCGATTTCCAGATTTTGATATTTGTGTGTTATCTCGATCATGTGACGTTTGTACGTCTATATCGAATGATTTCGAGTTGTTTTGCGAAGGCTAACCGTAGGTTCTAACCTATAAGCCTTTAGCATATCGTGTTGGTTTAAGCGTGTCGTTTCAAGTGTTGATTTGGTTTTGATGCGATGTGATACGTGTGATATGTGTAGGTACACCGCGACGATCCGAGGCGATGCGGAAGATGACGGTGACATCGACACCGACACGCAGGATACAGGTGAGTAGATTATATCTACAGGGGGAAGTCGGGTGGATGGCGTATAGCACCCCCGCAGTCCGTAGATAGATTACTATATAGTTTATTGTGATATAGGTGTATTATGGATAGTGCAGGGTTAGAAGTGACTAGTGTAGTTCATAGTCGCGAACCCTAGGATAGAATTACACCTACACACACACCCTTGCTTATCACTTATACTTACACTGTAATTGATGATATGTGATGACTTTGGAGATGAGTAGATGATGCGGGCTTGGTGCCCTGAGATCGGTGATTTGATATGATTCATATGGGGGATATGACTTGTGATTCTTGCGGGCTTGGGATGTGTGTTTACCCCCGCATGCATTCTTTATTGATGGTATCGATTGTACTAGACATAGAGTAGTACCCCAGACTATTTGATCTGATGATAGTGATACCTGTTATGTGATGAGACAGTGAGATGTTGAACCCTACCCAGCTATTGGGGATGCCGTACGACGATTTACCGTACGAGCCGATATTGATGATAGATCCGCACTCATAACTTGAGGATATCTTACGATATGACATTGAGGCGAGATCACCGACTATATATCTATATATATGTACCGACTCAGATTTAGGCGGTTTCCACACCTACCCCTCCTGATCGACCTGATACTTAGATGTAGTTTGCATAGTAGATACTTCACTGTGGTGTTGACTACTAGATCTCTGCATTCTCATGCTATTCGCATTGCTGGCATATATTCATTACTATATTATTATCATGCTGTTAGGACATCAGCACCATTATCGATGATGCGTATGTTCCACGTACACTATTTGCCGGCTCACACACTTCATCATCGATAATTGCCATGCCACTACACTGTAGTACTGTTGCATTCATGATATGATTCTTGCTTGGCATATTGTACACTTATACCTGTACACAACCATAGATGATTCTGATTTCCGATATGATTACCTTTCTTTACATGTCGCATACATCATGGATTGATTGCATAGCACATCGCATTGGATTTACTTCTTGATGTTGGATTTTTATGAGATTTCTGATTTTGAGGACCGTGGGATTATTTAAGAAAAGACGCTCTTTTATGAAAAACCCGGTTCCCTTGATATGATATTTGGGGCGTCGCCCCGTGTTTTCTCGGTGCTAGAGGCATGTACTGAGAGAGGGCTGACCCGGAATGACGGATGCCCGATGGATTGATATAGGGCTGACCCGGAATGATGGACGCCCGATGTACTGAGAGAGGGATGACCCGGACTGACGGATTCCCGATATATATACTTTGAGAGAGGGCTGACCCGGAATGACGGATGCCCGATGGATTGATATAGGGCTGACCCGGAATGACGGATGCCCAATGTATTGATAGAGGGATGACCCGGACTGACGGATTCCCGATATATACTTTGAGAGAGGGCTGACCCGGAATGACGGATGCCCGATGGATTGATATAGGGCTGACCCGGAATGACGGATGCCCGATACAGGAGGATTTACGTGTCGATGCTAGGCACGGGTTTCATGATGTTTTTTCCATGATTTTGTTTATATCCTCACATTGCATACATGATGCTTATTGTCATTGGGTGACGGGTGGACGGGTTCCACATACATACAAACATGGATTATATACAGACTTGGATCATATACAGACTGGATTTACACTTATCATACTTCATTTGTATATATAACAGGGTATGAGGGCGCTGTTATATATACCCTTACACCAATATTAGTGGTATGGGACGCTAATATATGTGTATTGATATCATTGATATTTCATCATATTTACTTCATGCAGACATACCTTATACTGATGACATGTTATTACCTGAGTACCTGGCACTACATACATGATTAGATGTTACCTTGCCACCTTATCACACTCAGATGCACTCTTGTGGATTATATTACTGATCGTTGACTTAGGTTTATGTCTTGCATTCGGTTTCTACTTGTAGATGTTTCTATTCACGAGTTGGCAACTCACCCCCGTTGTGCCAAAGTTCTTGCAGGTTCTGCCGTACAGGTTCTATTGCGGCATTTCTGGCATACTTCCTTCTTGCGGGTGATTTGCTTGGGTAGGTGGATTCTTTCGTATCAAGAACCACCATTGTATTTATTTATTTCATTGTATCTAGAAATTGTCCATCAACCAAAACTTGTATATTGTTTCAGACTTAGACTTTAGTGTTGTATTATTCGACCTTAGAGTCGCGCTTAGTAGTATTGCGGTTTTCTTATTGCTTTTGAGCTTTCTTTTGGATTTTATCCTCGCCACTTGGCGTTGTATACTATTATTGCATGTGTGGTTGTGACCGTCAATTGACGAAGAGCTAGCTCCCGCTTGGGGACGCCTTTATCATTGCATATATATATCGTTATCTTGTTGTACCCCATTCGGGGCCAGTTTTACAAAAGAAACTCTGCCGAAATTTTTAGAAAAGACTGTACTGTTTTAAAATGCACATTCGGCTTAGTTATTTAAAAACCTTGATTTTTTTTAAACATGTAGTTCTTTACTTCTTTAAACCAGTTTCTTTCCTTATTCTTAAAAATGGTTTTAGATTTCTGGGCTTTTGGCTTACTTGGATCAGATGGAGTCCTATAGACTTCATATGGTTCAAGGGCCAGTCACGTGCTCTTTCGGGTCGTGACACATCTGCTCTTTCAATCAACTCACCTTGGTTCAAGGGTACATCTCTTCACTCCATTGATATTTGTCGTTGTAATTCCTCAACGTCTTCAAAGAGGTGACGGGTCCCGACAACTACACATTTCACGGACTGTGGGGTCCTTAAACCCACGGACTATGATGTCCTTAACCTCGACCGTGATGTCTTTAAACTAACATTGGACTGTGGGGTCCTTAAACCCATAGACTATGATGTCCTTAATCTCGACTGTGATGTCTTTAAACTAACATCGGACTGTGGGGTCCTTAAACTCACGGACTATGATGTCCTTAACCTCGACCGTGATGTCTTTAAACTAACATCGGATTGTGGGGTCCTTAAACCCACGGACTATAATGTCCTTAACCTCTACCGTGATGTCTTTAAACTAACATCGGATTGTGGGGTCCTTAAACCCACGGACTATGATGTCCTTAACCTCGACCGTGATGTCTTTAAACTAACATCGGATTGTAGGGTCCTTAAACCCACGGACTATGATTTCCTTAACCTCGACCGTGATGTCTTTAAACTAACATCGAACTGTGGGGTCCTTAAACTCACGGACTATGATGTCCTTAACCTCGACCGTGATGTCTTTAAACTAACATCGGACTGTGAGGTCCTTAAACTCACGGACTATGATTTCCTTAACCTCGACCGTAATGTCTTTAAACTAACATCGGATTGTGGGGTCCTTAAACCCACGGACTATGATGTCCTTAACCTCGACCGTGATGTCTTTAAACTAACATCGGACTGTGAGGTCCTTAAACTCACGGACTATGATTTCCTTAACCTCGACCGTAATGTCTTTAAACTAACATCAGACTGTGGGGTCCTTAAACCCACGGACTATGATGTCCTTAACCTTGACCGCGGTGTCTTTAAACTAACAATGGACCGTAATGTCCTTAAACTAATTATCGACCGCAATGTCATTAAACTAAACAATAAAGCCCAATTGCTCTCTTATCGGATCTAAACGATCCCGTTAAGTTGATCTTAGTCTAAAATTAGACTAACGTATCCTTAACAAACGTTTAAGTTGATCTTAGTCTCAAATGAGGCTAACGTATCCTTAAACTCAACCCTCCCCAAACCCAAATCTAAGAAAGATACGGATTTGGACTAGTCCACGCCCTACGGGCGACAGCATAAATTAGTCTCCGTATACAATCCACGGGCAACCAAACACAAAACACACCCACGATACGAAGTGACCACATGGAGAAGGAGAAATTTGTTACCGCGATGCGGTAGCGTAATTAACTGCAGAGGCTTGCGCCTGCAGGGAAGAGCGTTCCCACAATCAAAAATCCCTCAAACGAGGGGGAATCTGACGAAGTCTGCTACATCGGCCGCATCCGTTTAAACCTTCGATACATGGTGCCATAAATCAACTTGGCATCTTCGGAGAGGTGGACGGATAGCACCAATTAGCATCTACCCCGAAATTCAGGCGAGACGTCCGCCGCGTCTTCATCCCTGTTTCCGGCAGTAAACAGGGACGTTTCGGTCCATTATTAGTTTAGGGACATTTCGGTCCACTGTTAGTTTAAGGACGTTTCGGTCCATAGCTAGTTTCAGGACATCTCGGTCCCTTGTTAGTTTAGGGATGTTTCGGTCCATAGCTGGTTTCAGGACATCTCGGTCCCTTGTTAGTTTAGGGACGTTTCGGTCCATAGCAATTTTGAGGCAAGTTTTCGCTAGATACTACTTACAGAGTTTGGGCTTGGGAAGATAGCGAGCGGACATTGGCATCGTCATCTATCGTTAACCTAGGCCGTGACTCGTCAGGAGTAGTATTTTTTCATGAACTGGCCGTTTATTGGCCTGAAGGGTCTTTTGCCATGCATATCCATGAGCAAGTAAGCCCCACCTTGGTAGACTTTGTCTATGATGTACGGGCCCTCATAGTTCGGCTCGAATTTCCCCCGTTTGGCACGATTGGGGATCATAGGTCTCTTGACCACTAGCACGAGTTCGCCTTGGCAAAATGTTCTCGGCCTAGTCAATCTCTCGTATGAGCGCGTCATTTTTGCTTTGTAAGCCTCCAAGTTTTGCTGTGCCATGAGACGAGTTTCATTGAGGGTGTCGAGCTCCTCAAGCCGAAGATGAGCATTCTCTTCGTCTGTTAGCTCATAATGAACCGCCACTCGTAGAGAGGGTAGCTCTATATCCAAAGGGAGTACTGCTTCAGCGACGAATACCAATGCATACGTTGTGTTTATGGCCGTTTAGAACATGGTTCGATACGCCTAGAGAGCTTCATGCAGTCTCTCGTGCCAATCCTTCTTATTTTTGGACACCGTCTTCTTTATGATCTTCGTCAAGGTCTTGTTGAAAGCCTCAGCTAGACCGTTAGCTCGGGGATTATAGACTGAAGAGTATCTCCAGTCTATATTATGCTGTTGTGCGAAGCGGCTGATTCTGTGACTTCTGTAGGCCGGCCCGTTATCGGAGATAATCCGTCGCGGAGTGCCGAACCGATAAATGACTTGTGTCTTGAAGAAATGGAGAATATTCTCCGTCTTCACTTCTCTTATCGGTACTGCTTCTCCCCACTTAGAGAAGTAATCGGTTGTCGCCAATATGAACCGATGTCCCTTAGACGATGCTGGCTCGATGGGCCTGATTATATCGGTTCTCCACATTTCGTAGCACTGCTTTGCATATTCGAGACAATCCTGAAGTATCGTGGGCCAATAGTAGCCCATCCTTTTGATCTTCAGCTTCATTTTTGGCCCGGCTTGATGAGAACGGCAGAGTCCATTGTGAGTTTCTTGGACGACTCTCTTTGCTTCTTTCGGTCCCAAGCATCTCAGCCGCAGAGAGTCGAACGATCTCTTATAAAGAGTATCATTGACGAAGGCGATAGACAGAGCTCGTTTCATGAGCTGATGTCTTGAGGATGTGTTTTCAGGTGTTTGACGGGATTTGAAGTAGTTTATAAAGACTTCTCTCCAATCCTTATCCTTTTCTTGGTTCTCTATTTGTAGGGCCGTTTGCTTGGTCGCTTCCTTATCTTCAAACGACTCCGGAGATATTTCCGCTGGTGCAAGAACCCGACGGCTTTGTACAACGATCCTTACGTCATCGAGGTTTTCGTCGGCCAATTCTTTAGCGAGTTTGGCTAATGCATCTGCCTTTCTAATTTCCGTACGCGGTATGCTTTCTAGGACGTAGGAAGGGATTTGAGTCAGCAATTGTTGCACTCTCTTGCCGTACTTTACCAACTCTGGTTTGCACGTTTGATAGTCGCCGTTTACTTGACTAACGACCAGCTAGGAGTCTCCGTATATAAGGAGGTTTTCGATTTCCATGTCGACAGCGATCTCAAGACCTGCTATTAAAGCCTCATATTCTGCTTCATTGTTTGTCCTCGGCTCTGTTAAGGAAAAGGCAAAGCGCATTATCCTTCCTTGCGGAGTTACGAAGATAAGGCCTACCCCAGATTTGATTATAAGGGTGTTGTACTGTCGTTTCTTTATGGAAGATGCCCCATCGAAGTAGAGTTCCCATCGGGTATCGCTCCTTCCTCTCTCCCTGTCGATCGTGTCAAACGCGTGCTCGTCCGGCAATTCACAATTTAGGGTTTAATCGGCAGGTATCGGATGCTCAGCGAGGAAGTCGGTGATGGCCTGGTCTTTCACCGCCTTGAAAGGTCGGTATGTTATCGAGAATTACATTAAGAGTAGAGCCCATTTAGAGAGCCATCCCGTTAGTATGGCTCCCCGACAACGGCACCAAAAACTTGTTGGGAATTTACCCGCGCGCGCAAACGCGTATGTTATGGAAATGGATATGAAATGAAGGAAACAGAATGCGCACGCAAGATCATTCTCGTTTTAAATATTTATAAACCGCAAGTGCACGGCGCGTTGTGGCAAGCCGGCAAGTACGTGTCGATCCACAGGGAATTGTGATTAGGTATTGTCTTTTAAGGTTCAACAAAATAATGAATTGGTTGGTTGTCACAAAAAATGAATAGAATACGAAAACAAAGAAAAGCAAGAAAACAAGCAAGTAAGAAATGGTTGTGGCTTTGGCTTGGAAGGTCGAATTACGACGATTCCCTCTACACTCCTTTGATCATGAGTTGTCGGTCCTTACGTCGATCCCGGCATGAAGCACGACTTGTCAAAGCGGTTGCGAGGCACAAGTCGTCAAATTCCGATATTCTCCGCAAAGCACGAAACGGGTCCGTTTTGATCACTTTCCGTTTGTATGTCCGAGCTTGGGGTATCAACACTAAACACAAGGGTTAGCAAGCATACCACAACAACAAAAACACAAAGTAGTGAGTGAGAGCAAATGATTTTAGTGTTAAGTGTGCTAAGTGTTTGTGATGGTATATGATATATGAAAAGAAGAGATTTGTCAAGTCACTTAATCACAAAATACCATATCCAAACTTAGCAAACTTAACACCAATTTAATTTTAACTTAAACATTGAAATGGGGAAAGGGAGTGAATATGGTATATGAGGAGGTTACAAAGTAACCATGTGTCAAAATACCATATCATATCTAAACATAAGCAATCTTTAAGTTAGAATCATAAATTAAAACATGTTAAACAATCACAAGAGGTGTAGGAGGCAAAGCCTTTCATCTCAATTCCTCACCAATACCTCAACCAAAGAAAAATTAGTTAAGCATGATAAAAAGCAAGTAAAGAAAAGAAAGCAAGTATAAAAGAAACAACAATATTATTAAACACTTGAGAAAGAGATACAAGATTTTGGTTACTTGTTCAACCTCCTTAATGAAGCTCTCCAAAGAGAGCTTCAAGAGGGAAGAAGAAGAAGAAACCAATTGAAGCCTACTCAACTCTCAAGCTAAACAAAAGAACTAAGAAATGAAAATATACATGAATGAGAGAGGACCCTTCCCTCGCCCACTGATATGCTTTTATAAGCACCAAAGAAAAATAAACAAACAATAAAAATAAGGTGACGTGGCAGCAAGGGAAGGACCACAGAAGTTTGGTGCAAATTGGGGCAAGGGGGCCGGCTTGCTCGGTTTTCAGAGGGGTCTGGCTGGCCTCAATCCGAGCTTAGGGGCTCGTATTGACATGGTGTGCTTGTGTGCTCTCCACAATCACTCTTATGCTGCTAGATTTAGCTGTTTAACCCTGATTTTCATGCAGAGAATTGGAGGGAAACTTGATGCAAAGTATCACATCAAAACTTTATGCATTTATTGCCCATCACACCATATATGCCCACCACTTGCACAATCCATCATTTCTTGTGTGCCATAGGCAGCCTCACCATGTCATGGTCTATGCCAAAGAGTTATGTGTACACTTGTATTGTGTTGGACCAAAATTGTGTACACGTGTTTATTTCCAAAAGAACTCTTTGGATATCGGTCGGTTTCCGGTTCTTTTTGCAGTATCGGCTCCCAAATGTTATATCCGTGATTTTAAATGTGTTTCCAGTATTTTATCATGAATACCTGAAATCTGTAATTACTGAACAGACACTGGTTAATAGCACCGATATATAACAAAATAGATAATGAAGAGTGGTATTAAAATGCAGTTTTCTGTGGTGAATAGTATTGCTGGCAACCGATTTAGAGCATCCGACACTATATTAATTCTCGCCGGATGGTACTTTAGATCAAGATCATAATTATCCATCAGCTCCAACCATCTACGCTGTCTCATGTTAAGCTATTTCTGTGTGAACACGTACTTTAGGCTGTTGTGACCGGTAAACATCTATACCCTTTCGTCCAATAAGTAGTGTCTCCAAATCTTTAGCGCAAAATAACCGCTGCTAATTCCAAGTCGTGCGTTGGGCAATTCTTCTCATGAGTTTTCAACTGTCTAGACGTATAAGTTACCACTTTTCCATGCAATACACATCCAAAACCTTTCCCTGATACGTCGCTATGAATAACTAAACCTCCGGAACCATCTGGCATAATCAATTGCGGCTATCAACATTTTGCTTCAATGTCTCAAAAGCGTGCGTACAATTCTCGGAACAAATAAATGGTACCTCTTTTTACCTTAACTTAGTTAATGGATCTACTATCCAATCGAATTTCTCCACAAACCTTCCCTAATAACCGGCAAGCCCAAGAAAGCTTCTAACTTCCGCTACAGTCTTTGGAGTCAGCCAATCGCGAATAGCTGGACTATTTTCCGGGTCAACTGCAATTCCATCTCCGGATACAATATGACCCAAGAACTTCACTTCTTCGAACTATATTTGTTAATTGCCAATATATGGTTAAGCATCTCATGTTTTATTTTAACTTTTATCTATTACGCTTAAATCTAATAGAATTTGAATACCAAATATTTCTTAGATTCAAACATATTTAAATTTTTTTAAAATATTAAATAAGAGGTATGAGATATTTAAATAATATTCTTATATTATGGTTAAAAAGATTACGTATATATATTATTTTTGCAAAATATATTTTTGTGAGATTTTGGTGGAGACGGAATATAGTTTGATATTATCTTTAGTAGTATTAAACTATATTATATATTTATAACCTAATATAAACTATACTATATATACACACACACTATTATATACTTTACATTTTATAAAACAGAAAACTTTCTCTCTCTCTCTCTCCACATAACATATCTCTTTCTCTCTCTTCTCTAACTAAATCTCTCCCTCATCAATTTATATATTCTCTTTCTTCGTTCTTCAAGCCCATACCCATTCTCACCGACGCAACCCCAGCCACATCGTAGAAGCTTAACCGGGCCATCAAAACTTTATGTTGATTTGTATAGTGTCGTGTTGCTTCCGTTCATCGCGTTTGTTTCGAGACAAGTTTACAACTTGCTACATGATATGATTTACACAATTTACTTATATATTGTCGTACTACTACTACCACCACCACCACTACTACTATTATTATCATACAACTATATCAATATAATTTATACACCATAGTTATTTAATATTAATCAGTTTTATGATATACAGTGAATGCAAGTTTACAACTTGCGACATGCTACAATTATATTTATAAATATATATATCGTCGTAATATTTCTTATTACTATCATTATACCGTTTATATCTATGTAATCCTTATATCATTAATTAGTTTATAATCTGCATTTTATAACGTTATGCAAAATATAGTTTTAAAATATTATAGTTTACACATGAAACGTCGTCGCCAAACGGATACGAATTTACTATACACCTTACCTTATAAAATTTATTATAAATCATTAAAAAAAAATCATTAGCACATGTTCTTTAGTTTGATACGAAACTAACTTAGAATACTATAACCTTGTGAAATATTTACTTGCAAAATAAATTATTTAAATAACGTAAACTGTAAATGAAGGTTCAGGGATATTCCAGCAGCAAATTTTTAATTTCGAACGTTCATAACTTTTTGTAGGAACAATCTGAGATATTTTAACTTATAAAAATAAAAACCTTATTTAATTAGCTTTGTTTTGGTATATTACACATCCCTTTTAGAGGGCGTTTGTTATTTTTAAGTTATTTTACAAATCAGAATGACGCTGAATTTCTGAACGGAACTTTCTAATGCATGGTTAATCAACACCACTTTTATAATTATTAATCGGATTGAATATGCTATATCTGTTAATGCTATTATCTTGGTCTTGTACATGATATGGTTACATTATCTATGACACGCTTGTTAACCTATATCCATTTGTAACGACCTAGTTCATTTATACCAGTTCTAGTTCACGTATTTTCTTATTTGTGGTATTTTCTTGATGTATCGTATTTTGGGTGCGAATGGTATTTTACATTTTGCATTGCATTCGACCCGACCCGCTTGCTTGGATCCTGTTCGATTCAAATTTATAGTTTAACTTGACTTATTACATAGACACGTGCATTTCATGTATACTGCATACTGGCATTTCATCTGGCATCGCATATTTTACCATATAACATTTTAAGTCACAGAAAATATTTTAAAATTACTTAACATGGTCTGCATGATACCCCTAACCCCGTGGTAGCATCCACGCATCTTGTTCTCATCCCGTTCGGTGAAACGGACGTGTTTGGATGGCTACGCGCACGTACGTGCATCCGTTCTTGGGGGTATACTTTTTCGTTACCTGAGCATTCATTTTGAATTTTGAAAGTCGCATATATTTTTCGTATTTTAAATCTGAAATTTTAGACCCGACCCGGGCGTGTTTTGGAATATTTTGTATACCGCCAAAATTCAAATTAATTAATTTAATATATCACTATAATTTTAAATCGACAGATTAAATTTACTTAACAAACAAAAATCTTTTTAAATTTTAAAATCTTATTCCGAGCTCAAACCCCATCTCTCCCTCGCTGTCAAGTGGCCCCACTCCTTCTCTCTTTCTTTTTCTTTCTCTCTTTCCCTCTCTCCATCTCTCTCTCTCCCCGCTATTTCCTTCTCTCTCTCACACAAAACAACAACTTTATCTCTCCTTACTGTTCCTTTCTTCCTCTCTCTCCTCTCGATCTCGCTCTCTCTTTCCTCTCTCAGATTCTCTCTCTTTCTCCTCTCGCTTTATTTCTCTCTCTCTCTCTCTTTATATATATATATATATATATATATATATATATATATATTATTTATTTTTCTTCCTCCCTCCTCATTTTATTTTCAACCCATGAGATCATGCATGAACCCTAGCCACTGCCTCGCCTACCTCGTCGTCGTCGCCGTCGCCATCTCGTCGTCGCCTCCTCACCCTCATCACTATCTCCACCTCCTCTCTCCCCCCGAGCCCTGCACACACCCAGAAACAGAACCCGAGCCCTCCTGCACACCACTACACCGCCGACGAGGATCACCGGAGTTGGTCTCGTCGTCGCCCCCCCCGTTCCCTGACTCCAGTACAATCCAGTGAGCCTTCTTCTTCCCCTTTTCCTTCTTCCTTTCTTCCTTTTTCTTTCTTTCTTTCTTCTGTTCTTTCTTTATTCTTTAAATTGTTCTCTGTCTTCTATAGATCGTCTCGCCGGAGCTCGGTCAACCTTTTCAACACCCTCACGACTCCTCTATGCAACCCAGTGAGCTTTCTATTCTTCTCAATCTCTTCTTCCTCTTTCCTTTCTTCTCTTTCTTTCTTTCTTTTCTTTGCTTTTCTTTTCTTTAGTTCTTTGTCTTTTGTAGTTCGCCGGAGCCGGACATTACGTCGACGATCTCGATGACCCAGCGAACGTACCTGACTTGTGTGATCACCTTTGTGCATTGTTTGGAACCGTTCCGTGTACCGTGCGCGCGTCGCGACTTTTCGCCGACGTGAGACGTTCCGTACACATCCGTTTCTTGATCCGTCGAGGCAAGTTAATCTTGCTACATGCTATATAATTCATTATATGCCTATTTAAATATATATCATGCCTGTAGTTTAAATCTAGTACCCCATGTTTCATTTTATAACGTTTCGATGTTCCGTTTGCATCATTTTAGATCTAGGTCATGAAAACTCATCTTGTGACATACTAGATTACATTGTACTGCATCCATATCAATATTTATATCACATATTGCTTAGTTGTACATCCCATTGTACCATTTTATAGTTTATAACCTTTCGGATACCTATTTGCATCCATCTCGTCTAATATATATATATATATATATATATAATTTCATCCATAGATTACATTAATACGTAATACTGTGATATTAACATCCCATGTTTATTAAAGTGCATCCTAATTAGTATTGGAACTATAAATGTAACCTTAATCGATAACTGTGCATCCGTATCTTTAAATTTATATCTTTTTGCATACCATATCACATTATTCCATTTTATTGTTTCATTAGTACCCCATACTTGTTTTTGTGTACCCATGCTTATTATAGTTTGATTATGAGCACCCACGTGATACTTGTGCACTCCCTGACATGACTTGATACACTACTACTTGACATGACTCGATACATGTGCACCACTTGACGTGATTGGACCCATATACACTACCTGACATGACCTGATGTACCACAGCTTGACACATTACCTGATCTTGCTACTAATGCCGACAATCTTGACATGTTGTCCCTACGGACATTTCCTGTTGTCTATCCAGACAAACCTGTACTTGCCTGATCCTGTGTTGGCATTAGCCCCAGATTTATCAATACCTGACTTGAACACATAACTTGGGGGTATGGGGAAATCAATGATGAAACCTGACTTGTAACTCGACAGTTCGATGCCTTTACTGATCAGTCTTACGGGCTAGGCCAGCCCCGGGATGATGCTGCTGACATCATTCGTCGTTACATACTACCTTTTACTGCCTTGCGACACGTCTCGGATTCAGCCCGAGAGTCTTTGACCGTGGTCCCGGGCACGCACGGGATACTATTGAGTTACATCGACGATTCATCAAATTGATTTCAAAGACTTGAGAGTAGTTAACCCAGTAGACCAGTCTAGATTACTCACTGCACATCACATATGCCTTACCCTTCACTGTCCTTATTTATGTTACTGTTATACCTGTTTTACCGTTCATACTCGTACCTGCATGCCTTGCTACTCCTTGATTTTATTATTGCCTGATATTATGACGCACCGACGTCAGGGTTTTGCATGGCCCGGATCCTCTACCTTTGTCGCAGGCTGATCAGGAGTATTTTCTGCCGTCAGGCCGAGCAGTGAGGATCCAGTTAGTATCCAGTTTTACTTTCCAGGTGTTTTGTTTATTGGATCTATTGCTTCCGCATATTATTTCTTGACTCGTTCATTCTGGCATATAGACATGTACTAGATAGTTATTTTATTTTTCCTGTTCTTGATATCTCCCGGACAGCCGTAATGTGACTGTGGAAGGATGTTTCCTAGCCATATGTAGCATGGTTGGCTCTATCATGTACCGATCTTAGCGCACTCTGGGAAGCGGGGCATGACAGAGTTTGTTTGGTATCAGAGCCATAGGATCTAGGTTAATCGGGTTTGATTCTTTTGTAGTTGGGTATTGGACCTAATACACGAATCGGAAAATCCGTAATTAGGAACTTGTCCTGCCACATTGCTATCATGATTCTTGAATCATATCTTTCTCTTATCCTTTGCCTTGACGATATGCAAACCACTTTGCATCTCGACTTGAAACCTTTTTGGTTCTCTATTGTTTCTCCCTGTTCCTTGATTCTGATACTAGGATTTGGGCGACTTGAGTGAAGTTATGTGATTGTAACTATGAACTGCAGCAAGGTTACAATGCGGTACTCTATTTAAGTAACTTGGAGTCCTGGTCTTGATTCATTTCCTTGTTCCATGGTCGTTATATTGCTTTGCTTCGCTTGCTTTCCAGTTCATGTTTTATCGCAAGCTTGAATTCTGTTTACCGTGCTTATCTTCTTCAGTGTTTGGCTTCAGGTGAAATCGTTTCAGGTATCCTACTTGATCATGTCTTCCCCGCATTAGAATTATTCAATTCTGATGCATCCCTTTGTTTGTTGTTGTCTTGGGAATGGATTTTCTTGGCACTTTCCACGCTCACATTGATTTTAGGGCAAAGAAAGTGATTTTCCAGATTCCCGGACATCCGGAGTTTGATTTTGCTGGAGTAAGCAGTTCTGTCGAGCCAGTCGAGTTTAGGGCTAGGCCGACAAACAATGTTCTTTCGTCGATGGAAGTTGATAAGGAAGAAGCGCCAGCTGTAGTTCGAGAGTTCTTGGACGTGTTCGAGAACATCTCGGGTTTACTGCCAAAACGAGATGTGGAGTTCGCGATTGATCTTATTCCTGGTGGAGCGCCAATCTCCAAAGCGTAGTATCCAATGGCACCAGTGGAGTTGGAAGAAGTCAAGAAGCAGGTTACCGAATTGCTTGAGAAGGGTTGTATTCGCAGCAGCAATTCACCTTGAGGAGCTCCAGTTCTTCTAGTCAAGAAGAAAGATGGCACAAGGAGGATGTGCATCGATTATCGAGAATTAAACTGGGTGACTATTAAGAACAAGTACCCGATCCCTCGCATTGGAGAATTATTTGAGCAGCTTAGTGGCGCAAGGGTATTCTCGAAGATGGATTTGCGATCCGGATATCATCATGTCGGAGTTAAATCAGAAGATATTTGCAAGTTGGCGTTCAGAACTCGGTCTGGACATTACGAGTATTTAGCGATGCCCTTCGGAGTAACGAATGCACCGGCTATATTTATGGACTTGATGAAACGAATCTTTTCACCATTCTTGGATCAGTTTATAGTGGTGTTCATCGATGATATTCTGGTTTACTCGAGGAGCATTGAAGAGCATGCGGAACACTTAAAGATCGCACTGCAGACATTGAGGCAAGAAAGATTGTATGCAAAGATGAGCAAGTGCGAGTTTTGGCTTGAAGAAGTGAAGTTTTTGGGGCATGTCGTATCCGGAGATGGAATCACCGTTGATCCCGAAAAGATTATAGCAGTTCGAGATTGGCCGATTCCGAAGAACGTTGCAGAGATCAGAAGCTTTCTTGGACTTGCCGGGTATTACAGAAGGTTCGTGGAGAATTTTGCTCGTTTGGCTGAGCCTTTGACCAAGCTTACGCGCAAGGAAGTACCATTTGTGTGGATAGATAAGTGTGCGTCAGCTTTTGAGGCGTTGAAGCAGAGACTGATAACCGCTCCCATTTTGACCGTACCAGACAGTTCCAGAGGATCGGTGATTCACAGCGACGCATCTGGGAAAGGATTGGGATGTGTTTTCATACAGCATGGGAAGGTTATAGCTTACGTATCGAGACAGTTGAAGACCCATGAGAAGAATTACCCAACTCATGACTTGGAACTAGCAGCTGTGATTTTCGCTTTGAAGATTTGGAGACACTACCTATTGGGCGAAAGGGTCGAAATATTCACCGATCACAAAAGTCTTAAGTATGTGTTCACACAGAAAGAGCTTAACTATGAGGCAGCGTAGATGGTTGGAGCTGATGGCAGACTACGATCTTGATCTTAAATACCATCCGGGGAAGGTTAATGTTGTGCCAGATGCGCTTAGTCGGTTGCCAGCAATTCAGATGTTGACTGCACTGAAGGAACTTATTGAAGACTTTCAAAGATTTAATTTGGATATTGTGCTACAGCATTCTTCTGGGACAGTTGATGCAGCTGCAAGTACAATCGTCGTTGATCGATAGTATTAAAGCAGCACAATTGCAGGACCCAAGATTGCAGAAGTTTCGAGAACAGGTTGAAGCTGGACTTCAAACGGACTTGTTAATTCATGAAGATGGTTCGTTGCGATATGGTAGTCGTTTGTGTGTACCAAAGGGAGATATTCGTGAAGAAGTTATGAAAGAGGCGCACAGTTCTGCATATTCCGTACATCCAGGAGGCACGAAAATGTACCGTGATCTACGACAGCAATTCTGGTAGGAAGGCATGAAACGGGAGATTGCCCGCTTTGTAGCAAAGTGCTTGGTGTGTCAGCAAGTTAAGGCTAAACATCAAAGGGTTGCTGGTTTATTGCAACCACTTCCGATTCCTCAATGGAAGTGGGAACATATAACCATGGTTTTCGTGACAGCTTTACCGCGGAGTCCAAGGGGCAACAATGCAATTTGGGTGATTGTTGATCGATTGACCAAGGCAGCTCATTTCATACCATTTCGAGTTGGTCAATCAACGGAAGCATTGGCAAAATGGTACATGCAGAAGATTGTGAGATTGCATGGAGTACCGGTGAGCATCGTATCCGACCGTGACACCCGTTTCTTATCACGCTGTTGGAGGAGCTTACAGGAAAGTTTGGGGACTCGATTGAAGTTTAGCACCGCTTATAATCCCCGGACAGATGGCCAGTCGGAGAGAACGATCCAAACTCTTGAAGACATGTTGAGAGCTTGTATGTTGGACTTCAAGGGTTCTTGGGAGGGTCATCTACACCTAGTGGAGTTTCCTTACAATAACAGTTTTCAGGCGACTATTCAGATGGCTCCATTCGAAGCATTATATGGTCGCAAGTGTCGTTCACCTGTTTGTTAGGACGATATTGGAGAACGAAGATTGTTAGGACCGGATTTGATCGTGCAAACAGTGGAGAAAGTTAACACTATCCGGAATCATATGAAGGCAGCACAAGATCGGCAAAAGAGTTGGGCTGATACATCGAGATGACCTCTAGAGTTCGTTGTTGGTGATTTGGTATTCTTGAAGATATCACCGACTAGAGGGGTGATTCGTTTTGGAAGTCGAGGCAAGCTCAGTCCTCGATTCGTTGGGTCTTTCGAGATTTTGGAGTGTGTTGGAGAAGTTGAAGGGTCCCGGCAGCGCCCCGGCTGTCAAAACGCGGCCAAAATGCGGAACAAAATTTATCAAACCGGCGCTACCGCTACACGATTTACAGATCGACCTTAAACCCTAAACTAGCGAGCTAACTAAGAGTTAGAATCTTTATACCGAGTTGATCCGTGTCCTTCGGTCTTCATTCCAAGCTCCTAGCGATCCTTTGACGATGTTTGGTTGCCGGTCTTCCTCCATCTCCGATGATCCACCTGAGAGAAACGGCGCAAGCTCCAACCTTGTCGAACGAGGTAACCGACGCTCCAACGTCGCTAGCGATGAAGAGTGGGGGTGTATGAATATGTCACTATAATTTTCTCTCTACCATGAGCTCCATGGAGCAACCAAATAAGATGATGAAGGAGGTGATGGCTTTTGGCATGAACAAAGAAAAATGCCTAACCCTTTTGTGTGAATGAGAGAGTGGAGCTTAATGCAAGTGTAAAAATGAGCCAAATGAAATTAACCCCAACCAAATAATGGCCGGCCCTTCCTCTCACCCCCACACAAAAAAAAGTCAATTTCTTTTTCCAATTAAACAATGTAAACCATTAAACAAATGTGCACCATACTTTGGACCATGCCTCAAAACTATACCTCCTTTCCACCTCATTTCCCAAATAATTTTCAATAAAGAAAATCATTAATGAGGTGGCACCTTCTAGAAGCTATTCCGTATAAAATACGGAATACTTCCCGGTACATGTACCGAAATACATATACACGTATTCGTACCAAAATACGAATAGCCGAGAGAGAAAACGAATAGTGAACAATAATACTAGAATACATATATATAAATACATATTTAAATTATTAAATCAAAAACCTGATTTAATAAACTGGCTTAATCCTAAGCCGCTAGTATTATCAACCGTCCGATTAAAGTCTGCGCAGCATGTGCACATATTTAATCGGACATCTGTATGCATCAACATACCTCATGTATACCATATCGCCTGAACCGTGAAAACGCTCTGTGTGGGACTCTAAAGACTCGTCAATACGCTGGCAGTGGGTTTAACCACAAGCACGTCAGCGGCACTAGCTGTACGTAATGGCTACCCAGGTATTGAGCGAAAGGGAGGCCGACGAGTAAACTCATCCTGAACCCCTACTGAGCCTGACTGTGACAATATCCGTATAGTCCGGTCTGTTCGTCTAAGAGTATCGCATATCGAGTCTAGGGGGTGGATAAAGTCAGACCCCCAACAACGCAATATTTAGTATCAGTATGAAATCCATCACCACCTGAGAAACTATCGATCCTGGATCGATAATTCTCGTCCCCGTGACCATGGATTTATGGTGATGGCCATCCGTACACAACGCGACATCAACCCCCAATACCGGGAGAGACGAATCCCCGACGATCGGATCACTGCCTCCATGTGGCTCGGGACTGTACCCAACTAAAACCTGTTTTCACGACTCCTTTGAGCCGTGGTAGGGTAGTAATCAAAGCACAGTGGGAACTCACACGAGACAAATGACGATCTCAGGTCGACAGACTAACCTGTACACATGTCACCTGGGAACTGCTATCTGACAATAGGTATAATACCAACTAGCAGGTTCCCGGCAAGTCCGTCCAGTGTACTCACAACCCAATGAGCACCTGTATACTATCTTAGGTGAACAAACTAACACCAATGGCTTGCGAGACCTGGCCACCGCCCCTCGTCGGGGTCTCGATCAGTATACACTAGTCTACACTGGAGTATCGATGCCCGGTCTCGATACTCCTACGACTAGGGACATTTAAGGATGTGCTTATAGACCCCAGCTCCCACATATATGATCGCCATCATAATGCTGGCAGTCAAGCAAAAATCCTATGGGCTCTATCAACATGATGATAAAGAAAACCAGATAGCATACTATCATCTTGAGTAAGACTGTTTTATCGGTATAGGTCCTGCCTCAATCATCATAATCACAAGTCCGCGACTATGATAATTACCTTGAGGGCATTATAGCCAACAATCTTCCACTTGCACTTAAGGCTAATTATTGCGATGTCGCATACTCACAGCCCGTGTGATACCGAACACCCAACTTCTCTACTAATCAGCTTCGCAAAGACCGTTTGCGAAAAATGATTGCGTTCGAGAAATAGTCTCAATGAGTGGATCCGCTCCAATGTTTCTTTCTGTATCTCTCTTAATCTCAACTTCGCGGACAAAACTATCTCCCGAAATGAGCAATACTTGTCTTAGAATTTGTCTGGATATCTGATGGGACCCAATTCACAAAAGAACTCCAAATCTAGCAAACTTCCTAGACTGTATCATCCACTGAATTTAATCAGTAACCTGCGCCATGCCTTCCTCAGTATCCGCTTGGACCACCTGTCCAACATACTGTCCCCAAAAAGAGAGAAAACTATAATTCTGACAGTCATTCTGTCATCCAGGTCACCTTGGAAGCCTGAAATGATAACCGTTTCCCGAAGGAGGCTGCCGTAATCATTTCCCAAGAACATTCACTTATGTTCAATAACTGCTTCTCAATGTTTCTCCAGGATTGGATTAATATATCTGCTTATTACATCTAGTGCAAAAGCAATATCTGGTGTGGTACTTGACATTTCATGATTAACTCAATTGCCTAAGCAAATGATATGTTAATCTTGTAGATCTCTCTCCCATTTAGTCTGTAAGACACCTTTAGAGAGGTTGACTCCATCATCTGCAGGTTCACCACCATGCCAGGAGTCGTTCATTTAATGTCAAAGTACCCAGATTAGGATACTTCCTAAATCTAGACTAAAACCATAGATCTAGTAACCAGAAAACCTGATATTAAATCCATATCCTGTGTGACGAAAACAACTGTGTGACAACTAAAGTATAACCGATCGTAGTATAGGAATATTTCTTCCTATCAAGTGCATGTCATCCTGAATCCTCGGACATCACACCCTACTACCTTCTTACCAGATCCATCTTCTATTCTGATGAAGTCAAAACCTATGACTGTCACATCAAAAATAGATGATCTATTTCCGCTATACCTGCTTTAGTCTATAAATAGACACAAGCTACTTGCCTACTATGCTTCCGCTGCTCCCACTGACTACAACAACCCTCCGGCAGAGTCATATATACGTGCACTTCTAAAACTAGTTTAGAACAATGCTATACTCATCCTCCTGCCGGGTCTTATAGTCTAGAACAACAGCAATGGCAAGTCTGGGTAAACAAGAACCTCCCTGTCACCGTCTCTGAGAAGACCGAAGTACCTCTCGGGTGACTGAGGTTACCCCCCAAATCTGCGGAGTGTCTAATGGAACATCAAATCCAATTGAATCCTTAGGTTTTATTAAATTTCCAGTAATCGTTTGTAGTTCTGGAATAACTTCCAGTTCTACCATACTCCCGCTTCTGTTTTCTGAAAAAATCCATTTTATTAAAACTGTGGCGAGTCAAGAACAATATAAATATTGATCTTCCTGATGGTAGAAAGTTAACCCTCATCAAAGCCGGGGATAACCCACAAACAACCATTACTGAAACGTGCCTTGAGTTTATCCGGATTCTGGTTTTAAGTATCAGCCGGATAACTCCCTATACCTTAACATCGTTAAGATATAAATTGATTCTATATATATCTAATATAGAAACAAAAGTACTAATTTAATTGGAACCAGATTCAAATCATGCAGCTGTCTCCAGTGCATATCAACCAAATGGAATGAGGTTAATCCGCATTACTCATCTAGAAGTGCATCCATATATGAGTAACCCGAAAGAGAAGCAAGTTCTCAAAACCATTACTATCAATGGAATATCAAACACAAATATCTACATCTTCGACTTCCTCGAAGAATCTTGATACTTACAATGAATGGTTCTCTACTTTATTCTTATACCTATAACTTCTCAATATCTGGACTTTGCATTTCAATGAAATACTTGTCCAGAACTGGAGAAGTCACAAGTAAACAGAATATAGTATGAGTACCAACCCCTTTGTCCTAATGGACACTGGACAACATACAATACTTTGTACAAGTCCCCTGAGTTCAACAACTCAAACCCTGTGCGTCGTAGGTTGAAAAACTGTAGTATGGTTAAGAAGAATTACACCGCTGTTGAATGCACCTTACCTAATCACCAACTGATATAGGTAAGTTTCGTAGACACAATATCAAAAAGTTATATCTCACTTTATAAAATAAATATACAGATATATCAGTTTGAAATTGGTGCATAACAATGGATATTCAAAACCAAATATTTGCCATCCGACAAAATCCAGATGATTTCCTTAAATATCACCAATTACAATGAATTCTGATATAATGAGGATCTAATCACCCAATTCCCAATATCTTAGTCTCACTCACCATCCGTAATAACATGCAGAGGTGAGAAACTGATCTGGTAAATACATACCCTGTAGTTAGATTCCAATTGGGAAAACAGTTTTCAATTAACATCGCACAGTGAAACTGAAACATAAAATGTTTCGAAAGGGTTAACTGGTATTCCTAGTAACGCCTCTTCCAATATCCTGATTCACGACAATAACCATATACTTACCGGCCCCCACTCCAATCCCTTTATTATGTCTTTACTTATTACCTTCTGTACACCTTCTTTACGCTAATTGGTTTTCTTCATTCCCTACCCTTCGGCACCAGCCTAAGGTTTGGAAGAAGACTATCCAATAAGCATAATAGGTGTACTCTCCTAATCCTAGGAGCCCTCGCAACCTAAGAGAAGGTAATGGGAAAAGACATCTGAATAATCCTATTTAATCTCTCCAGAACTAGAATCCATTCTCGAAAAAGTTCCTTCGAGTTCGTATATAACCATACGATGGATTTATCCAATGGAAGTGGATGTTTATAATAATACGGGGTGTTCTGGAGAAAAGCAAAGTGGATGTAGGAGTGGCAGGGGTATACCCGGTCTTTGTCGTGAATGATGGTGATCACAATTTCCTTTGCCATTATTCTAATCTCTTTATTTGTCTTTACTTATTACCTTCTGTACACCACACTTAAGCCTAATTGGTTTTCTTCCTTCCCTACCGTTCGGCACCTGCCTATGGTTTGGAGGAAGACTATCCAATAAGCTCAATAGGTGTACCCTCTCCTAATCCTAGGAGCCCTCACAACCTGAGAGAAGGTAAAGAAAAAAGACAACCGAATAATCCTATTCAATCTCTCCAGAACCAGAATCCATCCTCGAAAAAGATCCTTCGAGTTCGTATATAACCATACGATGGATTTATCCAATGGAAGTGGACGTTCGTAGTGATACGGGGTGTTCTGGCGAAAAGCAAAGGTGATATAGAAGTGGCAATGATGTATGCAACACCGTGACATTCCAAAAGCCAAAGTGTTTTAAGAAGGTTCGGTCAACTTGGTTTCATGAGTTTTAGTCAAAGGTCAGGCCATAGTTGCAGTCAGAGAGAGAGAGAGAAGAAACACTCAGCGTGCACTCTAACCTAGATCAGAATGGTTAATCACTTTATCTAATCTTGGATGGCTCCCACTGTTTTCTCGAATTCTCCTCCAACCCTAAAAGGAGAATTTGTCGGAATCACCCAAGGAGTAATCCTACTCATCAGTGGGAATCGGGATCCAACTATCATCGCATGATAACTTGATGGAAGCCACTCAAGTCACCACACTCCAGAAGGTATGCACAAGCCTGGCAAGTTTCCTGTATGTTTGAAACTCCCGATATGATTTTTATCCCTAGGACCTAAGTGACTTTGACACAGTCAACAAATCAAAGAGTCCTAGTCAAGTTCAACCCGTCATTATCCTGGATTGCATTAAACTCATCCGTACGAGCCCTTGACACAGTCAGCAAGGCCGCACAACTGTCCTAACCAATCGCATTAATATGCCACAAACAAGCACTACTTAGCTACCGCACACTACGCCTTGACACAGTCAACAAACGCAGCACGAATACTAAGCAATACTTATAAGAAATGACGGAGGGTTACGGCTGGTTTCTAGCGAAAAACCGTTAACGTAATGAACTTGATATTGTTGAAGGAATCCAAGTGGTTTTATAAATATATATAGTGGCGAAAATTTTTGCTAAATAGGTCACTCCCGGTGAAGGGATCTCGGCTCTTTCCCCGTCGAATGGGGTGCAGGATATCCCAAACTGAATACCACGATGCAAAGCAAAAATAATCGACTATAGTAAAGTTATTACGTTGACGCAAACTTTTACCCAAGGGGTCACTCGCGATGAATGGATCTCGGCCCTTGCCTCGTCGAATGAGGTGCAGGATATTCCAAATGAATACCACGATGCAAAGCAAAAATGTACGTCTGTAATGTCAGTTTTTAAAAACTTGGTTCCAACAACATCACATATAGGTTTGTTTTATCCTTGCATTGATAAGAATCTATGCAGTCCCATCAATTAATCACACCAGAAAAGAACGAAAATAAAATGTACGTATATGCCATCCGCATTCGCCACTGGGTCCCGCCATCACCCGTTAGGTTACTAAACTAACGACAGAGCGGGGACTGGGCTAGCGCGGGTGCAAAACATATACAACATCTACTAGTATATATAAATATATATATAACATTCGTCCCAGGCATGATATAAAGAAACATCACAGAAATATCACAGAAGCAACACAGAATGGTGGATAATCTGGAGCCTCGGGTTTCACTTAAACCGCAAGTGAGACCTGACGTTCCCTGTCGTGTGGATAGCATGTGCAATGAAACCTAGACCCCTACGAGCGCGGCAAGTTACCCGCTAAAACCAGAAGTGAGGCAGCCCCCTTTAGCAACATGAATGGACCACCCAGCACTTCACGGAATCCGGTTACTTGAGCACCCTTCCTGGGTCACCTATACCCCCTACGAGTGCGGCGAATAGCCCGCCAATTCTAGAGTAAGGTCCCCTCCGTCAGAATGTCTTGAGATGCGGACCAGTTGCCCTCTAGAACCCGGCTATTCGTGCACCCCACCGCGGGGTAATCCTAGTACAGAAAAGAAAATAATATACAAGGGTGACATCGACCTCAGCCCGGTCGTGCCTCAAAAGAATAATATACAAACTGGCAGTGACGGCAGTCCACATGTCGGACGCTCGCCCCGCAATATCAAATGGACAAATAAAATGAAAACTATACTAACATTGCACTATTGCTATCCACCACGACAATCCAACCAACATCACAGCATATCATAGAACATCAACGTGAATGTCACGTTAGCAAACCCGTCTAAAAGACATATAGCAATTAGACGAGTTTACCGATCAAATGACATTCACGGTCACAGAATATAATGTATGTACTGTTAAATGCACACTTAAAATATCGATCAACTAAGTTCCAAATTGGCCCTAATAGCAAAACAACACTTTACTGAAACCTGGGCAAAAACCGAATATCACAAAAATCACAATAACAAGAAATAGAGCTAAAGAAAAAATTTTGACGCCCGTTGCCGCTATTCCTCCGCGGAACCGCCGCCAATGGGGGGTTAGAGCGGCGGATCCGCGGCGCTTTAGAGGCTTCAAGGGCTCAAATTTTTTATGTACCCTTATATTCTCCTGCACGGATTTTTAAGATGTATGAAATAATTTTTTGACCACATTTGAAAATCGACAGCAAACAGAAAATTGGAATCGTGTTTTCGGTAAAATCCGTCGATCGATCTTTTAAGCACGTCTAAACAAGCTAGTAAGGGGTTTAAAGGGTGGCTCCGATACCATGTTGGGTCTCGGCAGCACCCCGGCCGTCAAAACGCGGTCAAAATGCGGAACAAAATTTATCAAACCGACGCTACCACTACCCGATTTATAGATCGACCATAAACCCTAAACTAGCGAGCTAACTAAGTGTTAGAATCTTTATACCCAGTTGATCCGTGTCCTTCGGTCTTCATTCCAAGCTCCTAGCGATCCTTTGACGATGTTTGGTTGCCGGTCTTCCTCCATCTCCGATGATCCACCCGAGGGAAACGGCGCAAGCTCCAACCTCGTCGAACGAGGTAACCGACGCTCCAACGTCGCTAGCGATGAAGAGTGGGGGTGTATGAATATGTGACTATAATTTTCTCTCTACCATGAGCTCCATGGAGCAACCAAATAAGATGATGAAAAAGGTGATGGCTTTTGGCATGAACAAAGAAAAATGCCTAACCCTTTTGTGTGAATGAGAGAGTGGAGCTTAATGCAAGTGTAAAAATGAGCCAAATGAAATTAACCCCAACCAAAGAATGGCCGGCCCCTCCTCTCACCTCCACACAAAAAAAATTCAATTTCTTTTTCCAATTAAACAATGTAAACCATTAAACAAATGTGCACCATACTTTGCACCATGCCTCAAAACCATACCTCCTTTCCACCTCATTTCCCAAATAATTTTCAATAAAGAAAATCATTAATGAGGTGGCACCTTCTAGAAGCTATTCCGTATAAAATACGGAATACTTCCCGGTACATGTACCGAAATAAATATACGCGTATTCGTACCAAAATACGAATAGCCGAGAGAGAAAACGAATAGTGAACAATAATACTAGAATACATATATATAAATACATATGTAAATTATTAAATCAAAAACCTGATTTAATAAACTGGCTTAATCCTAAGCCGCTAGTATTATCAGCCGTCCGATTAAAGTCTGCGCAGTATGTGCACATATTTAATTGGACACCTGTATGCATCAACATACCTCATGTACATCATATCGCCTGAACCGTGAAAACGCTCTGTGTGGGACTCTAAAGACTCGTCAATACGCTGGCAGTGGGTTTAACCATAAGCACGTCAGCGGCACTAGCTGTACGTAACGGCTACCCAGGTATTGAGCGAAAGGGAGGCCGACGAGCAAACTCATCCTGAACCCCTACTGAGCCTGACAGTGAAAATATCCGTACAGTCCGGTCTGTTCGTCTAAGAGTATCGCATATCGAGTCTAGGGGGTGGATAAAGTCAGACCCCTAACAACGCAATATTTAGTGTCGGTATGAAACCCATCACCACCTGAGAAACTATCGATCCTGGATCGATAATTCTCGTCCACCGTGGCCACGGATTTATGGTGATGGCCATCCGTACACAACGCGACATCAACCCCCAATACCGGGAGAGACGAATCCCCGACGATCCGATCACTGCCTCCATGTGGCTCGGGACTGTACCCAACTTAAACCTGTTTGCACGACTCCTTTAAGCCGTGGTAGGGTAGTAATCAAAGCACAGTGGGAACTCACACGAGACAAATGACGATCTTAGGTCGACAGACTAACCTGTACACATGTCACCTGGGAACTGCTATCTGACAATAGGTATAATACCAACTAGCAGGTTCCCGGCGAGTCCGTCCAGTGTACTCACAACTCAATGAGTACCTGTATACTATCTTAGGTGAACAAACTAACACCAATGGCTTGTGAGACCTGGCCACCGCCCCTCGTTAGGGTCTTGATCAGTATACACTAGTCTACACTGGAGTATCGATACCCGGTCTCGATACTCCTACGACTAGGGACATTTAAGGATGTGCTTATAGATCCCAGCTCCCACATATATGATCGCCATCATAATGCTGGCAGTCAAGCAAAAATCCTATGGGCTCTATCAACATGATGATAAAGAAAAACTAGATAGCATACAATCATCTTGAGTAAGAATGTTTTATCGGTATAGGTCCTGCCTCAATCATCATAATCACAAGTCTGCGACTATGATAATTGCCTTGAGGGCACTATAGCCAACAGAAGTGGCGTATCGATTGGCTTTACCGCAATCCTTGACAAATGTTCATGACGTGTTTCATGTATCTTAACTTCGTAAGTATGTTCGAGATGAAACACACGTGCTGGATCATTCGGAGCGACCGATGTCGATTGTGGATCGAAGAGAAAAGGTTCTTAAGAACAAGGTTATCCCTCTTGTACTTGTTTCTTGGGGAAATCGCTCACATGGAGAATCGACATGGGAACGAGAAGATGAAATCCGGCAGAAGTTTCCACATCTATTATTGTAGTTTCTTGATTGTCTATCTTTTCTTGTTCTTGGCATTTCGAGGACGAAATTCTTTTTGTAGTTGGGTATTATGTAACAACCTAGTTCATTTATACCAGTTCCAGTTCCCGTATTTCCTTATTTGTGGTATTTTCTTGATGTATCGTCTTTTGGGTGCGAATGGTATTTTACATTTTACATTGCATTCGACCCGACCCGCTTGCTTGGAACCTGTTCGATTCATGTTTATAGTTTAACTTGACTTGTTACATAGACACATGCATTTCATGTATACTGCATACTGGCATTTCATCTGGCATCGCATATTTTACCATATAACATTTTAAGTCACAGAAAATATTTTAAAATTACTTAACATGGTCTGCATGATACCCCTAACCCCGTGGTAGCATCCGCGGATCTTGTTCTCGTCCCGTTCGGTGAAACTGGCGTGTTTTGATGGCCACGTGCACGTAGGTGCATCCGTTCTTGGGGGTATACTTTTTCGTTACCTGAGCATTCGTTTTGAATTTTGAAAGTCGTATATATTTTTCGTATTTTAAATCTGAAATTTTAGACCCGACCCGGGCGTGTTTTGAAATATTTTGTATACCACCAAAATTCAAATTAATTAATTTAATATATCACTATAATTTCAAATTGACAGATTAAATTTACTTAACAAACAAAAATCTTTTTAAATTTTAAAATCTTATTCCGAGCTCAAACCCCATCTCTCCCTCGCTGTCAAGTGGCCCCACTCCTTCTCTCTTCCTTTTTCTTTCTCTCTTTCACTCTCTCTCCCTCTCTCTCTCTCCCCGCTATTTCTCTCTCTCTCCCACAAAACAACAACTTTATCTCTCCTTACTGTTCCTTTCTTCCTCTCTCTCTCCTCTCGATCTTCTCTCTCTCTCCTCTTTCAGATTCTCTTTCTCCTCTCGCTTTATTTCTCTCTCTCTCTCTCTCTCTCTCTCTCTCTATATATATATATATATATATATATATATTATTTATTTTTCTTCCTCCCTCCTCATTTTCTTTTCAACCCACGAGATCCTGCGCGAACCCAAGCCGCTGCCTCGCCCCTCGCCTACCCCGTCATCATCGCCATCGCCGTCTCGTCGCCGCCTCCTCACCCACATCACTACCTCCACCTTCTCTCTCTCCCTGAGCCCTGCACACACCCAGAAACAGAACCCGAGCCCCCCTGCACACCAATACACCGCCGACGAGGATCGCCGGAGTTGGTCTCGTCGTCGCCCCCCCCCCCGGTTCCCTGACTCCAGTACAATCCAGTGAGCCTTCTTCTTCCCCTTTTCCTTCTTCCTTTCTTCCCTTTTCTTTCTTTCTTTCTTCTGTTCTTTCTTTATTCTTTAAATGGTTCTCTGTCTTCTGTAGATCGCCTCGCCGGAGCTCCGTCGATCTCGTCGACACCCTCACGACTCCTCTCTGCAACCCAGTGAACTTTTTATTCTTCTCAATCTCTTCTTCCTCTTTCTTTCTTTCTTTTCTTTGCTTTTCTTTTCTTTAGTTCTCTATCTTTTGTAGTTCGCCGGAGCCGGACGTTACGTCGACGATCTCGATGACCCAGCGAACGTACCTGACTTGTATGATCACCTTTGTGCATTGTTTGGAACCGTTCCGTGTACCGTGCGCGCGTCGCGACTTTTCGCCGACGTGAGACATTCCGTACACATCCGTTTCTTGATCCGTCGAGGCAAGTTAATCTTGCTACATGCTATATAATTCATTATATGCCTATTTAAATATATATCATGCCTGTAGTTTAATCTAGTACCCCATGTTTCATTTTATAACGTTTCGATATTCCGTTTGCATCATTTTAGATCTAGGTCATGAAAACTCATCTTGTGACATACTAGATTACATTGTACTGCATCCATATCAATATTTATATCACATATTGCTTAGTTGTACATCCCATAGTACCATTTTATAGTTTATAACCTTTCGGATACCTATTTGCATCCATCTCGTCTAATATATATATATATATATATATATATATATATATATATATATAATTGCTTCCATAGATTACATTAATACGTAATACTGTGATATTAACATCCCATGTTTATTAAAGTGCATCCTAATTTGTATTGGAACTATAAATGCAATCCTAATCGATAACTGTACATCCGTATCTTTAAATTTATATCTTTTTGCATACCATATCACATTATTCCATTTTATTGTTTCATTGGTACCCCATACTTGTTTTTGTGTACCCATGCTTATTATAGTTTGATTATGAGCTCCCACGTGATACTTGTGCACTCCCTGACATGACTTGATATACTACTACTTGACACGACTCGATACATGTGCACCACTTGACGTGATTGGACCCATATACACTACCTGACATGACCTGATGTACCACAGCTTGACACATTACCTGATCTTGCTACTAATGCCGACAATCTTGACATGTTGTCCCTACGGACATTTCCTGTTGTCTATCCAGACAAACCTGTACTTGCCTGATGCTGTGTTGGCATTAGCCCCAGATTTATCAATACCTGACTTGAACACATAACTTGGAGGTATGGGGAAATCAATGATGAAATCTGACTTGTAACTCGACAGTTCGATGCCTTTACTGATCAGTCTTACGGGCTAGGCCAGCCCCGAGATGATGCTGCTGACATCATTCGTCGTTACATACTACCTTTTACTGCCATGCGGCACGTCTCGGATTCAGCCCGAGAGTCTTTGACCGTGGTCCCGGGCACGCACGGGATACTATTGAGTTACATCGACGATTCATCAAATTGATTTCAAAGACTTGAGAGTAGTTAACCCAGTAGACCAGTCTAGATTACTCACTGCACATCACATATGCCTTACCCTTCACTGTCCTTATTTATGTTACTGTTATACATGTTTTACCTTTCATACTCGTACCTGCATGTCTTACTACTCCTTGATTTTATTATTGCTTGATATTATGACGCACTGACGTCTGGGTTTTGCATGGCCCAGATTCTCTACCTTTGTCGCAGGCTGATCAGGAGTATTTTCTGCCGTCAGGCCGAGCAGTGAGGATCCAGTTAGTATCCAGTTTTACTTTCCAGATGTTTTGTTTATTGGATCTATTGCTTCCGCATATTATTTCTTGACTCGTTCATTCTGGCATATGAACATGTACTAGATAGTTATTTTATTTTTCCTGTTCTTGATATCTCCCAGACAGCCGTAATGTGACTGTGGAAGTGTAAAACCCCAGGTATTATCTGGTATACCCATTTATACCAGATAAGCATGGGGACCCACTGTAGAACAATGGGGAATCTTCAGAATACATTCCGAAGGAGGTCAGATCTGTACTATAAATGGAATGATACCTCTCTTCAATACAGAGGCGCCTTTTGGATGAATCGGAACTCCGGAGTTTGAAAAACTCCGTAGTTAAGCGTGCTCAGGCCAGGGAAGTCCTGGGATGGGTGACCTCCTGGGAAGTGGCCCCTGGTCGGGTCCGGTTCGCTCCGAAGGACAAAACCGTGTGGTTTCGGCCAGAGCAGACAATACTCTCTGTATTGGGGGTGGGGCGTGACAGAATGGTATCAAAGCTGGTTCCTCAATAGTAGGTCTGTGGTTCGAGGACGAACCATTATTCTAAGTGGGGTAGAATGTAATACCCCAGGTATTATCTGGTATACCCATTTATACCAGATAAGCATGGGGACCCACTGTAGAACAATGGGGAATCTTCGGAATACATTCCGAAGGAGGTCAGATCTGTACTATAAATAGAATGATACCTCTCTTCAATACAGAGGCGCCTTTTGGATGAATCGGAACTCCGGAGTTTGAAAAACTCCGTAGTTAAGCGTGCTCAGGCCAGGGAAGTCCTGGGATGGGTGACCTCCTGGGAAGTGGCCCGTGGTCGGGTCCGGTTCGCTCCGAAGGACAAAACCGTGCGGCTTCGGCCAGAGCGGACAATACTCTCTGTATTGGGGGTGGGGCGTGACAGGAAGGATGTTTCCTAGCCACAGGTAGCATGGTTGGTTTTGTCACGTGCCGATCTTAAAGCATTCGGGGAAGCGGGGAGTGACACCATTAATGTTTACCGATATTCGGTTATAACTATATTGCCCGATGTATACCATGATTTGATTGGAATATGTGATTGTGAAAGATTACATCATCCCTGTCATGCCTGTACACAAATTCATGACCGGTGCCCTACCATCCTGTTACTATTACTGTAACATTTTGGATTTCCGTTTGAATATCTTTTGTGATAATTAGTGATTGCACGTGTTATTATATATATGTTCCTAGGATTATTAGTTATTTTAGTAGTGTTAGCATATTGAGAATTTTCCTTGTAGTGTACACCTTGCACACTTAGACCCTTTTGAGACATAGGTTTAAGTGTTAGCCATATTCTTGTGTGCATGGTTGCTAACATATTTCCCCACCATTTTAACCTAAACAAAACCCTTTTTCATAATTCAAAATCCAATTAAACAATGAAGCATGGTGGTTAGGTGAAACATTGACTTTTGACCCATTTCTTTCTCTTCTCTCTCTCTCTTCTCCTCACTTGAGAAATTCTGGAAATTCCGGCAGAGAAACCCCCTCTTCCTCCATCTTTTCTTCTCCTTTTTCATTTCCCTTTGATCCATACACAAAACCCTATATATATCAACTCATTTTCTTCACAAAATGATGGAAAAGTGAGCTTTTTGAGGTGTTTTGAAGCAATCTGCTCACTAGAGGGGGAAAGCTGAAACTTTTGGTGTTTTAAGGTCATTTGAAGGTATAAATCTCAATCCTAGCACCCAATCTTCATAACTTGCATGTTTAGTTTAAAATATCATCTTTTTGTGCAATTTTAGTGCTATTGAAGGGCGTTAGTGTTAATATGTTAAAATTTATGTTGTTGTGGCTTGATTGGCTTGTTAATAAGTTATTAGTGTGGGATTAGACCTAGGTTTGTTTCGGATTTCAGCAAAATACCATAAAGTCCCATTTTTGTGCAAAATTGTGTGATTTTAACTAGAAATAAGGCCCTGTAGGATCTGCTGTTACCCGAGACTTTTCAGTGTAAATCTAGATGTTACTGTAGCATATATGGGGGGTATAGAGTGCCCACACCCAACCTGGGAGCCCAATTCCCATTTGGGGCCGCCAAAAATTGCATTCTGGCCGCAATTGGCGGCCAGATAGGGGAGTTTTGGGTTAGGGTTTGGGGTGTGGGTGTCTGCTACTATGTGGGTTGTTTTGGTATATATAGTTTTACAATATCTTTCCTGTATCAAAATCTGGAGTAGAATACCCTTTTTCCCGTATTTTCAATCTTTCGCGACACGCGTGATACGTGTGTGTGGGTTTGGGGTTTCTGCGTAGCGCGACGCGTCGGAGTGGGTTCAGGCGCGTAACCACACGTTTTAACGTATCGCGCACACGCGCGCTTGGTTCGTGACACGAGTTACCAGTTCGGCTTTAATGTCGCGTTTGTGTGATTTCAAGCTTACGTGTGATATATTGTGTAATTCTAGGTTCGCAGGCGAGTACGGCGGACGCCGCGCAGAAGGGGAAACAAGTTGTTGGCTATACCTAGCGAGGGACTACAGTGAGTAGATTTCACATCTACGGGGATATCGCCCGCATGGCGTTCTACGTCAGGGCTGATAGGACCTTATAGTTTCCTTTGTATACATTGACTGTTCATGGCTACTATTTAGTGCATATTGCATTCCCTGCTATATGGATATAAATTAGAATTGACAGAACACCGCACCATTACTAACGGTCCATGTTGCACGAGCACAATCCTGCATGTCACACACACACACACCGTTAGTAATTGCCATGACACGCACACTATATATATATCACATCGGATCATCATCTATATGTGACTTGACATGCTATTCATACTTGATGCTTATATCACATCGGATCATCATATTATAGCTCATCTATATGTGACTTGACATGCTATTCATACTTGATGCTTATATCACATCGGATCATCATATTGTAGCTCATCTATATGTGACTTGACATGCTATTCATACTTGATGCTTATATCACATCGGATCATCATATTGTAGCTCATCTATATGTGACTTGACATGCTATTCATACTTGATGCTTATATCACATCGGATCATCATATTGTAGCCCATCTATATGTGACTTGACATGCTATTCATACTTGATGCTTATATCACATCGGATCATCATATTGTAGCTCATCTATATGTGACTTGACATGCTATTCATACTTGATACTTATATCACATCGGATCATCATATTGTAGCTCATCTATATGTGACTTGACATGCTATTCATACTTGATGCCTATATCACATCGGATCATCATATTGTAGCTCATCTATATGTGACATGACTTGATATCCATACTTGATGCCTATATCACATCGGATCATTGCATTGTAGCTCATCTATATGTGACATGACTTGATATCCATACTTGATGCCTATATCACATCGGATCATTGCATTGTAGCTCATCTATATGTGACATGACTTGATATCCATACTTGATGCCTATATCACATCGGATCATTGCATTGTAGCTCATCTATATGTGACATGACTTGATATTCATACTTGATGCATATATCACATCGGACCATTATATTGCAGCTTATCTATATGTGACTTGACATGATATTTACATTTGACGCACATATCATATCGGATCATTGACTTGTATTTTGGGTTGGATTACATGTGATTTCTGGTTTTGGGAACCGTGGCTATTTCAAATATGTAATCACTTAAAAACCCGGTTCCCTTGATATGATATTTCGGTGCGTCCACCATGTGTCTTCTCGGTGCTAGAGTGATATATGAAAACCCGAATCGAGGAGGCGGTTGAGGCCGATTACGGGTACATGGTGGACCCGGTATGGTACCCCGGGGCGAGAACGGTTTCGCTGTGCAGTAGACGGTGAGCCTGGCAGAGGGGCTACTACCTACCGGTGATTGGTTGGACCTGACAGTTATCCGGAGGGTACTGATCAGAGTCTATAGATGGATGCGGGGTGATCCGTACTGCTGGGGCCGAGGGCCGATACCGCAGATGGAGCCCGTGGGCTGACCCGGACTGACGGGGCCCGATGGATGAGGATTTGCGTGTCGATGCTGGACACGAGTATTTATGATATTTGGGTGCCGATGTTGGGCACTCGGGACTCTCAGAGATGTACAGGATTCGAGGGCCGATAAGGGTGCCGGCGCCTGAGCTATTTGAGGGATCTGGGTGCATTGATGGACACCGATATATATATTCCACGTTGACATTCCGTGTAGATACTATATTTCCCTTGCTCAGCATTTATTATTGTATCTCATCCTGTAGTTACATTACCTGATAGAGCATTTGTATCTCATCCTGTAGTTACATTACCTGATAGAGCATTTGCTACCTTATCATGTAGTTACATTACCTGATAGAGCATTTGTATCTCATCCTGTAGTTACATTACCTGATAGAGCATTTGCTACCTCATCATGTAGTTACATTACCTGATAGAGCATTTGCTACCTCATCATGTAGTTACATTACCTAATAGAGCACTTGCATGATTATTGCACATACTGCTTATCACATATTGATATCATTTGTTGGCATATGATAGAGTAGCGCAGTACGTGCATGCTCGCGATTACCTTTATATGTTATCTCTATTCACGAGTTGGCAACTCACCCCCGTTGTGCCACAGTGTTTGCAGGTTGTCCTTCGGAGTAGTCGCGGCAGGCTGCTTTGCATCTTTTGACACAGATACCCCCATAGTTGGTGTACTAGCTCTTTTGCTGATAGGTGGGTTTTGTGCGGTATCTGTTTATCTTTCAGTATGTACATTGTTGTATCTAGTATTCTCCATCTACCATGTATGTATTCGACTTAGAGACAGTGTGAGGACGATGATGTATTATATTTGTATTCTGGTGTCGAGCTCATTGTGAGCCGGCTGTACTTGCAGTTTATTCTATCTGTGTTGTTCCCACTTGTGGATCTTGATCTTCGCTACGGCGTCGTATATTACTATCTTGGTGATTGTTTACTTAGATTTCTTATCTTGTTAGTAAGTGCTTTCATTTAAAACTTATAACACTCTATACTTTCACTGGTTTGATTTCTGGGTTTTCGGTTCACTTAGTCGCGTTACGCCTGTAGACGTTACGTGGTTAAGTGCCGGTCACGGGCCAAACTTCGGGTCGTGACAATTACCGTTATCTTGCTAGTACCTATTGACTGTAATACTTACCGATGCCCATAATCCTGACTTGTTGTCCTGATGGACGTGACATGTTGTCTAGATAGACATAACTTGTATCTGATTGTTTCTGTGTTGGTATCAGGTAGACATTCTATTGATACCTGACTTAAACACATAACCTGGGAGAAAGGGAAAATCAAGAATGTAACCAAAACATAACTCAAAAGGATATTATTGTTTGTCGTGATTCCGGACGTGAACGGAATAACCATTGTTTATTGTACCGTGGTCCCGCGGGGAATGAACGGAATATATTCTACCATGATTCCATGGTGAATGAATGGGATATATTTTGTTGAGTTACGAGGAGGATTATATTAATTGGTTTCAAATACTGTTAGGATAGATAACTTAGAAACACAGACTTTAGGATACACGTGACATACCTATAGCATGTTGTTATAACATCTGTGATTGTTTGTTTATACTTATACCTTATTTTGCATGTGACATCCTGTATAGCACACTGTTCTGGTTAATACTATTATCATGGTATTTACGACGCACTGACGTCTGGGTTTTACATGGTCCAGATACTTGACTTAGCACGTGAGTACTTCGACAGGATCGCCGATCGGTGAGGACCTTCTCACTGATATAGCTCTTGTTGATGGTTAGTCATTATTTAGATCTTTTTGCTTCCACTACTATTTCCTGTTATCGTTTGTGGCTATTGGACATATTTAGTGATAAACAGTTATATTATTGTTTTTGATCACTGATAGACAATCGTAATGTGAATATGGGAGGATATTTCCTTACCATAGGTAGCATGACTGGTTTTATTACGTTCTCGATTTTATATATTTTGGGAAGCGGGGCGTGACAAATAAGATCAATCACGAACTCTACATCTCGCTTAGACGATACACTCGAGATTTCCTTGAATGCCTCCATGAATTCCCGGACAACTATCGATGCTTCATCGATAACCAGTTCACGAACTCATCTTTCGGCACACACATAAACAGTTCCTTTCATCATGAATTTACAAGTCTGTTTCATGACTTATGGGTTATCAGCCAACCACACTTCCGCTGCACTATTCTAATAAACTGGGACGGGTCTGTCAGAACTTCTTCAATCAAACATCTTACATCTGATCGGCCTTGAAGCGGTTTGTACCAGCTCCTGCTGGGGTTAATCTCAAGCTACTGCAATCATCATATGCTCTCATGTGTTTCTTATTGTTCTTCGAAACACAAATGAATTGGTCCCTACGGAATAAGAGGAAAGATATAACGCGGTTATTGCATTCAAGTTCGCGATAAGAGATAAACTCGTAAGCGATGACACCGAGAGAATACAAAGTAGTACAATGAACATAAATCAAGAAAATAAATCGAAATAGAACTCCAGATTACCTAAATGGAGTACCGCATTATAGCCATACCGCGGTACATAGTTACAATCATATAACTCCATTCAAATCGCCCAAATCCCAGTATCAGAATCAAAAGAATAAGAGGAGAGGAATAACAAGGAATCAGAAGGATTCCAAATTGAGATGCAAAGTCATTTCCAAATCGTCGAGATAAAAAGTTTAAGAGGAAGATAAGATTCAAGACTGGCATGGTAGTAATGTGACAGAACACGTTCCTAATTCCGGGTTTTCTGGTAAGTGTGTTGTGTGCAATACCCAACTATAAATTGAACCAAACCTGAAAAATCCTAAAACCTATGTTCTGATACCAACAAAACCTTTTCACGCCCAACTTCCCAAAATATGTGAATACAGTACGTGAAAAAGTCAACCATGCTACCTATGGTAAGTAAATGTCCTCTCATAGTCATATTACGACTGTCTATCGGTAATCAATAACAATAATATAACTATATATCTCTAAAAATGTCCAAATATCCACAAACGGCAATAGGAAATAGTAGCGGAAGCAATAAAAATTCAAGAAATAACTAACCATCAATAAGAACTATATCAATGAGATGGTCCTCCCTAATCGGTAGTCCTGTCTAAGTACTCACGTGCTAAGTCAAGTATCTGGGCCATGTAAAATCCAGACGTCGGTGCGTTATAAATATCATGATCATAATAATAAAAGAACAGTGTGCTATATAGGGTGCCATGTGCAAAACAATCACAGATGATATAACAGCAGGCTATAGGTATGTCATGTGTATTCTAAAGTCTGTGTTTCTAGGTTATCTATCCTAAAGATATTTGAAACCAATTAAGGTAATTCTCATCGTAACTTAATAGTATCTCGTGCGTGCCCGGAACCACGGTCATGATTCTCGGGGCTGAATCTGAGACGTGCCGCTAAGCAATAAAACAATGTCATGTATAGATGAATGATGTCAGCATCATCATTCCGAAGCCCGAAACACGTATCGACTGATCAGTCTCTAGAAAGTAGTGAACTGTTGAGTTACAAGTCAGGGTTCATTCTTGATTTTCTCTTTTCCTCCAGGTTTCATGTTCTAGTCAGGCATCAATAGTGTTGGGTTTCCTAGCGCCTTGGCCGCCAACAGCGGCCGTTGTGGAACGAAAATTTTTGGGTATAAAAAACTTGGCGCTAGAAACAACTACCTAGAATCGAAACCAAACATTAAAATAGCAAGCTAAAGGAGGTTCTAGCTACTGTGATAGAATGTTTTACCAAAAGATCTGTGTTCTTCAATCTTCTACCCTCTTCCTTAGCTCCTTGAGGTCTCCTTGACCGAGCTTGACCGCCGGTCTTTCTCTGTCGAAGATGATCCATCTGAGGGATGTGGTTCATAGCTCTAGCTCTACACTAAAAATCTAGTGGAGCAACTAGGGACTCTAGATTGCTAATCTAGAGTGTTTAGTGATGTAGTGAGTTGTTCTTAGTGTATTTTTATCTCTCATCCACTCTTGATTCTCAACACATGAGATGGTAGAGTGGAAGATCAAGAAGAAGGAGGAGCTCAAGAAAGGCCAGTAAGGAGAGATAACCAAAATGTGAGAATGGTTTTCATCCAAAAAACCAACCAAGTGAGAGAAAACCATGAAGCATGGTTTTGTATCAACATATTTTCCAATAAATATATAGCAATCATACTTAAATAGTTTGCACAAATGAATTTACAATTCATTTGTCAACACTATTCAAGCATGGTTCTCATCATTCTCACCTCACTACATTTACACCTCATTTTCCATTTAAATCAATAAATGGATAAACTAAAATGAGGTGTCCACCTTCTAGAATGTTTTCCGTATAAATACGGAATACACTCAGCTGTATATACATATCCGTATTCGTATCAAAATACGAATACCCAAAAAGATAGAATAATACAAAGAACATAATACTAGAATATACATATCGAAATATATATACGTAAATTATTAAATCAATACCTGATTTAATAATCTGGCTCAATCTTAAGCCGGCTAGTATTTTCAACTGTCCGATCGAAAGTCCGGATAACTAGTACAAACATTCAATCGGAACCATGTACGTATCAAAATACGACTACTACATCATTTCGCCTGAACCAAGGAAATCCTCTGTGTGGGACTCTAAAGACTCGACAGTACGCCGGCAGTGAGTTACTGGATAAATCCATAACCGCAAACACGTCAGCAGCACTAGCTGTACGTAATGGCTACCCGGGTACCTGTCGAGAAAGAAGGCCGACGACCAAACTCATCCGGATCCCTACTGAGCCTATCTGCGACAATCTCCGTACTGTCTGATTTGTTCATCTAAGAGTATCGCATATCGGGTCTAGGGGGTGGGTAAAGTCAGACCCCTAATAACACGATATTTCGTGTTGGTATAAAGACAATCACCCACTGAGAAACTACTGATCCGAATCAATAATTCTCATCCACCTTGGCCAAGGATTTCTGATGATGGCCACCCATGCATAGCGCAACATCAGCCCCCAATACCGGGAGAGACAAATCCCTGACGATCTGCTCACTGTATCCATGTGGCTCGGGACTGTACCCAACTAAAACCTATTTTCATGACTCCTTTGAGCCGTGGTAGGATAGTAATCAAAGCACAGTGGGAACTCACACGAGACAAATGAAGATCTCAGGTCGAAGGACTAACATGTACTCATGTCACCTGAGAACTGCTATCTGATAATAGATATAATACCAATTAGCATGTTCTCGGCGAGTCCATCCAGTGTACTCATCCCCGGTGAGCACCTGTATACAATCTTAGGTGCGAAAGACCAATGGCTATGGGACCAACCATCGCCCCTTGTCGGGGTATAGAAATGTATATACTAGTATACTCCGGAATACCGATGCCCAGTCTCGATACTCCCACGACTAGGGATATTTAAGGATGTGCTTATGGACTACCCAGCCCCCACATGTATGATCGCCATCATAACGCTGGTAGTCAAGCAATAATCCTACGGGCTTTATCAATATGTAATAATGATCTGTAATACCACATAAAACATGTACATGATGATAAAGACAAACCAGATAGCATACTATCATCTCGAGTAAGACTGTTCTACCCGTATAGGCCCTCCCTCAATCATCACAATCGCCTGCCTGCGATTACAATAATTGACTTGAGCGCACTATATCCAACAAATAGAATGTCTACCTAATACCAACACAGGAACAATCGTGAACAGGTCTTGTCTAGCAAGACAACAAGTCAGGTCAATCAGGATAACAAGTTAATATTGTTGGTATCGGTAACCAATACAGGTAACAGGTATAAGAAATATAGCAATAGCAGTAGGTCGCAGGCATGTCGGGTATTATGTACTGACAGGGTGAAACATTTGCTTGCGCAAACCATTCATAATAACTAGAATTATCAGGAGTATCATAATCAAGAAATATCAACGAACAATTTATTTAATCCACTGTGCAAAATAACTAATGCATACTGTTTAAATTGTAAGATCTGATTGTTTATATATTGTATAATAGATCTAGCCATATTTATAATAACGTCTTACGTTTGTTCATTATTGTAAATCAAACTGTATCCATTCCTACTCTTCGATCAATCAATTAGAATAGTTTGTAAATTCTATTGATAGATGTAATTTTGCATCAATTTATAAATTGTAACTATACACGTGCTAATGGTAACTAAGTAATAAAAATACGGATTATTTCTATAAAACTGTATATTGGTAATACTTTGCAATATAATAACTATATGTATATATTGTAAATATGTATAAACTGGTATATGTAAACTAGCATGTCGCAAGTTAAAACTTGTCTCGTTCGGTAAAATCACGATGACAAACGGGTACCCATGTTTCGAATGCCGAACGACGACAACGACGTAAAACACGACGCAACGTACAATCTCGGCTGAACTTGGTCAACTACGATGATAGGACAGCGGTAAGGATGCAAGCGATGGAGTTGTGGTGAAGCCGTGGGTTGAAACGATGATGAGGTCACCGGCGAGGTGCTGCAGTTCTGGAGGGTTGCTGGTCAAGGGTCGGAGGTGGTGTTGGTGATGGGGTTTGGGATCATGGTCGAAGACGAGAGGAAGCAGGTGAAGGTGTCGGTGTTGAGAGGGGGTTCGACTGCTGTGAAGAGAGAGGGAAGGAGAAGAAGAAGATGTCGATGGTGGTGATGGATGGTGCTCGGAATTCTTGGTTACGACGGCGGCGAGGTGTTTGGGTTTAGGGGCGAGGCGACGATGAGAAAAGGAGATGAGGAAGGGTTGAGGTCGAGCTTGCAGGCAACGGTGAGTTAGTGGAAAGGTGGAGATGACGGAGGTGACGGGGAAGGTGCGGCGGCGGCAAGGGGTTGCTGGAGTCGTCGACGGGTTTCACTACTACAAATAGGGGTTGCCCCTACGGATAAATCCGTAGGAACAATCCACTGCCCCTACAGCTATATTCGTAGGGGCACAAAATTACACTGTAGGTGCACATGCCGCAGGTGCAAGTCTTAGCCTTAAACATGCCCCTACGGAGTAATAATTGCCCATGCGGTTTAATGCATAGGTCCATATGTCCCTACGTATTAATCCGTAGGGACAATTTTTATTTAATTTATCGGTTTATAAAATAAAATAGTTGCCCCTATGGATAACTCCGTAGGGACAAATACATGTCCCTATGGATTAATGCGTAGGTCCATATTTATGCCCCTACGAATAAATATGTAGGGATAAATGTGTAGGGGCAAAATATTAGGTATCCTGATATTTTGTCCCTACGAATAAATGTGTAGGGGTAAAATTTATACCCCTACAGATTAATCTGTAAGAACAGGGCTAACACCTGTGACTGAGTCTATAGGGGTAAAATATCAGGTATTCTGATATTTTGTCCCTACGGATAAATCTGTTGGGGCAAAGTTGGACCCTACGGATTAAACGGTAGGTGCAACATTTGTCCCTACGGATTAATCCGTAAAGACAAATTATCATGTTTTTCTTTCAAAAAAGGGATGTCTGTTTTTTCCTCGCCATGTGCATAATAATATATACATCATATATGAAAGTAATCAACAAGCAGAATATATACCGCAGTATTCATAATCAATATCTCACGCAAAATATATAAAAGAAATCAATAAGCAGAATATGATATCAATCTAAATCAATATGAATACGCAAACACCACCAATACTGTCCAAAATATATACAATATGTATCATATAAGTAAATACATGTTTAAAATATAAAAATCAAAATGCTACCTTAGCTCGGTCCAGCTCCACCTTTGATAATCGCCGTAATCTGGCGCATCTGCTCCTCGGATAAACCCTGAGTCAACAGCTCGAGCAATGAGGACTGTGCGGAAGTCTGAGCGGGCTGTGGAGCTGTAAGAGTGGTCTGCGCAACCGCAGCCGAGGTAGTGGCTTGCGGAGCCGCAGCTGCGGGACTCTGAGCGGGTTGTGGAGCTGTAGGAGTGGTCTGCGCAACCGCAGCCGAGGTAGTGGCTTGCGGAGCCGCAGCCGAAGGAGATGCATGTGGATCTGCAGCCGAAGGATATGCATGTGGAGTCTCAGCCGAAGTACCATGTCGCGTCTGTTCAGTTTTGTGTGTAATAAACGAGTAAGAACTGTGTATTAGTCGAATTCGTATCATTATCAGGTTATTGCGAAACCCCAATCTATGAATACTTAGGGACTTAGGCCTCGTTTGGATATCTAGTTTGGAAAACCGTAGTTTATTTTAATTAGACAGTTCTATGTATGTATGATTAATCAAAGCTAAGTCTACAACCAAATAAGCTCAGACTATGTACTAATATTGGATATGTTGTTATCTATAATATGATATAATATTTTATTATTAAGTAGTATACATACCATCATCTCCTTCAACTCCTAGACGGTGGCCTTCAAGGTGTCAAGTTCTTGCTCTAGACGTCGCTCACGGGAGATAGAAGAAGTAACCGCCGGAGTGGAGTCCAACCTCATATGGGCCCTGCTAGGACCCAGTCCCCGGCCTCTCTCCCAACCTCCGTGGTGCCCTTCGTGTACGGCGTCTAGGACTGGGGTCAGCAGCATCGGATCGTTCTGTCCAGTAAAATCGATCCCCAATGCCTCCGCCTACTCAACCACCCGCTCCTACACCCACATTAATCAGTAAAATATAAGTATATCATTTAAATTTGAACTTTTCAAAACAAAAATTTCAAATAGGGGTTGAATAAATATTAACATTTACGCAATACTCCTGGGTAGCAGTGTTGGGGTATCGAAGCTCGTCCGTGGTGGGATCTGTCGAGGTGTTGTGGACGGCAAGATACGCGAACAGCACGCTCGGTGTACCACCCTGCGCTAGGGTCTGAGCTCTCTGCAGTTCGCAAAAAATTTACATATATTATAAAATAACTCTTAATATTATATCATATCACAGTAGATCTATTTTAATTTACCGATGCCTCCATAGAACGAGTAATATTCCTCGAGCCACCTGTATAAGTGGGACGACCCCTCTTCGCCGACTTCCTATTCTCTTTATTTTGATCCGCCTGTTTCCGCACAACACATTCAGATTTAGTTTTCTAATTAAGCAACACAAAAAAATAAATTATATACTAAACAATGAATTACATTTAAAATACATACCTGTTTGCGCTGAGAGTCGAAATATTGGCACAATAGAGGCCATGTATCTACGTCGACTCTCGCAAAGACCGGAGTATGTAGGAGGGCCGCTCTCTCTGCCTCGGGGGTCACCATCCACAGGGAATAGCAGTCGATCTTCAGCTCGTTCCTATTGTATCGAACCTTTGATTGCATGTTCTTCATCAGGCCATGGTACAGAGCATGAAGATCGAGCACCCTCCCAGGGTGATCAGGGTCGGGTACAGGCTGAAAATCGTAATTCAACTGCAAATACAAAAAAACAATGTTATTAAATTGCAAGTGTTAATAATAAATATATTGGACAAATCAAATGAAAATATATATTAATACCCGAGCATGATCCCAGAAGAGGGCGAATGAGCACCGGTGCTGGTCGCCCCACTCAACGTGAAGTGGATACTTCTTCATGAGGCGGCTCTCATCCCCAATATACCGGCCGAACCTCTCGGCATAATCGCCGGTATAGCGATAATCAGGGGTAAAGAAGAGGGGGAATGCTGCCTCCCCTAGCTCTGTCGGGCCTCAGCTTGTGGGACTGATTCGGGCCTCGAGTCCCCCTCTCGGGATGGGGATGCCCTGCGTCTACAAGAAATATCAAGACAATCAATATTAAAACAAAGTGGTATTAAGAAATCAAGGTTTAACGAAAATTGAAGTGTGATATATACCTCCGGCGATAGAAGCACGAGCCTAAGCCCGGGCAGCAGCACGAGGGGGACGATAGTTCCTCCGGTGAGGAACAGCCGGTGACCCGGACGTGGACGCATCTCCAACTAGAAAATAAATATCGATAAAATTACATGAAGTTCATGTTTATTCTTAAAGGATATGTAAAATGAATAAATATTTTATATTTATTCATACAAACCTGTAAACTGAGCGGAGGATATGGAAGTGACGGGAGTGGCCCCTGCACCAGACGTGGACGCACCACCTAGAATTAGACAATCAAACAATGACTATATAAGTAATTGCAAAAAGAATGTGTATATCAATAATATAACATTCTAAATCAACATGTATACACTATAGGATATATAAACATACCCGCAGGTGCGGTGGTGGGCTCTGCCGGAGATATGGAGGCACCACCTACAGCCCGAGATGTAAGTACATAAGAGCAAAAAGAATGTATGTATATTTATGATATAACATTCTAAATCAATATACATGCACTATATGATATATAAACATACCTGGAGGTGCGGGAGTGGCCTCTGTCCCTGATGTGGACGCATCACCAAACACTAGACAATCAAACATTGACAATGTAAGTAATTTTGACATGAATATGCATGTATATTTATAATAGTACATTCAAAATGAATATGCGTGCAATATACCTGGAGGTGTGGCAAAGTCAACACAGAAGGAGGCATCCGAAGGGGTATCTGATCGGGGTGCAAGACCGGCCCTCTGAAGCTCCTTACGCAGCTCTCCGGGCGGCAGAACCGCTCTGCCTCTGCCTCTGCCGGTGCCGTGGGTGGAGTTCTTGCCGCCCCTCGCTGCTCCCATCATCGTCATCAAATCTAGATAAAACGATTCGTGGACGCATTAGACAATCATTACAAACATTAGTTTCCCCAATCAGAGAAAAGCACTGTTTTTAAATTCAAAATTCAAAAATTGAAGCAACGCTTCAGATCCAGCGCTAAGCGCGCTGCGCGCTACGTGTCAAACACGGATGCGCTAGCGCCAGGTACGTTGCGCCCTAGGCAGCGCATCATGAGTGCGCTAGCGCTGGGCGCGCTAGCGCTGGGCGCGCTGCGCGCCACGTGTCAAACACGGTGCGTTAGTGCAGGCTGCGCTGCGCTCTGAGCAGCGCACCACGTGTCAAACGTAGGTGCACTAGCGCAAAGTGCGCTGCGCTCTGAGCCGCGCACCACGTGCAAAGCACGGGTGCGCCAGCGCTGGAATTATAAAATTCCCCACCGTTAGATCAAAAGATCTAATAAATAATGATAAATCATTAATCAAAATCAAAATTCTGTTATGGAAAGATTTTCCAATCTTTTTAAAAACAAGAAGATTGCCTTCTGTAAAACAGAATCCTTAGGATCAATGATCCAACGGTGGGAAACATCCCCGAATCAATCAGAGAAAGATCTCTTTAACTGATTTAACAAATCAACTTGCCCTATATAAAGGCCCTAAGACTTCAAGAGAAACCCCCCTATAAACTTTGAGAAAACTCAAAAGAAAGAGAGCAAGCTCTTGCAAGAAAATATTTCTTCAAGGTAAAAATGATGAATGATGAACACAGAGATGAAATCATCTCTTAAAAAGAAGAATTATCTTCTTGAAAGATCATAGATCTACAAAGACCAAGGTCTTTTCTAAAGAGATCAAAAGATCTCATCATAAAAACAATGAAGTACTTACTTCATTCACAGATCATAGATCTACAAAGACCAAGGTCTTTTATAAAAAAGATCAAAAGATCTCATCACATAATAAAGAAGAACATATTCTTCACACAGATCATTGATCTATAAAGGCAAGCCCTTTCAAAAATAAGAACTATTGTTCTTGAATCTTGAGACAAAGTCTCTTTTAAAAGAACATAAATTTGTTCACAGATCATAAAATTGATCAAATGCGCTTTGCGCTATTGAAATGCGCCTTGCGCTCTTAAACTGCGCTTCTGTGCTCCTTGGATCGGCGCTCAACGCCAAAATGCGCCACGTGTCAACCACGTATACAACTTGCGCTTTGCGCTTTTGAAATAGCGCACTGTGCTCATGGGCTGGCGCTCAGCGCCAAGCGCGCCACGTGTCACTCACGAGTGCGCCATTGAATTGATAGCGCAATGCGCTCATGGACTAGCGCTTAGCGCTCATAAACTAGCGCAATGCGCCCATCATTTGGCGTTTAGCGCCAAGCGCGACACGTGTCCTTCTCGTGTGCGCTACTTGGCAGAAGCGCACTGCGCTATTTAACTGGCGCAAAGCGCCTGGCGCGCCACGTGTTGCGCTGTCAGAACATAAATTGTTTTGATGAATGCTCTGCATTCAATACAAGACAAAAAAATGTCAAGATCTAATGTTCAGCATTGATTAAAAGGGCCAAACCCAAATAAAGGCTCAATAGCCAGAATAAAAATGCTAAAACATTTATTGGACTTAGCCCAATGTTGGCCAAAAGTCCTCAACTTATATTAATTGAGCCCACCTCCTCATGAATATTTAACAGATCTTAGTCCCAAATTAGACTACAGATCTTCCAACCAACTCACACCGGTTCGAGGGTACATCTCTTTACTCCTCTGATATCTGTCGTTGTAATCCTTCAACGTCTTCAGAGAGATGACGGGTCCCGACAACCACACATTTCACGGACTGTGGGGTCCTTAAACTCATGGACTATGATGTCCTTAAACTCTATAGACTATGACGTCTGTAAACTACGGACCGTGGGGTTCTTTAAACCCACGGACTATGATGTCCTTAACCTGGACTGTGAGGTCCTTAAACTCACGGATTATGATGTCCTTAACCCGGACCGAGATGTCATTAAACTAACATTGGACCACCATGTCCTTAAACTGGTAATCGACCGCAATGTCCCTAAACTAAACAATAGAGTTCAAATGCTCTTTTGTTGGATCTAAATGATCCTGTTAAGTTGATCTTAGTCTTAAATTAGACTAACGTGTCCTTAACAAACGTTGAGTCGATCTTAGTCTAAAATTAGACTAATGTATCCTTAACAAACGTTTAATTTGATCTTAGTCTCAAATGAGACTAACGTATCCTTAAACCCAAACCAAAACCCAAATCTAAGAAAATACGGATTGGGACTAATCCACGCCCTACGGGCGACAACATAGATTAGTCTCTGTATACAATCCACGGGCAACCAAAAACAAAAAAACACCCATGACACGAAGTGACCATCTGGATATGGAGAAAGTTGTTACCGCGATGCGGTAGCGTAATTAACTGCAGGGGCTTGAGCCTGCAGGGAAGAGCGTCCCCACAATCAAAAATCCCTCATCAACGAGGGGGAATCTAACGAAGTCTGCTACATCGGCCGCATCCATTTAAACCTTCGATACATGGTGCCATAAATCAACTTGGCATCTTCGGAGAGGTGGACGGATAGCACCGATTAGCATCTGCCCCGAAATTCAGGCGAGACGTCCGCCACGTCTTCGCGCGCCTTTCGGCGGGGAACAGATTCTGGCACGCCTGGTGGGACCTCTTCCTCTTTCCACTCCACACTTTGTATGTCGTGTTTTGCGAACAAGTTGCGGTTTGACATGTTTGCCCTGGATTCGAGGTACTAAGATTTGGTGTCTTACTCCGTGCAGAAAACAGAAGATCAATGGCTTCAAACTGCACTAACTGCAACTGCAACTCTCACCCCGTCTTGTCCAGAGGAGTGACTTACGGGCCCTAAGCGGCCTCCCTTTTCACAATGCCGGTGGAACAGGTGACTCGGGCCACCACTGGATTGTTCTTTGAGACCATGCTCCCGCCAACGATCTTCAGCGCTTCTGTACCATCGCAAGAAGCTCCTAAGAAGTCGGTCTTCGATCGGCTTACCACTACCACGGCCCCTCTAAACGGGTCGTCCAATTCCAAGTCTACTGCATCAGTCTTTGACAGATTGGGCCAAAGCTCATGTGGGCCCGTGAAGAAGCCTGCGATACCAGAAGGCGTTATCCCAAAGCGGATAGCCATTCCTATTCTTGAAGTCACCAAGGCGGCTTCTCCGGCTAAGGGGTCAGTCTTCACAATACTGGTCGTTTCAGTTCCCACTCCACGTGAAGTCATAAAGGCTATTTCCCCTGTTCGGAAGTCGGCTTTCGCAAGACTGACTACCTCCTCTCAACGGGTGTCAGTCTTCGACAGGCTAGCACCAATAACAGTCTCTTCTCAAAGCAGGGGGCAAGAGGAAGCTCATCCGGTAGCGGAAGTGAGCCCGACCGCACGATACGCTCGACGTCGCCACTGGTGCCTAGTGAGGAAAGCTGGGGGAAAATCCCCATCTGGACTTACCCTGTCAGCTCCAACGGTGGAAATCGATGCTGCTGTTCCAACTGGGAAAGGCTTCGAACCGCTTAAGAAGGTGCGCCAGAACTCGTCAACTGCCATGCTGAAGAAATCTCCTCCACCTGTGGAGAATGCCCCAAAGACAAAGCTGGAATAACCCCCTCAACGGCTATCCTCTAAAATTTACAAGGTCTGGCGTCAAGTCCAAGAATCGGTGATTGACCCAAATTACTCCCGTCGACAGGAAAAGATAAAGGTTCGGCAAGAAGAGAACCACCCTGTCAAGCCACAGAAGGCGACAGCTACTTGGGTGCCCACTACAACGGCCCCCTCAACTTCGACCGCCCATAAAAGGAGAAGGCCGGAGAAAATCCCTGAGTCTGCGATGAATCGCAAGACCACCGAGCCTAAACGCCCTAAGTCTGGGGGCATGGCGGTGCATACCGTCTATATGGCATCCGGAAAAGAGGATAGCCGTATCTTCACAGGTCATCGACCGCTTACGCGATCAGTGACTAAGGCTCAGGAGCAACAACAACAAAAGCTCCAAGAAATGTTAACAGCTATGGCCGCACTCACTGGACCAAAAGAAAGCCCGGAAACGTCATCAGAGCAACGTCAAGAACAAGAAACTGATGCTGAGTTCCTTCGCAGAATCCTCGAAAAAAAGGACAAACAGGCAGTGGAACAAGCTGCCAACATAAAACGAATGGCGTTTGTTTTCCCCAATCAGAGCAAATCTCTGTTTGAATTTCAAAAATTCAAAAATTGAAGCAACGCTTCAAATTCCTTGTGCTGCGCGCAACGCGCCACGTGTCAAAAACAGACACGCCAGCGCTGCACCCAAGACAGCGCACACAATCAGAGCAAGGCTCTGTTTTAAAATAAAAATAAAGAAGGCAACGCTTCAGATGACCTGCGCTCTACGCTGCGCGACACGTGTCAAGCGCAGGTGCGCTTGCGCCAACTGTGCCAGCACTAAATCAGAATTAAAATTCTAGAAAGATCTTTCTAATCTTATTAAAACAAGAAAATTATCTTCTGTAAAACAGAAGCCCTAGGATCAAAGATCCAACGGTAGGAAAATATCCCTAAATCAATCAGACAAAGATCTCTGTAACTAACCTAACAAATTCATTGGCCCTATATAAAGGCCCCTAGACTCCAAGCCTAAAACATACAGAGATAGAGATACAGAAAGCTCTTCTAAAAACTTTGAGAAGAATTCAAAGAGAGAGAAAAAAAGGTAAACCTTTGAATAAAAGAAGAATTCTTCTAAAAAGATCAATGATCTAAGAACAAGATCAAGATCTTGGATAAAAAAAAAGAGAAAAAAAGATCAAAAAAAAAGATAAAACAGAAGTAATTTACTTCATTGATTAGATCTTTTGATCTATATAAAGGCATTGCCTTTTGATGAACCATCGGTTCTTGAATCTTGAGGTAGAACCTCTAAAAAGATTTTTTTCTTTGATCTAAATTAGATCAAGATACGCTTTGTGCTACTGTACAGTGCCCTGGACTCCTAATTTGCGCTGTTGCGCTCTTGGATTGGCGCAAGTCACCAGAGCGCGCCACGTGTCAGCAGCGCACTGCGCTCAGCAGAGCATGCCACGTGTCAGCAGCGCAGCGCACTGCGCTAACAGACTTGTGCTCACCAGAGTGTGACACGTGTCACCTCCACATCAGTTTGCGCCTTGCGCTCCTCAATCGGCGCAAAGCGCCTGATAAGCCACGTGGCGCGCTGTCAGACCATTGAATGCTCTGCATTATTAAAGAAAAGGGACAGAGCCCAATTAAAGAGGCCTAACAGGCCAAAATAAATGCTATGCATTTAATTAAAAAGCCCAATGCTGTGCATTATTTTAAAAAGGGGGCAGAGCCCAAGCAAAGGCCTAAACAGGCCAATCATGAACAAAATGTTAAACATTTTCAAATGGACTTAACCCAATTCTGCCGTAAGTCCTCAAATTAAATTGAACTTAGCACGACTGCTCTTTCAAATCAATTTACACCCGGTTCAAGGGTACATCTCTGAACTCCTCTGATATTCGTCGTTGTAATCTCTCAACGTCGTCAGAGAGGTGACGGGTCCCGACAACCATACATTGATACGGACTGTAGGGTCCTTAAACTCATGGACCGAAATGTCCTTAAACTAATATTCGTCCCCAAAATGGGAATGTTGGACCGAAATGTCCTTAAACTAATATTCGTCCCCAAAATGGGAATGTTGGACCGAAATATCCTTAAACTAATATTCGTCCTCAAAATGGGAATGTCGGACCACCATGTCCCTAAACTAGCAATCGACCGAAATGTCATTAAACTAAACAATAGAGCTCAATTGCTCTCTTGTCGGATCTAAACGATCCCAATAAGTTGATCTTAGTCTAAAATTAGACTAACATATCCTTAACAAACGTTTAAGTTGATCTTAGTCTCAAATGAGGCTAACGTATCTTTAAACTCAACCCCCCAAACCCAAATCTAAGAAAGATACGGATTTGGACTAGTCCACGCCCTACGGGCGACAGCATAAACTAGTTTCAGTATACAATCCACGGGCAACCAAACACAAAACAAACACCCACGACACGAAGTGACCACATGGAGAAGGAGAAAGTTTTTACCGCGATGCGGTAGCGTAATTAACTGCAGGGGCTTGCGCCTGCAGGGGAGAGAGTCCCCAGGGGGAATCTGACGAAGTCTGCTACATCGGCCGCATCCGTTTAAACCTTCTATACATGGTGCCATAAATCAACTTGGCATCTTCGGAGAGGTGGACGGATAGCACCAAATAGCATCTGCCCCAAATCTCAGGCAATACATCTCTACGTCGCGCCGTCATTCAGAGGGGAACAGATTCTGGCACGCCCGGTGGGACCTTTTTCCTCTTTCCACTCCACACTTCGTGCATCGTATTCGCGAATGAATCGCAATTTGTTAATGGTTGCCCTCGGGTTTCAAGTTACTAAGATTTGGTCTCTTGCTTGGCGCAGAAATCAAACAGCAATGGCGTTCAACTGCTCGAACTGCTCCAACTGCAAGTGCAACTGACGCTCCGCCTCACCTGGAAGTGTAGCCTATGGACCGCAGGCGGCATCACTATTCACGATGCCGGTGGAACAAATTACCCAAGCTACTACCGGTCTGTTTTTCGAGACCATGCTCCTACCAGCGAGCTTCACCATCCCTGCACCCATATCGGAAGCTTCAAAGAAGTCGGTCTTCGATCGACTTGCTACTCCCACGGCCCCTCTCAACGGGTCGTCCAATTCCTCAGTCTTCACCAGGCTGAACTCGGGCTCCAAAGGGCCTACCAAGAAGCCCATAATACCTGAAGTGGTCATCCCAAAGAACATAGCTGCTCCTGAAGTCGTCAAGGCGGCTTCTCCTCCCGGAGGGTCGGTCTTTGCGAGACTGACTGCTCCCGTTCCCATTCCGGCTCAGAAATCTGTGTTTGACCGGTTGGACACGGCTTCACAACGGACGTCAGTCTTCAAGAGGCTGACACCGGCAACAGCCCCTCACCTGAAAAGGGGGCACGATAAAGCCACCGTTGAACCAATCCCAACAACCCGTCATGCCTGACGTCGCCACTAGCGCCGGATAAGGAAGGCTGGGGGCAACTCCCCCTCTGGGCTAACTCCGCCAGCTCTAACGGTGGAAATTGATGCTGCTGTTCCAACCGAGAACGGCTTTGAGCTACTGAACAGGGTACGCAGGAATTCACCAACTGCTGTGCTCAAAAAGTCTCCTCCACCGGTAGAGACCGTCGTAGAAACAAAGCCGGAGCAGTCTCCTCAATGGCTGTCTTCCAAAGTCTACAAGACTTGGCGACGAGTCCGAGAATCGGTGATTGATCCGAACTTCTCCCATCAGCATAAGAAGTCGAAAGCCCGACAGGAAGAAAACCGCCCTGTTAAGCAACGGAAGACGACGGCCACCTGGGTGCCCACAGCAACGGCCCCCTCAACTTCGATGGCCCAAAAGAGAAGAAGGCCATAGAAAATCCCCACGCCTGCGGCAAATGTCAAAGGCAGTGAACCCAAACGCCCTAAGTCTGGGGGCATGGTGGTACACACCGTCTATATGGCGTCCGGGAAAGAGGACAGCCGTATATCCATAGGTCATAGACCGCTTACGCGATCGGTGATTAAAGCTCAAGAGCAGCAGCAGAAGCTCCAAGAAATGATGACTGGGATGGCCGCGCTCACCGGGCCAAAAGAAAGCCCAGAAGCATCCTCGGATCAACGCCAGGAGTAAGAAACCGATGCCGAATTCCTTCGGAGAATACTGGAAAAGAAGGATAAAGAAGCTGTGGAACAAGAAGCCAATATAAAACGAGTGGCCCTTCTGTTCCCCAAGCAACTTAAAGCCGGTTGTTCGCCGAAACAACGTGCGTCCACGCCCATCCCTCGAGGAAAGACTGAGACGTCCTTACTCGTTTCCACAGGATAAAACGAGGAGACTGTTCGAGCTAGCATTGCGCAACAGGCTCATAAATTTGCCGGATCCAAAACGTCCGTTGCAGCCAGGTGATGTCAACAATCCTAATTACTGCCCTTACCACCAAGCAGTAAGCCATCCAATCGAAGATTGTTTCGTCTTCAAAGGCTGGATTGAAGACCAATACCAACAAGGCAAGTTCGCATTATCCGAAAACTGGAAGGTGAACCCGCCACAACCTCATGCCCCTAAAAAAGTGGACGTGCCGGGGGCATCGTGCTCATTCATAAGGGAAGCCCCATGGGAAGTTGTTCTTTCGGCAAAAACAAAAAAAAATGCTGAAGGATCTCCAAACGTGCCCGGCAATCAGGTGGAAAAATCCACTGGAACCCAAGATCGTCGAGGGAATGCTGAAACCGCGCCCAACTACAAAAATTGGTGGTGATAGTCAAAGCGCTCGCACCCAACCGTCAAAGTCTTCGAAGAAGAAGAATAAGACCCAAAAGCCCGTGAAGCTTGATAACAAGTGCATAGACCTGCAAAAACAGACTGACGCTCTGGAAGAATATAACCAGAAGGTGCGGACCCCGGTCACACTCCAAGAATTTCTCAACAATATCCTTGAGAACAGAGATAACGACAATAACGACATGGATGACTCGGCAAAAGAATCTGAGGACTATGTGGCAAGTTGCCACATGATCTCTCATTCGGCATTAACTAATGAAGAAACGCACTCGGCGATAGAAGACAGCATAAAAGAGCTGGGGGCAGGATCGAAGCCAAAACCCTTGGAACCGTCTGACGAAATGATCGACTTGCTACTGAACGAAGCCCGTCAGAAAAGCAAAGCCAATCGAGAGCGCGAAATGGCTATATTCGAAAAAGCTAAACGCCGACGACTGAATGAAAAGGTCGAGGCACCCCAACCGGATCGAAGCATCCCTATCGTCAGCGAAAGCAAGCTTAAAGTAAGGAAACGATTCGCTAGGGCCCTATCAATAGGAATGAAGTTGCCCTCTTTCAGAGGAAATTCTCCTGGCAGTATACATCTTGATGAAGCGGACATACATCCTAACTTCTGCTTATACCATCAGAGAATTGCACACCCTACTGAGGAGTGCATAGCCTTTAAAAATTGGTGGCAGGGATATGTTACCCACCGACAACACGTTCAATGAGTGAAGCGCAAGGCTCGTCGGGAACAGAAAAGCACGACGGATGAGCGCGAAAGAGCTGCTGGCAACTGTCACATAGCCAACACCAAGGGATCGCAAGTTGTCACCTTTGAAAGCGACTCTGACGAAGAAATCGCCCTCAACCCTCTCTTTAAGGAATCCACCTCCGACACAAAACATGCGAAGATTTGCGGCAAAATCTAGCTGCGTAATCGTACGTTGACCGAAATGTCGCTAAACAACTACCAACCCACGGCATCCTCAGGCTGACGTGGTAAAAAAATGGTATGTCCATAAGCAAAATGGGCACGGATTAAAACCCGAAAGGGCTCCATGAGTAAAAACAGCGAACTACCTGCGAGTTTTGTGAAAACCCGAAAGGGCGCAATCTCGTTAAAAGACACTTGCAAGGTCCTCTCGATCTTGTGAGGAGAAACCACCTGCGTGAGATCCTTACGACTCACAAGGGAGCAACACACTTAGGGATTCCCACAATTCCTAGAGAGAAATTACACTTGCGAGATCCTCAAGACTCGTAAAGAGAACCCTCTTATGAGACCCTCACGGCTCATAAGATTCAAAAGTCTTAAGCTACAGGGATCTGAACCTGTTCTTAAGCAGCCACCACAAGCTCCAACACTGCCCTACAAGCGGTTCAATATTGACCCTTGTATACAATCCTCGGGCGCGAATAAACATTTCCCAAACAAAGTCCCATCTGTGACTAAGGATATGCTCGTACAGCAAACAACACTTGTAAGTCCTCTCGACTTATAAGGAGAAAATACTCTTGTAAGATTCTTACGACTTATAAGAGACCATACACTTAAGACTCCTTACGATTCTTAAGGAGAAAACGCACTTACGAGATCCTTACGACTCGTAGGGAGAAATACTTTCATGAGACCCTTACGGCTCATGAAGTCAAAAGCCTTAGTCGACAGGATCCTAACCCTGTTCGCTAAGCCACCTTTGTTCGATATCGACAGAGGCAAATGATGATTCGCTCCTGGCAATATCCCAGTTGTAGCGATGCTGATGAGAAAATCAATGTCTAATTCCAAGCTTGCAACAAAGAAGCTAGCAAACCACACATGCATACGAAATAGCCGAAATGATGGGGCAACTTGCAACAAGATCAGCAAGTAAAAATATATGCATGCAAAATAACCGAAATGATTGGGCAACTCGCAATAAAAAGCAGCGAGTAAAAATAAAATAAATAGCCGAAATGATTGGGCACCGCGAAAAATAGCCGAAATGATTGGGCAATCGCGACCTTCGCGATATAAAAAACTGAAATAATAGAGCATCGCGGAAAGAAATTAAAAAAAAATGAAAAAAGTGAAACTTTTTGCCCTACAGATGAGATCTCGATCCCTGTATACAATCCAGGGGCGCAAACAAAGAAGGAATCACACCTTCCTTCCACAGGCTCCATCAGAAAACGAAGCCAAATCTCGACGGTTCAGGGATAGCCTAGAGATCAATAACAGCGTTCTTCCCCATTCCAGCAGGATTCAGACGCTGCAATCAACCCTGGAGCTACGGCAAAGCCCCTACTCCAAATCTCGATGGTTCCCAGACAACCTGGAGACCACTTCAATATTCGTCTCATTACAACCGACGCAACGCCATCCACATGACCCTATCACGGATATACGTTGTCGCGGAAATACGTCATCCACATGACCCCGTCGCAGAAATACGTCATCCATATGATCCCGTCGTGGAAATACGTCATCCACATGACCCCGTCGCGGAAATACGTCATCCAAATGACCCCGTCGCGGAAATACGTCATCCACATGACCCTGTCACGGAAATACGTCATCCACATGACCCCGTCGCGGAAATACGTCATCCACATGACCCCGTCGCGGAAATACGTCATCCACATGACCCCGTCACGGAAATATGCCATCCACATGACCCCGTCGCGGAAATACGTCACTACATGACCCCGCCACGGAAATAGGTCATCCACATGACCCCGCCACGAAAATACGTCATCCACACGACCTCATCGCGGAAATACGTCATCCATATGACCCCGTCGCGGAAATACGTCATCCAAATGACCCCGTCTCAAAAATATGTCATCCACATGACCCCGTCACGGAAATACGTCATCCACATGACCCCGTCATAGAAATACGTCATCCACATGACCCCGTCATGGAAATACGTCATCCACATGACCCCGTTTCAGAAATACGTCATCCACATGACCCCGTCGCGGAAATACGTCATCCACATGACCCCGTCACGGAAATACGTCATCCATATGACCCCGCCACGGAAATACGTCATCCACATGACCCCGTCACGGAAATACGTCATCCATATGACCCCGTCGCGGAAATACGTCATCCAAATGACCCCGTCTCAGAGAAATACGTCATCCACATGACCCCGTCGCGGAAATACGTCATCCACATGACCCCGTCAAGGAAATACGTCATCCACATGACCCCGTCGCGGAAATACGTCATCCACATGACCCCGTAGCGGAAATACGTCATCCACATGACCCCGTTGCGGAAATACGTCATCCACATGACCCTGTTTCAGAAATACATCATCCACATGACCCTGTCTCGGAAATACGTCATCCACATGACCCCGTCTAGGAAATACGTCATCCACATGACCCCGTCGCGGAAATACGTCATCCACATGACCCCGTTTCGGAAATACGTCATCCAAATGACCCTGTCGCGGAAATACGTCATCCACATGACCCCGTCACGGAAATATGTCATCCACATGACCCCGTTTCGGAAATACGTCATCCAAATGACCCCGTCTTGGAAATACGTCATCCACATGACCCCGTCGCGGAAATACGTCATCCACATGATCCCGTTTCGGAAATGCGCCATCCAAATGACCCCGTCTCGGAAATACGTCATCCACATGATCCCGTCGCGGAAATACGTCATCTACATGACCCCGTTTCGGAAATACGTCATCTACATGACCCTATCTCGGAAATACGTCACCCAATGACGCCGTGAAATGCAGATAACGTCAATCTCATTAAACACTTACGGGTCCTCTCGATTCGTAAGAAAGAAAACTCTCTTATAAGATCCTTACGACTTATAAAGGAAAACACACTTAGGAATCCTCACGACTCCTAAGGAGAAAATACACCTACGAGATCCTCACGACTCGTAGGGAGAAAAGTCTTTATGAGACCCTCACAGCTCATGAAATTGAAAAGTCTTAGGTAGTAGATCTGAACCTGCTTCCTAAGCCATCACTACCCCTCGAAGAAGCCAAAACAAGATGCTCACTCTATCATCTGCCGGCTATGCTCGCTAAGGTGACATGCTGATAACAAAAGAAAGAAGAAAGCAGAGAGATGACACAAGACATTGCGAAAGAAATGTATCTTTTATTCATGAATTCAATTGGGTACAAAATACATCATATGAAAGAATAAAAAAAATGAATGCATTTTATTCAAAATTACAAATGGTACAAAAAACAATTATTTAGAGGGAAGCGCTTTCAATAGTCCGATCAGCCGCTCACGCACTTCCCTCAGCCCCTTTTCTTGATCAGCTGCCGCGGCCAACTCTGCTTCGACCTGGGCTCGTTGCTGCAAGTAAGACGAAAGTTGTTCTTCGACGGCCCGCTGAGCTGACTCACGATTCTGTGCATCCCGCTCAACGACGTCAAGCTTCTGCCTTAGTGTTAACCAGTCAGAGATGCATCGTAGAAGGCCTTTAAAGATAACTTTCAACTGTGCAGCATTTGCATCGACATGAGCATGCAGTCGGGCAGATTCGCTTGAAGTTTCTTCACATTCCTTATGCTTCAAGTCCACTTCTTGTTCAAGATGGTGGAAATAAAAAGTGCTCTGCTCGACCCATGCAGCCCGTTGAGTGTTCACAGTCAGGACCTCTAGAGCAGGACGCCTAAGCTCAAGCTCATGCAGGCAGGCCTCAATCTTCCTGCAGTGATCAACCCAAGACCCAACGACGCCCTCACTATGAAAGTTCACGAGCGTCGCCAGCATAGGGTTAACCTCCGCGGCAAAATCCGCCGCAGATGTGGGAGTCTCCATATCAAGCTCCTCAATATAGTCGCTCAACATGCGCAGATTATTCGCGGCGCCTTTCGAGGATGCATGTCGAGAAAAAGGGTCGGCTAGAATTATGGTGCGAGACTCGAATGGAGCTAGAGTCGACGTGATTGCTGCAAAATAAATCATAGTCAGATGTCGGCTCAAGAAATAAAGAAAATACATGAACAATAGAGTCTACTATACCGGCTGCAACAGGGGGCAGAGCTGGAAGTACTGGTGGAGCAACGATAGCCTCGTCCCCTCCTTCAATTTGTAAGGCTACAAGCAATACAAAGATGAATTAGCAATAATGTGACTGTCCGTTAAAGAAAGGACGTCAGTTAGAAAAAATACTCACCGACACCAGCGGGCGGACTAATCTTTGATTGGAAAGAGAAGTGTGGGTACAACACTTGATACAGGTGATCAAAAAGGACTCCTGCAAGGACGCAGTAATGCAACGTCAGTACATAAGTTATACAGCCTAAAAAATAAGACTGATGGGTCACGAATCTGCACCTTCCAACATCTGAGATGGTACGAGAGAAGGTAGAGTGGTGGTCACCGTCAAAGCGGTAATCGATGGCGCTGCCTCGGGTAGTGCAACCTCAACGCTCGCCACACCTACATTAGAAATGAGATAAATACTATCAGGAAAGATTGAAAAGGATTGCAGAATAAAAAGAAAAGCAATTACCCAAAATTTACCTGATGAGTCGCCGGTCGGAACCACGACGAGGGCGTCACTTGATACAGCAACTGCTTCACCCTCCTCCATCGGAATGGTTTCGCCGCCCGTGGCTTCATCCCCCGACTCTACGAGAATCGTCGTGATACTTGCAGCATCCGGTAGCGGCAGAGAGCCGCAAAGGGAAAGAGCGACGATCGGGACAGTGCCCGACTCTTGCGAAAGAGTGACTACCTCGGGCTCGGCGGCTGTAGCCATCTCACCCGCCGCTACCTCGAGCTCGACAATGGTAGTCATCTCACCTACCTCCATCTCGGGCTCAGAGATTGTGACTGTCTCACCCACCGCTACCTCGAGCTCGGCAATTGTAGCCATCTCGCCTACCACTGTCTCGCGTTCGGCGATCATGGCTACCTCCTCTACCGCTACCCCAAGCTTAGTGGTCGCTGCCACTTCTTCGGTAAGACTCGGCCCTGCAGGATAGGATATATGAGAACTGAAAGTTAAAAATTTGACAGCATAACCCAATGCCACATTACCTTGAGTTGGTTTCCGATTGCTTCCCGAGCCGCACGTGTTGCCCGTCTATGGGCAGTGGAAAAGGCAGTCGGAGCATCTTCTGAAAGAGTAGGGGCAGGGGTAGCAGTGCTCGAACCTGCACCCGCGGCCAAGGCAGCACTACGCTCCTTTGCCGCGCGCATTCTGCGCTTCATTTCCGCTCGGGCCGTTAGAGAGGATCTTCTAGAAGCCTCCATCAACAGGACGTCATCATCCGCGCCAAGGGTTACCTCTGGAGCCGTCAAGGCATCCGTCATCGGTCGTTTGAGTAAAGCCTCTTTCGGCAGTGCCGAGAAGGCCGGAACTTCGATGGCTGGCCCGGAAAGAATCTCTGCATCACCTTGCGGGATCGGCATTGTAGTCCCTGCGATAAGATAAAGAAAGGGTCAGATTGTCCATAAGAAAGGAGAATGAAGATGCAATGAGCCGAGACATACCAATGCCCAACAAAGCGCGATTCCTCTCCTCTTCCTCGAAGGTCCTGAGGGAAGCCGCCAGAGCCTCTTCAGTGGTAAAGCCTGTTACAGAAGGAAAAATGTCAGTCAAGACATGATAATAAAAATAAAAATATAATGCAATAATAGAAGTTACGACTTATACTCACTTGATTGCGTAAGGATGGCCATTTCCGCTTTGTGGCTTGCGGATCGCACAGAAGCTACAATGGAGGCCTCGAGATCAGTATATTCCGGCGCTATGAAGAGACCCTCATTGGTCCCATATTCGCTCAGGCCCTCGTTATAAGGAGCATGAGGCTCCAGCCCAAGTACAGGTCTAGAGAGAGGACCGACTTCTTCTTCCTCTTCTGCGAGCGAGCTCCAGTCGCAGCCAGCACAAGCTTACGCTTGGTGGGCACTTTGGGGCGAAGAGTCCCAATATCTGAGCCCACGCCAGATTCAGGGGAAGCTACATTTACCGTCTCCGTGGGAGCACGGGGCACCGGTAAAACATCCACCGTCTCTATGGGAGCACGGGGCACCGGTAGCTCAGGCCTGTCGTGGGGGACTTCAATCGCGGCAGCTTCTCTTAGCGGAGGGAGGACAATGGTCCGTCGCTTCAAGGGGATGTTTCGATCACCAGTAGGGGGTGCACCCTTGCGGTCGAGCAACAGTCGCTTCTCCTCCCTGATAACGGCGCCCATTGCATGTTGGTACCAGGCCACGTGTACATTAAGGGCCTTCGGGACACAACTCGGTTCGCTGATAAAGAAGTGAGACCCCGTGTTCAAGCGCATGAATTGATGCAGCACGCTCCGCATTTCCTCTCTGGTGGCAGCAGGTTCTACCAGGAAAGCCTCCAGCGGGACTCCCTGATTGTAACTCAGCTGCTGGGCAAAGCGATGTAGGTTATATCTCATGAATAGCGCCGCATCATTTTGCCTGAATACAAGAAAGCCTGGCCTGATGGAGTAGAAATGAAGAATCTCCCAGGCTTTCAACACGGAGGCCCCGTCTTTAAAAATGTCTTGTAATGACAGCACCGCCTTTAAAGTTTCTTGGCCGATGGTCAAGATTTTGTCTGTAAAAGACATACCATCTCCAACCGTGCGCGTACGGAGGAGCAAGCCCCTAGCTTCCCGTAGTGACGGACTCACGATGGAGGCGTCAACCAGCTGCATTATTCATGGGAACTTGCATTTATCGTAAAAAGAAGGTCTTTTATGGATGCCAAAGACCCCAAGTACGTGCAGCTCCATCCATGAAGTGAAGTAATGCATCGGGAAGTTGGCAGGATGCACCCCTGGTTCAGTGGTGTCCGTTTCTATGCTAAGACCGTGATATAGGTTGGCTAACCCGGCGATCCCGATGGCCACTTGTATTCCGGCAACCATGCGATGCGCGGGGTAGAAGACGGAAGGCCTCATGTAACGAGGACGATAGGATGCGCAAACCAGATCAACCATAACCCAAGAAACCCAAGAAAAAATGCTTCCTCACCAATGCCCGAAGCGGCGATTTCTGACAAGGGGACGATCGCGACGTCAGGAAGAAAGAAACCCTTCTGATCAGCTTCCAGTATCGGCCGACGGTCCAAGTCAAAGCCGAAGGGATCATCAAGTTTAGCAAACTTTTCGCCTCGTTGCAACAAAATTTCCGGGCGAAGAAAACGGGCAATGAAGTCCGCAAAGCTGACCCCTCGGCCTCCAGATTCAAGGAAGAGGCTCTCATACATATTCAACACCTTTATCAGACTCGGGAACTGGTGCTAAATGGCGTTCTCCGGGGTGAGGCCCATCACTACTGGCTTGGTGGCAAAAACATATTCATCCGGAGGAAGCAGCTCCTCGTAGTGCTCCCCCCTGACTGGTAAACCAGAAACCTCGGCGAATTCTTCCAAGGAAATGGAGACCTCTCTATCCAATAAGAGGAAGGTATCGGGATGTTCCACTGCTCCAAAAACGCCTTGATCCACCATGTGGTAGGTGCAGAATACTGGAACAAGGAAGCATAGACCGCAAGGCACAAGCCGAGCTTCAGCAGCTGCGATTTCTTCGCCGACAAAATGTACCGGGCCCACTGCAAGTACCCGGCCGGATGACGGGGAGTTAGTCCGATGTTGTAGGGTTGTCCCCAATGCGCGACTCGCCCTGACATATGCGCCGCCCTAGGGTATCCAAAGCCGTCGGCGGCTGCACGGGTACGGCGGCGATCGAAGGCTGAAGGAGACCCTCCGAAGTCCAATTAACCACCTCCACGGCATAGTTCACCAGGGGTGCATCTGCATACGGGATCGCCGAGATAGGCTTCGAAGGCGTCGCACAAGAAAAGCTCCGACGGACTCTGATAATCTGGTCGTACCATCTACCCCACAAGTGAAGATTTTTGTGTTCCGGATCATGTTCTTTGATGAGCGCGAGAACCTCCCGGTCCACAGGCGCCTCAAGAAACCCGCCTTCTGAACGAACAAACGGGAAAGAGAGATCGAAATACATGTCGCCTGCAAAAAAAGGGGGATAGAAGTCAACTGTCAGTGCTATAATTTAATTTTAAATTCTGACACTCGGTACTTTAAAATTTGTACCACACTGCAATGCAGTGGAGAGGGACCAAAGGGGACCCACAAAATCTGGATGACAATGCATCAATTAATAAAACAGCCTCATCATTGGATGAAACTGTTAATTAAATGAGGAAATCCTCAAGAAAACTCTCATTAAATGAGAAGATCCCTCGGGAAAAGGAGAAAATCTCCTTTTGAGAGCAATGCTCTGTGACAGAGTGACACTTGTCAAACTCTAATCATGAAGAAATAAAATCCCTTAAGAGCCTGGCTCAGTAATGATGATGGAAAAATCCATCAAAAAAGAATTAATTGAAATTAATTTTTATGAATTAAAAAATTCTGGGATCTTCAAGATCCATGAACAAACTCTTAAGAGTTTTTCACAAGAGATTAAGAAATCTACATGTTATCAAAAGAGCAGAGCTCTGAGTCATGGGCTAAGAAACCCCAAGAAAAGATCTCTTTAGATCTATGGGTTCAGGAGAGCAAAGCTCTGTTAATGAAACCCTAAATGGGTTTTCTTTAAATCAAAGATCTATGAAGAGCAAGACTTTGTTAATGGGTAAAACCCAAATTTATTAAAAAGTTTTAAACTTTACCTAAGTTTTGACAGAGTTTTAACTCTTAAAAAGTCCTTAAACAAGAGAGCTATGCTCTGTGGGAGAATGAAATTCTCAGAAGAGATAATTCTCAAGAAAAAGATGAAAATCATCTAAGGGACCAAAGGTCCTATTTATAGGCATTGAAACGCCTCTTCAACTTCTGTGTTGATCCAAGGGCGCAGATGCTGCCACCGCTGCACTCACGTGTGGTCCACGTGAGCGCAACGGTGGGGGGGCATTTGTTTCCCCAATCAGAACAAAACTCTGTTTTGAAATTCAAAATTCAAAAATTGAAGTAACGCTTCAGATCCAGCGCTAAGCGCGCTGCACGCCACATGTCAAACATGGATGCGCTAGCGCCAGGTGCGTTACGCCCTAGGCAGCGCATCATGAGTGCGCTAGCGCTGGGCGCGCTGCGCGTCACGTGTCAAACATGGATGCGCTAGCGCAGGCTGCACTGCGCTCTGAGCAGCGTACCACGTGTCAAACGTAGGTGCGCTAGCGCAAAGTGCGCTCCTCTCTGAGCAGCGCACCACGTGCAAAGTATGGGTGCGCCAGCGCCGGAATTATAAAATTCCCCACCGTTAGATCAAAAGATCTAATAAATAATGACAAATCATTAATCAGAATTAAAATTCTATTATGGAAAGATTTTCCAATCTTGTTAAAAACAAGAAAATTGCCTTCTGTAAAACAGAATCCTTAGGATCAAAAATCCAACGGTGGGAAACATCCCCAAATCAATCAGAGAAAAATCTCTTTAACTGATTTAACAAATCAACTTGCCCTATATAAAGGCCCCAAGACTTCAAGAGAAACCCCCCTATAAATTTTGAGAAAACTCAAAAGAAAGAGAGCAAGCTCTTGCAAGAAGATATTTCTTCAAGGTAAAGATGATGAATGATGAACACAGAGATGAAATCATCTCTTAAAAAGAAGAATTATCTTCTTGAAAGATCATAGATCTACAAAGACCAAGGTCTTTTATAAAGAGATCAAAAGATCTCATCATAAAAACAATGAAGTACTTACTTCATTCACAGATCATAGATCTAAAAAGACCAAGGTCTTTTATAAAAAAGATCAAAAGATCTCATCACATAATAAAGAAGAACATATCTTCACACAGATCTTTGATCTATAAAGGCAAGCCCTTTCAAAAATAAGAACTATTGTTCTTGAATCTTGAGACAAAGTCTCTTTTAAAAGAACATAAATTTGTTCACAGATCATAAAATTGATCAAATGCGCTTTGGGCTATTGAAATGCGCCTTGCGCTCTTAAACTGCGCTTCTGTGCTCCTTGGATCGGTGCTCAACGCCAAAATGCGCCACGTGTCAACCACGTATACAACTTGCGCTTTGCGCTTTTGAAATAGCGCACTGTGCTCATGGGCTGGCGCTCAGTGCCAAGCGCGCCACGTGTCACTCATGAGTACGCCACTGAATTGATAGTGCAATGCGCTCATGGACTAGCGCTTAGCGCTCATAAACTAGCGCAATGCGCCCATCATTTGGCGTTTAGCGCCAAGCGCGACACGTGTCCTTCTCGTGTGCGCTACTTGGCAGAAGCGCACTGCGCTCTTTAACTGGCGCAAAGCGCCTGGCGCGCCACGTGTTGCGCTGTCAGAACATAAATTGTTCTGATGAATTCTCTGCATTCAATACAAGGCAAAAAAAATGTCAAGATCTAATGTTCAGCATTGATTAAAAGGGCCAAGCCAAAATAAAGGCTCAATAGCCAGAATAAAAATGCTAAAACATTTATTGGACTTAGCCCAATGTTGGCCATAAGTCCTCAACTTATATTAATTGAGCCCACCTACTCATGAATATTTAACAGATCTTAGTTCCAAATTGGACTACAGATCTTCCAACCAACTCACACCGGTTCGAGGGTACATCTCTTTACTCCTCTGATATCTGTCGTTGCAATCCTTCAACGTCTACAGAGAGATGACGGGTCCCGACAACCAAACATTTCACGGACTGTGGGGTCCTTAAACTCATGGACTATGATGTCCTTAAACTCTATAGACTATGACGTCTTTAAACTATGGACTGTGGGGTCCCTTTAAACCCACGGACTATGATGTCCTTAACCTGGACTGTGAGGTCCTTAAACTCATGGACTATGATGTCCTTAACCCGGACCGAGATGTCATTAAACTAACATTGGACCACCATGTCCTTAAACTGGTAATCGACCGCAATGTCCCTAAACTAAACAATAGAGTTCAAATGCTCTTTTGTTGGATCTAAATGATCCTGTTAAGTTGATCTTAGTCTAAAATTAGACTAACGTGTCCTTAACAAACGTTGAGTCGATCTTAGTCTAAAATTAGACTAATGTATCCTTAACAAACGTTTAATTTGATCTTAGTATCAAATGAGACTAACGTATCCTTAAACCCAAACCAAAACCCAAATCTAAGAAAATACGGATTGGGACTAATCCACGCCCTACGGGCGACAACATAAATTAGTCTCTTTATACAATCCACGGGCAACCAAAAACAAAAAAAACACCCACGACACGAAGTGACCATCTGGAGAAAGAGAAAGTTGTTACCGCGATGCGGCAGCGTAATTAACTGCAGGGGCTTGCGCCTGCAAGGAAGAGCGTCCCCACAATCAAAAACCCCTCATCAACGAGGGGGAATCTGACGAGGTCTGCTACATCGGATGCATCCGTTTAAACCTTCGATACATGGTGCCATAAATCAATTTGGTATCTTCGGAGAGGTGGACGGATAGCACCGATTAGCATCTGCCCCAAAATTCAGGCTAAACGTCCGCCGCGTCTTCGCGCGCCTTTCGGCGGGGAACAACATTGACTATATATGTATAGATCGTAAAATGTGAAGTAATAATATAACATTACTGATAACCTTTTACGTTTCATGGATGCATTAGACATATCTACTTGGATTTCATCATCGATATTATTTCTAACCCACGTAACTTCATGATCAGCCGAAGATAACCCGTCTTTCGAAATAGACAATCAGAACGCTCTAAGTCTTCTCTCTTCTTCATCCTCATCGCTGTCCTCGAATTCTGGGATATCGTAAACATCTCTGGGTTTCCAACGGCATACGACACTCCATTCTGGATGCTTCAAACACTATGAGTAGTATACTTGGAACGCTTGGTTCGGAAAGATAAACGGATCGTCCTGACCGTAAAATCGAAGTGTATTCACACTGGTCAACCATATTCATCTTTCTAAGTCCCGAGATTGCTTCTCCACTTATCCGTATCGGTTCGTGTATCGTACCAAGTACATTTAAATATATAAAACGGTTCTGATCTTCCGGAATATTGGATGCCAAATATACAATTTAAGTATCCATAATAAATCACACCATCCGATCCTACCGTCGCAATCCCACTATTCTGAGTGGTTCTAGATGTTTCTATGTCCTTAACTTCGAATTTGTATCCAAGGATACCGAATCCTTTATAATATGCAACCTCCATACTAGGAATCTGAGCTAAACATCTTGAATCACTCTCTAATGATGCAGAGAAGTTCGGATCGTGGATCTAACAAAACAAATTTTACGACAAATACATAACGATATAAGTTTAGATTAAAACTGATAGCAATAACATGTTATTCGAATAACTTACATGATCTGCAACCCAATCGCAAAAATTATCCTGATGATATTTTTCCAATCGTCGTTCCTATCAGGATGCCCCTCACGTACCTCGTTAAAATGAATTCTATTCTCGACAATAAATTATGACATTAATATTATATCATTTCATACACACACAAACACAAATATAACAATTAATCCAAAAAAACTTACTCTCTAATTTTTTCAAGACATGTGCTATTGAGGATGATAAACCGATATATCTTGTTGATAAATATAGTGTCTACCCTTTTATAATCGGTTTTACCATATGGCCCGTCCTGAATTCTTCGAGGCCGGTTGAGTCTCATCTCAATGTTCTCGTCCAGATAGTGGGAACAAAATGTGGTTGCTTCATCTAGAAGATAACATTGCATGATAGAACCCTCTGGTCGATTTCTATTGCGTATATACTTTTTAAGAGTGTAGAGATGCCTAAAGAAAAATATGTTAAATAAATAAATACGGGCATACATGAGAACAATAATTTTACAAATTGCGCGAAACGAAAAATTCCACGTACCTCTCGACGGGATACATCCATCGATATTGTACCGGTCCGGCTAACTTAGCCTCAGTTGCAAGATGAACCGTCAGGTGTATTATGATATCGAAGAATGACGGTGGGAAAATACGCTCAAATTTGCAAACTATCAATGCAATAGAATTTTCTAATTTCTCCAGCGTCACAACATCCAGTGTTTTAGCGCATAGTTCTCTGAAAAAACAACATAGGTCATTGATTACTTGACCAACCTATTCGGGAAAGGAAGTCCTGAGAGCTAATGGGAGAAGGTGCTCCATAACAACATAGTGATGATAGTTTTCAGTCCATCAATGTTGCCTTTCACAATTTTTATCTTCTTGCTGAATAATCCTGAGAAACCTATGGGAACTTTCAAATCATGCAACACCTACAGAAATCTTTTCTTCTCCGGTTGTGACATATGATACACGGCATTGGGAAGTACAAACTTGCCTGGTTTACCCGCTACCGATTTAGGATGCAATTCACTTCTAATTTCCCAGTCCTGTAAATCCATCCGAGTATTGAGGCTGTCTTTCGATTTCCCGTATTTATAAAGAAGCAAGTTGAGTACGTGCTCGGATACTCCCTTCTCTATGTGCATAAAGTCCAGACAATGACACCCTAAATTTATTGACCAGTACGGAAGCTCGAAGAAAATGCTTAACTTGTTCCAGAACAGTGGTTTGACCTGTTTTGTCGGATCTATCCTGAAGGTCGCATTATTGTAACCATCCCACTGAGCAGTCACGTCCTTTCTGGACAATGGGGCTGGAGATCCAAGAATCTCCTGATGACCATCAAAGTGAACAGCGTCTAACCTGTAGGGGTGGTCTAGAGGCAGAAAACGTCGATGGCCGTAATAACAAACCTTCCTGCTAAAATTCAAGAATTTTGATGTTGTATATTTATGGCAATAAGGACATGCTTTATGACCATGTACGGACCAACCTGATAGCATTCCATACACAGGAAAGTCGTTAATAGTCCACTTAAAGCCGCACGCAGTATGAAGGTTGTATTTGCGTTTGCATCGTAAGTCTCTACACCATCAATGAATAAAGATTTTAACTCCTCGATCAGAGGTCGGAGATAGACGTCAATATTATTTCCCGGTGAGTTTGGTCTGTCGATAAGAAGAGGCATCATAAAATATGATTGGTTCATAGCTAACCAAGGCGACAGATTATAAACTATCATTACAACTGGCCATATGCTGTGGCTTCCAGCCATATAGTTAATTGGGCAGAAGCCATCACTAGCGAGTCCGAGCCTGACATTGTGAGGATTGCTACTGAATATTTCATACCTCCTATCGAAATCCTTCCATACCGGTGAATCTCTTGGATGACTCATTTTTCCATCTTCACTTGGAGGAGCACGGTGATGCCAAATCATTGCCTCGGCTGTTTTCTTGCACCTGAATAGCCTCTGTGTTATGGGAAAGTATCGTGCTATCTTGACAGGTATATCGGGCTTCTTATCAGAATCTTTCGGCTTATATCTGGCCTCTCCGCATGTTAGACACTCTTTCAAATCTGAATTCTCTTTCCGATACAACACGCAATTTTTAGGACATGCTTGAATCTTCTCACACTTCAGACCCAAATCAGACATCATCTTCTGGGCTCCGGACCAGCTGTCGGGCACGTTATTTCCCGGGGGCATAGATTCTTTCAAGAACGAAAGAAGTATTGTGAATGACTTGTTACTCCATCCATTTAAGTACTTAATCTGGAAAAGTTGGATGAACCATGAGAGAGTGGAATACTTTGCATTCTCATAAATTGGTTTTCTAGCATCATTCATGAAATTTTCATACTAGAGCATGCGGTCTTTGACCAGAAGGAATGTCATTTTTGGTACGAATAGATTCACCTAGAGCAGCCTCTACCATATCCTCCATTTCTTCTCCTGAAAAGAAATTACCGTCTTCTTCTTCTGCCGCATTACTGTAACAACCGAGTCCAGTTATACCAATTCCAGTTACCGTATGTGTTGTTTGTGGTATTTAGTTCATTTATCATGTTTGGTGGGAAAATGGTAATTTACTTTATATTCGACCCGTTTACTTGAGCTCATTGTTTCCTAATTATAGATTACACTAACATTTCATATTCTTGCATATAACCATTTAAGTCACTTAAAATAATTTAAAAATACATGTCATGGCCTGCTTGATACCCCTAACCCTGTGATAGCGTCTTTGCATCGTGTTCTCGTCCCGTTCGGTGAAACGGACGTGTTTGGACGGCTACGCGCACGTACGTGCGTCCTTTCTTGGGGGTATGCTTTTCTGTTACAAAATCCTTCATTTTAATTTTTGGAACTTGCTAATATTTTTCATATTTCAAATCCAAATTTTTGGACCCGATCCGGGCGCAATTCTGAAATAATTTGTATTCCGCCAAATCCTATCTATTTTAAATCTTTTAAATCAGCTCAAAATATTTTACAGCCTATCAAAATTTTCTAAACCAGCGAAATTTCATTTGGTGAAACCAGAAAATCTTTTCTAATTTTTCCTAAACAAATTCATTAGCCACAGCCAATCACCTTACTCTATTTTCCCTGGTGGTCCCCACGCACCCTCTCTCGTTCTCTTTTTCCTTTCCTTTTTCTTCTCTCTCTCTTCTCTCTTTATCTCTCTCCGCTAACAAACAATTCTATATCTCCTCCCCCCCTCTCTCGCTCCTCTCGATCTCTCTCTTCCTCTCTTTCTCTCTCTTCCTCTCTCTCTCTCCTCTCAGGATTCTCTCTCTCTCTCTCTTTCCTCTCACAAATCTTTTCTCTCTCCCCACGTAATATATCTCTTCTTCTTCCCTTCTTCTGTGAACCCATCACGAGAACTCTAGTCGCCTCTCCTCCTCGTCGCACACAGCCGACGACGAAGCTCCCAACCTCGTCATCTTCGCCTCCATCTTCTCTTCCTCCATCACCCTTCTCATTGTCGTCTCCCGTCGCCATCACCACAGCCGACCCCCTGCAACCCTCAACTCCTGCCAACACCATCACCCTCGTCGTCAACCTCGATCCCAGTCCCGACCACCATCGTCGACATCCTCCTTCCTTCGAAACCCTCGCCCAGGCCATCACAATCACCTCGCCTTCATCTTAACCCGCAAACCCAAACCATAGCACCTCCTCGTCGACAGCACTCAACATCCATAGACAAGACTTCACCGTCGAAAGCGGAGCCGCTCCGGGAATTCCACGTCAACCATCCGGCGAACCTCCGCCGCTTCGCCTCCAACACCACCTCTTAGATCGCCATCATCGGATCCAACCCCTGCCCCAATCGTGAGCCTCGATTACGAGATATTGGAAAATGACTTCTTTAAGCATGATTGGAGAAATCAAGGGCAAGCTCACACCCTGAGGTATGTGTGCATGAAGTGGACCTTCTGTTTTCCTATCGGAGTATTCGTTGGAATCGTCGGATTCTTCAATAATCTCACCGTTGAGAACGTCGCCGGTTTCAAGTTCGTGCAGACCTCCAATCTCATGCTGCAGGACAGCAGCTGGATCAGGGATACCAGAGGTAAAGGCTTATCTCAATGGCGTGGATGCTCCCGGTATTTACTCTTTTAGGACATTGCTTGTAAAGATTATTGGCAACGTTGCTGCTGCTTTTCGTGCACCTGTTGGTGGAGTTCTTTTTGCTCTTGAGTCCATGTCATCATGGTGGAGAAGTGCTTTACTGTGGAGATCATTCTTCACAACAGCTGTAGTTGCTGTGATGCTTCGAACACTAATCGACATCTGTAAAAGTGGAAAATGCGGTTTATTTGGAAAAGGGTGGTCTGATAATGTTTGATTTTACTTCAACTAAAATTGCCTATCACTTGGTGGACATACCTCCTGTTATTCTTCTTGGAGTTATTGGTGGAATACTTGGAAGTTTCAACAGTTTTCTAATGGAGAAGGTTCTTAGAATTTACAATCTCATCAACGAAGCCGTGCCGTTGCCGACGATCCGAGAAACCCAGTGGACGTCCCCTACCTGTGTGGCCACATTCTTGGAGTGCCAGGTTGTAAGTGCACGGCGGCGTCCCGGCCGTCAACCCGAGGCCAAAATGCGGAAACGATACTTTTCTTTAAACTTATAAAACCGGCACCACCGCGCACTATAAAACCCGGATCGGGCCATTAACCTACTCCTAGCTAACAAGAGAAGGGGTAGAGAGATATACCGAGCGATCCGTGTCCTTCGGTCTTCTCGTCGTCGTCCCGATCTCCCCGCGGATTCTCCGGTCTTCATCTCCTCGTCGGAAGGGCACCACATCGCCGGGTTCTTTTACAGGCTCCCATCTCTGGACTGAGGCAACTCGAGCACGAAGTTGGCGAGTCGACGTGCCCAAGGATGCTGTAGATGAAGTGTAGAAAGTTTTGTCTCATTGGGGTTACTAGAAGTTTCCATTTTGGTGGAGGAATGAGGTGAACTTTTGGAGATGGAACTATGGGATTTTTACAAAGCCAAAGAGATCAAAATTCCCCCAAAACAATTTTGGACAGCCCCCTTCTTCATTTGGCCGGCCATTGTGTGATAATGGGAGAGAGTGAGTGGGGGAAAATAATACAAGAGAGAGAAAGTGTGATGATGAGAAAATATGATCACTGCACAAGTCTCCACTCCATCACCTAATCAAAACCCAAAAGTCAAGCAATGATGATCCAATGAAGTCAATGGATGGTGCACAATGATGAAGCAACCATGTGCCACAAAAAGTCTTCTCCTTTGTCAAATGCACAATTGCAAATAACCCCCTCCACCATTTTTCAGCCAAAGAAAGATACAAAGGAAAATGGCCGAAACGGAATGCAGACTGGCAACTTCAAAAAACTGATCCCGTAATAAATTACAGGAAAACCCCGCGACTGTATATACATACCCGCATTTGTATTCCGACCGAATACAAATGCAATGAGACAAAATCTACACTGTACAATACTAGGATCCGGCTTAAACCAAAGCCCGCTAGTATTATCCGTCCGATCATGATCTGTGCAATACCGCACCTATCTGATCGAACCCTGTCATATATCCATATGGCCTCTATAGCGTTTCGCCCGAAACTTGAGAAAACGGTCTGTGGGGGACTCTAAAGACTCGTCAATCCCTTGGCTGTGGATTTAACCACTAGCACGTCAGAGGTATTAGCCATACGTAACGGGCTACCAGGTATTGACCAAAAGGGACGTCGATGAGCGAACTCATCCTGACACCCTACTGAGCCTGTCAGTGACAATATCCGTACAGTCCGGTCCGTTCGTCTATGAGCATCGCATGGCGGGCCTAGGGGGTTGGTAAAAGTCAGACCCCCAAAAGCGGTACAAGTCGTGTCGGAGTGTAGTCCAAAACACCCTGAGATACTACTGGAATACCTACCAGTAAATCTCCTGCCGTGGCCAAGGACTTCGTGTAATGGCTCTCCTAGACACAGCACGACCTCACCCCCAATACGGGAGAGACGAACCCCTGAAGATCCGCTCACTGCCTCCATGTGGCTCGGGACTGTACCCAACTAAAACCTGTTTGCTCGTCTCCTTTGAGCGTGGTAGGGTAGTAATCAAAGTACAGTGGGAACTCATACGAGACAAATGACGATTTCAGGTCGATGAACTAACTTGTACACATGTCACCAGGGAACTGCTATCTGACATCGGTATAAGACCAACTAGCATGTTCCCGGCGAGTCATGTCTGGTGTACTCATAACCCAATGAGCACCTGTATACATCTTAGGTGAACCAACTGACACCAATGACTTGTAAGACCGGCCGCCACCCCTCATCGGGGTCTCGACTGTATATACTAGTCTACTCTGGAGTATCGATGCCCTGTCTCGAAACTCCCACGACTATGGACCTTTTAAGGATGTGCTTATAGACCACCAGCCCCCACGTATATGATCGCCATCATACTGCTGGCTGTCAAGCAAGAATCCTAAGGGCTCTATCAACGCGCAATAGTGACCTGTAAGGTCACCTGAAGCAATACACGATGATAAAGGTAAACCAGATAGCATACTATCATCTTGAGTAAGACTGTCCTACCGGCATAGGTCCTCCCTCAATCATTGCAATCGCGTGCCTGTGATCCAATAATTGACTCTGAGGGCACTATCTCCAACAATCTCCCACTTACACTCAAGGCTAATTATTGCGATGTCGCATATTCACAGCCCGTGTGATACCGAACACCCAACTCATCTACTAATCAGTCTTACAAAACCCGTTTGTGAAACTATTGCGTTCGAGGAATAGCCTCAGTGAGTGGATCCGCCCTAATGTTTCTTTCTATGTCTCTCTTTATCTCAAGTTCGCGGAGAAAGCCATCTCCCGAAATGAGCAATACCTGTCTTAGAATATGTCTGGATATCTGATGGGACCTAACTCATAAATGAACTCCAAATCCAAACTTCTTAGACTGTATTGTCAACTGAACTTAATCAGTATCCTGCGTCATGCCTCCCTCAGTATCCCCTTGGACCACCTGTCCAAAATACTGCCCCTCGTCAGAAGGAAAACTATAACTCTGACAACCTCTCTGTCATCCAGGTCATCTTGGAAGCCTGGAATGATAACTGTCTCCTTAAAAGAGGTTGTTGTTAACATATCCCTAGAACATCCACTTATGTTCTAAAAACTGCTTCCGATCGTTTCTCCAGGATTGGATTGATATCAATTTATTGCATCCACTGCAAAAACAACATCTGGTGTGGTACTTGACATCTCACGATCAACTCAATTGCCTAAGCAAGTGATTTGCCGATCATGCACATCCCTCTCCCCTTTAGTCTATAAGACACCTCTAGAGAGGGTGACTCCATCACCTGCAGGTACACTACTGTGCCTGGAGTCGTCCATTCTAAAATACCTTTAGAATGCTGTCTAAGTACCTTGATTGGGACACTTCCCAAATCTAGATCTAAAACCTTAGATCTAGTAACCAGAATGTCTGATATTATATCTATATCCTGTGTGGAGAAACCACTATGTGACAACCAAAGTATAACCGATCGTAGTATAGAAATATCACTTCCTACTCTGTGTATGTCATCCAAATACCAGGACATCACACCCTACTACCTTCTTAACAGATCCATCCCCTATTCTGATGAAGTCAAACCTATGACTGTCACACCAGAAATAGATGATCTATCTCCGCTATATCCGCTTTAGTCTATAAATAGATATAAGCCACTTGTCCACTATGCTTCCGCTGCTCCCACTGACCATGACAACCCTCTGGCAGAGTCATATAAACGTACACTTCTAAAGCTAGTTTAGAACGACGCTATACTCATCCTCCTACCGGGTTTCACAGTCTGGAACAACAGCAATGGAAAGTCTGGGTAAACAAGAACCTCCCTGCCACCGTCCTTGAGGCTACCGGAGTCCCTCTCGGGTGCCTGAGGTTACCCACCAAATCTGCGAAGTGGCCAATGGAATGTCAATCAGATCGAATCTTTAGGTTCTTATCAAATTTTCAGTAATCGTCTGCGGTTCTGGAATCTGTAACCCTAAATTTTCTATACAAAATTTTTTCAAATATTTTTTTCAAAAATCCATAAAGAGGTATTTTAATCTGAGCACAAAATATATAAAATTAATTATTTTGTTTTTAAATAATTTCATTTTTAGTGTACATAAAAGTGTTTTAAAATTAAAGTGTACTTGGAATATTTATTACTGCTGATATCAATTTAAGTATCTATTTCCTTACAATAATTACAAGAAGGAGCTTGTAGCTCATTGGTAATACCTTGCACTGCTGAACCAAGCCACCAGAGTTCGAATCCCATGCCTCACATATTTTTTATTATCTTTTTGTTTTAAATTTTTGGGAAGTCAAACGGTCAAACAGCCATAACTCATAATTTATTGCAATTTATAAAAAATAAAGTATACCAAAATTCCCCCTAGACAAAACCACACCCGACGTGACCCGACTCGGCCCTGACTTGGCCAAGTCGGCCGGCGCCGCCGGCCGGACTCGGCCGGTCGGCCGAGTCGTCAACACGAAAAATCTTCGTGTTGACTTGGTCAACCCCCCTGCATGGTCCATTTTCCCAGTACTGTTACCAATTTTTCACTAAACCACCTTTAAGTCCAAATTTAATGATATTTTAATGAATTTTTACATTTTTAAATTTTTTTTTAATCCAAACCCTAACCCTAGCCTAGCCCGATATAAAGACCCCTACCCTCTACTATTTCACCTCACAACTCTAAGTCCACTCTCCCAAATTCTCGAGAACTCGGAACAAAGAGCGAGAAGCGAAGCGCTGCCGAAACCGACGACGGATTCCGGCGATCGTAGTAGAACCTTCGCGACGTTTTCGACGCACCGACAATCACCACCTCCCTTAGACTCCTTAGTTTGTCCAAAACCGTAAGTCCCATCTCTTCTATCTCTCTTCTCTTTAATATAAAAATACAGATTTTTGGAACCCGACGGAAATCGGAACAAAACGATTTCCGATTCGGTTTTTCTGCAAATTTCCACTTGTCACCTAATACATAATACCTACCTATATTCATGTTGACTATTAATCACCCATAAACCAATTTAAACAAACTTTCTCACATGAAATGATAGCTTCTTTACAATATCGTATTCTTTTCATAAAAATACCATGAAGTTCAATTTCTTCATTTAATCAATTCCATCACTCCTAAATAAGTTTATTTTGATCACTAAACTTGTAGAAATCAAATTGAATGAATTTTCACACATGAAATGATAACGTTTTCAAATACCGTATTCTTGCGCTTTAATACCTTCAACTTTAACATGTCATGTTTTATCTCTAAACGTCATCAAAACTTAAAACAAGTCACGAGGTAATGACCTACCTCTACACACACACAAATATAACCCTAACTGATAAATGTCAAAATATAGAATACGACATTACAGGACTTTTCACTAAAATACCATATTCTTTATAACCTTTACTTGAAAGCTTTAAGTTGTACAAAATTTTAAATAAAATGAAAGCACGATAGGTCATGGACATCGATCGTTTATCTAAACTATCTTGTGGTGTCTAGGCAAGTATGTCTAGGCTAATGGTTTTTAATTAGGCCCACGACTGTGGTTCCTTCCCACTTACCTGGCACTTACCTGGCCGCAATTGACGGTGAAGAGGCGATTTGAGGCTTCTAATGACTTATCGTTTAGACCTTAGAAATAGGCTAGTTGGCTTAGGAAACCCTAGAAAATAAAATACGGAAATCTATACCCTTTTACAAATAAATACCTTTTATTTATAAAACCGTTTTCCTAAATGAATAGTATTTGTTAAACCTAAGCAAAGCGCCGCTACGACCCACTTTTGGGGAACCCGTTAGGGATAGTACGGTTCATCGTGCACTCGCGGGCTAGTAGTGCGAGATTCAGACCTCCGCAAGGAGCATTCGGTCTCGAAAGGTTTAAAATACAGCATTTAAGAATAATGTGATTTTGGAAATTAAAATATTTATTTAAAATTATTCTTGTATTAATATATATTTAAATACCATTTAGACACCTATTTTATCATAATATAAATTTTCCACTTTTTCCTAAAATTCCAAGATTAAAGGTTACATTAAAATACCATGAAATTCTAATAAAACAATTAATACTTTTATTAGGATATATTCACTAGAATAACACAAATAAAATTCACATTCATTGTAATTATAAAGACGAATAATAAATACTTGAGGTGTATTTTGAAAACTATACAAAAGTACTTTTTACATAAAACCCCCTCAAGTTTTACAAATTACAATAAGGCCCCTAACTAATATTGAATTTCAAATTACCTTTCTTTTAGTCTGACTCGGGTTAGAGTCTGACTATTTCTGACTTGAATATGATTCAAGTCAATCTATACTCTTTTATATTCCAATACAATTTGAATACATGAATCCCTGAATCCAGTTAACAATATATTCATTTTGACTGAATCAAACCATGGATATTCATCCATTTACCTGATTATAAAGTTATAACATGTTTACTGATATCATGGTTTTGGTCAGTCACCCAACCTACATATTCCAATACTACAATACTGTTAAAACATTACGGGGTTTAAGGGGTAGATTGGTACGGAAGGTGTTAAAGGTAGCACGAGGTGGTCAGATTAAGACACATAACCTGAATCCTATTGCTGTTGTACCGTGGCATAACAGTTCCTTGTACTTCCTTTTGCCCTGATCTCTAGCATATAGAGATCCCCCTCGTATACACTGGCATTCTTCTGTACCAAGCTACAAACAACAGCGTTAACTCAATATTCCATAATATTCAACAATGTAATACTTTAGAAAATAATTTTACACTGTCATTCTAATTCTTCCTTATCTTTGGGACTTACCGAGCGACCTGTTCGCTGACGACATTCTATTTCTTTCTTCTTTGAATGTCGTCAAGTGCGTTGGACCAAGCTGAGTTCGAGCCCACCGGTGAAGATTTGGAGCAATTCCAGGAAGATCCCGAGCTCTAAAAATTGTACCTTGTTCTTTCCAGTATTTTTCATTTTCTGTTATGCCACTGTTTAGGCATCGCTTTTTCATTTGAGTTGTATTTTCTTTTCATGCATTGTACAAAGAATGTTATTAATAAAAGTTGCTGTTATTTCTATATTATTCGTCTCTTGTGATTTATTTTATATTGTTTAGCTACGCTTAGCGTATGTACTTCTAAGTACATACGAAGCGAGCCTTGTTGCGTTCTCTTCGCCGTACACTGGGAAGCGGGGCGTGACAGAATCACTTCCAGTTCTACCATACTCCCACTTCTGTTTTCTGAAAAAATCCATTTTACTTAAAACTGTGGCGAGTCAAGAACAATATCACTATTGATCTTCCAGATGGTAGAAAGTCAACCCTCGTCATAGCCTGGGTCAACCCACAAACAGCCTTTACAGAAACGTGCCTTAAGTTATCCAGAGTATGGTTTTAAGCATAAGCCGGACAACTCCCCGTACCTTAACAATGTCAAGATATGAACTGTTCTATATCCAATACAGAAACAGAGGCACTGATTTAATTGAACCAGATTCAAATCATGCAGTTGTCTCCAGTGCATGTCAACTAAATGGAAAGAGGCCGATCAGCGTTACTCAACTTAGGAACGCTTCCAATTATGAGTAACCTGAAAGAAAAGCAAGTTCTTTTAATCATTACTATCAACTGAATACCATACACAAGTATCTGCATCTTCGATCACCTTGAAGAATCCTGATACTTGCAATACCTGGTTCTCTACTTTATTCATATACCTATAACTTCTCAAAATTCGGACCTTGCGTTTCTACGAAACACTTGTCTAAAACTAGAGAAGTCATAAGTAAATTGAATATAGTACGAGGACCAACCCCTCTGTCCTAATGGACACTGGACAACATACAATACTCTGTATAAGTCCCTTGAGTTTAATAACTCATTCCCTGTGTGTCGTAGGTTGAAAACTGTACTTATGGTTAAGAAGAATTACACCGCTGTTTAATGCTCCTTACCTAACCATCCACTGATATAGGTAAATGTCATAGACATAATTTCAAAAAGGTATATCTCACTCTATAAAAATAGACGTACAGATATATCAATTTGAAATTGGTGCATAACAGCGGATATTCAAAACCAAATATTTGCCGTCTGGCAAACAACCCGGGTGGTTTCCTCAAATATCACCAATTACAACGAATTCCGATATAATGAGGACAATCACCCAATTCCCAATAACTTACTCCCACTCATCATCTGTAAAACCATACAGATGTGAGAATCATACCTGGTAAATACATACCCTGGAGTAGGTATCTAATCGGGAAATCTGTTTTCCTTTAACAGTACACAGTGAAACTGAAACATTGAAATGATTCGTAGGGGTATCCAGATATTCCTAGTAATGCATCTTCCATTATCCAGATTCACAACTGTAACCGTATATTTCTATGCCATCTCTCCACATCCCTTCATATGTCTTTAGTCATTACCTTCTGCACACCCCTTTAGGCCAAATGGTTTTCTTTCTTCCCTACCATTCGGCACCAGCCTATGGTTTGGAAGAAGACTATCCAATAAGCATAATGGGTGTACTGTCATAATCCTAGGAGCACTCGCAATGCGAGAGAAGGTGAAGATAAAAGACAACCGAATAAACCTTATTCCTATTTCTCCCGAACCAGAATCCATCCCCGAACTGGAACAAGTTCCTTTCGAATTCGTATATAACCATACGATGGAGTATCCAAATAACTGTGGATCTTCGTAGTGATACGGAGTGTTCTGGAGAAATACAAAGGTGAAATGAGAGTGGTAATGAAATACTTGGTTTGGTTGTGAATAGCAGTCGCAATTTACTTTGCCCTCTTACTAATCCCTTTATTTGTCTTAACTTAATACCTTCTACACACCACAATTAGGCTAATCGGCTTTCTTCATTCCCTACCGTTCGGCACCAGCCTAAGGTTTGGAAGAAGACTATCCAATTTGCGTAATAGGTATACTATCTCTTAAACCAAGGAGTACTCGCAACCTGAGAGAAGGTAAAAGGAAAAAACAACTGAATAGTCCTATTCATTTTCTCCAGAACTGGAAACCATTCTCGAAAAAATTCCTTCGAGTTCGTATATAACAATACGATGGTTTTATCCAATGGAAGTTGACGTTCGTAGTAATACGGGGTGTCCTGGAGAAAAGGGTAAAAGTAGGAGTGGCAATGAGGTTTGCAACTCTGACAATCCAAAAGCCTGTGTTTTTAAGAAGGTTCGGTCAATTTGGTCACTGAGTCATAGTCTAGGGTCAGGTCATGGTCACTGTCAAAGAGAGAGAGAAAAGAAACACTCAGCGTGCACTCTAACCTAGATCAGAATGGTTACCAATTTATCTAATCAGAAAACCTCCCACTGTAACGTCAAATTCTTCCCCAAACCTGAAAGAAGAATTAGTCGGAATCACCCGAGGAGTAAACCAACTCATCAGTAGGAATCGGGATCCAACTATCATCGCATGATAACGTGACGGAATCCGCTCACGTTATCACACTCCAGAAGGTATGCGCATATCTGGCAAGTTTCAGTTTCTTTAGAAACTCCCGATGTGATTTTTGCCCCATGCTCTTATAACCTTGACGAAGGTCAACAAATCATAAGTCACATGTCAAGTTCTACCCGTCATTCTCCAGGTTGATTTGAACCCACCCGTACCTACCCTTGACTTTGGCCAACAAGGCAGTACGACTGTCTCAAACCAACGCATCTATCTATACTGCATATGAATACCCAATAGCTACCAAACACTGTGCCTTGACTTTGGCCAACAAATACAGCTTGAATACTATTGACTATCCATATGAAATGACGGAGGGCTACGAATGGTTTTTGGCGAAAAACCTTTAACGTAATGAACTTGATATCGTTGAAGGAACCGGATAGATTTATAAAAATATAGTGGCGAAAACCTTTGCTAAAGAGGTCACTCCCGGTGAAGGGATCTCGGCTCTTTCCCCGTAGAATGAGGTGCGGGATATTCCAACTGAATACCATGATGCAAAACAAAAGTAATCGACTATAGTGAAGTTATTGCCCTGACGCAAACTTCTGTCCAAGGGGTCACTCCCGGTGAAGGGATCTCAGCCCTTGCCTCGTCGACTGAGGTGCTGGATATTCATAACCGAATACCACTGTGCAAAACAAAAGAGAACGCCCTTGCAACAACAGCTTTTTGAAAAATGTTCCAACAACATCAGAATAGGTTTGTTTAGCTTGCATTGATCCGAATCAACGCAGTCCCATCAATTGATCACACCAATAAAGAACAAAAATAATGATGTACGTATATGCCATCCGCATTCACCACTGGGTCCCGTCATCACCCGTTAGGTTACTTAACTAACGACAGAGCGGGGACTGAACTAGCGCGGATGCAAAACATATACATCATCTACTAGTATATATATCAATATATAATATTCGCTCAAGGCGTGATAAAATGCAACATCACAGAAATGTAATAAGCATCACCGAATAATACAGATATCTGGGATCCCCGGGTTTCATAGAGCCGCTACTGAACCCGACATTCCTCTGGTCATGTGGATAGCCTGTGCAATGAAATCCTAGACCCCTACGGGCGCGGCAAGTTACCCGCCAAAACCTGAAGCGAGGCAGCCCCCTTCAGCAACGTGAATGGACCACCCAGCACTTCACGGAATTCGGTAACTTGGGCACCCCTCCTTGGGTCAACCTGTACTCCCTACGAGTGCGGCGAATAGCCCGCCAATTCTAGAGTGAGGCCCCCTCCGTCTCAACGCCATGAGATGCGGGCCCGTTTCCCTCTAGAACCCGGCTACCCGTGCACCCCTCCGCGGGGTAATCCTAGTACAGAAAGTAAAATATACATACAATGGGTACATCGACCTCACCCCGGTCGTGCCCGAAAAGAATAATATACAAACAGGCAGTGACGGCAGTCCACATGTAGGACGCTCGCACCGCAATATCAAATGTACATAAATATACCAAACTGTACTACCATTGCATCCAGGCTATCCACCATGACAATCCGCAACATCACAGCACAACACAGAATATCAACGTGAATGTCACGTTCGTAAATCCGTCTAAAAGGGCTATAGCAGTTAGACAGGATTTACCGATCAAGTGACATTCACGGTCGCAGATATAATGTAAATACTGTGAACTAACAAGTTTAAAATTTTCAATCTATCAAATTTACCCAAGTGGGCCCCAAGCACAACTGCAATACTCAAAAATAATCTGGGCCCAAACAGAATATTCCAAAAACCCCAATTTCAAATATAAAGATCACTGTAGAAAAATGGCATTGCGTTGACCCTTGACTGCGGCGGAACCGCGGCCGGAACATGCGTTTGGCCGCGGTTCCGCGGTCTTCCTGTAGCATCACAATACCAGATTTCTACAGAATTCTTAAAATCACCTGCTCAGATTTCTGCAACACTCCAAATAATTTTTCGAGCCAAAAAAAATTTGACAGAAAACTGATGCATGAAAAACGCAGTTTTTGGAAAATCCGTTCGATCGAACTTGTAAACACATTAGAGCAAGCTAGACTAGGTTAATGGCGTGGCTCTGATACCAGTGTAAGTGCACGGCGGCGCCCCGGCCGTCAATCCGAGGCCAAAATGCGGAAACGATACTTTTCTTTAAACTTGTAAAACTGGCACCACCGCGCACTATAAAACCCAGATCGGGCCATTAACCTACTCCTAGCTAACAAGAGAAGGGGTAGAGAGATATACCGAGCGATCCGTGTCCTTCGGTCTTCTCGTCATCGTCCTGATCTCCCCGCGGATTCTCCGGTCTTCATCTCCTCGTCGGAAGGGCACCACATAGCCGGGTTCTTTTACGGGCTCCCACCTCTGGACCGAGGCAACTCGAGCATGAAGTTGGTGAGTCGACGTGCCCAAGGATGCTGTAGATGAAGTGTAGAAAGTTTTGTCTCATTGGGGTTACTAGAAGTTGCCATTTTGGTGGAGGAATGAGGTGAACTTTTGGAGATGGAACTATGGGATTTTTACAAAGCCAAAGAGATCAAAATTCCCCCACAACAATTTTGGACAGCCCCCTTCTTCATTTGGCCGTCCATTGTGTGATAATGGGAGAGAGTGAGCGGGGAAAAATAATACAAGAGAAAGAAAGTGTGATGATGAAAAATTATGATCACTACACAAGTCTCCACTCCATCACCTAATCAAAACCCAAAAGTCAAGAAATGATGATCCAATGAAGTGAATGGCTGGTGCACAATGATGAAGCATCCATATGCCACAAAAAGTCTTTTCCTTTGTCAAATGCACAATTTCAAATAACCCCCTCCACCATTTTTCAGCCAAAGAAAGATACAAAGAAAAATGGCCGAAACGGAATGCAAACTGGCAACTTCAAAAAACTGATCCCATAATAAATTACAGGAAAACCCCGCGACTGTATATACATACCCGCATTTGTATTCCGACCGAATACAAATGCAATGAGACAAAATCTACACTGTACAATACTAGGATCCGGCTTAAACCAAAGTCCGCTAGTATTATCCGTCCGATCATGATCCGTGCAATACCGCACCTATCTGATCGAACCCTGCCATATCTCTATACGGCCTCTACAGCGTTTCGCTCAAAACTTGAGAAAACGGTCTGTGGGGGACTCTAAAGACTCGTCAATCCCTTGGCTGTGGATTTAACCACTAGCACGTCAGAGATTTAGCCATACGTAACGGGCTACCAGGTATTGACCAAAAGGGACGTCGATGAGCTAACTCATCCTGACACCCTACTGAGCCTGTCAGTGACAATATCCGTACAGTCCGGTCCGTTCGTCTATGAGCATCGCATGGCGGGCCTAAGGGGTTGGTAAAAGTCAAACCCCCAAAAGCGGTACAAGTCGTGTCAGAGTGTAGTCCAGAACACCATGAGATACTACTGGAATACCTACCAGTAAATCTCTTGCCTTGGCCAAGGACTTCGTGTAATGGATCTCCTAGACACAGCGTGACCTCACCCCCAATACCGGAAGAGACGAACCCCTGAAGATCCGCTCACTGCCTCCATGTGGCTCGGGACTGTACCCAACTAAAACCTGTTTGCTCGTCTCCTTTGAGCGTGGTAGGGTAGTAATCAAAGTACAGTGGGAACTCACACGAGACAAATGACGATCTCAGGTCGATGAACTAACCTGTACACATGTCACCAGGGAACTGCTATCTGACGTCTGGTATAAGACCAACTAGCATGTTCCCGGCGAGTCCTATCCGGTGTACTCATAACCCAATGAGCACCTGTATACATCTTAGGTGAACCAACTGACACCAGTGGCTTGTGAGACCGGCCACCGCCCCTCGTCGGGGTCTCGACTGTATACACTAATCTACTCTGGAGAATCGATGCCCTGTCTCGAAACTCCAACGACTAGGGACCTTTTAAGGATGTGCTTATAGACCACCAGCTCCCACGTATATGATCGCCATCATACTGCTGGCTGTCAAGCAAGAATCCTAAGGGCTCTATCAACGCGCAATAGTGACCTGTAAGGTCACCTGAAACAGTACACGATGATAAAGGTAAACCAGATAGCATACTATCATCTTGAGTAAGACTGTCCTACCGGCATAGGTCCTCCCTCAATCATTGCAATCACGTGCCTGTGATCCAATAATTGACTCTAAGGGCACTATCTCCAACACAGGTTTTGTTCTATACGTGTATGTGTGCATCGAGACTTGTACCGACTTCGGACGCTGCGTTTACATCCGTCATGATATCCGTTCAGGCAAGTGAAACTTGCTACATGCTACTATATTGTTTATACATATTCATTTCATGGTTAACCTGTAAATTGCACCCTTTTTAGTTGGGAACTATAAACGTAACCACATTTATATTTAAATCACATAATAACTGTTTGCATTGTCTATGGTACCCTTTTTCAGTTTTACCCTATTGGACACCCGTGTGCATCTAACCTGTTTTACATATAAGATTGCATCCCCAGGCCATTTAATACCTGTTAATGAGATTGTAGGATTCCATCTTCATTTAAGTGTATAATACTAACGTTGAAGCTATAACTCTAACCCTAATCGATAACCATACATCCTTATAGTTAGTCGATACCTGTATGCATATCATCTTACATGTTCCAGTTTATTGTGCTATTAGTACCCATGCTTGTTTAGTTATAATCATGTTTATGTTAGCTTGATTATGAGCACCCACATGACATCTTGTGAGTTCTGACATGACTTGCTACACATATTACTTGACCCGACATGGTACCGTACACTCTTGACATGACATGACACCTAAATACACTACTTGACTTGACCTGATGTACCATGGCTTTACCGGTTACCTGATCTTGTGTCTAATGCCAACAAAACTGACATGTAGTCCTTACAGACTGTTCCTGTTGTCTATCCAGACAAACCTGCACCTACCTGATCCTGAGTTGGCATTAGTTCTTGATTACTTAATACCTGACTTGAACACATATAACTTGGGGGTATGGAGAAATCAATGATGAAATCCTGACTTGTAACTCGACAGTTGCTTGCTTATACTGATCAGTTTTTAGAGGCTAGGCCCGCCTCGGGATGATGCTGCTGACATCATTCATCTTTACATATTCCCTGTTTTAGTGCCTAGCGGCACGTCTCGGTTTCAGCCCGAGAGTCTTAGACCGCGGTCCCGGGCATGCACGGGATACTATTGAGTTACATCGATGATTCATCAAATTGATTTCAAAGACTTGAGAGTAGCTAACCCACTAGACCAGTTTAGATAACTCACTACACAGTACCCCACTGTCCTTACTTGTATCATTGTTATGCTTGTTTACCATTCATACTCATACTTGCATGTATTGCTACCCACTGTTTATATTATTGTTTGATGTTATGACGCGCTGACGTCTGGATTTTGCATGGCCCAGATTCTTCCACCTTTGTTGCAGACTGATCAGGAGTATTGCCGCTGCTAGACCGAGCGGTGAAGATCCTGTTGGTATGCAGTTTTACTTTCCAGGTGTTTCATTTATTGTATCTTTTGCTTCTGCATATCATTATTTCTTGACTCATTCATTCTGGCTCATGGACATGTACTAGATAGTTTAGTTTACTTTCCTGTTCTTGATATCTCTACAGCCGTAATGTGACTGTGGAGAGATTTTTCTTATCCACAGGTAGCATGGTTGGCTATGTCGCGTGCCTATTTGAGCGTACTCTGGGAAGCGGGGCGTGACAATTACCGTCTTCTCCTTCTTCTTCTGCCGTATTACCGTCTTCTCTTTCTTCTTCTGCCGCATTACTGTGTTGTTCTCATTCCCCGTGATATAGCCAAGTTGTATAAAGTCTAGTAAAACCATGTTTAACGATATGAAGCTCTGCAAATTCTACCTTCTGCCGCTACTTATTCCCACATCTATCGCACGAGAAGAGAATCTTCCCTATCACGATCTTATTATGTGCACGAGCAAATTCAATAATAGCAGCAACTCCCACGACAAACTTAGGTTGCATACGTTGTTGCCAATCCATATACATCCAGTCCTTAACTCTGATGTACTCATGGGCCATGTTAGACTGTATAACATATAAATTGTAGGTTATGATGACTATATTGAGAAATCTAAGAATGGGATGGTTACTGACAAAAGAGAAAATCCGTGTATATGCTTTGTGTGTGCATTTGTCGTTGAAAAGAATAAATTATCGATAATCAAAGTTAGATTTGAGAATACCCATGTATGAGTTGTATTCTATATATGTGTGTTTCAATTTATGATTTCGCTTAAGTGTAGGGTTGTTAGTGTGTATGTGTTGTGTGTGCGTTTGTTGTGTATTCGTGTTGTGTGTGTGTGTTTCGGCTGTCGGGGGTAAGGCTTCTATCCCATTAAGAATGTATAGAGCAGACACCCATTCGCTTGTGCTTTCAACCGTTTCGAGTAAATTTCGGCAGCACCTCCCCGTTGTTCTCCGAGTACACTGTAATAAAATAAATAATCATTTCAAAGCTGTGAAACAATGTTGAAATGAACATCTAATCTATCTTTGTACATGGAGAACAGCGGAAAGGTACCGACGAAATATCTCGAAACGGATGAAAACACAAGTGAATGAAGGTGTTTGCTTTATACATTCCTAACTTATCCACACGGGACAAATCTATCGGTTATCATACGATTGAATCTTCTCGTCACATAGACTACACGACGGTTATTAGTACCGAGTTATACCGTCCGATATTTAAAAACCTTCGTATAGTTTTATGTCACGACGAATATCGAACGTATGTTAACCGATAGACGGGGACTAAGTGGCGCTTTGAGTTTCATATATGAGTATCGATAAGAATATGAAAGTTTCATATTATCATCGAGTATCATATATTGGTTTTAACTTGAACATCTTGAATCACTCTCTAAAGATGTGTTTGCTATGTATTCGTGTTGTATGTGTGTGTTTCGGCTATCTGGGGTAAGGCTTCTATCCCATTAAGAATGTATAGAGCATACACCCATTCGCTTGTGCTTTCAACCGTTTCGAATAAATTTAGACAGCACCTCCCCGCTGTTCTCCGAGTACACTGTAATAGAATAGATAATCATTTCAAAGCTGTGAAACAACGTTGAAATGAATATCTAATCTATCTTTGTACACGGGAACCAGCGGAAAGGTACCGACAAAATAACTCGAAACGAATGAAAACACAAGTGAATGCAGGCGTTTGCTTTATACAATCCTAACTTGTCCACACGGGACAAATCTATCGGTTATCATACGATTGAATCTTCTCGTCACATAGACTACACGACGGTTGTTAGTACCGAGCTATACCGTCCGATATTTAACAATTTTCGTATAGTTCTATGTCACGACGAATATCGAACGTATGTTAACCGATAGACGGGGACTAAGTGGCGCTTTGAGTATCATATATGAGTATCGATGAGTATATGAAAGTTTCATATTATCATCGAGTATCATATATCGGTTTTAACTTGAACATTTAACATGAATAGGTTTTACGTTTACGTTTCGTTATTAAGGGTTCGAAATTTCAAGTTTAAGGTAAATTTTTCTTGCGTTTACGGTAAAATTGTACGTTTACGTTATCATCGAGTATCCTACTAAATGAACTAGTGCACCCTAATTAAACCATAACCCTAAATAACCCAAATTAACCTAATTAACCACAATTAATCATAATCGTTACGCTAGCACAAATTAACCCAAACTTAACCCAATTTACCCTAATCAACCTAATTAACCCTAATCAACCCAAACTTAACCCAATTTACCCAGATTAACATACTTAATCCTAATCAATCCAAACTTAACCCAATTTACCTAAATTAACCTAATTAACCCTAATCAATACCCTAACCCTTTCAAATTATCAACAATTAACCCAAATTAACTCCAGCCTCTAATTAACCCAAATTAACCCTAGCCTCTAACCCTAAACCAGAACCAAACCCTAACTCTAAACCCTAATCCTAACCCCAACTAATTAACCATAACCCTAACCCTACTGAACCGAACTCTAACCCTAACCCTAACCTCAACTGAACCCTAATTAACCAATTGAACCCTCAACTGAACCCTAACCCTCACCCTAACCGAACCAAAACCCTAACCTGTAGCTAGGCCGGAGCAACCCAATAATCAACAAAAAGAAAAATAAAAGCATAATTAGAACCAAAACCCTAACCTGTAGTTAGGCCGGAGGAGACCGGAGACGGTCGACGATGCAATCGGCAACGAGTCGCGGGCGGTGGCGACGAGGAAGCCGACGGTGATGTTGGGGACGACGATCCGCGCGCGGGAGGGCGGCAGCGACGAGGCGCGAGCGGTGGCGACGAGAGGCGCGCTCAGGAGATCGATCGATGAGAGAGAGAAATGTTTTTACGGTCGAGGACTTTTCTGTGCGTTATTTTTTATTAATAACCCATATACATGTCCCTACGGGTTAACCCGTAGGTCCTTCTTTTACGGCTCCGTAAGGCCAAATAACAAATTATGTTTTAATATTTTTAATTTAATTCGTATGGCACCGTAGGGACAACCATGGGGACCTACGGAGTAATCCGTAGGGGCAAACCTTTATTGCCCCTACGGATAAATATATCCGTGGGGCAACCCCTTATTGTAGTAGTGTTTGGAGTCGAGAGGGGTTGCTGGAGTCGTCGACAGGTTTGGAGTCGAGGGGGGGAGATGGGTTGTTCGATGGTCAGGTGAAGGTGACGACGACAACGAGAGATCGACGAGGTGGGTATGTAGATTCTCGGACTCGAGCGATAGGAAAATAGGAGTGAGGGGGAGAGAGAACGAAGAGAGAGAGAGAGAAAGAGATAGAAAGAGAGAGAGATGTTTTATATTAAATAATAACTATATATATATAATAATAAAATAATGTACATATAATGTATATTTATTAAGTTATCTATTATTTTATAATTTAAAATATATAGATAATATCAAAGCGCAATCAATCTCTGCCAAAATCTCATCAAAAATATATTTTGGAAAATAATATATATACGTAAACTTTCTAACTATAATGCAAGAATATAATTTAAATAATTTATACCCCTAATTTAAGATTTATTAAATATATATTTAAATTTAAGAAATATTTGGTATCTAGATTTCATGAGATTTAAACGTAATAGATAAAAACCAAAAATAAGACATGGTATACTTAACCATATGATGATAGTTAGCAAATATAACTTATCATTAATTTGTGGCTACCAAAAGATATATGGTGATTTTGATATTATATATAGATATATCATACTGGATTCATATGGATTTAGTTCATCGGTAAATATTAGATATAATCTAGCACCATAATGGGTTTCAGACACGCGGGTCGGGTCGGATAACTACCTCTACTATTCGAATCGATCGCAACCCAAAAGAACAAAGTAGTAGAATTACAAAGTAAGTTTTAAAATATCAATTAATATTGTAAGAACGTACTAGGTTGTTATAGTTAACACCGTCAAGGAGCCAAATGAAAATTAACCAATTTTGGATAGTTAACGACAATAAAACAAGTTAGGTAAAATTTGTGGAACACACTGAAAGTTGGAGTCACTTTAGTGAAATTTATATTTTTGCTAACGAGAGGGCACTCGTTAAAATCTTATTAAATGTTATTTATTGTGGGGAGAAAAGAAAACTTAATTAATGCACCATCTGTTTTTCAATGCACATAAAAGTATTTGTCTAATACCATAGATACCCTTCAAGTGTTTCCTTTTATTTTTTGTTATGCTATATATATAGTCCAGTTATAATTTATCTCTTTTCCAGTTTATTTATTTTTTTGGTAGAAACCTATCCAAATTATTTGTCTAAGTTTATTTATCTCCTTTTCGTCAAAAAGATGAAAAATAACTCTTCCGACCGGAAGAAATTTGATATGATGACTTTGACGTATTCAATTTTTTTAATTTTGCTGCAATTTAAGGTATTTAATTTTTTTATATTTTGCTACAACTTCGGTTAAAATTAAACTCAACAATTTTGGTCCATATAAATACATTGAAATGTGATTTAGTAAGTATGCATATATCTTATACAAATATGGTTTAAACGGATTTTGGTCTATACATCAATTTATTTTCAGATTTGTTGTTAATCAAGAGAGGGGGTCCAGATTAAATTACATACCAAATGCCACCAATTCAATTTTCTCTAAAAGAATATTTTATATTCCAAATTTTAGTTAGAAAAGAGATTTCATTTGTTTAAAAGGGGAGATTTAGTTTCTAAAATAAATATACCAAATTTTAGAATGAACACGGAAAAGAAAAACAAATAGGATGAGAAAATAAAATAAACTTAGAAAAGAAGCGAAATTTGGAAACAAAAGAAAAACCAAATGCAATATTTATATCAATTACATACGTTACAATAAAAAAATAGCATGAAATGCATTAATTAATTTTGGAATAATAGATAGATAGCCCAATAATTGGGATTGGGATTAATGGATGTCCCCGGTGCACTCGCTAGCAAAACCTCTATGGTGTAAAATCTAAAGTGATGATACAGAAAGGCAACCTTCAATCGTTCCTCCCGCCAAATTTTGGGGAGCGCAGAGATGGGACCCACATGAGATAAGCGGCCCTGTCTCATTCACGGGTCCGACAGCGACACGTCGAACTTCGTGCAGCCCATAAATTCTTTTTTAGGTTTTTTCCCTTACAATTTTGATAAATTAGTCTCGCACAATTTTTTCTAAAAATTAGATGATATATTCGGTTACATTTTGACCATGTTTGGATATAGAGTAACTACGGTTTATTTTCAAGTACAAGAAGAGCATATGCAAACTATGGTTTGCAAGCCACAAAATCCAAGAATGGAGTTTTAAGAACCTTTGGTCAAATTGGTGTTGAAATAATTGTAGTTTAGGCCTGAGATAACAGAAGTTATCTCAGCTCCAAAATGGTCCTCATGTAAGATTTAGTTAACATTTTGGAGCTGGCTTTCTAAATTTTATGAAACTACGGTTTATTAAACTAAATTGTGTCCCGAGTCAGATCAGGATCTTACTCAAGAGTAAATGAAAGGAAAATAGAAGGAGAAAAATGAATCCAATGTCATTTTATACCTTTACCACAACAAGCGGAATAATCGAACTCACCGATACTAAATCTCTTATCTGGTTTTATTAAATATAGATCATCTTGACTTGTCTGCAACGATTTTGAATGAAACAGGGGTGAAAATACATTTGGGCTAGAAGTAAACTGTATATACATTCAAGATATTAACTTAAGTGTCCTGTTGGTTTACTGCAAAGTTGTCATATCGTGATACATTCCGTATTTCTTCTTACATTCTGTATTTCTTCTTGTTTATCGTATCGTACGAAAAAAATCGTTTTATAATAACGAAATAATTAGGTAAAGAACTAATTATAATTTAAAATACGATCAATTTAGCAAAACGGAGTCACACAAGCTAAAACAAATTTCCGAATTATAACCACACAAATACATATATATAAATCACACAAACCCATGCAGCTCATACAGTTGTAACGAAATGGTCCAAGATATTCACCCAATCTCATAATTCATAAACATAAATAAATAGGATGGTTTCATATTACATAAGAATAACTAAAATATCCCAAACAAGTTTTCAAAACGTCACTAAAAAATAAAAAGTCAACACGGATGAGTTAGACTCATCAGATGGTCAAGTGTTATACTCACGTTGGGACAATCATAAACAATTAACTACGGAACCAAGACCGCAACCACTACCCTCAGTGGAAGAACCATCTAAATTAAAGCTTAAAACTCTACCATATCATTTAAAATATGCTTATCTTGGAGGAGAATACGAAACCTTGCCGGTTATAATCTCTAGTGATCTTGCTAAGGAGCAAGAGGATACATTACTGGGAATCTTTTGTGCTAATCGTGAGAAATCAATTTTCTTCGATTAGCTCATCGCTATCATCATAAAAACGAGAGAGATATTTGAAATGCATATTACTACTATGGATTATGTGAGATCAAGTAGATTATTAATAATTTAATATAGCTAAACAAGTTTTAAACTTGAATATCTGACCCGCTATGATATTTAATGGTTAAATAGTGTGTTTCGTATTTCGTACGATACAAAATGCGTATCGACCGATACATTAGTAACCTGATACAGACTTACGATTCGTATCAAATTGTCACTATTTCGTTTCGTTTCGTGTTTCGCACGAAACTAACCACACACTAGCAATAAATAATAAAAGAAATGAAGGAAATCAAATATAAATTTGGAATAATCCCACTCGTGATAAGAGCACATATGCTCATGCTTGGATTGAGAATTTTGGAATACACAAACAAAGAAGAGTGATTATGCTTTATCGCAATTAGGCATTAAAATTTAGGAATCTAATGCTTGTAGGATAATTATTCTTTCATGAACTGATTTGAGAACCTCTCATGGAAAAGCTTCAACTCTAGGATTCTTCATAAGCAAGCAACTAAATTTTTTTCAGTTCTCTTTTCTAATCCCCAAAGCAAAAAATCAGCAACAAAAAGAACTGGGAAATAATGCAAGACCAATGTCTCATATAACATCTCTACATAAAACATCTCTGAGTAGGCGAATGATACGAAATTGAGTTTAGTCCTAATTGAACAAATAAATGATCAAACATAAAATCATATCATCAAACTCTCCCCAAGTTATATGGGATCAATAAAGCAAATGAAAATCGATAAATTACTCTCCATTCATCCTCAAACTAAAATTTACCATGAATTATACATATATACAAATTCCTCCCATAAAGAAGTTCCTAATCAATCTGAAGGGAAAAGAAAAGGTTTTAGAGACTCAACCAAAACAAAAGGCAATGTACAGGGCTTACATACACCGAAACAAAACCAACACGCACATTAAATCACAATAGTTGCCCCAAAATTAAATACCTCGGTTGCAACCTTCATATGGGTAAATTAGATGACCTGATGGGAACCCAATCCAACACACTATCAACGCATGCAAAGCCCACAACCTCGTATAATTGCTTTTGTAGCTGGTACCTATTCAAAATTTTCGGTGAGTGTAGTTCTATGAGAACCAGCCCTTTACCCTCATTTCCTACATATGCTCTCATCTCTTGGCCATTTCAGGGGTGCTATCTGTTTGTGTCCTCTAAAAGATCGGCAACCTCTTCGTCGACTGATGAAGATTCTATCGTGTATTGTAAGGGGGTTTTCCCGTTGTTGTCAATCGCATGTGGGTTTGCGCCCCTGCATTGAAAAAAAATAGACATGGTAAATTTACATCTGCATCAACAAGAAACCGGTACTTTCAAGGACGATAAGCATAGATTCATGTGGAGCAACAGAAGGAATGAATAATTTATGAATGTAAAACGAGAAAAGGTGATTTGTAAGCCTCGTTTATCTTCTCACGTTTCTCTTGGGTTGTACAATGTGAGAAATGGGTGAAGTAGAATACATGCATACATACATAACATACATATGGCAGCACCATATTGATCTTTCCATGTGATATCAATATACATTTTCCCATGTAATGCCAATATGCTGTAACGTGTCTGCAACTATACAAAAATCCGATATTGCCCCCCATAATCTGTTCCCCTACATACAATTACATGTGCATGTCTTTGTGTGTGTGTGTATGACCCATTCTATACCTCGAATAATGTCCTCTCTCTCTCTCTCTCTCTCTCTCTCTCTCTGTGTGTGTGTGTGTGTGTGTGTGAGAGAGAGAGAGAGAGAGTTATAACTCGTTTGGATAAAAGAAAGTAGAGCGATAGAACCATATATATAAATTTAAGAGAGGAGTGAAAGCAGCATATATGCTCATACAGATTGTAGATATAACATGTAGCACTATCATGTGCGCATGCTCAAGTCAACCAATGAAAATATTCACACATAAGGTTGCTATTGATATTCATCTACCACACAAAGGTTCTTCCTATTTTGCCAAACATGTCTAGCTATGTGTCAATCAGGCGTACAAGGTGTCTTTCATGTGAAGAGGAGAGGAAGGGGGGAGGGGTTCTAGTGCTAATATATGCTATGTAGCATGGATTCTGATATCGCTGCAGACCACGGTACTGAGTCAGATTCTCCGATACACAATTTTCCAAATGTTTAGGACCTAATCCGTTGGGCTATGCTTTTTTTATGTGTTTTTTTATAACACTATATACATAATGACATAAAGTAATAGTTTTAGCAGATCTATTTATGAATACAAATAATTTATTCAAAGTGATGCATATATTGTTGGTGTTTTACTCATTAATACATTGTTCGATACTTGTAAAATACAATATAAATTCTACAATGTGCTGAAAAGAGTATCACAAATATATTCAACGAATCCATTAGAATCTGAAACTTTTATTTACATACGAGTCTGATGTGGATCCTTGAGGAAGAATAGGGAATATTTTCAAGTCCTAAATATGTTGCCACAGATCCAAATATCAGATTCAAAAAATCATAACATACATCACAATAGGAGAAGGAAAAAGTCCGTATTGGACAGAAATTAAGTAGGCTACTTATGTCATAAAATTAAACTGAAGCTCACTAATTAAATTCTAGTAGTGAACAGTGCAAATTACCTTGTAAGTAGAAGTTTAATAAAACACTGCCTTCCTTTAATAACACAATGATGAAGTGGCGTCCTGTCTTTCGCATCAGTAGCATTCACATTGGCACCGTACTGTAACAGGAGCTCTATCATGCCAATATCTGCATTTTGGCAAGCCAAGTGAAGTAACGAGCAGCCTTCAAGGCATTCATCAATTTTATTGCTCTCATCAATCGTTCTCAATGGGCTGCATGAGCCCATGGAAGGGGCCTTGAGTTGGGAATCACCAACTATGCAGCTAGAAGTTCGATCCAACATCGAAGTTGGCAGCTCTTGAAGAAGTAGTGCTTTTGCAAGGGTTAATGAAGAGTTAGATGATGTTTGCCCATAGACAGCATTAACATCAGCATTTGAAGTTACTATGTACCGGTATACTGCTTGCTTCTTGTTAGCACGGACACTATCGCACATATGCTGGGCTGTTAATTCATAATTGGGATCTTCTTGTTTCTGAACAAAAACCTTCTCTGCGTACTGGGCGAATAGACAAGGATACTTCAGAACTGCATTTTGAAGAACGCAAAACACTGCTAGCAGAACAAGTCTCCCAGCATTATGTAGGAAAAGAATTGCAAGCAATGTTGTAAAACAAGCAATATTAAAGTCTTTTATCTCTTTAATTCATGGGAGCAGAAAAACCCAAGAAAAACAGAAAAGGGGAAAGAATATATGCCGCGGCGAAGGACAAAACTAGGGCTTTTGACTGGATATTGAGTTTTCGCAGTTATGGATAATTGGTGGAAATTGTGCACATTGTACATGTGCCGATTAAATGGCTTTTCCGCCATGTTTTTTTTGTGCATATGACCAATGTTGTCATTCAACATTTTAAAGCTATTCAAAGGATTTCTAGTGAAAAAAGCATTTAACCACAATTCAATTGGCCTATTAAACCTTGTTCTACAAGGCTCGTTGCATAATTTGAGCTATTCAGAATCAACAATGCTTTTAATTTCTTCAGTACATTCCAAGGAACAAAAACATTGAAGATGATGCTTAGAAAAAACAAAACATGGCGCATATTGTTCGATGGAATGAATCAGTTGTTTCCCTGCCACTCACTAGGTTAAACTTTTTGATAAAGTGGTCACCAACATGGTAACAACATATGTATTATATGTGTAACACAACGCAGATGAGGGGAAATTTTTAATTCGATGTTGATGATGGGGTATGAATCCAAGAACATATACTTTTAAGGGCTATGGAGCATACCAAAATGCATTAGGTAGCAACGGGTGGCTAACAATCAGGAAATATATTCAAAGGTGTTAAAGTTTGAAAGTTTATTTAAAGTTGAGTGATGGGCTTTTTAATAGGTTAGGTACACATGAGCTTTTGATATAAGTGGGTTCCAAAAACAAGACTCAAGCCTTGTTGAGGTTTGACCTATTTTATATCTTATACCCATATAATTCTCTTGTTGTTTCCAATTGGGATTATTTTTAAATTCCCATCATTTGGTTTTTACTTTCAACACTCACTCACGTACATCACTTTTTCCTGGTGTGGTTACGTGCAAAGTACGGGAAGAGTAATGTGCAATCATCACTTTTTTCTTGGTGTGGTTGTCACGTGGAGGATCGAGCCAATGGTTTTGATACCATATTAAAGTTTTAAAGTATATTTAAAGTTGAGGGAGTGACGGGCTTTTTAATAGATACACATGGGCCTTTGATATAAGTGAGTTCCAACGATAAGACTCGAGCCTTGTTGAGGTATGAACCATATTATATTTTATACTCATGTATTTCTTTGTTGTTTCTAATGTGGGACTATCTTTAAAGTCTCATCATTTGGTTTTTTTACTTTCAACACTCCCTCACGTGTAACCATCATTTTTTTTTGGTGTGGTTGTCACGTGGAAAGTACAGCACTTGGTAGTATTGCCGAGTCGAGTTTGGATCGAGCTATTGGCTCTCATACTACGTTAAAGTTATTTTTAAAGTAGAGTTTAAAATTAGAGAAGAGTTAGAGTGGTGGGCTTTTACACATGGACTTATAATCATATATATTCAAAGGTATGCTATTGAATCCAGGAACACTTCAGTTGTCTTTTAATGAGAGACTAATTGTTAGGTGCGGCCTTAATTCCAAACAATGTTAGAAATAATGATAGCGTAAAATATAACGTTCGCGAAAAGCGTAAATAGCATGCGCATAACGTAAGCTACACAAATTATTAATTTATAAATAATAATTATATTAGGATCTTTTTTACGATAAATTATATTATTATAAATATATATAACCAGCTTTAGAACATAAAACCGTAAAAAAAATAATTGCGGTCATAATGATAATAGGTAACACAACAATATTTCTAAATTTTCAATCCTTGAGTTTATATATATGATTCATGGCAGTATTAAACGTATCCAAAAGCAATCAATTTGTCTCTAGTTAAGAAAGATGTCTACTAGATATGATTTCAAATTTAGATGTTTTTTTGGCACTGACCCGTAAATCCTAACCTATGTACACAACACACCTACGCATACCACACACAAGCACACAACACGCGCACCCAGGGGACCCAAGAATTTTTCCCCAAAGCGTTAATTTGTGGTCACTTCCCCTCTTGAGGTTCCTGAGGTTCGAACCCCATACTCTCTCTACTCTCTCCAATAGGGAAAGTGCCCATACCAGCTGAGTTATTGCTCATTGGTCAAATTGAGGTGTTAGGACTTCAACGAGACCGTGTCTCCATATAGTTTAGGCTTAAATACTGAAATGTATAAGAAGGATAAAGAATCTAAGTTGACGATATGAGAGTTAAGGTTGAGTCAAATGAAATTTAAAAATAGACTTAAAAGGCGAAAAGATGAATTAGATGCTTTTAATTTTTTTCAGTTAAAAATTAAGAATCAAGAATAGTATACAAATAGTTTGTTTACTAGGTCTATTTGGTTTCTAAATCCAAATTAATTAAAATCCTCAACAGAATATGTTATGCAAAAATAATGTATGCGTAGCATAAGCTTTATGTCTAAAAGCATAAGCTATTTGGAAAAAATGTAAGATGCTTTGTATTTAAGCTATTTTCTAATGCTATGTAACGAGTAGATTAAGCTACGCTACATATCGCGAAATAGCGAGGCAGATAGTAAGTTATGTTAAACTGATTCCAAATGATTTAGAAGCCGCTTATAAGAACAAATAGCCAGATGTTGTTTATTGCAGTAAGCAGTCTTCATTGGTTTATTTCAACTTGGTTGAGGTAGGGGATACCAACAGCTTCACATTTCCTTTAAAGCTCAAAGTTATGCAATTCAAGAACATTGGGCTCTTCTAGGGCCTGGCCTTTTTTTCAAAAAGTGTAATGATGTATATTCATGCTCATATGTAGGTATACATCAAGGAGGTATTTGTTATTCTTACATCCTTTTTCGCTAGTTCACTCGCATTTCCAGTTGGTGTTATGACCAAGTCAGATAAAGAAAAGAAACTTCCATGCAGAAAAAAATTGCAACTTTGCAGGGATATATTAGATCAATTGAACTGAAGGTATATGCTACTTTAGCATACCTTTGCTTGAATGAACTTTTCCTTAATCGAAATTGGATCGCTATGCTTGGGCTTTATAGTATGTAACTGTTGCTGTTTTGTATTCAAACTGCAAAAATTGCATGACAGGACATCAAGAAAAAGAACAGACACCTTTAAAGAAGTATCACAATCAAAAATGTACTCGGTCCACGTTATCATGTAGAATTACCTCGAACTGTCTGTACAGTTTCCATTACTTGCTGAGGGTAACAATTCTTCCCAGATGGAGTTAGCAAAAGTGTTGCCCAAAGCCTGAAAGAGACTGATAACAGAAGGTTCCCATACTTTGACATCAAGTGTTAGAGATCTCACCTGGAAAAAACGTACATATAAAAGTATTACGACTAGAATTACAATGGAAATTAATTTAAAAATGCGCACGCGCGCACACACCAAAGAGAACTTTCCATTTATTATTTGTTGGAATCTTCTGACCCTATGGATGGTTATAGTCTTAAATATCTAGTCTACAATTCCTAGAATCCTATGGAACTTAATATTAATTTAAATAGTTGATTTAATTGAACTGAAACCAAACTTGGGCCTAGCAAGGCAAGAATAGACTTAGTATAAATAGTTCATCAAATTAAACAGTTAAGTAATCAATTAAAGACAAAAAGGGGTCTAAGTACCTGTATGTGCGACATCTGTAAAACGTATGTAGCAACACCCTATTGAGTATTCGCGATTATTTGATTTGAAATGACATGCATCTCCTACTAAATAAAGGGCTCATTTTATGGACATCAAGTTGACTGATAGGAGAAACCTGATAGGGTGTCACCACCTCAACATGATGATATGATGCAGCCTACAGTCACACTACAGGCCCGATTCCTTCTAATTATATCCAACGCTAGACCTTATATAATCATAGTGACAACAGAGCGTAGTGGCAAGCTTCTCACTGTCAAGCAAGAGGCCAGGTTCACAACACGAAAAAGAGAATGTCCCTACTCCCTATAAATTAATGCAGTTAGCAATTTCTTATGTTACTTGGATAACGATGTGTTTATGCGATGAAGTATGGTTGTCGTTTTCATTGACTAAAATCGTCTGATGTGGATGGATGTGATGTCCAGAGTTCTAAGCAATCCAACATTCTTTTGCTGGCACAATCAACCATGGGCAGCCTCATCCTTGCAGCAGGCACCAAAAAAAAAAGTCACCAACAGATAGAATCCATCTACATCAAATCAACTGAATGTAGCCTCTCTAACATCCAAAAAAGTCTAGAAAACTATATTCCCTTCATCCACACCCCCACCATGAAAAAAAAGAAAGAAAAGAAATTGTAATACTCCTTGAACCTTTTCCTTTCCTTCTAATTATATCCAACGCTAGCCCTTATATAATCATAGTGACAACAGAGTGTAGTGGCAAGCTTCTCACTGGCAAGCAAGAGGCCAGGTTCACAACACGAAAAAGAGAATGGCCCTGCTCTCTATAAATTAATGCAGTTAGCAATTTTTTATGTTACTTGGATATCGATGTGTTTATGCGATGAAGTATGGTTGTCGTTTTCATTGACTAAAATCGTCTGATGTGGATGGATGTGATGTCCAGAGTTCTAAGCAATCCAACATTCTTTTGCTGGCACAATCAACAATGGGCAGCCTCATCTTTTTCCTTGCAGCAGGCACCAAAAAAAAAATATCACCAACAGATAGAATCCATCTACATCAAATCAACTGAATGTAGCCTCTCTAACATCCAAAAAAGTCTAGAAAACTAAATTCCCTTCATCCACACCCCCACTATGAAAAAAAGAAAGAAAAGAAATTGTAATACTCCTTAAACCTTTTCCTTTCCTCGCTATTAAAACTCCACCATAAAACCCAAATTTCTAAGTTTTAATGAACATCTCCAGATCTAAACTAATTTTGGTTTTGCCTTTTGAAAGTGATGGAGGTCCTTTTCGGGTCTCCGTCAGATGTTGTCTTCCGTTGATCTCCCGGTAGATTTTGGTGGTGATCTTCTGTTGCGTGTGGATCTCAATGGGTTTTGGTGCGATTGGTGATTTGAGGAGTTTAGCGCCGAGTACCTGCAAAGAAGTCCCAGGGTGGTTTGGTACCACCGAGGACCCTTCGACGATCAAGTTAGTACTAGATCCGAGCATAGCAACGGCTAAGTGGAGTAAAAATAGCTTACTTGACCCCTCTGTGATGGGGGTTTATATGGCGGCGGCACGCAGCGATAGACGCGAGAGTCTCGCCGGCCGTTGCGCTCCCAACATCACGCCCGCGTGAAGAGCGTATTGCCCATTAATAAGGATCGTGATGGCGTGGAACGTGGGACGTTGCTGGCGGAGAATCTGCGCGTGGCGAGATTTGCAGAGCGGCGGTTACGCCTGCGAGTGGTGGAATTGGTCGGCCGGAGGGGCCGAGGAGGACGGCCTCGGCTGGGGAGCTCGGAACCGAGTAAGAGGGTCGAGGAGTCTTGGTCCCATGGCAGCCCGGGACGAGCTGAAGGGCCGAGGAGGCAAATTTGCAGGAGGGCCCGAGGAGAGCCAACTTGCGCTTGCAGGTTAGGTACAAGGGTGACCTGGTCGGCCTCTGTGGGCCCTTTCTTCCGGGTCTTGGGACATGTCATCCGCCACGTGTCCTGATCTCGTATCGCCAATATTGAGCATCATCATTAGCCTCCCACTCTTGTCCCGACCAGCTAGCGGGTCGGGTCAGGAGTGGATTGCCAGGCCTCCCGAGGTGAGCTCCTTCCTATGGCTTTGTCGGGACGAGTCCTCGGGCCGTCAGTTGTCTTTTCTGCTAGCGAATCAGGACGAGATCTCAGCATTTAAAGAAGATGCGCCAGTTTGTGCACTCTGCCACTGAAGTGACGGTCCACACGTCAAGCGTCGATTGGCCGACGCGACGTATGCAGGCCCGCGACGTCTGATGGGATGCGGTCCAGCACAGGATCGACACGTGGAGCGATCGGAGCCGCTGGACGTGAGGAGTCGTTTCGCCGGGAGATGACGGGCGTCGTTGGATGAGGCCGCTTGCAGCAATAAACAGGGGTGGGGCCCATCCTTGGACCCCTACTCCTTCATATTTCCCTCTTCTAAGTCCTGGTTGCTCGGCGCTCGTCTTCTTTCTCCAGCTTTTGGCTCCCGAAGATTCCCTTTTTCAAGGTTAGATGTCTTCCTTTGTAGAGTCGGTAGATGTTGTAGAAGTAGGTTCTAGAGACCCTTTAGTTGTGTCCGAGTCGCCCCGGGGAGCAGGGGTCAGATCCTCTCCCCGGGATCGTGCGGCGGGGGCAGCCCCCAGAGAGGAGGCGGCAGATGCGGCCCCCGTGTTGGGTGAGGCATGAGGACGAGCTCACCAATGCTCGGGCTCGCTTCCACATCCCCTCGTGGTACACGCTCCGACTGGCCAAGGAAGGAGAGTGCGGATCAAGTACGGGGCAGGGAAATCACCATGTATTTGGAAGCTTTTTGGGGCGGAATGCACCTACCCTTCTCTCCCGAGGTCGTCGCCGCGCTGAATTTTTTCGGTCTGGTCCCTTGCCAGTTAGTGCCGAACTCGTGGAGGATCCTTCTCGGGTTCTTGATCCGCCTGAAGTTACCGGCGGTTCCCTTCAGTCTCTCCCTTCTCGATTCTTCTCTCGTCTTCAAAAGTTACCCTGGTGGTCGAGCGGGCGACCCGAGATCGGTCTATCTCTCTTTCAGAAAGCGGCCGGGGGACGCTACCGGGACCGGGGTCGTGGCCTTGCCCTCTTCTATTCATGATTGGAAGAAGAAATTTTTCTTTGTTTCCCCTCCCGAGGGCGACTGGCCCGTGCCTACCAAGTGGTCGAGGGAGAAATGTTTGCCGGGGAACCAGTCCAATGACCCCGCCGCGGTGAGAGTGGCGTCGTGGGAGCCCATCCCCCGACCTGACGTGCTGCTGTCTGAGAGGGTCCTGAGCTGGGCCGGGCTCAGCCCCGTTGAGTTCGTCGGCAAGTTAGGCTAGCTTTTTGGCTTGTGTTTTGCTCGTGTTGCTGACTTGTTGGGTATTTGCTTTGTGCAGGATCCATGGACTTCGACTCGCTTGAAGCCTCCATGCGCCAGCCGAGGAAGGTTACGAAGGCTGGGGGCGCCAACTCTTCTCGCGCGAAGCCCGCCCCGGCTCCTACTGCTCCGGTGGTGGCGTCCCATGAGCGTTCGGGGCCAGATCCCGCCCCGGGTCCCAGCAGAGTGTCGGGCCGGAAGCGGGCCCTGGTTCTGGAGGACCCGAACTCAGAGGAGGAGATCGGCTCTCCCTCGGAGGCGCTCAAGAGGCGCTCCCAGATACCTTCCTGGGGCCGGTCCTCGCCGATCGCGGTGGAGGAAGGAGGCCCTCCGGTTCGCGGTGCCATCGGGGCTATCCGTTGCGGATAGCCTTCTGCATGAGATAGAGACCTCGGATGGGGGTAGAGTTCCCGGGAGGACCTTCAGGGCTCAGCTGGCGCCCATCGCCCAGGAGTCCGTGCAGGTAAGTATTTGGTTCATTGTGAGATTCGGTGCCTCCTTCGTCTTTCTGATCTTTTTCGTATCTCCTAGGTTCTCCAGCACGTTGCCCTCGCCTTGCGTATGGAAGCCGAGGTGGTAGCCCTGACGCTGGAGGCTGCGGGCCGGCTCGTCTCACTGGAAGAGAGCTCCAAACGGGAGCTAGAGGCGGTGACTGCGAGGGTTGCCGCCTTGGAAGGTGAGGTGGAGGCCGGGAAACGGGCGGTAGCCCGGCACCGCGAGGCTGCCGTGATTGCCGAGGCCAAGCTCAGGAATGCCCAGGTGCTTGCCGGCAACCTAAAGAGGACGGTGAAGTCCCTCCGGAAGGAGCTTGGGGCAGCGGCCGAGGCGGCCAAGTCGGCCGAACTGGAGACGGTGGAAAGCTATAAGAAGTCGAAGGACTTCTATGATGACCTGGTCGTGGCTACGACCCGCATCTGGCATGACGCCCTCGATGCCGTTAAGGCCCGGATGCCGGAGTTTGCCAACGGAGATCTCCGGGCCGAGTTCCCCCTTGCGGACGCCAATGAGCAGGGGAAAAGGTTCCTGGCGAGGAAACCGCCGAGGACCCCGCGCATCATGTGGTGGATGTCGAGGACCTCGAGGTCGCAGCTGGCCCCGAGGTCTAGAGCCCCCGTCATCCTCCTTTTATTTTTTTGTTTTGGGGATTTTGTAAGGCTGGGGAGCCCCAAAAAATACCCTTTGTAAAGCCTGTCTTTGATAGTAATAAAAATTTTCTTTGGTTTCATCGAATCGCGCTCTACCATCTGTTTGTGAAGAATGCTCGTAAGATATCTCTGCTTGCACCGTTGTGTTTTCATGTCAGGTTGGCCATCCGTCTAGCGATGTCCGTCGAGTTGATTTCGATCACTTGTCGACGAGCATGCCAAGCGCTGCCGATGAGGTATCCCTATGGGCCCCGAAGTCGAGAGGAGATCGTTTAAACCTGGATAGACTTGATGCCCCTCACTGGGGTCTCGGATCCTCTGCGGGTGACGGGCAGAGCGTTGTTCGCCGTATTTGTGTCGAGCGTGAGTGGGAGGCTGTCCGGTGGCCCCATGGGGGGTGCCATCTTTTGACTTCTGGCAACACGAGCATCGACCACCAGCCGGGAATGACCGAGCAGGGTAGCTGCTCGGTTGTCTCTTGCGAGGGCTTTGATCCTTCAGGACGGGGATCGAGTGGGGTTACCGCCTGGCGCCTCTTGGCAAGGACTTCGGTCCTTAGCGCTGGAGGGGCTGTAGGAAGCCTTCCAGGGACCCTTGGCCGGGCAGGTTTCTGCCCGGTGCCTCTTGGCGAGGGCTTTGGTCCTGACGGATAGCCAAGCGAGGGATCCTCAGGCTCGACTGCCTCTGGGAGGGCTTTCTGATCCCTGGCGTTGCGGTAGGAAAGCTACCCGCTAGGGACGACCGAGAAGGATAGCTGCTCGGTTGCTCTTGCGAGGGCTTTGATCCTTAGCGTTGGAGGGGCTGTAAGAAGCCCACTAAGGATGATCGGACAGTGAAGCTGCGCGGTTGCCTCTTGGCGAGGGCTTTGACCTCTGGCGTCGTGGGTAGGCAACTACCAGCCTGGGATGAACGAGCGGGGCAGCCGCTCGGGTGCCTCTTGTGAGGGTTTTGATCCCTGGCGTCGTGGGTAGGGAGCTACCAGCCGGAGTTGACCGAGCAGGACAGCTGCTTGGTTGCCTCTTGCGAGAGCTTTGATCCTTCAGGACGGGGACCTAGCAGGGTTACTGCCCAGTGCCTCTTGGCGAGGACTTTGATCCCTGTCGGTTGTGGTAGGAAGCTATCAGCAGGGTATAGCCGAGCAAGGACTCGACTGCCTCTGGGAGGACTTTGGTCCTTGGCGCGGGAGGGGCTGTAGAAGCCTACCAAGGACCCTTGGCCGGGCAGGGTTACTGTCCGGTGCCTCTTGGCGAAGGCTTTTGTCCTGAAGGATAGCCGAGCGAGGGATCCTCAGGCTCGACTGCCTCTGGGAGGGCTTTCTGATCCCTGGCGTTGCGGTAGGGAAGCTACCCGCCAGGGATAGCCGAGCGACGGTTGGGCTCGACTGCCTCTGGGAGGACTTTCTGATCCCCGGCGTTGCGGTAGGGAAGCTACCCGCCAGGGATAGCCGAGCAGGGTAGCTGCTGGGTTGCCTCTTGGTGAGGGCTTTGAATCCTGGCGTTGCGAGTAAGGAAGCTACCGGCCAGGTATAGCCGAGCAGGGTAGCTGCTTTGGCTAATTCTTCGTGAGGTGTAGCCCGACCATCCAGCTGTAGGAATGGGGAACAGGAACGGTGGCGGCAATTGTGCGCGTAGCATGTGCATTGAATGTTGGGGGGACGAAGCGCTAGGGGCACGTCGTTTCGATTCCACCAGAGAAGGCTTGATGACCGCCGTGTGGCAGCGACTTTTTGGGTGAAAGCGGGGGACTGTTGAGCTCCATTGGGGCGCAGTAGGCTATATAAGGCTGAAGGAGTGCTGATCCTTCCATCCTTCATAAACAGGTCGTCGAAAATGCAAGACTTCCCGTTTACCATCCCCGACATCATCCACTTCGACGACGTGTACCTTTACAACCAGAACTGCACCGAGGACACGGTGCAGTTGGTCTATGGGAGCATCGAGGACCATTTCGGCCGGCTGCTCTCCCGACGCTCCTCCATGCTGCAGCTGCTGATGTACTCCATCTGGAGGGCATCGTCGGGGCTTTACAACCCCCTGTCCGAGCAGCTCTATGACGAGGCCGTGGGCAAGCTGCGGTCCCTGAGGCGCTTCGGCCTGATCTCCGCGAACCGGATGGCTCGCTCGGAGGCGCTCGTCCGCGAGTGCTACGGGTTGAGGCTCGGGGTCGACGTGCGCGGGGGGAACCGAAGGGAGAGGTTGGATCTCGCGAGGCCTCGGCTGGTGGAGATCTTTGCCGAGTATAATGAACAGTGCTCTCTGCACCCTTTTCCCCCGCTGTTGTAATTTTTTTTTTCTTTTTGTATGTATGACTGAGGAGCCCATAATACCTTTTGAATAAACAAGGTTTTTCCTTCTTTTTCGCAATGTTTCATTGATCTTTATTAAATTAACCGACCCTAGGAAGAGTTTACATTGCCCTAAAAGAAAAGTACAGGCTAGTAGATTTTATTGGCTCGGCCCGAGCTCCCTGGAGGACTATTGGCCTCCGTGCTTGGCAGAGGGTACGGGGCTCCCTAAGTTCCGTGCTGGCCATCCGCCGAAACGAGCATGATCTGACCGATGGTCAGGTCGGCGGGAGGGCGATGCTTCTCCTGCTCGCGGTCAGCCTGCCGTTTGTCCCTCAAGTATGCGGCGAGGTGTCCCCATCGGATGAGCTTTTCGATGTAGTCCCTGAGTTGCTTGCAATCCTCCGTGGCGTGGCCCAGTGTCCGGTGGAAAGCGCAGTAAGGGCCCCGGGTTCGCTTCGCGGGCTGACGCGGGATCGGAGGAAACTTGAAGAACCCCTCGTTCTGGGCCTCCTCTAGCAATACTGTGAGGGAGACGTTGAGGGGGTATATTCCTGGAACTTCAGGTGATAGGGCTGCTGACGCGCCGGCCTCTCCTCTCGAGCCCTCTTCTTCTGGTCGGATCGTTCTGCTCGGGGGAGATTTGCGTTCACCTCGGATTCCAGCTGAACCTCGCGCTCGGTCCACATCTTGACCTCGGCCATGGTCTTGGGTTGTGCCAACGCGAAGGAGCGTAACCACTCCTTGTGCCTCAGACCAGATCTGAGCGCCGTGATGACGGTCTCGTCCCGGTGCTCGGGGACCTCGAGAAAGGCGTTGTAGAAGCGGGTGATGTAGGCCTTGAACGTCTCCTTGTCCCCACTCTTAACCGTGAAGAGGTAGTCGACCGTGCGCTTCTGCCGACGGTTCCCAACAAAGTGGCCGAGGAACTGAGTAGTCAACTCGTCGAAGGTCGAGATCGAGCCCCCGAAACCAGTCCCGACCTGTGCGGATGAGCGTGGCCGGGAAGGCCCTGCACTAGGCGGCGTCGGAGTGGTCCTGGAAGCTCATCCCCGCAGTGAAAGCGTCCAAATGGTCCTTCGGGTCGGTTTTCCCATCGAACAGAGAGACCTTTGGGGGCTTGTTGCGCGAGACGTGGACGGCGAGCAATCCTTCGGTGAACGGCTTTGTGAGTAAATCGGAGGCGTACTTAGCCCCGTCGCTCGAGAGGTGAGCCTCCCAGCGCATGCCCTCGATCTTCTTCTCGAGGGCGTCGAGTCAACCGTGGTATCCCGAGGAATCGGCGCCTTGGGATCCCCGGCCTCTGCTGCGGGTGATCTGCGTCTGGTAGCGGCCCCGGTTCCTTTTGATGAGGTGCCTCAGATCCCTGGGCGAGGTGGCTCTCGGGCCGTCGATGTGAACCCCTTCTGTGCGGCCCCGCCGAGGGGGGTGGTGTCGACCTTGCCTGTGGACAGGCGAGGTGACTGACATCTCCTCGGGGAGATAAAGGTCGTGAGGAGGCTCGAGGCGAGGCGTTCTGGCGGCGGACCTTGGTGTGGAGCCGTGGGGCGCCCAGCGGGCCTTAGGGAGTAGCGGCGCGAGAGATCTGTGGTCAGAAGTCATAGCCTGCTGATGGTCAGCCGTCCCAACGGGGGCAGAGCCTTCTGGAGGCGGTGGAACGGCGATCTGGGGCCAGGCCAGGCCGCTTGGACGCGGATGAGCGCCTCCACGAGAGACTGTAGCTGATCTATCCGGCTGGCGAGGGCGTTGATGATGGTCGTTGGAGGAGGCTCATCCACGCCTTCGGTGAGTGGAAGACGGCGGCTGGTACCGGGATCTTCAGGATGGTTGCTCGCCATGCGGACGGAGATCGGAAGGCCAACTTTGATTTTGTGGAGTTCGACTTCCCACAGACGGCGCCAACTGATGGAGGTCCTTTTCAGGTCTACGTCAGATGTTGTCTTCCGTTGATCTCCCGATGGATTTTGGTGATCTTCTGTTGCGTGTGGATCTCAATGGGTTTAGGTGCGATTGGTGATTTGAGGAGTTTGGCGCCGAGTACTTGCAGAGAAGTCCCGGGGTGGTTTGGTACCACTGAGGACCCTCCGACGATCAAGTTAGTACTAAATCCGAGCAGAGTAACGGCTAAGTGGAGTAAAAATGGCTTACTTGACCCCTCTGTGATGGGGGTTTATATAGCGGCGGCAGCACACAGCGGTAGGCGCGAGAGTCTCGCCGGCCGTTACACTCCCGACGTCATGCCCGCGTGAAGAGCGGATCGCCCATTAATGGGGATCGTGATGGCGTGGAACGTGGGACGTTGCTGGCGGAGATTCTGCACGTGGCAAGATTTACGGAACAGCAGTTACGCCTGCGAGTGGTGGAGTTGGTCGGTCGGAGGGGCCGAGGAGGACGGCCTCGGCTGGGGAGCTCGGAACCGAGCAAGAGGGTCGAGGAGTCTTGGTCCCATGGCAGCCCGGGACGAGCTGAGGAGCCGAGGAAGCAAATTTGCAGGGGGGCCCGAGGAGGGCCAGCTTGCGCTTGCAGGTCGGGTACAAGGATGGCCTGGTCGGCCTCTGTGGGCCCTTTCTTCCGGGTCTTGAGACATGTCATCCGCCACGTGTCCTGATCTCGTATCGCCAATATTGAGCATCATCAGAAAGCCTAAGCAACCTAAACTCAAGATTAAATGTATATGAAACATGAATTCATGGAGATTGCACCTGAATCTTGCAAAGCTTGCTAGAGAAGAAATGTGACTATCAAATTTTCTCAGGTATGCTCTCTCTTCACATTGAATCCTCGGTTTCAATTCTCTTAGATAACTTGATACCCGTGTGCTTGGTTTCGCGTTTAAGATTCAGATTCACATACATCATGCTCATCTGTTTGCCTCGGCTAATTATTTATTGCATTTTGCACTATTGAATTTTCCCAGGGATGCATTCATCTTCAGCATTGCCCAACAAAGCTTCATTACAATTACAACATACCTTTATCTATCGTTCGGAGCAAAATTCTCATGATAACCTATTTAGTAAACTTGATTAGATAAAGGCTGACAAGGTTGTACAATATCCCCCTTTTGGTTATTCTTTATTCATACGATTGGTAAGTGTCAGACGAATATTCTCGATCCTATGAACTTATTATTTGCAAACAAAAACTGACAAAATAAAGATGATAGTCCACCTCTTGAAGAACTTGATCATTCCATAGAAGGCTACATACATGTGAGTGCAAATTGTATCCAAACCTTAGCAAGTAGCCTGCATGTAAGGATACATGCTTTTTTCGCTTTTACTATAATATTCTTTGTGAAGTTTCCAATACAACGTCAAAATTTAGTGGAGAACTCATGCCTAGAACTGCCAAACTGCTCGGACAAGATTTACATAGGCAAACAAAATTGAAGCATTAATAGACAAACCATAATTTCAAAAGTCATGCCCCAAGTGCCAGCTCAAGGAAAATGAAGGTATTCGATAGGCTGTCTTGTTTCAGTCCTATCAAAAGTAACACAACAAGAAGATACAAAGGTTGATGTGGTTTTAGTCAATGATCATGACACATCAAACAGCTTGAAATGAAAAGGACTTGAGAAGGAAAGAAAAGAAAAGGAAGAGAGTGGAGTGACTCTGTGTGTGCATATATCTGTAAATGCATTCTTAACAATACAAGTGCAAGTGGGCATTTTTTCAATTGCAATAATCTGTAAATTCCATATATAGCTATGGTTCAAAGACATCCTTACCTTCGATATATGAACACCAAGATTGCGATGGACCCCAGAGCATTCTATACATACAAGCACCCCTAAGTTTAGAGATGCCCAATCAGGCTCAGGAGCTCCGCAATCAGCACAAACATCATTTCCACACACTTTTCTTAGCACTTCAATTGGCTTTTCATGTTTGGCATTGAATCTCCGTTGCTGTGAACTTCTGGAAGTACGCTCAAACTGCCCAGAAATGAAGCTCCTCGCTAAAGATGATGATTCGTCGACAGAGTGATCAAGATCAGATGAGCTACCAAATGAACTCTCACTCACAGCACGGAGATGACCACTACTTGTAGGACTAGCAAGGAGGCGCTGAGATTAAAATAATTTGGTAACATGACTTAATGTGAAGACAGGAAATTATGTATATCTGCTGAAGATGGAATTAACACTAACCTGTTCTGGGGACTGCGCACTCAACAGAGAAGCAATAACACCAGTTATTTTTTCAATCCAATCCATCTGATCTATTGCACTCTCAGCCTGCATCAATAAAATGAAAAATATTCTTGTCAAGAACCGTTTTACCCAAAAGCTTATGTTGGTGGGTTGTCGGATAACAGTGTATATCAAGCAAGCATGACTATATACTAAACACCCCACTCACCCACCTCCACGCACCCATAAAATTTTAAAAAAAAACTCCCCACACCCATATGGCCCTTTGGGCAACATGGAAAGGCCTCTAGCGGAAACACTCGCTTATAGAGGCAGAATAAAATGGTAAATAAATATTTTCTTCAATTGACAGAAGCGAGGTTTGAAGTTTGAACCCAAGACCTCTTTAAAACTTGATGCTCTTATACCGTGTCATGATCCACTGTACCCAAAAGCTTAAATTGTTGGATTGTGGGAAAACAATGTATGTTAAGCTAACATAACACTTACAATACACAAAAAACAATAAATTAAAAATCTTCTCTAACCCACAAGCAATTGAACCCTCAATATTACCTGCAACGTGTAGTTCTTTGTAGGTGAAATAATCCTAAAGCAGAACCTCAAATCTGACTGATCTGCATCAACCTTAATAGTTGACGTAAGAAGGTTCACAGTGTGACGAGCAACAGATTTCTCATCATGAACACCGCCATGATAGTGAGAAGAGAACCATCGGCTTAGCAAACCAGAACCATGCTCAGAGGAATTTTGAACCCTCTGACTAGAATGATGGCTTCCAGCTCCCTATCATTTTATATAACAGAGAAGGCCCAAAAAAAAGGTCTAGTGAATTTTTTATTTTGCCAAAGCCAAGTGAAATGTTGTGTATACCAAGAACAAGGAAATCAAATTGTTCCAATTTAGCACATGTAAGTCTTACTTACAGATGGCCTGCTAAACTGCTTGCGATAGTAGTACAGCATTCCTCGACTATCAAGGACAAAAAACCTTCGCTTCCAGTCACCTCTCAAATTTGATGATCTCTTTGAAAGGTACCCTTGCCGAATAGTCTGAACCTGCACTATCAGACAAAAACTATGAATAAGATAAAACAAAAATTAAGAGTTAGTTGAATGCCATGAAGAGCAAATTCAAAGGGCTGTTTGTTTGTCAGAATATACTTTTTACATGGTTTTGCTGCAAAGAGAAAATTTCCAGTGTTTGTTTACTTGGGTTGTAGATAAAACCATTTTGAAAGAGAACTGGTATAATTTTGAAAGAGAGCAGATCCCAAACATCACATGAATGGTTGATAGTAGTTGAGGTGATCAAAATTTTGTCAGAAAAATGTAGGGAACACTTCTGCAGAATCCTTTTACATTCTATCTTTCACAATGCAAAATATTTTAAAACAAAATCAACAGCCTGAAGAAAACACTCCAACGGCAAATCTAAAACAAGGATTTACCAAAAGATATGTGATTTCCTAAGCTTGTTGCTTCTGAAAAGTATCTAAGTAGTTCCTGCGTTTCGGATATTCAGTCTCATATTACATCAATAATTAGGTGATGAGGTGTGGCGTAATGCAGCCAAAACCATCTTAAGAAAAATTGGTACTGTTATGCAACAGGGATTATCTCGAGGAAAAATTAGTACCTTTCCCTTAACAGCAGTCTGCATCACTGCCTCTATCATTTTATGAGAACTCCTACCGACGGCTTGTATACCATCTCCATTAGGAGAATCATGTAACCCATTTGATGACCACTGACTTTCTCGATCAATTTTCCTTTTGAACTCTTGCATCCTCTCTGTAAGGGCTTCCTCTTCATAGTTAGATCTTTCTCTTGATTGTTGAGCATATGCCAGAACCTTAAATGCATTAATAATGACACGTAAATCAGCACATAATTCTCAGGCAAATCATGATTTTGATTTTGATATTGCATGTTAGGACCGCTTTGATAAAAAAATTCTGAAAATAAAAAATAAATGTTCAATTTATCATTTAGTCATGGGAGTTACATGGCTAAATCAAAACTTGATCCGGGAAGTCTAATCTTTGTAGCCACACACATGCTCACATGTGGCCAACAATTTCAGGGAAAACTAATTGAGAGACATACAGGTTCTTGAAATTCTCAGTAATAATGATTATTCCTCTCCTTTAAAAAAGAAAGCTCATTACGAAAAATTAGGATGCTAGATTGTGCTGCTCATGTATAATTTACTCTGACATGACATGAATAGAATATTATTTAGGTGAGGATCTGACAGACAGTATGAGTTAGTTAATATAATTATTAGGATTAGGGATCAAGTATTGCTGCAGCAATAAAAGGACTTCTCTCTGTACTATTACAGAAATGAACTTGTAATTTTAACTAATTCTTCCTAGCAGCATATTTTCAATACGGTCCTCAGGATATCCAACAGCTGTTATTACTAAAAGAAAGAACAGTCTCATCCAATAACCAACAATTACTAAACTTAGAGAGTAAAGATTTGCAGATGCTGTCTTTGTAAAAATGGTTGGAAATAATATGTTAGACTACCAACATCTACCCTGGGAAAGTGTGATCGAACTGATAACGGTTCCATAAAAAATGGCTGAACAGGATGAGAATCTATGAAACATAATGCAATATTATAAGGTGGAAGCTGACATGCTCTGTTCTCCTAGGTCAGTCTGTAAAATTGTGGTATCCAAAATTATGTTCTATATCATACTTAACATGTTATCCAGCATTTAAGGTATCATACTTTAATTATCATGCTCCATAGGAACAATATGAGAAAGATTCCAGAAAGTTGACCAATTGGTACAAAATGACTGAATGGTTAAGGATGGTTGCTGAATGCAGGGCAAGTTGCAAGAGCTAAACAATGGCAAGACATGATACTGGACAAACAAAGAATTAAAGTTCTCTACATCCCATTCAGATATTTTCTCAGATCAAAACGTAACATTAAGCTAATTTTAACCAGGCGCAGTTGTGCACAAACACTACTAAACTTTACATCCATCCATAAGAGTAATTTGATAGACATAACATAGAGGCAGGTAGTGCTGACACCTATAGTGGAAACAAACCTGGTTAATATATGGCTCCATCTGATGTAATAGTTCATATCCCTGCACAACATACCACAAAGGCTCCCACATAAGTGATAAATAAAAAGAAAACAAATAACGAGACAACAAAAGAGCTGTAACATAATATACTTGTTTAAAATAACGAAGATGTGCATCCATTGTTCCACTAACGGCCTCCAAAAATTCAAATCTCTTTTTTGCCTCGATATTTGAAAGAGCGGTGACCTGGAAAGATAACACAGTATGCATTATACATGAATATGTATTCATGAACTAGCTCATTTAATAGTGAATGAAAAAACAGGACAGAACATATGTTTGGATTTATACAAAAATGCACCTACCAGATTGAACCGGGCCTGCTCAAATGAGGATCTTGCACCGTGCAGCTCCTGTTATGTCCAGAATTTGATTAAATCAACTATTAGTCAACATAGAGGCACTTGGAGTTGGAGGAAGTATAGGCAAAAGGAAGACAGTTCATTCATTTAATAATCGATTCAATTCATATTTAAAAAAAGTTGTTGGTAATTACATCCTCCAAGACTGTGGCTACGTCAGCTCTCGTTCCCTTCTTTAAGGATAAATACTTTTCACGAGCCTGTTTCACAAAAAGGATGCTGAAAACAGTCATTCTCAATTCAAAATCAAAGCATCAGCAAAATTGAATGCTGCCTGCCAAGTAATAGTAGCTGATAACAATCATTCCTATAACTAACTGCTAGTAGCTAGTGAAATGGGATCGGATCCACATGAAAATCTCCGTAAACAGAAATTTCACATGATATTTTATAATTGGGTCTCAAATCTTTTAAGGTCAATCGAATCCAATCAGACTCCATTTGTCCTAACTTGTAAGCCATGCGGTGGAACATAGAAGGTTGTGTTTGCATCAAGTGCGTGTCTATTTAAAGGTGGGCTGTCACATGTGAACACTCGTAAATGAACAAGATCTCCACCTTTCAGTTAATACACCTATTTCAGAATTATGACCTGATCTTATATTTGATGGCTAGTCAAATTATCTGCAAAAAACATTTTTAGAATCAGAGTTGACACACATCAATGGTGATCATAAAATGGTTGGTTGCCAGTTTGATCGAGACAAGGATTTGAGATATTAGAATGTATCGACAACTTCTGTAGTGAAAGATATAAACTATCTGAGCAGAATGCGACGCTTATAATGCTTTCCTACATTGTAGCAACTATTAGTAAAATGACATAATATATAATAAAGAAAACGCTAGTCAAAGTGCAAACAGGAAATCTCTAAATTTTACCTGGTCATATACAAGGCTAGCCTTGTCAAAACGTTTCCGTGCATCCTGCAAAGATAATCTCTTTATAACATTTACAGATTTTTCAGAAAGAATTAACAGCGAATTAGAACAGATATCATGACAGACAGTACTCTATTCATGGCCTTGCAAATACATCACCAATCATCTACTTGAAGGAAAAAGAAGAGATATACATGAACTATTATAGAGCAGAGAACTTCATGCGGCCTCATAGGGTATCTATGCAAAAGATGGTTTGAGTTTACAATTTTGATCGTATAACATGCACCTAATAGGTCATAAAGAAAAAGGTTGGGCAGATTTGGGATTAGATGCTCTCCTTATTAGACAACAAGTGGGAAAAAATCAGTAGGTATATATTCCTATAATTACTCTAGATTTGATCGTTTAGGTAATGTTTGAGGGGCCATCTGCAAAGGTCGTCATTCAAGTTAAAGAAACTCCGATTGATCAGGTTTGATTGTTTTCTACCTGGCATGCTCCCAAGACAAAGAAGATGTAGATAAGCCTCTTCCAAAGTGGAAGTCAGCCAGGTTTTGGACCTCATCATTTGAGAAAGATCAAAAGGTGCAACAACACTGACAGGGGTAGGCTGGCAGTTGGCTGCAACCTTTTAAATCCTATCCCACGCCTTACCTTGCTTACTAAGTTCCTATGCATCTCTACCCCCACCCCACCGCATGTGCCCACAAGCACACATGCCTTCTCTGCACATGTCTTTCTTAGATGGATACATGCCAAAATCCAGATAACTCCTATTTTCCTTGGCATGTTTATGGACTAGCTGCCGCCAGAATCGCTCGAGGTCAAATGAATACAATCAGTTTAGGCTAGGGCAGAGGAGCAAGTTCTTTTCTTTTGCAGGGCCCACACCTGTTTTCGCGATTATAATAACTCAAAATGTCATGTATGGTTCTGGATTGTGTTTTTTTCTTATCTAGAAATTTTACTCCAAATCAAAGTGAAGAACAGAGACATGGGACATGCTTAATAATTCGCTAAACATGGTTTTCATTTTGCCTCTCCTAAATCTTGGAATTGTATAAGAAAAAGCATGCAACTTTAAAATATAATTTTAATCTGAAATTAAGCAGTTTAGATCAAAAATGACAACATAAAAAAATCTAAAGCCTAATTGGGTATGGAGTTAAGCTATGATAACTGGAGTTTCATAAAAAAAATTAAAATTTAACTCCAAAATCCTAACTATGCTCAGTTGGCTTTCATTTTGGAATTTTGAAAATTCTGGTTATCTTATATAAACTAAAAGGTTGAGAAAACCGGAGTTTACAAAACTCTGATCCAATCTAAGTTTTTTTAACTCCAAGAAATGTGAAGAAAACATCCATTTTGGAGTTAAGATAACTCCAACAATATTTTGGAGTTTGGATGCACCTCATCAAAGTTAAACTTTTAAGTGGAGGTAGAGCCTTGCAAAAAGAGTTTGCATCACCTCTACCTCCACATAGAAATAAACTCTGGATTTCCCAACTACCCAAACAGGGTACTTCAATGTTACACTCTTTTCCGCTTCAGAGCCAATGCTGCAAATAGAATATGGTTAACGCTCTTTCATAAATGAATATCTTTATAATGTGGGAGGGCTTTGGAATGTGACTTGAGTCCAACTACCTACAAATCCAACTTTAGGCACCCAAGTCCACACCTTTGATAGCCAAGGTCCAAGGGACCCAGATGTTGTCCCAGTTTAAATATAATATGGATGTTTACTTTGTTGCGTTCTTTCTACAATAACTGTGTGTATAAATCAATAAACAAGGAACAAGTGTCAGGATAAAGAAATGAAATCCCATTGAAATGCATTCAGCCTCCATTTGCAGGTTTCTTTGGCTTCCCTCCTCATACAGATTTTTTTTAGGGTATCCTGCCCCTGGTGTCGGCATTCTTACCTTTGTTGACAAGGTTACAACGTCCCCCAAGCATTTCCTTATTGTATTTTGAAAGACATTATTGCTTGAACATCCATACAATCTCAAAATCATGGATAGTATAAATCAACGATAGAAAGAAGCCCGTGTTTAAAGCCTGAGAGATGATTAATGGCTTAGTAGGTTACAAATTGAGCATAGAATATATCTCTAAATAATTGTTACTCTAACTCGATATTATGTAGAATATCAATGTTTGGTTGACAATTAACTTCAGTTCGTTCGTCTGAAGAGCTTAAGTTGCAATAGATTCAGTCCATTGCAAATTGCTTCTGGCATAAAATACGACACACACACACACAGGACAATATTTTTCTCACATACATGTACATGATTATTTTGCAGGACTCCTCCCGCCTTAATGCCTTCATACTTTTAACTACGCTTTGATTAGTAACGGACAAATGGTCTGCCTATGTCATAACATGCGTGCATGGAACAACAAGCCTGTGTGCACGTCTTGCACGTTGCCATAAGACTAAAAGCGGTCTAGGCTTCTGACTAAGCTACCTATGCAGAAGCGCCTTAGACCCCTCCGCTTTGGGGCTAGCCAGTGAATTAAGTGGTCAAAACTACCAATCTAAATTTTAAACAGATCGGGTTGTAAAGGAGGGAGTTGAGCAAATTTAAGACGTTTTATATATTGTTATTTGGTTGATGGTCTTTAATTATTATCCTAGTAATATTATACATATATGTATCTTGCATTGTTACATGTATATTCACTATATTTTTAATGATTTTTTATATTCTACTGAAATATTAGTAAATTATTCATACTTTTCTTTGCTATTTTTTTTTAAATACGCATATATTGACTACAAGAAGTTCATGTCATAGAATGAAGATGTGGTGCTCCACCATCTACCTACAAATCCAACTTTAGGTATAAAAAATCATTAAAAATATAGTGAATATACATGTAACAATGCAAGATATCAAGAAAGTAGCTAGAGATCTACTTGGTGAGTCGAGAGGTGGTGCTCCACCATCTAAGGACATATCATGGTGGAATGAAGATGTAAAGGCTGCTATTAAAATTAAAAGAGATTTTTATAAAGATTTGAAGAAAAGTAGAGATGTGGAGAGATTTGAGAAGTACAAAATGGCTAAAAAGGAAGTTAAGAAAGCTGTTCGGGAAGCTAAATCTAAGGTCTACAAGGAGGTGTACGAGAAATTTGACACTAAAGAGGCTGCAAATGATATATACCGGATTGCTCGAATGCGGGAAAGGAAGACTAGAGACTTATGTGCGGTGAAGTGTGTCAAAAATGAAAATCATAAGGTTTTAGTTCGAGATGAGGATATCAAGGAAAGATGGAGAGATTATTTTGACAAATTGTTCAATGAGAGCTTTACTAAGAATTTGGATGGACTTGTCATTCAATCTCAAGATATAAATCGTGATTTCATGCGTAAAATAAGACTTACTGAGGTTAAAGAAGCTTTGAATAGAATGGGTTTAAGAAAAGCGGTTGGTCCTGACGGGATTCTTATCGAGAGATTTGGAGATGCTTAGGAGAAATAGGCGTTAAATGGCTGACAGATCTGTTTAATAAGATTTGGCAGACAAAAAAGATGCCAAATGAATGGAGGAAAAGTATCCTTATACCTATCTACAAGAATAAGGGTGACATTCAAAGTTGCTCAAACTACCGTGGAATAAAACTAATGTGTCACACCATGAAACTTTGGGAGAGAGTGATTGAACACAGGCTAAGGAAGGATATTAAGATAACAGAGAACCAATTTGGGTTCATGCCTGGACGATCGACGACAGAGGCGATTCATTTGCTTCGTCAACTTGTCGAGCGCTTTCGAGAGAGGAGAAAAGATTTGCATATGATATTTATTGATTTAGAAAAAGCGTACGACAAGGTACCTAGAGAGGTATTATGGGGGACAATGATGAAAAAGGGGGTCCCCGTCAAGTATATTGACATAATCAAGGATATGTACGACGGCGTAGTGGCAAATGTCAGAACTTGCGGTGGCTTAACAAGTGATTTTCCGATTACTATTGGTTTACATCAAGGATCTGCATTAAGTCCTTTCCTGTTTACCATCGTGATGGATGAGCTTACTAGAACTATCCAAGATGAGGTCCCTTGGTGTATGCTATTCGCTGATGATATTGTTCTAGTAAATGAGACGAAAGCAGGGGTTAATGCCAAATTGGAATTATGGAGACAAACATTGGAATCTCGGGGATTCAGATTGAGCAGGTCCAAGACAGCATATATGCACTGCAAATTTAATAGCCAGAGAAGTCAAAACCATATTGGTATAACATTGGAAGGGCAAGAGATATCACCGAGCGACCAGTTTAGATATCTAGGTTCCATCATCCAAAGGAATGGGGAGATCGATAGTGATGTTAATCAAAGGATCCAAGCTGGTTGGTTGAAATGGAGGAGTGCAACAGGGATTTTGTGTGATCGTAACTTTCCGTTAAAATTGAAAGGGAAGTTTTATCGGAGCGCTATTCGGCCTGCCTTATTATATGGTACAGAATGCTGGGCTCCTAAGAAGCATTATACACAGAAGATGCACGTAGCGGAGATGCGCATGCTTCGTTGGATGTGCGGTAACACTAGAAAAGACAAGATGCGAAATGAGGATATTCGTGCAAAAGTTGGTGTAGTACCCGTGGAGGAGAAGATGCGGGAAAACCGGCTTAGATGGTTTGGTCATGTGCGACGCAGACCTATGGAAGCACCGGTTCGACGAATAGATACTCTCGATATGGGTAATGGCAAAAGGGCAAAAGGGAGACCGAAGAAAACATGGATGGAGGTGATACGAAACGATATGGTTACCAAAGGACTCAATGAAAGTATATTGTTCGATAGAAGTGAGTGGAGACAGAGGATTCATGTGCTGGACCCTGCGTGATTCTCATGTTGGTTCATGTAGCCTACCCCATATGCTTGGGATAAAAGGCTCAGTTGTTGTTGTTGTTTGTGTATATTGACTACAAGAAGTCAAACTGCCTAAGTGGCGTGCACCTAGGCACTTGGGTGCTAGGCGGTACCCGTCACCCAATACCACTTAGTGCTTTTTAAGACCTTGACAGTTGCTCCCCCCAAATCCCTTAACCTCTCTCAAGGTCAAATAAATTCATTAAGTTTATCCCAATAGGTTGTGGTCCAACTGATCACAACAAAAAAAACCTAATCCAATTATATACTATATTCTACTTATTTAGCATTGGGTAATCCGAAACAAATCCAAACCATCGACACTAGTTAAAACTTTACTGGCAAGCAACACACTCTAAGAAGCTTGGTTAAATTGTTACCACGGTTTGGGAGAAGGTTAGGCGTGATTACGAGCAACAGACGAGGTCCATTAAAATCAAAACCGCATTAAGTTCACGGTTTGATGGTTACTATGATCTTTCAAGATATAAAGTGGAATATGCTTTGAACTCCAAAATATCAATAGAAATACAACCTTATTTTATGATTAGTGTGAGAGTTAACATGTGAACTAGCATTTAAAGGATGGAAACTAGCATGTATATATTTACATCATGAACAACTTCTCTCTCCGCATATCCAACAACAGCAACACTTTGTCCAGAACTTTTGAGGTAAGCTAGATGAACCTTTTTCTTCCATTTAATTTGATATGGGTCACGTTCTCAATTAATTTTAACAACACATCTTTTCTGACAACATCCATCCATGTGAATTCAGATTATTAGTCGACCATATAGCCTATGCTACTTCATGATTTATCTTTACTATGACCCTTTTTAACTAGTGTATTTATTGATCTTTGTGGTATAATTCCAAACCATCTCAATAGATACTTTCTCGTATAATCCTCTACAAAAGCCACCTCAAAGTTTCTTCAAAGGCAACCATTAGTTATCCTATTTCTTTAGTAGTATTACTCCACTATTTCAACATTTTCATTTCAACTACTCTCATCTCTTGGACATATTGTTCCTTAATTGCCTAACGCTAACCCATAAAGAACCTTTGGTCTTATGGCCTTCCTGTAGAATTTTCTTTTCAATTTCATAGATAATCTACAACAAACAACATCCCATAACCACTTCACCACTTTAAGCATCCAACTTAGCTTGTATGAACCACATTCTCCATTTCTCCTCAATCTTTTAGACATGGACCTTCCTACTTAGTAATGAATATGGTAGCCGATAGGTATTTCTAGGCCATCAATCTCCAACATGTATTCATTTCTTAAATTTTGCTGAAAATATGCTCCATTTTTTATATTTTGTTCGATTAATTATGAATTTTTTGGATTCTAGAGCTTTTCTCCACAACTAACCCATTATCGATTAAGTGTAAAATCAGGTCAAGGCTAATGCTATAATGGTTTCTTCCACGCTATTGACTTCTACTGAAATACTTCTTGGTTTTGGCTGAAGCTTCGACCATGGAAATGAGAAACATACAACTATGCTAATTTCAACATTAAGAAGGAAGAAGGAACAAGGGAGAAATAGCTTTCCCAGACATGTAGCTTACTATCAAATAAATATCATGTGTACCTTGACATCATGCAAATCAAGGTCTACAAATTGCAGCAATCTGTCATTCAATATGTGTTCGACCTAAGTAAAAGAAAAGAAGCACGGTACTGGTCAGCATAATCAAATTGTAAACATAGAGAGGGAGGCTAAGAGTTCATGGCAGTAAAACTGGTAAAGTATTGATTTAAATTCCATAGAGGTGACGGAAGCAATAAATAATAATACAGCAAACAGCAAAGCATTTATTTTGTCGCGGATCTATATAGGAAGCTTAGAACTTCCTTCTGTACATATAACATATTTTCCATTCATTGGTAAGATGATGATATGACATCTTCAATCGTATGGAAATATGTTCACAATGATATCTAATTTTCACAATTAGGATAAATAAACTAGCAATGACAAAAATTGCATAAAACAAGATGCGGTATCAGTTGAACAGATGACTATATATGGTAGGTATAACCACACTTTTTCCTTGAAACTACCAAGTCCTTACAGATTCTTGACCAACCAGATTCAAACCTCATTCTCAACCATTTGGATCTTTCAACACCGTTTACTACAAGAAACAATATATTCATAGCATATGGTAGCAAGTGATAAGTAAACAATAAACTATGAAGATGCCAAAAGATTCATATTTAGTATGGTTCAAGACAGCAGATAGCACCAGGGCATTACTTTCAGTTAAATTTTGACAACATGTGGGGTGCACCAAGAAGGTCCCTGGTCACATAAACACAGGCATCTTAGTATCTTACAGTACAGCTAAGCAAGGGATATACCTGGGATCTTAAAACTTCTTTGTAAGTACCAATTTCTCGCAAGGCAATTGTGAATTTTGTCATCACAGGTCCTACAAAACATTATAGCTGCATCAATAGGCTAGTAAGTTGAATCATTAATACTCTATTTTGTTAATAAAACAAAAATGAATAGAAGTAAATAAATATTATGAATCTGATAATTAATGTTATCTAAATTCCTGGAATGAATAATTAGCAGTTGATGGAATGTCGTGACCAAGGTTTAAAATCTCGGAATTGGTATCGGTATCGTTATTGGCCATCATTTTTGGGATCAGAATTTTTCGGAATTTCAAACAATTTGGGGGAAAAGTTAAAATTATGAATTTTTTTAAGTAAATAGTAAAAGCTTCAACAATATAGCAAATATTTTAGCGATTAATTATGTCTAAAATGGATGTTTTAATACTTTGTAACAATAATATTTTTATATACTTTTTTGTATTCAATGCTGTCAAATAAACCGCAACCCATAAATTACCCACTAGTAAACTTAATAATAGAACCTACAAAGAGTAAACCCAATATAGCTCGGTGTCAGACGGTATTGGTATCGAAACTCGGACTCTTTTTTGGGATCGAAATCGGCCATCTCGTATGAGGATTGGTTGAGATTTTAAACCATGGTTGTAACTTAAGAGTGTTAATACTAATATCAAATCATATTATACGTAAATTTAGGAATAGGAGTGCAAAGTGAATTTGTATCATCTGTGATTTAACAAATGACTAGAAATCATAATGAAAAAGAATATGTATTGCCGGTAATGGAATTATTTTGACAGAAGTTCAAATCAGACAACTACATAACTATTTTTTTAGTCAAGTAGCTTGCTTGTTCAGCAGGACTGCATAACTTTAGACAATGGCGCAAAAGCTGAAATTTTTTGGAGCTTCCAATTAAAGGACAGACTATGTCTGAAGGGGGAAGCAAGAGAGCTGGCAAATAGATGAGTAACAGAAATTAAAACATGGGATTAACCTCCAAAAGCGACACTTATGGGATCATTGCGCCCTCCACCAAACATCTCAAGAGAGCTTGCAAAAGCAATATCCCCATCATATCCCTCGCCAAGGCCTTCTCTGTAAATTTTAAAAATTAAAAAAAGCATGCATCATTAACATAGATGGAAGGTGGAGTCATTGAAAAAAACATATAACCAAGACCGAGAGTCTAGTTCCCATATCGCGTTATTTGATTTTATCCATGCAATTAATAAATAGGAAATAAATATGTTTATTTGATTTTAACCATGCACTTTAATAGATAGGAAATAAATTCTATCAAACTGAAAGCGTGTGAATACAATGCTGTTTTAATAAAATAATTTTTTATAATGAATGTGAACATCTAAACACCTTACAGGTAGAGGTAGTTAATATAGAAATAAGCACCACCTTACAAAGAAAATCATATACAGATAAGATTATAAGATGGTCAAAGACTACATATTGCATCATCTCTCCAAATCAGTGGTGGTTCGTCCTTATGATATTGAATATGGCCCCCTTACAAACTTCCCAGTCCCCTGTGGTTGTTCCACTGTGGTACAATGCTGCTACTCACGGTGGAAACGTGAATTAAGAAAAATATTTTTACAGAAACATGTCTTGTACTCTTATATTAGCTGTTGTGATTAGGAATGACCAAATTAAGAGAGTTTTCAAACCTCAATTTAAGCCTCAGTTACTTGGTAAATAGTGAAGTAAATGATGGGGGGGAAGCATTTAACCTGGATAATGAGAAAGGATATAATAGTAGTAAAGGATTTCAAAAGGCGGACAGTACCAATGGACATTTACTAATGATATGATAAATTAAAAAAAAGAATAAATATATCAAAGAAATGAATTGCCAACTATATAACACACATATTTCCCTGAGCAAACTAAAATTGCCAGTACCCCGAAGACAGATTAAACTGATAGAAACTTGAAAGTTGGACACGTCTTTATTTATATTTTCAAATTCACAGAAAATGATTTTCTTGAGTCCTTAATTGGGCAGCAAGCTAAATTCTATAGCAATAGGTATTTTGAGGGAGAGAATTTCAGTTTACAAAATACTTAAGAGGGAAGACTTCAATTCACTTACGTGTATTTCCGACAGCCCTTGTAAAACTTCAGGCATCTTTCCCTCAAGGACTCTGCACCTTCTTCAAGTGATTGAATCTGTTTATTATCAGAAACAAATGATACACGGTTTTATGCGAACTTGATGATAGCGATAACACAAATTTTTGCTCTGTTTTTTTAGTAGGTAGACAAAGTAATTCACCGGGAGGGGCATACTTTGACAACTCATATTGCTCAGACAAAATCTTGAGGTCTAGTTTTGCAACACGGGTTCCAAATCCCCGGCTTTGTTTAAGTTAAAACGAAATCAGGGTTTGAAGGCAACACGGGTTCAAGGTTTCACTTAAGTTGAGGTTGTTTGGCAACACATGTTTAAGCACAAGTTATTAAAACTTTCTGAAGCTCTAACAATAGTATTGTGGACTTTGGAGCCTCCCAAATCCTGGAATAAGGAAACTCTATTTTGATTGCCAATCAAATCAAGTTCGATTTTTTAAGCTTGACCTTGAAACCCCACGAAACATGGTTGCGGGTTCACCACAATCTAGCTAGCTCTCTTTTGTTCAAAAACCGTAATCCCAGTCTCCAAATAAGTCCCAAATCATTACTAAACACAGCAGGACGACATATAATATTGTATAAAAAAAATTGTTAAATCTGACAATATAGGATTTTTTTTTTGCTTCTTCCCTCATAAGTTCAACCACATGCTAGCCGATAATATTGAAAAAATTCAGATAACTGCTGAAGGGAAGCTGCTAGTCTTGGTACTCGTTTAATGACAAAATGGAAATGCTATGAATGCTAAGCTTGGCATTATCTCTCCCCTTAGATGACGGTATACTATACAGAAAATTTTTTATAAAAATTGCCACAAATTGGTTCCTCTAAACAAAGGGAGGGGGAGGTAAAAACGAGAAAGGAAGTCAACAGGAACTCATAAGAGAAGAGAAGAGAAAACACGCAAAGGGGCGCATATATGAATGTACATAATCACAAAACAATGTGGTCCATATTTACCCATGATTGAATCAGAACTTTAGGAAAGAATCCAGAATATCCTAATATATATAACGCAATACATAGGTCCACCTATCTTACCATCCATCTACACACCCACCTCCGCCCACCTCCATGCTTACGCATACGTCATTCGACCCATTATAATGAATACTATCAGCATTTGCAATGGAAATTCTTCCACAATCCAGCAACTAGAAATCTCATAACAACATCCTAACTCACTAAGACCTGATGAGATGTGCCTGCATGAAGGACAATCACATGCCTCGATCCAATTTCTAGTGGGACCTTGATCCCAAGAAATTTATATCCAACGATGATAAACAACTCAAAGATCACATCCACCCAAATCAAAATACAGGTGAATTTTTTAGGACCTCGAGGCTCCAGGCTTCACTAAAATACAAAAACGTAGTAAAATTTATTCAACTTTATGACCCGCTTGAGTAAGTAATAAAAGAAGAAGCTGACAAGAAGCAACCTAGTAACAACCCATGATTAGTCTGAGAATACTTCATTCGGTTTTAATTAAGAGTCAAACCACTGATATCTTCTTCTCAGTAAGTGGCAATAATAAATTCGGAAGGTGCGTCCATTGATGTATTTGACCTCAATACCCGTCAATCATTACACTCTTCTTAAAATTTGAGATTCAGTAATGAGAACAAAGAGAACCGCAATTATGAGTCAACTTTTTTAAATTTGGTGATCATGACCAACACCCAGACCTATCAAAGAAACACAAACTCCAACCAAATTGATTCTGCATACTAGTCGACATCAAGACGAAGAACACTAACTTCCACTTCTAATCAAAATTCAAATCAGCTACATATCGCATGCAGCAATAAGATGCATTGACTATAAGATAATAGTCCAAAGGAACATAGCTTTTAGGTACAACTTTGCTTTCCAATGTAGGAGGGCTCACTGGTTTGGATCTTGTTTACATCATGTGAGGGAACTCCAAAACAATATAAGATAATAGATCCAGTCTTTGAGCTCCCATCACAAATAAAGATAATCCTATGAACCTATGCATCCACTAATTAAATGGGTTTGGTGGAAGTGAAACGAGCAAGTAATCATACAATCATTGCCCCCCCCCCCCCCCCCAATCAAAATGGGTTAGCTGTGAATCAAGACGACACAAAAGATTCGACAATTTGTTGAGCTTGCACCAATACACTCTTAATTAGTGCCAAAGTTGTAGTGACAAAACAAAGTCATCCTAGATGAGCGCTAAGTCCTCCAAAAGCTAGAAGAAGGTGAAAAGTTATAAATTTGCTAAAAGGAATTATGTCCAACTTTAAGCCAATAGCAAAATGGAACACATTCCATTAGAATATCTATAACATCACAGCTCGCAGTAAATTCAACAAATCGGTAGTTCAATATCCCGCTAGGGCATCAATTACCAATCAAAAAGAGCCCTTTATTCAACACAGCTAAATATCTCAAACGATCAAAGCTTACCCACATTCAATTTCAAACGTTTACTGCAAAATACTCGAAACTTGTTTTCAACAATCAACAAGAGAAATGGAGCAAAATTTGCCTCACATTGAAACATCTTCCACCCAAAAACCACAACAACAAAAAAAATCGGTGCTTTTCGGGTACCTGTTTACGAAACATAGGAGAATCATCGAGCTTGGCGAAATGCATGTTGAGAGCTTCAGGTTTTCCCTCTGTTTGCACCAAATCCTCATCAAAATACCTCGCTTTTTCAAGCCAATCGAAGGAGATCGAGCATCCAACGAATCATCACAGCTCCGACGCCGGATCCAAATCCTCTACCGTTCGTAACGCGCTCCGATTAGAAACCTTCGCGCATTTCCAGCAAAATTGGGGATTTTGAGGAGAGAGAAAGGGAGGGGAGAGAGAGAGGAAAAGGAGAAAGAGAAAACAGAGCTTTGTTTGTTTTATGGTTTTTTTAATGAATAAAATTAGTTTTGATTAAGGACCGAATTTAGAGTTTCTATTTTTCTTTTGACTGTCGTCCAAAAACCGTAACTATTTGGAATCTTTGGTTTCCAGAGGTTGTGGCTTACCGTCACCACCGGTGATACTCAAACTAGCTTAATTTTGCAGGAAACCCCCTCCCTTTCACCCTATATTATTTCTCACATGAAACCTCTTTCAATTCGAAAGGAAGCACCAGTCAGCGGTAGCTCGATTTGTGTAGGTTCTCCCGCTGTTGGAAGAGTCCAAGAACCCCAGGAGGCGTGCCAAATTCGTGGGTTTCTAGATGTGTGTGTTATGTGTTTATATGTGGTGTGCGTTGATGCAACGTGTGTTGCATGCATAGATTAGGGCTTACGGACTAACGGTAAAAAATAATTCAAAGAGATGTCGTTTACGATCCTTTGCTATTTTTCCTGTTTTTAACACATCATAGAAACCCTCACTATCACCGTTCGAATCTACTTGGTTGCAATTGCATAGAGAAAATAACGGCATACTACAAAACTGTCGCGTCCCGTTTTCCAAAATACGGAAAACGAGGGATGATTAGGCCAGCCATGCTCCTACGGTCAAGAAATAATCCCGCCGTAGTCACACTTCGGCTTCTAGCATTACATGGTAATCAGTAAACAAAGCACAGAAGTAAAGGAAATACATCATTAAAATATTACATTAAAGTTCATTATTCACAATTTACAAATAAACAAGAAAAAAGCTACTAACCAAGTTCGAATACAAGATCTCTTTAGGGAAAGCAGAAAAGAAGAAAAGGTGCTCCAGAATAGATCTCCGCTAGCTCGAAAGGTAAATCCGACTCCTGCGCTGATTCTTCCTCGAGGTCTGAGCATGCATACTCAGGTCGTCAGAGCGACGTAATAGCAATATTATAATAATGACATGAAATAGGCAAATAAGGTAACAACAGTGAAAGTAAAATGCGGATAATCACTATGTCACTAAATGATGCAAAGTATGATCTGTGTCCCTATCAGTCTCTAAGTCATGTTTGAAATCGAATAATGGAAAGGAGGATCATGTTTAACGGGAGTCTCATAATACCCGAGACAACAGCCCACACGCCCGGGACATAACCCTGTCAGCCGGATCGTTAGATCCTACCTAATATATATAAGAATCGTTGTTCGAATGATCATCCTCTAAAACACGGTCCTCGCTAAATACGATACTCTTTCCACTTCGATTTCCCCTTTTTCCCCAGATTTACACTATTGATGATTATGATTCAGTCGTGTGCAAGTATGCACCAATAACACGGTTTTGTCACTGTTCACTGTATTAATCGCTGTCACGAATCATTCACTTTTCCATTGGCGTACTTGACACTCCTAAACCAATATCATTCACGCACGATAATGCAATGTCCACTGAATAATAACGCGCACTATCACTATGTATTTGGCAATTGGGTAAGGTATGTATATTTATGCAGTTAACAAGCCATGTGTAATATGAACTATTATGCACGTCATAAGCTTACAAAAATTGCAGTAAATCATATGTTCAGAATTCAGTGAAACAATACAAATACGATAACAAGTACACCCTGTCGGAAGTTCAGAAAAATTTGTTTCAGTGCAATTGGATTTCTGGTATTCAAGTTACAGCCGTTTCAATTTAAGTGCTCGCTGCAGGAAATTCAGTTTCTGAACTGAACGTCCATTTCGCGGCACAATTTTCACCAAGTTGGGATCAGAATTTAGTGATACTAAAGTTAAATGAAATATAGGGTTTTCAATAGGGTTTTCAATAGGGTTTCCAACGCACCAGACGGATTCTCAATCGCATCTCTACATCAGAAGTTATGCACTGTTCAACACTAGGGTATCGGTTCTGTTTCTGTTTGGGGCTGTTATACGTCCTGTTATTTTAAATTGCAGTTTAAATAGTAAACGACGATAAAAAGGGGTGAAATCACTTGCGTTATTTATCTAACAGTTTCATCTTCAATAAAGTGTAGGGTTCCGCAACATACAAGTTCAGGTAGCAAAGGGATAAGCATTACGAGACAGAAAACAACAACCAGAGCTGTTCTGGACTGCAGTCCAGAGCCGCTCTCCGAATCAGTTCTCGTCATATTTTCAGTACAGAAACAATGTAAAACTCATATAGGGTTCCAGGTCGTCGAGTCGGCTTCTCGAACGCATCATTTCAATATGTACACAATTAATTATGATTTTAACAAGTTTCAGACGCGGGAAATATCCAGTTTTAACGGGTGTAATTGGGGGTGATCGTTTAAGCCACTAACAATCATATTTTTCAGTAAAATTTCACCACAATGTTCATTGCCACACGGGCCAGCATATGCAATCAAGTTCCGTCAGTTTAATGGAATATTTTCGTTCGGGTTTTGCATCAAACAGCTATGTCATATAAGTTTTCATGAATCGTAAACATGGAATTAATACGGTTTTAATTTGTAACGGAAATAATCTAGCATGTAGCATGTAGCAAGTAGGGTACTTGTCTGGAGACGCTTTGGTGACGCACGGCAGTAGCAATGGCACAAACACGCGACGAACCGCACGGTTTGGATTCACGGCCTCGGCTCGCGTTCGGGTTCGTTGTCGGAGTTGCCCGGGGATGTCTCGCGATTCCTGGAAGCGGAGTGAGATGATGTGGATCTCCTGGGGCATGCTGGGGTCAGCGATGGTCGGCGGTGTCTCTCCGGCGATGGGCAGCAGGGGTGAGGCAGTGTGCTTGGAGTTTGGTGGTTTTAGAGAGAGAGAGAGAGAGCAGTAGGGGCTCGAGTTGGTGAAGGTGATGATGCTGCAGAGGATGCAAAGGGTCAACGAGGTGTTGAGGAGATCGTCGGCAAGGAGGGTGCAGGTGGCGGCCGAGGTGGTGCAGGCGAGGGGAGTGAGCTCGGTGGTGGCTGAAGATGGTGAGGCAGTGAGGAAAGATGGTGGTTTGGGTTTGTGAGAGAGCTGAAGTGGAAGCTCGGTTCTGGAGAGGAGGGCGAGGGAGTCGACAAGGTGATTTGGGTGACAGTCGTCGTCGGAGATGCAGTGGGTGTATGGGTTGAGAGCTCTTGATTTGGAGAGAGCAGAGGAGAAGCCGGAGAGATCGAGAGTGAGGTTGAAGCGCTCGTGGGGACGCACGGTCGTGGGCGGCGAGTGCGGAGATGTGGGGCGGCGAGGCGACGTGGGCGCGCGATGTGGGAGTGAAGGAAAAAAAATGAGCGGGAAATTTTTTTTTTAGAAGAGAGGAAGAAGACTGAGGCGGGTCGGGTTGGGTTAGGCGGGTGCGGGTAAGGGTGTTGGGCCGGGGAAGGGATTTATTTGTTGGGGGCTTGGAGTTGGGCTTGGTTTATTTTAAAGGGAATTTATTTAACTAAAATGTTTGTTTTGGGCTGAGGAAGGGATTTAATTTATTTTGTTTTTGTGTTGGGCTGAAGAAAAAGGAATTTAAATATATGCTTATTGAAAGTTGGTTTGGGCTTGAGTTTAATTGAGTATTTATTTTGATTTTGGAAGGTTTAAATACCAAAACCTAAGCGACTAATTTTACACAAGGTAATACGAGAAAAATAGGATAATATTCGGGGACTTGGGAAATATAGAGAAAAATTTTATTGATGGGAACGGGGATTTACATCATACCCCCCTTACAAAAATTTCGTCCTCGAAATTTAACAAGGATACAATGAAACAAGGTACTAAACAAAGAGATGTGGAAAACGTGCACGGATATCTTCCTCCCGCTCCCAGGTAGATTCTCCTGGGGAACGACCGCCTCAAGACACTCGAACTAACGGAATGACCTTATTCTTCAGCACTTTCTCTCTGCGGTCAAGAATGGTGGTGGGCTGCTCCTCGTAGGATAGGTCGGTACCCAAAGCTAACTCCGAATAGTCTAGAACATGGCTCTCATCCCGAACATAGTGCCGCAACTGAGACACGTGGAAGGTATTGTGCACACCAGCTGGCGATGGAGGCAAGGCAAGTCGATAGGCCACCTCTCCTACTCGCTCTAGCACCTCAAAAGATCCGATGAAACGGGGACTGAGTTTCCCGCGACCTCCGAACCTGATAACTCCACGGGTAAGGGAAATCTTCAGGAACACGTGATCTCCGACTTCAAATTCTAGTGCTCTCCTGCTGGTATCTGCCCAACTCTTCTGTCCATCCTGAGCCGTCTTAATACGCTGCCTGATCATTTGGACCTTGTCGACTGTCTGAACAATGAGCTTGGGACCCAGTAATCTTCGCTCTCCCACATCATCCCAACAAACTGGGGATCGACACTTCCGCCCGTAAAGTGCTTCGAAAGGAGCCATCTGAATGCTAGCCTGGTAACTGTTGTTATAAGAAAACTCGACTAGATGCAGATGATCTTCCCAGGAACCCTGAAAGTCCAACATGCAGGCTCTTAACATATCCTCGAGTGTCTGAATCGTACGCTCGGATTGTCCGTCCGTTTGCGGGTGATAACCTGTGCCGAACTTGAGGCGGGTACCCAAACTCTCCTGTAAGCTCCTCCAAAAGTGCGAAACAAACCCGGTGTCTCAATCTGACACAATGCCGATCGGGGCTCCATGAAGCCGCCCTATCTCCTGCATGTATCTCTCTGCCAATGACTATGTCGGCTGTCCCACTCGGAAAGGTAAGAAGTGTGCAGCTTTCGTGAGGCGGTCGACGATAACCCAAATGGCGTTATTGCCCCTAGGGCTCCGTGGTAAGGCCGTCACGAAATCCATAGTAATGTGCTCCCACTTTCGTTCTGGTATCGGAAGCGGTTGTAACAATCCTGCTGTCCTCTGATGTTTCGCCTTCACCTTCTGGCACACCAAGAATCTGGATACGAACCGCGCAATTTCTCTCTTTATCCCATTCCACCAAAAATGCTGCTTTAGGTCTCGATACATCTTCGTACCTCCCGGATGCACAGAATAAGCTGAGCTATGCACCTCAGCCAGTAACTCTTCTCGAACATTCCCCTTGGGTACGCAGAGTCTGCTACCGAATCTCAGCGAACTGTCTTCATGTATGATTAAGTCTGTTCTCAGCCCGGTTTCTACTTGCGCTCTGAACTTTTGCAATCGAGGATCATCCGCTTGTGCAGCCTTGATGCGATCCACAAGGGAGGACCGCACCTGTAGTTGCCAGAATTGACTGAGTGCGCTCGGTGTAACGAATTCAAGCTCGAGTCTCTGAAAGTCCTCAATAATTCTCCTCTGACTGGTCAACATCATGACTGCTGGCTTGCGACTGAGAGCATCTGGTACAACAATTACTTTCCCCGGGTGATACTGAAGGTCCAAGTCGTAATCTGCCGTCAGTTATAGCCATCGGCGTTGCCTCATGTTTAGCTCCTTCTGAGTGAAGACGTACTTCAGACTTTTATGATCCATGTACACCTCCACCTTCTCGCCCAATAGATGGTGCCTCCAAATTTTCAACGCAAAAACCACTGCAGCTAACTCCAAGTCATGCGTAGGGTAGTTCCTCTCGTGATTTCTCAACTGTCGAGAGGCGTAAGCAACCACCCGACCGTGCTGCATCAGAACACAGCCTAAACCCTTCCTTGAGGCATCACTATGTATCACCAAACCACCGGAATCATCCGGTACTGTAAGAATAGGCGACGCGGTTAACTTCTGCTTCAGTGTGTCAAATGCCTGAGTACACTCCTCTGTCCACGCAAACGGTACATCCTTCCTTGTCAGCCTCGTCAACAGTTCAGCGATTCTTAAAAAGTCTTGGACGAACCTGTAACGTTTTGAAAATCGTTTCGGTGAAATTTCGAAAAATCGGTAAAATAAGGGTGTTTTCGGTAAAAAGTCAAAATACAAATATCTTATTATAAAAATTAAATATACATATTCTAGCTATGTAATTGCTATTATTTGGTGTTTATTGAGCCGCTGGTGAAATTTCAAATTTTCTGAAAAAAATATTATTTTATTATTATTTTAAGTCGTCACTAATACATTTAATTAGGGAAAATTACAAATTGGAATGAGTTGAAACAAATTTTGTGCATCATAAAACATTAAATAAAAAATTTATCATGTGGTTTTGGAACGAAATCATTTGCCAAAACGGTTTAGAAATTATTGAGGGAAAAAAGCTTTTTTTTAGCGTAAATGGATGTTTGGGGTACTGTATTTATCATTTTCCATTACCCCACACCCATACCCACACCCACACACCCCCATTTTCCCTCCCCCTTGGCTGAATTCAGCAGCCCCCCTCTCTTGTCCCCACTTGTTTTGCAAAAGAAAAGAAAAGGAAAAGAAAGGATAAAAGAATGTATAAGAATGGGCTTTTGACTTTTCTTTGACTTTGAAACCAACACTCTCTCACTCTCACTCTCCCACTCACCTCACCCTCCCCATTTTCGGCCAGAACCAGCCCCCCCCCCCATTTTCTCCAAGTATCCATCTTCCTTCACCTCCATTTCCTTCAAAAAAAATCAACAAAAATCAACACAAACCCTCACAAAATCAAAATCCGACTCCTACCCATTTCTCTATAGCCAAAATTGCATGGATCTAGGGAACAAGATTCCAATTTGGGAGGCTATGTGTGTGCTTGTGGATCTTCAATTCATTGGTTATAAATTCTAACCATTTTTGCTTAATTAGTTAGTTAATTTCTTAAGGCTAAGTTGTTAAAGTGTTAATTTTGCTCTTGTTGCTAATTTGAGAATTCAAGAGTATGGTTTGAAGCTAATTTGGGTTTAACCATCACTAATAGGATAATCAAGTGTAGATTATCATCTTGTGGAAATATAAAACCTAATCTAGTTGCTAGTTGCAATTTGTTAATTTAAAATTTGCAATAAATAAGCTTTTATGTAAACTAGGTTTTTATGAAATGCATATATATGTGAGATTTAAATCTAGTTAGGGTTTTATATCATTTGAACATGGTTTAAGTGTGTAATTTATCATATTAAGGCATGTTAAATCAAACCTAGTAACTAGTTTGCAAATTGTATTTTAGAATTTTACTATTTAAGCTAAATTGCAAACTAGAATTTTGGGATTTATGGAAATGAGTAAGTTTAAAATCTAGTAATGGTTTGGGTGGCTTAGTTAAGATATTTAGTGAGCATTGTAGCCACTAAAATCATTAAAACACTTAGTTTTGTACTAAAATGGAAAAGTTTGCTTACTAGATTTTCGGAAAAATAGCTTTTAAAGTGAGTTTGAGGTTTTGTGAATTCTAACCTATTTCATATTATTATTAGTGTTTGTGAATGCGCAAATGGGTGCGCTTGGGTTTTTCTCGATGGTTTGACGTTTGGACATCGACATCGAGTGTTGGTTTGGCTATTTTTGCATGCGTAGGTGATAGGTTTAGACCTATGTGTGATACGCGTGCCGATTTGGTTTTCGTATGCCGTTTCGATTTCGAATTGGGTTTTTAATGCGATGCGATGTGTCATGATACGTAGGTACCCTCACGAGGACTTCGAGAAGACAAGCAAGCGCGTGGCGACATCGATTTCGGCAAGCGAGGACCATGTGAGTAGATTTATATCTACGGGGAGAAGTCGGGTGGATGGCGTATAGCACCCCCGCAGTCCGTGGTGATGTATACGGATGCGTATACACACCAACAATTTATGATATGTTGTTAGGATTTATTATTGATGATTTTAGATGGATATTGGTGTTGGATTGGTGCATGGTTACGAAACCTTAGGTAGTGGGTGCACTACACTTACACATACACACATATACATACTTGCATACATTCCTTATTTCATATGTGCGTGTATGGGAATATATTTATATGTTCACATGGGTATGGGACTATGTGTTCACATACGGATTTGAGGAGGATACTTGGGATTGAGCTGAGTCGATGAGATTTGTTTGTGGTTGTGATCTCGGTGATATGGCAGGATCTGTACTTAAGGTACGTCCTGGTGTTATAGCGGATCTTGCGGCGGCGATACGGGTGAATAGTGTTATAAATAAATGGTCGACATGTGATCGTGATATGAGGCATAATATGCTAGGATATTGATATTAGGCCGTATCGGGCGATGTATACCCCTTGATGATGATATGTGCTGACGATATCGGTTTGTACGAGATTGTCGATCAGTAGTCAGATCATGAGTATATTGAGGATATTAGTATTGTACTAGACATAAGTCAGTACCCTAGACTATGATCTTGGATAAAGAGGATACCAGAGGAATAGTGTGAGGAATATGATATTGACCCGTACCCAGATTTGGGGATGCCGTACGACGGATTTACGTACGAGCTATATCTTGATGATTGATCCGCACTCTTGACTTGGGATGTCTGATTATAGATATGGTATCGGATATGATATTATTGAGGCGGGATCACCGACTAATATATATACAGGTATGTATATGTATCGACTCAGATGTTAGGCGGTTTCCTTACCTGTGGTCTAGCTTATAGCGTAGCCCTTTAGTTTAGTTAGTTGTTAGATTAGATTCGGTTCCTACCTATTTCAAAGCTTACGAATCGTGCGTATTTTTAAAGACAGCCTAAGGGATCCTACGGATATTTCAAAAAAACGTATCTTTTCTTAAAAACACCGTAGCCCCTATTTTCAAAACCCCACGATTCGTGTTATTTCAAAAGGCACCATTGTAGGACTTATATTAGGTTAAAACAGATTAATTATCGTTGCGTCTAGTATTCAGCTCCGGTTCATTATTGTTGTTTGCTCCGCATCACATGCTTCATATTCTACTGTTGATATCTTGTGGTTAGGACACCAGCACCATTACCGATGATGCGTATGGACCACGTACACTTACTTGCCGGCTCACACACATCTTCATCGGTAATTGCCATGTCACGTACACCTTAGAAAATATTATTGCTTGACATAGCCTGTTAGCTAATAGTTTAGACATGATATTAGTGTACTTGCCTTATATGTTAGTTTAGACATTATAGTTATTACCTGCTACCTCATGCATACTGTTATTCATTGTTATGCCGCATTCATGGATTCTCATGCATATATTCACTTTTTACGTGCTATTGAGGTTTTGGATTTGGATTTCCATGAGATTTTCTGGATTTGGGGAAAACCGCAAAACATATACAAACTTCTTCTTTCTCTTTTTAAATAAAAAGCGCGGTTTTTCCCATGATGTATGAGTCGTCCACCATGAGTTTGCTGATAGATTTGGAGACCCGATTCGAGGAGTTGGATGAACCGTTTCGGGTACATGGTGGACCCGGTAAGGTACCCCGGGGCAAGAAGCTCGTGGTGATGACGATGAGCCTGGCAGGGGGAGACTACCTACCGGTGATTTTACCCGACGCGTCGGATATCCGGAGGATACCGTCGTGGTCTTGAGATGGATGGTAGGGGCCGGTCTGGACTGACGGCGCCCTAGATATTGAGATTGAGACATTGAGATTTCGAGATATTGAGGTACTGAGATTTGATGATACGGGCCAGTCCGGATGGCCGGAGCCTGAGCTTTTGAGACATTGAGATTTATGTTTTGTGTCGATGCTATACACCGTTGATGCTGATTTCATTTATGATACCTCATTTTAAAAATACAAAGGAAATCTCACTAATTTATGAAAACAGTTTCTTCATTTACATGTATTCTGTTTTCATGCATTCATACCTCATTCATATGATATATTGCTACCTGAGGCACTGACACGGGCACATGAAATTATACCCGGGTTAGATTTTACCCTAGACATTGTCATAGGCTGCCTGTTATACATATATTTGAGGATATTTTATGATCATTGACCTAGGTTGCGTTATTTATGCGATTTCTGTGCGTAGATATTTTTCTATTCACGAGTTGGCAACTCACCCCCGTTGTGCTCCAGTTTCTTGCAGGTTTGCCGTACAGGTTTCATTACGGCTTTGCGGGCTCAATTTCATTCGGGTGACTTGCTAGTAGGTGGGTTTTTTCTTGTATCGTACCCATCATATTACCTTGTATAATATTATTCCGTTGTATCTAGTAAATTCCATCAACCAAACATGTATTTTTTTGAGATAGAGACCGGTGTTGTTTATTCATTCGACCTTAGAGTCGCTCGTTATATTTCTGGTGGTTTTGAGTTTCCTTTTGAGTTTTGATCCTCGCCGTTGGCGTTGTATATTTTATTGTTTGTGTGGTTGTGACCGTCGATTGACGAAGAGCTAGCTCCCGCTTGGGGATGCCTTTTTCTTGATTTCGTATACTATTCGTGTTGTATCCCGTTTGGGGGCCAGTATTTACAAAGGAGACTCTGCCGAAATTTTCAGTAAACTTTTGATGTTTTAAAAACCGCATAATTCGGCTTATGCTATTGAAATTACTTGCTTTAAGTTGGTTTTTCTACTCTCTACTACTCTTCTTGGTTTGGATTTCTGGGTTTTCGGTTTACTTAGATTACATACGCCTCGAGACGTTCGTAGTTTAAGTGCCGGTCATGTTCCGTACTTTCGGGTCGTGACAGAACCGCCGATAATATCCTGCTAGTCCCAGAAAGTTTCTGATCTCGGCCACTGACTTCGGCGTTGGCCAATCTCTGACAGATTCTATCTTTGCCGGGTCCACTGAGATGCCTTCGCCCGAAACAATGTGTCCCAAGAACTGAACCTTGTCGAGCCAGAATTCACATTTGCTCAATTTCGCATACAGCTTCTCTTCCCGAAGAATTTGTAAAACCATGCGCAAATGCTCAACATGCTCCTCCTGGGTCTTCGAGTAGACAAGTATGTCGTCGATAAATATAACGACAAACGTGTCCAAGTACTTTGCAAACACCCTGTTCATCAAGTCCATGAATATCGTTGGAGCATTGGTAACACCGAACGGCATCACAAGGAACTCATAATATCCGCATCGGGTCCTGAAAGCCGTCTTGCATACATCTTCGGCTGCTACTCTGATCTGATGATATCAAGAACGGAGATCGAACTTCGAAAATACCTTGGCCCCACTTAGCTGATCGAAAAGGTCGTCGATGCGCGGAATTGGGTACTTGTTCTTTATTGTGACTTTGTTCAGCTCCCAGTAATCTATATACATCCGCAGCGATCCATCCTTCTTCTTCGCTAACAGAACTGCTGCACCCCATAGTGAAACGCTCGGCCGGATAAATCCCTTCTCCAGGAGTTCTTCAATTTGCTTCTTCAATTCTGCCAACTCAAGCGGTGCCATTCTGTACGGGGTCTTGGAAACCGGTGTTGTACCTGGAGTCAAATCGATCGAGAATTCCAGGACACGTGGAGGTGGTAGACCTGGTAAATCTTCAGGGAACACGTCTAGAAAATCCCGAACAATCTCTGGGGCTGGGCTCTCATCAATCTCCATAGCTGTCAGCTCCTTTGGCTTGGCTCTATACTTGGTTGGCTCCAAAGATTCGCTCCCGCCCTCGAAAATAAACTCCGGGTGATTGGGAATGCGGAAGATCACATTCCTTGCTCGACAATCAATAACTGCATGGAAGGTACTCATCCAATCCATCCCGAGAATTGCGTCGTAGCTGCCTGTCCCGATCAAAAGGAAATTCGCATAGAATTCCCTACCACACACTACAACCGGACATGATCTACATTCTCGACTAGATACTATCACGCCATTACCCGTATGTATTTCCCAACCCTTGGTTAGTGGTTCATGTGGTATGGAGTGTGTATCAACGAAATGCGCAGACATGAAACAATGCGTTGCTCCAGAATTAAATAGTACTCTAGCTGGCATGGAATGTACGAGTAGAATACCTGTAACAACTTCGCCCGAAGCCTCTGTCTGCTCGGCGGTCAAGGTGAAAGCCCGTCCCTGACCGTGGCCTGTGTAGGGTTGCTTCTGCTCCAGTGGTCTCTGCTGCTGCAGTCCAGACCCTCCCTGTATCTCTGCTCGCTCGGGGCAACCGCTAATCCTGTGCTGACTGGATCCACAAATCAAGCACTGTCCCTTGGCAAGGCGACAGTCCTTCTGGGTATGCCCATCTCTGTTGCAGTAGCCGCAAAACCACGTTCTTTCTCTGGAGGCGATGCTGGGGCACGAATGGGCGCTTCATCTGTGTCGTTCCAGGCCTGTGAACTGGTATGGCTCCTCGAAACGGTGCGTGGGTGAGTGCTGGAACAACTGGGGGCTTCCTGAATTTGTTGATCAGTTTCTCCTGAATTCTCGCCGCGTTGAGTACCTGTGCAAAAGTCTGAAACTCGAGCGACGCGATCAACTGCTGTAGCTCGAAATCGAGTCCCTGTAAGAAGCGTCTGGCCCTGGTGGCCTCTGAAGCGACCATGTACGGAGAGAATCGGCTCAGACGGTTGAACTCTGCCGCATATACGTCCACGGGACGGCCATTCTGCTTCAGTAGAATGAATTTTTCTTCCATCTCTGCCTTGGCGGTGGAAGGGAAATAATGGTCCAGGAAGCACTCCTTGAATTTGCTCCATTCAATTGGCTTGTCTAGTCTGCTTTCGTCCACTGACCACCATGTACGGGCTTCATCTTCCAGCTAGATCTTTATCACATTCACTTTATCTTCCTCTAGTACCCTGACAGCCGTCAGTAAGTTCTCCATATTAACCAGCCATTGGTCGGCCTCGAGGGGTTCGGCTAGCCCTGTAAATGCAGCTGGATGCAACCTCCGGAAATCTGACACGGTGCCAGCCCTGGCAGAGTAAGATGGTGGAGCAGTGCCCTCGGGGGTGGTAATGAGTGCAGAGGGTCCCCCTGCAGCGGTAATAGCCCTGAGTCCTTCGACGAGCAGGTCCGTCTTTCTCTCCTGAGCTTCTGCGAGAGAGGTCAGTGCACTAAGTATCCTCTCCGTGCGATCCTGAGAACTTGAGTCCAAGGAGTGGTCGTTCGGGGACGTTATGTCGCTGGAAGATATTCAAAAGGATATGATTAGGTACAAGGATAGTGATTTATGGCACCGTGTATCGGAGGTTTAGACGGATGCGGCCGATGTAGCAGACTTCATCAGATTCCCCCTCAGGGTGAGGGGTTTTTGATTGTGGGGACACTCTTCCCTGCAGGCGCAAGCCCCTGCAGTTAATTACGCTACCGCATCGCGGTAACAACTTTCTCCTTCTCCAGAATTTCACTTCGTGTCGTGTGTGTTTGTTTTGTTTGTGGTTGCCCGTGGATTGTATACGGAGACTGAGTGATGCCGTCGCCCGTAGGACGTGGATTAGTCCAAATCCGTATTTAGTTAGATTTGGGTTTGGCATTTTTAGTTTAAGGATGCATTAGCCGCGTTGCGGCTAAAACCAACTTAAACGTTCATCAAGGATACGTTAGTCCTGTTTTAGACTAAGATCGACCTGACGTAGTGATTGATTTAATTATCTGGTTGTCGAGACTCGTCACCTCTCTGACGTCGTTGAGGGATTACAACGACAGGCGTCAGAGGAGTTCGGAGGTGTACCCTTGAACCAAAGTTGATTCGGAGTTTTATCGTTTATTTGAATATCTAAGGACACGTTAACCGTATTTGGGGTTAAGATCAACTTAGACGGGACCGTTTAGATCCAACAAAAGAGCGTTTGGGCCCTATTATGCCGGTTTAGGGACGTGGCGGTCCATTACCAGTTTAAGGACGTAGGGGTCCATCGCTAGTTTAGGGACGTGGTGGTCCATTATTAGTTTAGGGACGTTTCGGTCCGTCGCCAGTTTAAGGACGTAGTGGTCCATTATTAGTTTAGGGACGTTTCGGTCCGATGTTAGTTTAGGGACGTTTCGGTCCGATGTTAGTTTAGGGACGTTTCGGTCCGATTTTAGATAAGTGGTCGTCGGGACCCGTCACCTCTTTGACGTCGTTGAGGAATTACAGCGACAAATGTCAAAGGAGTTCGGAGATGTACCCTCGAACCGGTCGTGAATTGGTTTATGAGAGCCATTTAATTTAAGGACTTACAGCCAGGATTGGGTTAAGTACAATTTTTTTTATTTATCTTAGTCTATTCCTGACTAAAAGAATCAATCCGAACAGGGCTCTGCCCCTTTTTTATTTCGCAATCTGATTTGGGCCAGGCCCTTTTAAATAATGAGTTACAGAAACTCAAGAATTTTCCAAACAGGGCTTTGCCCTTTTATTATTCTGCAATTTGATTTGGGCTAGGCCCTTTTAAATAATGAGTTGCAGAAACTTAAGAGTTTTCCAAACAGGGCTTTGCCCTTTTATTATTCTGCAATTTGATTTGGGCTAGGCCCTTTTAAATAATGGGTTGCATCTCTGCTGAAACTCAAGAATTTTCCAGATTTAAGAACAAAAGTGCATAGCACTTTTGATCTGAATTTGGATCAAAGGAAAACAAGTTTTTCTTCTTGTTTTCTCTGATTTTACAGAACCAAGGGTTCATATCAAGTGCAAGGCACTATTCATCTCTTTCTTTTTTTATTTAATTATTCATTTTTTATCCTCTGTTCTTCGTAGATTTTTCTTTTCTTCCAAAAGAAGTTTTTACCTCTTTTTTTTTTGTTCTTGAATAATCTTCAAGAGTTCTTTCTCTTCTCTTTTTTTTGGCAGAAGTTAATTCTTCTCTTGATGATGATCCTTTGAATGAGGTCTGGGGTCTTATTTATAGTGCTCACAAATTTGTTGAATTTGTTATCAAGATCTTTCCTGAATAATTTTGGGAATTTTCCCACCATTGGATCTCTGATCCAAGGGTCCCTGTTTTACAGAAGAACAGAAAAGATTTACTTAAATTTTCATTCTGTTGCTGCGCAACTCACCAGCGCGTGACACGTGTCGCGCATCCGTGCGCTTGCGCAGTTGCGATTGCGCAACTGCGCAGACACGTGTCGCGCATCCGTGCGCTTGCGCAGTTGCGATTGCGCAACTGCGCAGACACGTGTCGCGCTGTCGTGCGCTTGCGCAGTTGCGATTGCGCAACTGCGCAGACACGTGTCGCGCATCCGTGCGCTTGCGCAGTTGCGATTGCGCAACTGCGCAGACACGTGTCGCGCTGCCATGCGTTTGCGCAGTTAAGTCTTAATTATGTTTTCTGAAGAGCCTTGCTCTGATTGGACGCATTGTCTTGGGCGTTACGCTGCCGAATCAACTTCCGCCATGTGGCAAATTGCGCGCTGCGCACGGGAACCGAAGCGTTGCTTCGAATTTTGAGTTTTCAAAATTTAAGTAGAGCCTTGCTCTGATTGGGGGAAACAGATAGAAATCAGAAATAGTGAAGCGAAAATAATGTAATACAGTATAATTAATGTTATCCCTTACCACTAAACACGGCTTTGATACCAACAAAACCATGTCAGGCCCGGCTTCCCAAAATACGGAAAACGATGGATGATTAGGCCAGCCATGCTCCTACGGTCAAGGAATAATCTCGCCGTAGTCACACTTCGGTTTCTAGCATTACATGGTAATCAGTAAACAAAGCACAGAAGTAAAGGAAATACATCACTAAAATATTACATTAAAGTTCATTGTTCACAATTTACAAATAAACAAGAAAAGAGCTACTAACCAAGTTCGAATACAAGGTCTCTTTAGGGAAAGCAGAAAAGAAAAAAAGGTACTCCAGACTAGATCTCCATTAGCTCGAAAGGTAAATCCGACTCCTGCGCTGGTTCTTTCTCAAGGTCTGAGCATGCATACTCAGGTCATCAGAGCGACGTAATAGCAATATTATAATAATAACATGAAACATGCAAATAAGGTAATAACAGTGAAAGTAAAATGCGGATAATCGCTATGTCACTAAATGATGCAAAGTATGATATGTGTCCCTATCAGTCTCTAAGTCATGTTTGAAATCGAATAGTGGAAAGGAGGATCATGTTTAACGGGAGTCTCATACATACCCGAGACAACGGCCCACACGCCCGGGACATAACCCTGTCAGCCGGATCGTTAGATCCTACCTAATATATATAAGAATCGCTGTTCGAATGATCATCCTCTAAAACACGGTCCTCGCTAAATACGATGCTCTTTCCACTTCGATTTCCCCTTTTTCCCCAGGTTTACACTATTGATGATTATGATTCAGTCGTGTACAAGTATGCACCAATAACACGGTTTTGTCACTGTCACGAATCATTCACTTTTCCATTGGCGTACTTGACACTTCTAAACCAATATCATTCACGCACGATAATGCAATGTCCACTGAATAATAACGCGCACTATCACTATCTATTTGGCAATTGGGTAAGGTATGTATATTTATGCAGTTAACAAGTCATGTGTAATATGAACTATTATGCACGTCATAAGCTTAAAAAATTTGTAGTAAATCATATGTTCAGAATTCAGTGAAACGATACAAATACAGTAATAAGTACACCCTGTCAGAAGTTCAGCAAAATTTTTTTCAGTGCAATTGGATTTCTGGTATTCAAGTTATAGCCGTTTCAATTTAAGTGCTCGCTGCAGGAAATTCAGTTTCTGAACTGAACGTCCATTTCGCGGCACAATTTTCACCTAGTTGGGATTAGAATTTAGCGATGCTACAGTTAAATGAAATTTAGGGTTTTCAATAGGGTTTCCAACACACCAGACGGATTCTCAATCTCATCTCTACGTCAGAAGTTATGCACTGTTCAACACCAGGGTATCAGTTCTGTTTCTTTTTGGGACTGTTATACGTCCTGTTCTTTTAAATTGCAGTTTAAATAGTAAACGACGATAAAAAGGGGTGAAATCACTTGCGTTATTTAGCTAACAGATTCATCTTCAATAAAGTGTAGGGTTACGCAACATACAAGTTCAGGTAGCAAAGGGGTAAGCATTACGAGACAGAAAACAACAACCAGAGCCGCTCTCCGAATCAGTTCTCGTCATATTTTCAGTACAGAAATGTAAAACTTATATAGGGTTTCAGGTCGTCGAGTCGGCTTCGATTTGAGCTCTCGAACGCATCATTTCAATATGTACACAATTAATTATGATTTTAACAAGTTTTAGACGCGGGAAATATCCAGTTTTAACCGGTGTAATTGGGGGTGATCGTTTAAGCCAGTAACAATCATATTTTTCAGTCAAATTTCACCACAATGTTCATTGACACACGGTCTAGTATATGCAATCGAGTTCCGTCAGTGTAACAACTCCAATTTTGTATACCAAAAATTTGCTTTAAAAACAGTGTACAATTGGAGTATTGTTGTTGCTGGAAACAACTTAAATATTTAATTCCTTACAATAATTACAAGAAGGAGCTTGTAGCTCATTGGTAATACCTTGCATTGCTGAACCAAGCCACTAGAGTTTGAATCCCATACCCCACATTACTTTTTAATATGGTTTTTTTAAAAAACCTTTAGAATACCAAGAGTTTACACGTGCATATCTCACAAAAACCCCACTACACCCAAAGATGTAACACTTGCAGAGGGTAGATGAACCGTCGGGGGAGATCCAGGTCACCGGAATCGGTCGGGAATCGGCCAACTCGGCCTTGACTCGGCCGACTCAGTGATCCGACCGAGTCACGGCAGAGTCACCCCCGATTCGGCCGATTCCGGCGAGGGTCACAACATGAAAGTTGTGTCTTTTGGTATTCCCTACGCACCTGCAAAGTTTCAGCCTCATACCACTTCCAGAGCTCTTTAAAACCCCCAATTACTCCACTTTTAATACATTTTTATTACATTTTATCATATTTTTATTTTTAACTTTTCATCTACCCTAACCCTAGCCTAACCCTATAAATACCAACCCTACACACTACCCTCTCACCCCCCAAAATCTTGAGCCACTCTCTCAAAAGTTTCCACAAAAAGTGTGCTTCGAAATCGAGTTCCCGGCGAAGCTCTGACGGAATTCCGACGACGCGTTTTGGAGCAACCGGCGACGTAATCACCCCTCGGCCTTCCTCCCTTGTTCTCTTTACTCTTTAGAAGAGTTTAAACCTGTAAGTCCCACCTTTTCTACCTTCTTTTTCTTTAATGTAAAAATACGAATTTCTGGAACCCGACGGAAATCGGACAAACCGATTTCCGATTCGATTTTTCTTTAAAATTCCACTTGTCACCTAATACATATTATCTACCCATATGCATGTTGACTATTAATCACCCTTAAACCAATTTAATCACACTTTTTCACATGAAATGATAAGTTCTTTACAAAACCGTATTTCTTTCATTAAAATACCATGAAGTTCATTTTTCTTAATGTAATCAAGTACCTCACTCCTAAACATGTTTATTGTGATAACTAAACTTGTTTCAATCAATTTGAATGAAATTTCACACATGAAATGATAACGTTTACGAATACCGTATTCTTGCACTTTAATACCTTTAGGTTTAACATAGCTTATTTCACCTTTAAACTTCACCAAAACCTAATATAAGTCACGGGGTAATGACCTACCCTTACACACACTCAATATAACCCTAAATGATAAATATCAAAAATACAGAATACGAAATTACAGGACTTTTCACTAAAATACCATAACCTTTATAACCTTTAGTTAAATCTTTAAATTGTAAACTTTTCTAAATAAAATCTTATATAAAATGAAAGCACGATTGGTCATGGACATCGATCGTTTATCTAAACTGTCTTGTGGGTCTAGGCAAGTGTGTCTAAGGCTAGTGGTTTTTAATTAGGCCCACGACTGTGGTTCCTTCCCACTTACCTGGCACTTATCTGGCCGCAATTGACGGTGAAGAGGCGATTTGAGGCTTCTAATGACTCATCGTTTAGACCATAGAAATAGGCTAGTTGGCTTAGGAAACCCTAATAACTAAAATACGGAAACTATACTCTTTTGCAAATAAACACCCTATATTTATAAAACCGTTTTTCCTAAATGAAAAGTATTTATAAAACCTAAGCAAAGTGCCGCTACAACCCATCTTTGGGGAACCTGTTAGGGATAGTACGGTTCATCGTGCACCCGCAGGCTAGTAGTGCGAGATTCAGACCTCCGCAAGGAGCATTCGGTCTCGAAAGGTTTAAAATACGATATTTAAGGAACGTGAGACTTTTTGTAAATAAAATATTCATATAAAAGAAAATTATTTATGTGTTTAATTATATATAATTATCATTTAAACACCTATTTTGTTATAATATAAAGTTTCCACTTTTTCCTAAAATTCAAGATTAAAAGTTACATTAAAATACCACGAATTTCAAATAAACAATTAATTCTTCTATTAGGATATATTCACTAGAATAACACAAATAAAATTCACATTCATTATAATAATAAAGATGATTATTAAATACTTGAGGTATATTTTGAAAACTATACAAAAGTACTTTTTACATAAAACCCCCTCAAGTTTCACAAATTACAATAAGGCCCCTAACTAATATTGAACTTCAAATTATCTTTCTTTTAGTCTGACTCGGGTTGGAGTCTGACTAATTCTGACTTGAATATAATTCAAGTCAACCTATATTCAATCATATTCCAATACAAATTTGAATACAAGAATCCCTGAATCCAGTTAACAATATATTCATTTTGACTGAATCAAACCATGGATATTCATCCATTATCCTGATATTCCATTTTCCTGATTATACAGTTACAACATGTTTACTGATATCATGGTTTTGGTCAGTCATCCAGTTTACATATTCCAATACTACAACACTGTTAAAACACTACGGGGTTTAAAGGGGTAGATTGGTACGGAAGGTGTTAAAGGTGGCACGAGGTGGTCAGATTAAGACACCTAACATGAATACTGTTGCTGTTGTACCGTGGCATAACGGTTCCTTGTACTCTCCATTTGCCCTGATCTCTAGCATATAGAGATCCCCCTCGTATACACTGGCATCCTTCTGTACCAAGCTACAAACAACGGCGTTAAACAATATTCCATAATATTCAACAACATAATACTTTAGAAAATATTGCTACTCTGCCATTCTCATTCTTCTTTTCTTTGGGACTTACCGAGCGACCTGTTCGCTGACGACATTCTATTTCTTTTTTCTTTGAATGTCGTCAGGTGCGTTGGACCAAGTTGAGACCGAGCCCACAAGTGAAGATTTGGAGCAGTTCCAAGAAGACCCAGAGCTCTAGATAATTGTAGTTTGTTCTTTCCAGTATTTCCTTTTATTATTATGCCACTGTTTAGGCATTGCTTTTCCATTCCAGTTGCATTTTCCTTTTCATGCATTGTACAAAGAATGTTATTAATAAAAGTTGCTGTTCTTTTATACTCTTGTCTCTTGTGTATTTATATTGCTTAGTTACGCTTAGCGTATGTACTTCTGAGTATATACGTAGCGGGCCTCGTCGCGTCTCCTTCGCCGTATACTGGGAAGCGGGGCGTGACAGTCAGTTTAATGGAATCTTTTTGTTCGGGTTTTGCATCAAACAACTATGTCATATAAGTTTTCATGAATCGTAAACATGGAATTAATACGGTTTTAATTTGTAACGGAAATAATCTAGCATGTAGCAAGTAGGGTATTTGCCTGGAAACGCTTTGGCGACGCACGGCAGCAGCAACGGCACAAATGCACGACGAACGGCACGGTTTGGATTCACGGCCTCGGCTCGCGTTCGGGTTCGTCGTCGGAGTTGCCCGGGGATGTCTCGCGATCCCTGGAAGCGGAGTGAGATGCTGTGGATCTCCTGGGGCATGCTGGGGTCGGCGATGGTTGGTAGTGTCGCTTCAGCGATGGGCAGCAGGGGTGAGGCAGTGTGCTTGGAGTTTGGTGGTTTTATATAGAGAGAGAGCAGTGGGGGCTCGGGTTGGTGAAGGTGATGATGCTGCAGAGGATGCAAAGGGTCGACGAGGTGGTGGGGAGCTCGTCGGCGAGGAGGGTGTAGGTGGCGGCCGAGGTGGTGCAGGCGAGGGGAGTGGGCTCGGTGGTGGCTGAAGATGGTGAGGCAGTGAGGAAAGATGGTGGTTTGGGTTTGTGAGAGAGCTGAAGTGGAAGCTCGGTTCTGGAGAGGAGGGCGAGGGAGTCGACGAGGTGATTTGGGTGACAGTCGTCGTCGGGGGTGCAGTGGGTGTATGGGTTGAGAGCTCGTGATTTGGAGAGAGCAGAGGAGAAGCTGGAGAGATCGAGAGTGAGGTTGAGGCGCTCGTGGGGGCGCGCGGTCGTGGGCGACTAGCGCGGAGACGTGGGGCGGCGAGGCGACGTGGGCGCACGACGTGGGAGTGAAGGAAAAAAAACGAGCGGGGATTTTTTTTTTAGAAGAGAGGAAGAAGACTGAGGCGGGTCGGGTCGGGTTAGGCGGGTGCGGGTAAGGGTGTTGGGCCGGGGAAGGGATTTATTTGTTGGGGGCTTGGAGTTGGGCTGGGTTTATTTTAAAGGGAATTTATTTAACTAAAATGTTTGTTTTGGATTGAGGAAGGGATTTAATTTATTTTGTTTTTGTGTTGGGCTGAAGAAAAAGGAATTTAAATATATGCTTATTGAAAGTTGGTTTGGACTTGATTTTGATTGAGTATTTATTTTGATTTTGGAAGGTTTAAATACTAAAACCCAAGCGACTAATTTCACACAAGGTAACACGAGAGAAATAGGATAATATTCGGGGACTTGGGAAATATAGAGAAAAATTTTATTGATGGGAACGGGGATTTACAAACAACTAAGATTATATTAGTAACTAATTATATTTTAATTAGTGAAATTCTTTAATAAAAATTTACCAAGTTGACTTTCAAATATTTTATCGAAATTAATAAACATTTTTCTAGAATTTTCCTAAGCTTGCACAAACATGTGCATGTAACCTAGGGTTAAAATTGGGTTAAACCATGTTTAGGCAACCATGGTGGTCTAACCCCTCTTGATAAGCTAATTAGTTTTAAATTAAGAAATTGATTTTTCTGAAAATGAAAAGGGATTTAAAATTTTCTTTTGGGTTTGACTTGGGTTGAGGAGAGAGAGAGCATGATGGGTGTCCTGTTAGCATTAAATGAGAGAGAGAGAGGTGGCTCTAGGATTGTGTCACACCCCATCCCTTTCAAAACTTTTTACTTACATTTCAAACCCTTATCACTCCCATCCTTCTCACCCACACACCTCCAATGCAATAGTAGCTGCTGTTTTCAGCAGTAGTCTCATCTTTAAATCAGCCATTTCTTCATTTCAACACATCAGCATCTGCTGCTCTGCTTCAGCTCCAAGCATATCAACACAAACCAAAACATCAGCATCAGCTGCATCAGCTGCAGCACTCCCTTTACAACCAGCCCCAACTCTATATACCACACCCATACAACACTTACACAACATCAACACAACATCAACACACCACCAACACCACCACAAACACAATCACAAAAACAACAGCAACTGCATCAGCCAGAACAGCAGCTCCTGCTTCTGGAGAAACAGCAGTAGCTCGGCTGAGGCAGCACCACCCCAGCAAGCTCCATCCCCTCTTCTTCTTCTCCTTCTCCTTGTTTGTGAGGTTCCTAGTGGGGTATAACTTCTAAACTCCTTCCTTGTTTGCTTAGTTGTGTAGAAATAGCTTCAGTTAGCGATAATTATACGATTTTATGCTTATTTGGGTGATTTGTGTGAAGTTGTGGTTAAGTGAGGTTGGTGTTGGGTAGACTAGCCTAAGTAAGTGTTGTTAAGGCCAAATTAACCCAGGATAACCCCAGATTACACTAAAATCCTTCAGTTTTCAAATTGTACCAAACTTGACGTTTTTGAGCAAAACATAGCTTTTTGAGATATGCTGTTACCCATGTAGGTTCAGAATAAAATTGAATTGACCATAGCCTACTGATGACACCCTGACCCCACCACCAGAGCCCGACCCCACCACTTTAACCCGAGGCCGCAGGAATATTCGTTCAGGCCGCAATTTGCGGCCAGACCAGGGAGTTAGGAGCTAGGGTTTTTGGTACAGGTGTCTGCTATATTTTGTGGGTCCAGGGTATATATAGTTTTGTAATATTCTAACCTGGGTAAAATCTGGGACAGTATGTCGTTTTCTGGTAATTTTTAGTTTGCGCGATACGCGTGATACGCGAGTGAATTCTGTGATTCAGCGTATCGCGGCGTATCGTTTGAGTTCTGGACACACACACACGTTCCAGCGTATCACGCGCACGTGCGTTAATTCGCGATGCGAGTTTCTCGTTTCGTTCCGATATCGCGTTTTACGAGATTTTGATATATTTGGATTCTTGTGTAAATTCCAGGTTCGCAGGCGGGTACGTCAGACACCGCCAGGAAAGGGAAGCAGGTGGTCGGCTATATTTAGCACGCGACCAGATGAGTAGATTTAACATCTATGGGGAAATCGCCCGTATGGCGTTAAGCATCAGGGCGTGACAGGATGTTAGTTTTATATGCTCTTGTAGACATGCTAGAGTAGCATACCTCCACACACACACACACACACACACATATATACACACACACACACACTGATAGTTAGAACACTGCACTGTCACTAACGGTCCAAGTTGCACGAGCACGATTTATATGCTACACTCACACTGTTAGTGATTGCCATGACACTCACATTATAGGATTGCTATAAACCTCATATTTGATTCTGCTTATTTGATGTTATCATGATTTGCCGCATACTATCATATGGGCATTCATACCATGCACACTGTATACGCACTTTGGTGAGCACCTTCATTGATATAACCCTACTTGGGCACATATGCATCATATGTCTACAGTTGTGCACATGTACATTGCTATATTCACCTTGCATACTTATCCATGCACGCATCCATACCGATACACATATTCATATGCTACATACATGGATGATATAGACTTGATTTAAAACTAAGAGACCGCAGGCGATATTTTCAAAACTAGATCTTTCAAAAGAGCGGTTTTCCCTTTCTTTTACTCTTAGCGTCATACGACATGTTGCATGGATTACGCATTGTATTTGATTATGTGATTGCTGGATTTGGGAACCGGAGTACTAATTTAAGAAAATACGCACTGTTTAAAAACCCGGTTCCCCTTAATATGATATTTTAGTGCGTCCATCATGAGTTTTCTCGGTTACAGAGAGCTTGTGTGAGTATACCCGATTCGAGGAGAGGTAGGCACCGATTGTGGGTATATAGTGGACCCGGTACGGTATCCCGAGGCGAGAAGACTCGTATTGTTAGACGGTGAGCCTTGCGGAGGGACTGCTACCTACCGCTGATTGGTTAGACCTGGCGATTATTCGGAGGATACCGACCAGAGTCGATATATGGATACGGGACGACGCGTACTGCCGGGGGCCGAGGGCCGATTCTGCAGACGGAGCCCGTGGGCAGATCCGATGGACGGACGCCCCATACTGGAGGATTTGCGTGTCGATGCTGGACACGGCTGATTTTATGAGATTTGGGTGCCGATGTTGGGCAATCACGATTGTATGAGATTCACAGGATTTGAGGGCCGATGTGGATGACGGCGCCTGAGTTTTACTGGGATTTGGGTGTATTGATGGATACGGTCATTTTTCCACGTTGATATTCCGTGTAGACACTATTTATTCCCATACTCAGCATTTAGTATTAACATCTCATCCTGTACCTATTGTACTGATATAGTACGCATGCTATACATGATTACTGCATACCCTGTTCATGTCATAGGGTTGTTAGATTCCATATCGGACATGTTTATTGCACATCTTGCACATCATATGGAGAGACTTATAGATTACATTTGTTGCCTAATGTGAGCATTCAGTTCAGCATATAGATGTTATCTGTTGGCATAGGTTAGAGTATCGCAGCACGTGCATACTCGCGATTACCTTTATATGTTATCTACTATTCACGAGTTAGCAACTCACCTCCGTTGTGCCACAGGGCTTGCAGGTTACCTTTGGGAGTAGTTGCGTCTGGCTGTTTACCGCATCTTTTGACACAGATACCATTGCTGAGGCGTGTTAGCCCTTTTGCTTTTAGGTGGGTTTTGTACGGTATCTGTTTACTTTTCAGTTGCATCTTGATGTATCTAGTACTCTCCATCTACTTTCATGTATTGACTTAGAGACAGTTGTAAGGGCGTTGTATGTTATTTGTACTCTGGTGTCGAGCTCGTTGTGAGCCGACTTTATTTATGCAGTTTTACCCTTTTTGATATTTGTTTTCACTTTACTGCTCACTCTTCGCTTCGGCGTCGTATATTTTATTGTGGTGATTGTCCCGCCGTTGGGCGCGATTCTCCCATTGAGATGCTCTATTTATTTCACATGCCACTTTCACTTATATGTCACCTTCTACCCGATTTCGGGACAAATTTTTGTTAAAGAAAATGTTGCTAAAATTAATTAAATAATAACTCGAACCAAAAAGGATTTCTACTAAATACTTAAAGCTTTCTAAATGTTTTAACACTCCAACTTTAATGGTTTTGTTTTCTGGGTTCGACTTACTTAGTCACGTTACGCCTGTAGACGTTGCGTGGTTAAGTGCCGGTCACGGGCCGAATTTTGGATCGTGACACAAAATCCCTCGGATTTTCATGTGGATGAAAAGAAAGAAAAATACATACGGAAGATACAATAGAAAGATTTTATAAAAGAAGATGGTCTTATGAAAGAAATTTATCAAAAGGCATTTTGGAAAGGGAAATAAAAACATCATTGAAAAAGAGGCGGCCCAGATTCGTGGGTCCCTCGGTATGTGTGTTACGTGATTGTGTATGGTGTGCATGTGCGTGGTGTGTGTTGTGTGCATAGGTTTAGGGGTTATGGGCCAGTGCCCAAAAAAATTCAAAAGGATGTAATTTACGATCCTTTGCTATTTTTCTTGTTTTTAACACATCACAGCAATCCTCACCATCGCCTTTCAGATCTGCTTTGTTGCAATAGTATAGAGGAAATGATAGTAGACTACAAATCCCTCGGATTTTCATGCCTATGAAAAGAAAGAAAAATACAATTGGAAGATACTATAGAAAGATTTTATAAAAAAAGATGTTCTTATGAACAAAATTTATCAAAGGGCATTTTGGAAAGGGAAATAAAAACATCATAGAAAAAGTAGCGGTGTTACTGCCGAAAGAACCAATTGCACCTTTTTCACTCATAGAGGAGTTTCTTGTCGATCCAGTAAACCAGCAAATGTAATTGTTTTTGTTGCAATGTAGTGTTCAAACAATCTACATTTCAACATGTACCATTGTTTTTAATAATCTGGTTCCTTTTTGGGATATCTATTGGTTTTGAAATGATATTTTAGGTGTTGTTGTATACAGAACCATTAAAATTTTCCTTTTAGCGTGTCCCAGCTGGTATGGGCACTTTTCCTTTTAGGGAGAATGTGGGGTTCAAACCCTAGAAACCCCAAGAGGGCTACAAACTAACGCTTTGGAGGCAAATTCGTAGGTCCCTGGATGTGCGTATCCCCCAAGAGAGGAAGTGGCTACAAAATAACGCTTTCGGGGCAAATTCATGGATCCTCCTGGATGTGTGTCCCCCAAAAGAGGAAGTGTCCACAAATTAACAATTTCGGGGCAAATTCGTGTGTCCCCTGAATGTGTGGTGGGATGGCATGGGGGTGGGGGTGTGGTGTGCCTATGTGTGTGTGGTGGGACGGGACGGGGATGTCGGTGTGGTGTGCGAAGCTATTTTATAGTGATGAGATGGATCCGCACAAGAGAAAAAAACCGTATTAATTATTTAACACTTTTTTTATTGCTTTCATAAAGTAATGATATATTATCATTAAAAAAATTCTTATGAAATAAACGTAGGAAACTACTTCATTTTTTACTTTCTTTTTAAAAGAGCATATAAACAAACATTAGAACTAAAATTTAAGTCTGCTTCAATGATAACCGTTTTGAAAGTTACTTCAATAGTACTTCCGGATAGCCAAACATGCCTTTAAGCAGTTGTATCATGGTGTCTAAAATAACTAATTGTAGCAAACCATCCAGCAAATATTGCATAAAATAAAGATAAAATATTTGAATTTGCAATTTATTTTCTTGCAAAGTATTGTAATTTTATGGCATGAAACCAAACATCATAAGGGAAGGTGGGTTTTCGTAAATCGTTTTTAAAAAAAGGATTGGGTATTACAATAAGTATGTTTGCCGAGAGAGATATGCATCTGAACTGGATTGCTTGAGAACTTTCGAGTTTCTGATTTTCCGTGAAATAAATTCCAGTGTTGTCTAGTTGTGATGGAGGTCCCTTTTCGGGTCTCCGTCAGATGTTGTCTTCCGTTGATCTCCCGGTGGACTTTGTTGATTATCTCCTGTTGCGTGTTGGTCTCAATGGGTTTTGGAGGAAGAAGTGGAATGAGGAGTTTGGTGCCGAGTACCTACAAAGAAGTCCAGGGGTGGTTTGGTACCACCAAGGACCCTCCGACGATCAAGTTAGTGATGGGATCCGAGCAGAGTAACGGCTTAGAAGAGTAAAGAATGGCTTACTTGACCCCTCTGTGATGGGGGTTTATATAACGGTGGCGGCACGCAGCAGCATTCGCGAGAATCTCGCCGGCAGTTACGCTCCCGACGTCACGCCCGCGTGGAGAGCGGATTGCCCATTAATGGGGATCGTGATGGCATGGAACGTGGGACATTGCTGGCGTAAAATCCGCGCATGGCGAGATTCGCGGAGCGGCGGATACGCCTGTGAGTGTCGGAGGGCCGAGGAATACGGCCTCGGCGGGAGCTCGGGGACGAGCGAGGAGGCCGAGGAGTCTTGGTCCTGTGGCAGCTCGAGGCGAGCTGAGGGGCCAAGGAGGCTAATTTGCAGGGAGCCCCGAGGAGGGCTAGCTTTTGCTTGCAGGTCGGGCGTAGGGTGGCCTGGTCGGCCCCCGTGGGCCCTTTCTTCTGAGTCTTGAGAAACGTCATCTGCCACGTGTCTTGATCCTGGAGATTGCCGACATTGAGCATCATCATTAGCCCCCTACTCTTGTTCCGTCCAGCTAGTGGGTTAGACCAGGAGTGGACTGTCGGGCCTCCCGAGGTGAGTTCCTTTCTAGGGCTTTGTCGGGACGAGTCCTCGGGCCGTCGGTTGTCTTTTCCGCTAGCGAATCAAGGCGAGATCTCTGCATTTAAAGAAGGTGCGTCAGTTCGTGCACTCTGCAACTGAAGCGACGGCCCACGTGTCGAGTGCCGATTGGCTGATGCGACGTACGCAGGCCTGCGGCGTCTGATGGGACGCGGTCCAGCGCAGAACTGACACGTTGAGCGATCGGAGCCGCTGGGTGCGAGGAGCCGTTTCGGCGGGAGATGACGGGCGCCGTTGGATGAGGCCGTATGTAGCAATAAATATGGGTGGGGTCCGCTCTAGGGCCCTTACTCCTTCATATTTTCCTCTCTCAAGCCTCAGTTGCTCGGCGCTCGTCTCCCTTCTCCCGTTTTCAGCCCTTGAAGATTTTCTTTTCCAAGATTAGATGTCTTCCTCTGTAGAATCAGTAGACGTTGTAGGAGTAGGTGCTAGGGTCCCTTTAGCTGTGTCTGAGTCTCCTCGGGGAGCAGGGGTTGGATCCTCTCCCCGGGATCGTGAGGCGGGGGCCGCCTCTAGGGAGGCGGCAGATGTGGCCCCTAGCACCTCGTGCTGGGTGAGGCATGAGGACGAGCTCGCCAATGCTTGGGCTCGCTTCCACATCCCTTCGCGCTACACTCTTCGACTGGCCAAGGAGGGAGAGAGGGAAGATCAGATACGGGGCAGGGAGATCGCTCTGTATTTGTGCTGGATATAGTGCCCTCAAAGTCAATTATTGGATCGCAGGTACGTGATTGCAATGATTGAGGGAGGACCTATACCGGTAGGACAGTCTTACTCGAGATGATAGTATGCTATCTGATTTGCCTTTATCATCGTGTACAGCTTTAGGTGACATGATCACTATTACACGTTGATTGAGCCCTTAGGATCCTGCTTGACTACCAACAGTATGATGGCAATCATATACGTGAAGTTGGGTAGTCCATAAGCACATCCTTAAAAGTGGTCCCTAGTCGTGGGAGTTTCGAGACAGGGCATCGATACTCCGGAGTAGACTAGTGTATACAGTCGAGACCCCGACGAGGGGCGGTAGCCGGTCTCACAAGCCACTGGTGTCGGTTGGATCACCTAAGATGTATACAGGTACTCATTGGGTTATGAGTACACCGGACAGGACTCGCCGAGAACCTGCTAGTTGGTATTATACCTAGCGTCAGATAGCAGTTCCCTGGTGACATGTGTACAGGTTAGTTCATCGACCTGAGGTCGTCATTTGTCTCGTGTGAGTTCTCACTGTGCTTTGATTACTACCCTACCACGGCTCAAAGGAGTCGTGCAAACAGGTTTTGGTTGGGTACAGTCCCGAGCCATATAGAGGCAAGTGAGCGGATCGGCAGGGGATTTGTCTCTCCCGGTATTGGTGGCGAGATCCCGCTGTGTCTAGGAGAGCCATTACACAAAGCCCTCGGTCGAGGCAGGAGATTTACTGGTAGGTACTCCAGTAGTATCTCAGGGTGTTCTGGCCTACACTCTGACACGACTTATACCGCTATTGGGGGTCTGACGTTACCAGCCCCTAGGCCCGATATGCGATACTCATAGACGAATGGACCGGACTGTATGTATATTGTCACTGATAGGCTCAGTAGGGTTCCAGGATGAGTTCGCTCATGAGCTTCCCTTTCGGTCAGTACATGGGCAGCCGTTACGCACAGCTAGTGCCGCTGACGTGCTTGTGGTTAAACCCACTGCCAGGGTACTGACGAGTCTTTAGAGTCGCCCACAAATAGTTTTCCAAGTTCGGGCGAAACGTTGTAGAGGCCGTATGGTTTTATGGCGGTGTTCGAAATTGCACGTGCATTTGTGCACGTGTCATATTTCGGGCAGATAATACTGGTGGGCTTTGGTTTAAGCCGGATCCAAGTATTATATTGAGTCAGAATATTTTAGTCTCTCGTATTCGTATTCGGTCGGAATACGGATACAGGTATGTATATACTGGTAAGGGGTATTCTCGTAATCCGTTATGAGAATATTTTAGAAGATGCATTTCTTTTTGGATTAATCATTTTGGTTTAAATGATTATTAAGTTTTGAAAAGGGTGACTCATATTGGTGACACATTTCTTCTAGCATGTTCATTAGTGACTCATGTTAATGAGTCACTAAGTGAGTCATGATAGAATTAATGATGGTTTGTTTTGTGTATGGATATTTTAGGGTTTGTGGAGATATTTTTGGATAGATATTTTTTGAGATATTTTCTTTACACAAACCATATATATCTACTCACAAAAGAAACAACACATAAGTTTTATTATGCTTGAGTTCTTACTCTCTTGATAGTTTTCTTGAGTTCACCATTTCCAACTCTTTGCATCTTCTTCTACCTCCACCCTATCCCTCTCATGTGATGAGAACCCTAGGGTGTTTGAGACAAAGTAGTCTACTCATTTTCTACTTCATCTTGGTCATCTCTTTTAGCAGACTTGATGACCGAGTTGCCTCGGTATAAAGGCGGGAGCCCGTTTAAAGATCCGTTGACGTGGTGACACCTCGATGAGGAGACAGGAGATCAGAGTTGCCGCGAGGAGCGTGGGATGATGGCTAAAGACCGAAGGACTCGGATCGATCGGTATAGCCTTTCTACCTCTTTACAGTTTGTTAGTTTAGCTTTAATGGCAAGATCCGGGTTATAGTATGCGACAGCGCCAGTTATAAAAGTTTTTGTTCCGTATTTGGCGTCAGAATGACGGCCGAGGCGCTACCGTACACTTACATGGTATCAGAGCCACGCCATTAACCTTTACTAACTTGTTCTAACGTGTTTAAAACAACGATCGAACGAAATTTCCAAAAACGCACTTTTCATGATAAAGTTTCTGTCGATTTTTTAAACTGGTCTAAAAATCATTTTGAGTATCTCAGAAAATCGAGCAGGCTTTTTTAAGAATACTGTAGAAATTTGGTAAACTGACTCCACTGTACTGCCGCAGAACCGCCGCACAAACCATGGTTTGGCCGCGGTTCCGCCTCCAATTTGTGGCAACAGTACTCCATATTTCTTCAGGGTGTTCTGCATAGGGAATTGTGGTTTCTGGAATAATTTGTTTGGGCCCAGATTTTGTTTGAGTACTGCAGTTGTACGTGGGGCCCACTTTGGGAAGTTTGGTAGATCGGAATTTTAAACTTGTTAGTTTACAGTACTTACATTATATCTCCGACCGTGAATGTCATTCAAGCGGTAAATTGCGTTTAATTGCTATAGTCCTTTTAGACGGGTTTGCGAACGTGACATTCGCGTTGATGTTCTGTGTTGTGCTGTGATGTTGCGGATTTGTCGTGGTGGATAGCAGTGTGCAATGGTAGTGCAGTTTGAATTTATTTATACATTTGATATTATGGGGCGAGCGTCCAACATGTGGACCGCTGTCTCTGCCTGTTTGTATAATATTCTTTTGGGGCACGACCGGGCTGAGGTCGATGTACCCGTTGTACATATTTTTCATTTCTGTACTAGGTTTACCCCGCGACGGAGTGCACGGATAGCCGGGTTCTGGAGGGCAACGGGTCCGCATCTCATGGCTTTGAGTGGCAGAGGGCCTCACTCTAGAATTGGCAGACTATTCGCCGCACTCGTAGGGGGTACAGGTTGACCCAAGATGGAGTGTCCAAGTTACCGGATTCCGTGAAGTGCTGGGTGGTCCATTCACTTTGCTGTAGGGGGCTGCCTCGCTTCAGGTTTTGGCGGGTAACTTGCCGCACTCGTAGGGGTCTAGGTTTTCATTGCATAGGCTATCCACACGACCAGGGGAACGTCGGGTTTCAGCAGCGGCTCTGTGAAACCCGGGGATCCCAGATTATCTGTATTGTTCTGTGATACTTATTACTTATCTGTAATGTTCATTTATCACGCTTTGAGCGATTATTGTATATTAGTATATATACTAGTAGATATTGTATATGTTTTACACCCACGCTAGTCCAGTCCCCGCTTTGTCGTTAGTTAAGTAACCTAACGGGTGATGACGGGACTCAGTGGCGAATGCGGATGGCATATACGTACATTTTATTTTCGTTCTTTTCTGGTGTGATTAATTGATGGGACTGCGTTGATTCTGATCAATGCAAAGGAAAACAAACCTGTTTGGACGTTGTTGGAACAGTTTAAAAAAGTATTATTACAAGGACGTTTTCTTTTGTTTTGCATAGTGGTATTCAGTTGGAATATCCTGCACCTCATTCGACGAGGCAAGGGCCGAGATCCCTTCACCGAGAGTGACCCCATGGGCAGAAATTTGTGTCAGGGTAATAACTTCACTATAGCCGATTACTTGTTGCTTTGCATCGCGGTATTCAGTTGGAATATCCCGCACCTCATTCTACGGGGAAAGAGCCGAGATCCCTTCACCGGGAGTGCCCTCTTAGCAAAGGTTTTCGCCACTATATTTTTATAAAAAGCTATCAGGTTCCTTCAGCGATATCAAGATCGTTACGTTAAAGGTTTTTCGCCAAAAACCAGCCGTAGCCCTCCGTCGTTTCAGACGGGTAGCATGTAGTATTCATGCTATGTTTGTTGGCCTTCGTCAAGGCATAGTGGATGGTAGCTGCTTGTTACCTTTCTGTTGCATAGATAGATGAGTTGGTTTGGGACAGTCGTTCTGTCATTTGGCCGACGTCAGGGGTATGTACGGATGGGTTCAAATTGACAAGATAATGATGGGTAGAACTTAAAATGCGACTTATGATTTGTTGGTCTTCGTCAAGGTCATAAGAGCATGGGGTAAAAATCATATCGGGAGTTTCTAAAGAAACTGAAACTTGCCAGGCATGCGCATACCTTCTGGAGTGTGATAACATGAGTGGATTCCTTCATGTTATCATGCGAAGAGAGTTGGATCCCGATTCCTACTGATGAGTTTGTTTACTCTTCGGGTGATCCCGATTGATTCTTCTTTCAGGTTTGGAGGAGAATTTGACAGTACAGTGGGAGGTTTCCTGATTAGATAAAGTGATAACCATTCTGATCTAGGTTAGAGTGCACATAGAGTGTTTCTTTTCTCTCTCTCTCTATGGCAGCGACCTTTGACCGACCCTTGACTATGACTCAGTGACCAAGTTGACCGAACCTTCTTAAAATACTGGCTTTTTGGATTGTCTAAAGTTGCATAAGTCATTGCCGCTCCTTCTTTTACCCTTTGCATTTCTCAGAACACCCCGTATTACTACGGACTTCTATTTCCATTGGATAAATCCATTGTATGGTTATATACGAACTCGAAGGGACTTCTTCGAGGATGGATTCAGGTTCAGGAGAAATTGAATTGGTTTATTCAGTTGTCTTTTATCACCACCTTCTCTCAGGTTGCGAGGGCTCCTTAGTTTAGGAGAGTACACCTATTACGCTTATTGGAAAGTCTTGTTTCGAACCATAGACAGGTGCTGAAAGGTAGGGAATGAAGAAAACCAATTAGCCTAAGTAGGGTATACGGAAGGTAATAAGTAAAGGCAAAATAAAGGGATTAGAAAGAGGGCAAAGTAAATTGCGGCTGCTATCATTCACGACCAAACCGCGTACTTCATCGCCACTCCTACTTCACCTTTGTTTTTTTCCCCAGTTCGGGAGAAATAGAATAAGGTATTATTCAGTTGGCTTTTATCATCACCTTCTCTCAGGTTACAAGTACTCCTTGGTTTAGAAGGGTACACCTATTACGCTTATTGGATAGTCTTTTTCTAAACCATAGGCTGGTGCCGAACGGTAGGGAAGGAAGAAAACCACTTAGCCTAATGATGGTGTACAGAAGGTAACGACTAAAGACAGATAGAAGGATTTGGAGAGATAGCAAAGAAATATACGGTTATAGTCATGAATTGGATTATGGAAGAGGCATTACTAGGAATACCAGGATACCCCTGCGAAATATTTTCATGTTTCAGTTTCACTGTGCGTTGTTAAAGGAAAACTGATTTCCCGATTAGATACTTACCCCAGGGTATGTATTTACCAGGTATGATTCTCACACCTGTATGGTTTTACAAATGATGAGTGGGAGTAAGTTATTGGGAATAAGGTGATCATTCTCATTATATCGGAATTCGTTGTAATTGGTGATATTTGAGGAAATCGCCTGGGTTTTTGCAGGACGACAAGTATTTGGTTTTGAGTATCCGTTGTTCTGCATCAATTTCAAACTGATATATCTGTACGTTTATTTTTATAAAGTGAGATATAACTTTTTGAAATTATGTCCGTGACATTTACCTATATCGGTTGACGATTGGGTAAGGAGCATTGAACAGCAGAGTAGTTCTTAACCATAAGTACAGTTTTCAACCTACGATACACAGGTTTTGAGTTATTCAACTCAGCGGACTTATACGGAGTATTGTATGTTGTCCAGTGTCCATCAGGACAAAGGGGTTGGTCCTTGTACTATGTTCTGTTTACTTGTGACTTCTCTAGTTTTTAGACAAGTGTTTCGTAGAAATACAAGGTCTAAGTTTTGAGAAGTTGTGGGTACAAGAATAAAGTAGAGAACCAGATGTCGCAAGTACCAGGATTCTTCAAAGAGATCGAAAATGTAGATACTTGTGATTGGTATTCAGTTGATAGTAATGGTTTTGAGAAACTTGTTTCAGGTTACTCATAATTGGATGAATTCCTAAGTTGAGTAATGCTGATTAGCCTCTCTCCATTAAGTTGATGTGCACTGGAGACAGCTGCATGATTTGAATCTGGTTCCAATTAAATAAGTGCCAAAGTTTCTATATTGGATATAGAATGGTTCATATCTTAGCGATGTTAAGGTACGGGGAGTTGTCCGGCTTATGCTTAAAACTAGACTCTGGATAACTCAGGGCACGTTTTTGTAATGGCAGTTTGCGGGTTGGCCCAGGCTATGACGAGAGTTGACTTTCTACCATCTGGAAGATCAATGATGATATTGTTCTTGACTCGCCACAGTTTTAGTAAAATGGATTTTTTCAGAAAACAGTAGTGGGAGTATGGTAGAACTGGAAGTGATTCCAGAACCGCAAACGATTACGGAAAATTTAATAGGACTTAAAGATTCAATCAGGTTTGACATTCCATTAGCCACTCCGCAGATATGGTGGGTAACCTCAGGCACCCGAGAGGTACTCCGGTAGTCTCAAGGACGGTGACAGGGAGGTTCTTGTTTACCCAGATTTGACACTACTATTGTTCCAGGCTATGAGACCCGGCAGGAGGTTAAGTATAGCGTCGTTTTAAACTAGTTTTAGAAGTGCACGCATATATTATTCTGCCAGAGGGTTGTTGTGGTCAGTGGGAGCAGCGGAAGCATAGTGGGCAAGTAGCTTATGTCTATTTATAGACTCGAGCAGATATAGCGGAGATAGATCATCTATTTTTGATGTGACAGTCATGGGTTTGACTTCATCAGAATAAGATATGGATCTGTTAAGAAGGTGGTAGGGTGTGATGTCCTGGTATTTGGATGACATACACAGAGTAGGAAGTAAAATTCCTATACTACGATCGGTTGTACTTTGGTCGTCACACAGTTGTTTCTCCACACAGGATATGGATATAATATCAGACATTCTGGTTACTAGATCTATGGTTTTAGATCTAGAATTGGGTAGTTTCCCAATCTAGGTACCTTGACAGTATTCTAACGGTATTTAGAATAGATGACTCCTGGCATGGTGGTGTACCTGCAGGTGATGGAGTCACCCTCTCTAAAGGTGTCTTACAGACTAAAGGGAAGAGGGATGTGCATGATTGGCAGATCACTTGCTTAGGCAATTGAGTCAATCATGAGATGTTAAGTACCACACCAGATATTGTTTTTGCACTAGATACAATAAGTTGAGATATTAATCCAATCCTGGAGAAACATTCGGAAGCAGTTTTAGAACATAAGTGGATGTTCTACGGATTTGATAACGGCAGCCTCCTTCGGGAGATGGTTATCATTCCAGGCTTCCAAAGGTGACATAGATGACAGAGTGATTGTTAGAGTTATAGTTTTCCCTCTGACGAAGGGGGCAGTATTATGGACAGGTGGTCCAAGAGGATACTATGGGAGGCATGGTGCAGGGATTCAATTGACGATACAATCTAAGAAGTTTGGATTTGGAGTTCATTTATGAACTAGGTCCCATCAGATATCTAGACATATTCTAAGACAGGTATTACTCAATTCGGGAGATGGCTTTCTCCGCGAACTTGAGATTAAGAGAGACATAGAAAGATATATCAGGGCGGATCCACTCACTGAGGCTATTTCTCGAACACAAGAGTTTTTACAAACGAGCTTTGTGAAACTGTTTAGTAGAGAAGTTGGATGTTCGGTATCACACGGGCTGTGAGTATGCGACGTCGCAATAATTAGCCTTAAGTGCAAGTGGGAGATTGCTGGATATAGTGCCCTCAAAGTCAATTATTGGATCGCAGGTACGCGATTGCAATGATTGAGGGAGGACCTATACCGGTAGGACAGTCTTACTCGAGATGATAGTATGCTATCTGGTTTGCCTTTATCATCGTGTACAGCTTTAGGTGACATGATCACTATTACACGTTGATAGAGCCCTTAGGATCCTGCTTGACTACCAACAGTATAATGGCGATCGTATACGTGAGAGTTGGGTAGTCCATAAGCACATCCTTAAAAGTGGTCACTAGTCGTGGGAGTTTCGAGACAGGGTATCGATACTCCGGAGTAGACTAGTGTATACAGTCGAGACCTCGACGAGGGGCGGTGGCCGGTCTCACAAGCCACTGGTGTCGGTTGGATCACCTAAGATATATACAGGTGCTCATTGGGTTATGAGTACACCGGACAGGACTCGCCGGGAACCTGCTAGTTGGTATTATACCTAGTGTCAGATAGCAGTTCCCTGATGACATGTGTACATATTAGTTCATCGACCTGAGGTCGTCATTTGTCTCGTGTGAGTTCCCACTGTGCTTTGATTACCACCCTACCACGTCTCAAAGGAGTCGTGCAAACAGGTTTTAGTTGGGTACAGTCCCGAGCCACATGGAGGCATGTGAGCGGGTCGGCAGAGGATTCGTCTCTCCCGGTATTGGAGGCGAGATCGCGCTGTGTCTAGAAGAGCCATTACAAAAAGCCCTCCGCCGAGACAGGAGATTTACTGGTAGGTACTCCAGTAGTATCTCAGGGTGTTCTGTGCTACACTCTGACACGACTTATACCGCTATTGGGGGTCTGACATTACCAGCCCCCTAGGCCCGATATGCGATACTCATAGACGAACGGACCGGACTGTATGTATATTGTCACTGATAGGCTCAGTAGGGTTCTAGGATGAGTTCGCTCATCAGCTTCCCTTTCGGTCGGTACATGGGCAGCCGTTACGCACAGCTAGTGCCGCTGACGTGCTTGTGGTTAAACCCACTGCCAGGGTACTGACGAGTCTTTAGAGTCCCCCACAGATAGTTTCCCAAGTTCGGGCGAAACGTTGTAGAGGCCGTATGGTTTTATGGCAGGGTTCGAAATTGCACGTGCATTTGTGCACGTGTCATATTTCGGGCAGATAATACTGGTGGGCTTTGGTTTAAGCCGGATCCAAGTATTATATTGAGTCGGAAAATTTTAGTCTCTCGTATTTGTATTCGGTCGGAATACGGATACATGTATGTATATACTGGTGAGGGGTATTCTCGTAATCCGTTACGAGAATATTTTAGAAGATGCATTTCTTTTTGGATTAATCATTTTGGTTTGAATGATTATTAAGTTTTGGAAAGGGTGACTCATATTGGTGACACATTTCTTCTAGCATGTTCATTAGTGACTCATGCTAATGAGTCACTAAGTGAGTCATGATAGAATTAATGATGATTTGTTTTGTGTATGGATATTTTAGGGTTTGTGGAGATATTTTTGGATAGATATTTTCTTTACACAAACCATATATACAAAAGAAACAACACATAAGTTTTATTATGCTTGAGTTCTTGCTCTCTTGATAGTTTTCTTGAGTTCACCATTGCCGAGTGTGGTGGTGTCGACCACGCCTGTGGATAGGCGAGGTGACTGACATCTCCTCAGGAGGATAAGGGTTGCGTGGAGGCCCGGGGCGGGGCGTTCTGGCGGCGAATCTTGGTGTGGAGCCGTGTGGCGCCCAACGGGCCTTAGGAAGCACCGGCTTGAGAGATCGGTGGCCAGGAGTTGTTGCCTGTTGGTGGTCAGCCGTCCAGATGGGGGTAGAGCCTTCTGGAGGCGGTGGAGCGGCGATCTGGGGCCCAGGCCCAGCCGTTTGGATGCGGACGAGGGCCTCCACGAGGGATTGCGGCCGATCTATCCGGCCTGCGAGGGCGTTGATGACGGTCATTGGAGGAGGCTCATCCCCGTCTTCGGTGAGTGGAAGGTGGCGGCTGGTACCGGGATCTTCAGGGTGGCTGCTTGCCATTTGGGCGGAGATCGGAAGGCCAACTTTGTATTTTGTGGAGTGTTTCCCACAGACGGCGCCAACTGATGGAGGTCCCTTTTCGGGTCTCCGTCAGATGTTGTCTTCCGTTGATCTCTCGGTAGACTTTGTTGATTATTTCCTGTTGCGTGTGGGTCTCAATGGGTTTTGGAGGAAGAAGTGGAATGAGAAGTTTGGTGCCGAGTACCTGCAAAGAAGTCCCGGGATGGTTTGGTACCACCAAGGACCCTCCGACGATCAAGTTAGTGATAGGATCCGAGCAGAGTAACGGCTTAGAAGAGTAAAGAATGGCTTACTTGACCCCTCTGTGATGGGGGTTTATATAATGGTGGCGGCACGCAGCAGCAGGCGCGAGAATCTCGCCGGCAGTTACGCTCCCGACGTCACGCCCGCGTAGATAGCGGATTGCCCATTAATGGGGATCGTGATGGCGTGGAACGTGGGACGTTCCTGGTGTTAAATCCGCGCATGGCGAGATTCGCGGAGCGGCGGATACGCCTGTGAGTGGTGGAGTTGGTCGGAGGGCCGAGGAAGACGGCCTCGGAGGGAGCTCGGGAACGAGCGAGGAGGCCGAGGAGTCTTGGTCCTGTGGCAGCTCGAGGCGAGCCGAAGGGCCGAGGAAGCTAATTTGCAGGGAGCCTTGAGGAGGTTGGGTGGCCTGGTCGGCCCCCGTGGGCCCTTTCTTCTGAGTCTTGGGACACGTCATCTGCCACGTATCTTGATCCTGATGATGGCCGATATTGAGCATCATCAGGTTGTCTGATGCTGGAGCACCAGAAGCTCTACCGGTCGACCGGATTTGATTACATGACACTTTTAGAAGCTTTATTGTAATGGTCCATGCACGTCGGGATCGAAATAATTATTAGCTACTATTGTGAGGCAGTATAAGAGGAGTAGTTGTAAAATAAATTCTAGTGTTGTCCGGTTGTAAAGAAGACACAAAAGTGGCGATCTTTATCTTTCACCCCCCCCCCCCCCCCCCCCCGCCACTGACCACTGACAGTTCCGCAGGAGGGGTGGGGCCCGCAGACAGCGAAACAGAGGAAACGATGCCCCTTTTGTGGGGCCCAACAAACCCCTTCTGCGAACAAGACAATCTCCTCGGGCTCCGATCCGGCATCATTCACTCCATCCCCACATTCTTTCTATTTTTTTAACTATTTATTCACGTAAAAAGGTAAGGATCACCATTATATAATGGTTTTTTTTGTATTTAATATTTTTCAGCTCTGAAGAAGCATGGGAGTGCGAGTGCAATAAGTTATTACTCATAAAACGATTGAACTAAAAGATGAAAAATAAAACAGTTTTTAATATTCTATGAGGCGACTATTGCAAATTTGGTTTATTATGATCCTCAGGCTATCGGTTTCAGTATAAATCAAAATCAGATTGACCGTGCAGAAATTTGACTTTAACAGACATGTGTTAAGTGAATCGATTCATTAAGATGCATAGCTGTTTATGTCTAACCCGTATCGGATGATCATATCATGTTATATTTCAATAATAATTGTCTCAAATGCTCCCACATACAGCCAAAAACGTGTCCTTACTGTCAGATATCTTGATAGATATGACAAAGGGCTTTCTTACAAATATCCACCTTTTGAAGATCTGGATGACATATTCCCATTAAGGATTGAATTAATAAGTGAAAACGACGCATTATCTCCAATCTAATTCCCCACTTAATGATATCTTGTAAGGATTAGCTTGCATAATTGGAGAAATGGTCCCATATGAAAACAAAAGCTATTATGTAGGAGATGACAAAATTTTGAACACACCAATCTTTTTGTCGTGCTGTGGGGCCCTCTACTTTCTTTTTATTTGCTATAGTCACCTCATAGAATATTGAGCTATCCATTCTTTTCTTTTATCGCCTTCTCTTTTTTCTTTAACTTTTCTCTTTTAAGTCCACTGTTTTATTCTTCTTCTCCCCTCCCCCCTCACCACACAAAAATACCTCTTTACAGCGTACTGTTTGGGTGCCTATAGCATGTCTAGCCTCTGGTGAGTTCATTTTAGCCTCAATCAAAATATTTTCTAGTTTTGATACAGTCATGCATGCTTTTAACACTATACATCTCTTTAAAACCCTTTGGATTATAACTATCCAACAACCATTCTTAATTAGCTATTTTAAAAGTGACAAAAAAAGGTTGAATTATGCAGTGAGTGTGAAAGGTCTTTCGTTCGAACTCCAAGATTAGCAATCCTCCTCGTAGCTGGTGGACTCAAAGCCTTTCTCTTTTGAATTTAAAAACTAGCTGCTCAGAAAAGACAAAATAGTCGGTGGAGAGGATGGATTTTATGGAGAAATGAAAAAGGACAAATGATTAGAATGGAATAAAAAGTTATAAGTAATTAGACGGTGAAAAAATGCAGTTATGCTCTTCTTGTATAAATCAGTTTAGATAATTTTTAAGGAGAATAAATCATAGCGTATAGATGGCTAGATAGGAACGGTCTAATAATTTATCTCTAGAGAATAACCTTGAGCAGCAAACTAATAGTAGCAGCCATATGAGGGCAAGCTACCACAAATTCGATATGTCTATTGCAAACTTAGTTCCTCACAAAATTTTCTCCCTTGTAAGTTTATCTTTGGTTTTAGAGTCTTCCGTTTCTCTAGGATTTGAAATTGATCGAGCGTTATATTGTGACGATTCGAAACCCATTCTAATTGTCTCCTATTTTGCTAGGCAATCTAAGCCGTACGAAGAGACGAAGACACGACTTCAGACCCATCGATCGATAGAGTTCAAGCACGCTTGCCAAGACCAAGACGTGAAAACATTTATATCTAGGATGTATAAAATTAGCAATTTCTAAAGAGAGGAATACATAAAATTAATTTCTTTTTAAACCAAGGGTAAAACCGGAGAGGGGTGCACGTGTGGGACCCCTCTGTCAGTCTCCGATCTGGAGGGGGATCCGCATATGTCTCTTGAAAGAGAAACCATCACGTTTTTCACAAGTTGATTTGAGAGCTTGTGGACACCAAATGTGCATAAGGCTTGGGCCATAATATGCCCACAATTGCTTTGGTTAAAAAAATGTCGTACTATTAGCCCAAATTATGACAGGCTAATTGAAGGCCCAACTAACCACATTGAAAACTATAATATTGTTGGTTCATTTAAGAATTTAGCAGATGCTTCCTTGTAACAATTGCATATTGCATCTTACGCCTTTGCTATTTTCCACGGAGGACCTTCTATTCTTTAGTTATACCTTCTGAGCACATGTGTAAATGTTTGTTAACATAATAATACAGATTTTCTTTAGAGATTTTAAATAATTGAGATTTGAAAGTTAGAAATTGATGGAGGTCTTGATCCCCTTCAGATGTTGTCTTCCGTTGATCTGCTGCGAGCACTGATGGATGACTAAGATTGGATTTGAGGGTTGTCTCTTGATACATGTCGATCTCAGTGGGCTTAATTTGGAATGAAGCTGAATTACCTGCAAGGAAGTCCCGGAGTGGTTGTACCACCGTGGACCCTCCGACGATCAAATTAGTCGAGGTATTTGGGCAGAGTAGCGGCTTATTGGATAAGAATTGTCTTACCTGAGTCATCTGAGAGGGGGTTTATATAGAGACAGCCATGGGCTGGCGGGCACGAGATTTACGCCGACCGTTAACAGGGGATTTCTTGTAGTCTCAACCGGACCAGGAACCCGAGGAGAATCCTCCACGAGTTTGGCACTAGCTGGCCCGGGGCTAATTGAAAACAGTGCAATGCCGCACTCACCTCGGGGGAGAAGGGCAGAAACATTCCAGCCCAAAAGGCATCCAGATACAAGGCACGAGATTTACGCCCCTGGATTCATGCCCGTGCGAATGGCGGGATCCTCCATTGATGGTGAGATAGGCCCGTTAACGGGGGAACACGATGGCGTGGGACGCGGGATTGTGGGGGGGCGGATATCTCGCGTATGGCGAGATTCGCGGAGCTAGGGCGGTGGACGCTTGCGATCTGTGCTCTGGGTCGGTCGGTGAGACCGAGGAAGCTGAGCTCGGCGGGAGACTCGGAGCCGAGCGGGAGGCCGAGCAAGCTTGGTTCTGTGATAGCTCGGAGGTGAGTTGGGGGGCTGAGAAAGCTCGGCGTGTAGGATGGCTCGGAGGTGAGCCATGGTTATTTGTTAGACGGGCATAGGAGTGGTTTGGAAGGCCACCGAGGGTTGGGAACATCCTCGGGAGGAAGGCCCGGGGTACGCCTTCAACGTGCCGTTCTTACTCCTTTCTCGTAAGCCTTGGGACACGTCATCTGCCACGTGTCGTGATCTGGGGAGTTCTCAGTATTGAGCATCATCATTAGCCCCCCACTCTCGTCCTGACCTATTTATGGGTCGGGCCGAGGGTGGTCTGATCGGTCACCCGGGCTAGGTTCTTAGTTGAAGATATCGTCGGCGTGGATTCCCGGGCATTTAGTTGTATTTTTGGATGACGTCAGCGGATCAGAGAAGAGATCGTGCATTAAAGGGGAAGCGCCAATTCGATTGTACGTTCGTTGAGGCGCCAGCCCACGCGTCCGGCGCTGGTTGGCGGATGTGATGGGCCGCCGGTGTCCTTGGCGCTTGAAGGGACGCGTCCAATGGTCTTGTGACACATGGAAAGTTGATGGCCGTCGAACGCGAAGCATCTATTTTGGTGGGAATCGATCGGCGCCGTTGGACGCGCTTGCCGAATGCTATAAATAGAGGTGAGATCCCCCCATAGTCCACACTTCGCTATAATTTCCTCATCGCTGTGTGTGTTAGCTCGGCGCTCTTCCCATTAGATCGGATTTCTTGCTCCCTTTTCCTCGGAGGACTCCTTCCTTTGCATAGGTTAGATGTTTTCTTCTGGGGAGTCAGTTGAGATAGTTGAGGTAGAGTCTAGAGAGTCTTCTGCCGCTTCTTCCTCTTCCTCGTCCGAGTCGGAACCCCTCAAGGAGTTAAGGTTAGACCTGCTTCCCAGGGCCGCGCGGTGGGGACGGTTCCCTAAGCGTGCATCAAGAGTGCTCATGACGCGCCTTCTCTCATGAGGAATGTGGACGAGCTCGCCACAATCCGGGCTCGTTTCCACATTCCCCCCGGCTACACGCTTCGCTTGGCCGGGAAAGGAGAGAGGGCAGACCAGGTGCGGGGCAAGAAGATTATCTTGTATCTGGATGTCTTTTGAGCTGGAATGCGTCTTCCCTTCTCCCCCGAGGTGAGTGCGGCGCTGCGCTGTTTTCAATTAGCCCCGGGCCAGCTGGTGCCGAACTCGTGGAGGATTCTCCTTGGGTTCCTGGTCCGGTTGAGACTACAAGAAATCCCCTTCAGCCTGACCCTTCTCCTTTCCTCCCTCTGTTATAAAAATCATCCCGATACTCGTAAGGACGAGCCGAGCTCGGTATACATTTTCTTTAGAAAATACAGGGGAGGGGCGGCCGGGTCGGGGGTCGTGGCATTTTCTTCCTCCATCCATGAATGGAAGGAGAAATTCTTATTTGTCGGGCCGCCAGAGGGTGAGGATTGGCCTGTGCCTGTTCAGTGGCACATGGCCTACTGCCCGGGGGTGAGGCGATCGTCCAATCCTGAAATGATGGCAGTGTCGGCGTGGGAGCCCGTCCAACGGGCCAATGTATCGCCGTCCGAGCAGGCCCTCAGTTGGGCCGGGCTCAGTCCCGCTCAGTTTGCGGGTAAGTGTCACGCCCCGCTTCCCAGTATACGGGCAGAGCACGCGACTGGCCGCTATGTATTTACTCTGAAGTAAATACGCTAAGCGTATCTAAGCAATATAAGTAAAATGCACAAGAGACAATGTCAATGGATATAATTGAACAACAACTTTATTTATTAAACATTATTTTTACAATACATCTGAAAAGTAAATACATGGAATGAAAAGCAATGCCTAAACAGTGGCATAACAGAAATGGAAAGTACTGAAATGAAATCTACAAGTAACTAGAGCTCCGGGTCGAAAGCTAGCTGGTCCAAATCCTCGCTGGTGGGCTCGATCTCCAGTGAGTCCGAAACACCTGACGACATTCCAAAGAAGAAGAATAAAGAGAATGTCGTCAGCGAAAGAATCGCTCGGTAAGTCCCAAAGATGAGGGAGAAATAGAATAGACAGAGAGAGTGTGTAACTTTTAAAGTTGTATTATATTGTTAACGCTGTTGTTTGTAGTTTGGTATAGAAGAGGCCAATGTATACGAGAGGATTCTCAATAGACCAGAGACTACGGTGGACGGAATACAAGGAACTGTTCAGCCACGGTACAACGGCAATTGAATTCAGGTTAGGTGTCTTAATGGTTGCAGTCTCGTGCCACTTATAACACCTTCCGTACCAATCTACCCCTTATAAACCCCGCGATGTCTTGATTGTATTGTATATTGTATATAGATGGATGACTTGCCGAAACCATGATATTAGTAATGGAACGGATATAATGGATGATCATGTAGATGGAATATATTCATGGTTCGGTTCAGTCAAGTTGTATAGATTGATAGATTGAAAAGATTGAATATATGGATTCATATTGAATTGTTATATATACTTGAATCTCATTCAAGTCAGATTGATTATATTGAGACTCAGTCTGAGCCAGGCAATTAGAAAAGAAATTGAATCCTGAATTAGGTTTCGTTGTTATCGGCACATGGACGACAGGATTTGTGTCTTTTTCAAAGATGATTACCGTGTTGATAACACCGTTTGTTAAGTTGTCTACCTTAAATAGGCAAGCACCCATATCTCCGGCTCTCTGAGGCTCAAGAGACCGGTCCTGCTTAAACCTATGTTTACTAGGGTCCTTATTGTAATTTAGTATAACTTGAGGGGGTTTTATATAAAAATAATTTTGTATAATTTTCAAAATACACCTCAAGTATTTTATTATTGTCTTTAGAGTTTTCATGGATGTATATTTTATCAATGTGACATTTCTAGTGAATAAAACCTAATTTCAGAATATATAGTATTTATTTGTAATATGAATATTGTTTGAATTATCATGGTAGTTTCATGTAATATTTGACTTCTTTTCTTGAGTTTTGGAAACATGGAATATTATATATATTTAAAATAAGTATTTTGGTAATATTTATATATACATATTTAACGAAAATAAATTTATTAATGTTCTTGTAAAAATCTCATTTTCTAAAGAAAAATGTATAAAATCCACCGAGACCGAATGCTCCTTGCGGTGGTCTGTATCTCACTCTACGAAGACTGAGAATGTGCGATAATCCGCACCATTCTGAACGGGTTCCCCAAATGGGTTGTAGAGGCGCATTTGCTTGGAAATGTTTAATACATTTTTTTAAAGAAAAAGGTTTTATAAGTTAAAGGTATTTTACAGTAAAGTTGTATTTCCCGTATTCTATTGTCCCAAGATTCATCGTGTTATGATAGATATGAGTGTTGTGAGGAGGTAGGCCATTACCTCGTGAGTTTTCTAAGTCTAGCATGGTTAAAAGGTATAAACATGTCGATATGAAACATAAAGGTATTTTAATGTAAAAATAGAATAAAACTTATTACGATTATTATTTTGATGCCAAACTTGTTCTATTATCTTTTATTAATAATTACTAAACAATATATCAAAAGTTGTAGGTTTGTTATTAAGAAAATATTATATTTTTAAAAGAAATGATAATCGGAAGCCGAATAACTCCACTTCCAACACATTTTAAGAGTTAAGAATTTGAGAATAGTGAAAGAGAGAGAGAAGGGAGACTTACTGGATTAGGGTTAAGAGAGGGGGAAGAGGAAGATTGGGGAAACACCGGTGCGTCGTTTCGTCGCCGGAAACTCCTCGGATTGCCGTCGGAAGTTCGTCGGAGCTTCGCCCTTTGCTAACTCCATTTGCACACAAAAAGTCTAGGAAATTTTCTTGAGGGTTTGGGTAGAGATTTGAGAGCGAGGGGGGTGATTTGAGGTGTGGTATTTATAGGAAAATTATGGTTTAGGTTAATGAAGGGATGTATTAAAATTTTGTATTAAAAATGGATTAAATGGGGTTTTAATTTGCTCTGTAAATGTGCAGGGAAAATAAATAGTACAGGAGTTATAGGGCAGGCCAAAGGTTGCATAAGAGTTAAGAAAAATCGGGTTTTGACTCACTGGAACCGGCGGCGCCGGCCGATTCATCCGTTCCGCCGGCCCAAGTCGGGGTCCATCTTCTTGCCACGTGTCCCCGACGCTTGGTCTACTGCAGTGGACTTGTTTGTTTTATGTGTGACTCTTCAATTTACTTGTTGTGCACGTGTAGACTCTTGGGCTTCTAAAAGATTAAAGAATTTTAAATAAAAATAATGTATGGCTGATGGGATTTGAACTTTGGTGCTTTGTAACAGCAGTGTAAGGTCTTACCACCGAGTTACAAGTTCTTTCTTGCTATTCAAAAGTAAATCAAATACTTATAATACTCACAGGAAATGTAAATACCCCAAGTATACATTAAATTTTAATCAAATTTATGTATACAAGAATTGGAGTTGTTACATTCTACCCTCCTTATAAAATTTTCGTCCTCGAAATTTGTAAAAGGAAAGTGTAACAGATTCAAGCAAAGTTTGGTGATAGAAGTACTGATAGTGTATGAAAAAATAACAAAGTGGTACAATGGTTTGAAATGGTTGAAGAGAATTACCAGTGTTACCTTGGTTTACGGCCTTTGCTTCTTCGGCTGTTAAAAAAAAAGCCTGACGCCGTGGTATATTCCTTCTAGCCAGAAGCACGTTCCTCTGTCCTTGAGGCATGTTTCTCTGCCCTCGAGGCATGTTCCTCATTGCTTGTTGGAATTGGCGAGTAGGTTGTGCAGGTGGTGGAGCAGGGAGTGCAAAGCGAGGTGCAGGAGCCTGGATAGCTAGCCGCTGCGGGTAGTTGGTGGGTGTGTGAGCTGGGTTGCGTCTATAAGGACAGTTTTCAATCCCGTGATTGGACGCGCCACAAACTAGGCACAAGCCTTTTGCGCGCCTACAATCCTTCCACAAGTGTCCTTCCCTCTTGCAATAGAAGCAAAAGTCGGGACTTGGCTAATTAATTTTTTCTTCCGGTCTTCTGGGTTCAACAGTTGGCCTTGAAAAGGCTCCTCCTGCCATCTGGTTGGCAGGTCGCTTCACTCCGACAGATTGAGATCTGCCCTTCCTCTTCACCGCTGCCTCATATCGTCGGGCAGCCTTCAAAGCCAAATCATGGGTTGGGAAATCCCCTGTAGCTAATGCATCTTGGATTTCCTAGTCCAACCCTTACTGAAATTTTCTGGCCCTGATCTTAGCAGTCGGTATCAAGTGTGCCACGAATCTGTTGCGGTCTAGTGTTAGCTCTGTAGTATGTGATATTTGAAAATCGAAATTATTGAGACATATCTTACCAACTGAGCATGGTGAACTCAGCGTCATATTCATCCACTGACTTGGTCCACATTGAATCTTGTTGCAGATGGATGAACTGCTGTTCCATGTCGAACCTGACAGTCTCAGGGAAGTACTTTGCGTTGAACATCTAGCGGAAAGTCTTCCATTCGATGGGTTGATCAAGACGGCTTTCTTCAGCCTTCCACCAGATCCGTGCATTGTCCGTGAGCTGTAATTTCGCAACACGGACCCAAGCTATTTCTGGCACTTGTGCCGCTGCCAGATTATCTTCAATGCTTTGAGCCCATTCCTCAGTTTATAGAGGGCTCTCTTTTCCCGAAAATTTCTTGGGGTGCAGTTCCCAGAATTGCTTCACTCCGGGTGCTTCCACTTCTGGACGGTTCAAGAGAATAGCAGTCTGCTGCTGCTGTATTTCCAGGAGGCTGCGGATCGCCTCAAGCAATACCGTCTGCTCATTGATCGGAGCAACCGCGGCAGGTGTAATCGATAAGGGAGGTAGAGTGTTGTTGAAGTTGGTGCTAGTGTTGTTTGGGGAATCCATAACCTTGAAAGAAAAATTTGGGTTAGGACAGATTCAAATATATGATAAGATTCAAGGAATATGTATTGTAAGGAATGTTTTCAGTTGCTGGTTCTTGTGTTATATTGCTTAGGTTATCCACGCAGAGCTGAACTACATGATTGGGTTCCATACAGCTTTTGACATGCATGGGCCACCAACAAAACCTGTCACGTCCCGCTTCCCAGTATACGGGCAGAGGACGCGATTGACTGCTACGTATTTACTCTGAAGTAAATACGCTAAGCGTATCTAAGAAATATAAGTAAAGTGCACAAGAGACAATGCCAATGGATATAATTGAACAACAACTTTATTTATTAAACATTCTTTTTACAATACATCTGAAAAGTAAATACATGGAATGAAAAGCAATGCCTAAACAGTGGCATAACAGAAATGGAAAGTACTGAAATGAAATGTACAAGTAACTAGAGCTCCGGGTCGAAAGCTAGCTGGTCCAAATCCTCGCTGGTGGACTCGATCTCCAGTGAGTCTGAAACACCTGACGACATTCCAAAGAAGAAGAAGAAAGAGAATGTTGTCAGCGAACAAATCTCTCGGTAAGTCCCAAAGATGAGGGAGAAATAGAATAGACAGAGAGAGTGTGTAACTTTTAAAGTTGTATTATATTGTTAACGCTGTTGTTTGTAGTTTGGTACAGAAGAGACCAGTATATACGAGACGAGTCTCAATAGACCAGAGACTACGGTGGACGGAATACAAGGAACCGTTCAGCCACGGTACAACGGCAATTGAATTCAGGTTAGGTGTCTTAATGGTTGCAGTTTCATGCCACTTCTAACACCTTCTGTACCAATCTACCCTTTATAAACCCCGCGATGTCTTATTGTATTATTTGTATTGTTTGTATTGTATATTGTATATAGATGGATGACTTGCCGAAACCATGATATCGGTAATGGAACGGAGATAATGGATGATCATATAGATGGAATATATCTATGGTTCGGTTCGGTCAAGTTGTATAGATTTATAGATTGAACAGATTGAATATATGGATTCATATTGAATTGTTATATATACTTGAATCTCATTCAAGTCAGATTAATTATATTGAGACTCAGTCTGAGTCAGACAATTAGAAAATAAATTGAATTCTGAATTAGGTTTTGGTGTTATTGGTAACCGCTGCACAAGGACGGCAGGATTTGTGTCTTTTTCAAAGACGATTACCGTGTTGATAACACCGTTTGTTAAGTTGTCTACCTTAAATAGGCAAGCACCCATATCTCCGGCTCCCTGAGGCTTAAGAGACTGGTCCCGCTTAAACTTATGTTTACCAGGGTCCTTATTGTAATTTAATATAACTTGAGGGGTTTTATGTAAAAATAATTTTGTATAATTTTCAAAATACACTTCAAGTATTTTATTATCGTCTTTAGAGTTTTCATGGATGTATATTTTATCAATGTGACATTTCTAGTGAATAAAGCCTAATTTCATAATATATGGTATTTATTTGTTATATGAATATTGTTTGAATTATCATGGTAGTTTCATGTATTATTTGACTTCTTTTCTTGAGTTTAATATTATATATATTTAAAATAAGTATTTTTGTAATAATTATATATATATATATTTAACGAAAATAAATTTATTAATGTTCTTGTAAAAATATCATTTTCTAAAGAAAAATGTATAAAATCCATCGAGACCGAATGCTCCTTGCGGAGGTCTGCATCTCACTCTACTAAACTCGAGAATGTGTGATAATCCGCACCATCCCGAACGTGTTCCCCAAATAGGTTGTAGAGGCGCATTTGCAAGGAAATGTTTAATACATTTTTTAAAGAAAAAATGTTTTATAAGTTAAAGGTATTTTACTGTAAAGTCGTATTTCCCGTATTCTATTATCCCAAAATTCATCGTGCTATGATAGATATGAGTGTTGTGAGGAGGTAGGTCATTACCTCGTGAGTTTTTTTAAGTCTAGTATGGTTAAAAGGTATAAACATATTGATATGAAATATAAAGGTATTTTAATGTAAAAATGGAATAAAATTTGCTACGGTTATTATTTTGATGCCAAACTTGTTCTATTATCTTTGTTAATGATTACTAAACAATATATCAAAAGTTGTATGTTTGTTATTAAGAAAATGTTGTATTTTTAAAAGAAAAGATAATCGGAAGCTGGATAACTCCACTTCCGACACATTTTAAGAGTTAAAAATTCGAGAATAGTGAAAGAGAGAGAGAGAAGGGGGATTTACTGGATTAGGGTCAAGAGAGGAGGAAGAGGAAGATTGGGAAAACACCGATGCGTCGTTTCGTAGCCGGAAACTCCTCGGATTGCCGTCGGAAGTTCGTCGGAGTTTCGCCCTTTACTAACTCCACTTGCACACAAAAAGTCTAGGGAATTTTCTTGAGAGTTTGGGCAGAGATTTGAGAGTGAGGGGGGTTGATTTGAGGTATGGTATTTATAGGAAAAATTAGGGTTTAGGGTAACGAAGGGGTGTATTAAAATTTTGTATTAAAAATGGATTATATGGGGTTTTTAATTTGCTCTGTAAATGTGCAGGGAAAATAAATAGTAAAATGGTTATGGGGTAGGCCAAAGGTTGCAGAAGAATTAAGAAAAATTGGGTTTTGACTCACTGGAATCGGCGGCGCCGGCCGATTCATCCGTTCCACCGGCCTAAGTCGGGGTCCATGTTCTTGCCACGTGTCCCCAACGCCTGGTCTATTTCAGTGGACTCGTTTGTTTTATGTGTGACTCTTCAGTTTACGTATTGTGCACGTGTAGACTCTTGGGTTTCTGTCACGCCCCGCTTCCCAGAGTACGCAAGATTGGGCACGTGACATAGCCAACCATGCTACCTGTGGGTAGGAAGTATCCATCCACAGTCACATTACGGTTGTAAGGATATCAAGAACAAGATAATAAACTAATCTAATACATGTCCAAATCCATAATAACAAGAATCAATAAACAATAAGTGCGGAAGCTAATGATCCAATACAATGAATAAACAGTACGTCCCATAATGCGGGCTCACATCTGGAAATGAAATGAAATAAATAAACTAAACTCTAAGGAACTCACAGTTCAGCCTGCTGGCTGAAATACTCCTGCTCGGTCGTCGACAATGGTACGGAATCTGGGCCATGCAAAACCCAGACGTCAGCGCGTCGTGACATCAAATATATAGTATAAACATGGTATTAAACAATGCAAGTATGAACATGAATGAAGCAGAAATAAGAAATAACAAGCAGGGTAATGTGCGATGGTGACTAAACTGTTCTATCAGGTTTTCTACTCTATAGTCTTTGAAACCAATTGATGAATCGTCGATGTAACTCAATAGTATCCCGTGCGTGCCCGGGACCACGGTTAAAGCCCTCGGGGCTGAATCCGAGACGTGCCGCTAAGCAGTAAAAGGTAGCAAGATGGACGAGTGATGTCAGCATCACCACTCCGGAGCTGGCCAAGCCCGTAAGACTGATCAGAACAAGTATCGAACTGTTGAGTTACAAGTCGGTTTCACCTTTGATTTCCCCATACCCCCAAGTTATGTATGTCAGGTCAGGTATTCAGTAGTCACGGACTAATGCCAACAGAAAATCCGGTAAAAGTAGGTCTGTCTGGATCGACAGCAGGAATGGTCAGGGTTGTCGGCATTAGGCATGAAATCATGAAACAAGTCATGTCATGGTACAACAAGATGAGTCGGTATGTATGTATATGTCATGTGTAGCAGGGTCAGGCCAATATGTAGTGCAATCGGGTATGTGCTCACAACAGGTATACAATCAATAATGAACAGCAGCAGGAAACAGTAAATAACCATAATATTCCATGTAACGACAGTGATGTTTTGTATTCTCTTATTAACAGGTTCAAGCACCCTTGGGTGCAACAATCACAGGGTAAAACAATATTAATAACACGAAGCAATGAAGCCATTAAAAACTACAGCATACTAATAGTTACAAGGATGATCTAGCAATTTAAGCAATGACGTGCTAATTGGTTAATTAGTTAAAGTGTGGATTGATAGCATACCGATTAACTACAAGTAACTACTATAATGATTTAACGTTACGGATAATTGTAACTATCAATTCTAATCGATGTTACCAAGCCGTGTGGTTATAACAGATAACATGATGATTAAGTTTGTAGCATGTTAAAGCAAGTATTCGGATACTTGCCTCGACGGTTTCGCAAACCGGAACGCACGGATGCGACGTCGGCAGAAAACACGATATGATAGCACGAGCCACGGATTGAGTCCCAACAGAGAACAACGGGGTCACACGGACCAGGGGGCTTCGCTGGAGCGTCGGGTTCGCCAAGACGGCACGGTCGGATTCCGGCAACAACAAAAGTAGCGAAGTTAGCAATTTCGATATGATACACGCAAATACGACCAGCGAGGGGGATTGTACCAAAAGGGAGGATAAGGAAAACTTACAGAGAAGAAGCAGGGTGCAACCGCGATGGCTCGACGGCACTGGAACGCCGGCAAGGCAGCGACGGCGGCTGCGAAGGCTTGAACAGCCTCGGGGGTTCGCGGGAGAGGATGTTGGGACGAGTAGAGGAGGGGGTGGTCGGCTCTGGTGGTCGAGGGGGAGACGGAGGTGGCTCTGGTGATGACGGAGATGATCGCCGGCGCGTTCTCCGGCGAACAGCGGAGGGTAGACGATGGGTTTATGGGCTCGGGTTGGTGGTCCGGCGAGGGGAGGAGGGCAGCGACGACGAGGTCGGGACGAGGAGGGTGAGAGGGTGTCGCGGGAGTCGTCGGCGACGGGAGGTCGCGTCGACGGCGAGGTCTGCGGGGGTTGGAGGCGTCGTCGGGTTGGGTGCAGGTGCGGGAGTCGGCGGGAGAACGAGGGGAGGAAGGTGCGGCTAGGTCGAGGGGGTGTTGATGGCGGCGACGAGGTCACGGGGAGGTCGGCGGTGAGGTCGCGAGGGCTAGGGTTAGGGTTTGAGGCGTTTTCTCGTGAAGAAGAGGATGGGTGAGGGGCGGCTGCATGGGCTAAAATTTATAGAGGAAGAGAGAGAGAAAGATTGCTGCTGATGAGAGAGAGAGAAACAGAGAAAGGATTGGAGGCGGGGCCCACGAAACTCAGCCTCGTGATTGGCCACGAGAATTTTAAAAAGGGATTTGCAATTAAGATTTGAATGAGTTGGAAAGATAAGCAGTTAAAGAAAATATATATTCGTATATATTTAGTTTAAGGTATTAAATTTAAATGGGCCTTTTTGGCGCGAAATGAAACATTTCCAAATCGCGCCCGGGTTGCGCCCAAGTGTTCCAAATTCAAATTATAGGATTTTAAGCGGGTTCCAAATTTTGAAAAGAGGTGTTTAATGATTAAAATGCATGCCCCCAAATCGGACACTTGCACGCGCGCGTAGTCGTCCAAACTTGCCCGTTTAGCCAAACGGAACGGAATCTCGACACGCGGACGCTACCACGCGACTAGTGGCGACGAGTAGGCCAACATGGACACTTCAAATTTCATTTTAGGAGTTAAAATTTGTTATGTGCCAAAATGATTTAACCGGTTAAAATTTAGCAATAAATCCCAGAAAAACAGAATAATTGGAAATGAGCAATATATAACCCTCAACTAGTAATATAAATAGTATTATTGGGCTCGGGTGTTACATCATACCCAAATACAAAAAGAATTTCGTCCTCGAAATTCCAAGAATACAAGATAGCTAACTACTGGAAAAGGTGAGGGAATTTCTGCCGGATCTCGTCTTCTCGCTCCCAAGTAGATTCTCCATGCGATCGATTACCCCAAGAAACTAGCACAAGAGGGATAACCTTGTTCTTAAGAACCTTTTCTCTTCGATCCCTGATTTCAACTGGTCGCTCCTCAAAAGTCAGGTCCTCTCATACAGTCAACTCCGAATGATCCAAGACATGAGTCTCATCACGAACATACCTCCGTAGTTGAGACACATGGAACACATCGTGAACTCCTGCTAATGACGGTGGTAACGCCAACCGGTACGATACCTCTCCAACACGCTCCAATATCTCGAAGGGTCCAACGAATCGGGGACTAAGCTTTCCCCGACTTCCAAAGCGAATTACCCCTCTAGTCGGTGATATCTTCAGGAATACCAAATCACCCACGGCGAACTCTAGAGGTCTCCTTGACGTGTCGGCCCAACTTTTCTGTCTGTCTTGAGCTGCCTTCATATGCTTCCTGATTGTATTCACCTTCTCGACTGTCTGTATGTAACATTTTCAAAAATATAAAATATTAATTTTGGGGAATTTTTATAATTTAATATTATTTTATTGAATATTTTAATATTTAGGTATTTTTAAATACAAATAAATAGGAAAAATATGAGAAAAATTGTGGAAAATTAAGAAAAATTCTAAAATAGGGTAAATTAGTGAATTATGACATTTTTAAGTTGTTGTGATCATTTTGACACTAATTTAGTGCTAATCGCGATTAAAAATCGCTAATCGGGTTTTTAGCAATTTTGAGCAAAACATGCACACACCACTTTTTCTACACTTGTGCATTTCTTTCATGTCATTTGGGGTTTCTATTTATGTGAGAAAGGTTTTGATTAGAAAAGAAAAGAAAAAGAGAAAAGGAAAAAGAAAAAAAAGAAATGAGAGTAGGTGAGAGAGAGAGAGAGGGGCATGGGCTTCATTGACTTCAACCCTTAGCCACTTCTTCCCTTCATTTTCCCTCCTCCTCTTTCTCCTGCAGCTGCTGCTGCTCCCTCTCCATTCCTCCACCTTCAAGCTCTCATTTCCTCTCTAAAACTATCCCAAAACCCTATATCGGTTTCACAAAAAGTGTGCACAAGCTTGAGATCTACAAGATGGACTAAGAAAGCATGGATTTTGGCCACTAGGGGCAACTCAAGAAAATTCTTGAGTTGCCAAATGAGGTAATTTCTGAACCATTGTCCTAGTTTTAGCAATTCCTATACCCCTATGCAAGTTTTGTATCGATATTGTGTGATATAATGGACATTATGAAAACCTAGTTAGGGTTGTGATGAATTGGTGTTGTATTATGAAATTGAGACCAGTAGAGGACTTGTAAACACCCTAGTGCATGAATTGGAACCCAAAACCTGAAGCTAGAACTAGAAATATGGATTTTAGAAACCGATGTCGGGGAAAATGTGAAATCTGTGCATGTTAACTTGAATCTGCTATTACCCCGAGAACCCTAAAATGATATTGAGTGGGAATTGAGATGTGCAGGCACAATAGAGGCAACACCCCAAACCCTAGCCCCCAACTCCCATTCCCGGCCGCCAATTCTTCCCTTTTGGCCGCCAATTGCGGCCTGGGTCCCACCTCCTTGGCTCGTTTTGGTTCTGTAGCTCCTACATTGTTAGTTTAGGCCCCTGGTATATATAGATTTATATAAAGTGACATGGGGTAAAATCTGGGACATATTTCATGAGTTGCTGTTTTGGACTTTAGTTTCCGTATTCCGTATTTTCATTTCTGCATTGATGTGTTTCGTTTTACCTCGACTATTTGGCGTTTATACGACGATATAGAGGATTTATTGATGGTTTTGAAGGCGTGCCATAGGTTCTCACCTATAGGCCCCCTTATCGTATCGTTTTGGATTGCATGCGTCGTTTTAGCTTTGATTTGGTTTTGATGCGATGCGATACGTGTGTTATGTGTAGGTACACCGCGACGATCCGAGACGATGCGGAGGATGACAGTGACGTCGACACCGACACGCAGGACACAGGTGAGTAGATTATATCTACAGGGGGAAGTCGGGTGGATGGCGTATAGCACCCCCGCAGTCCGTGGTGTGGTATACGAATACGTATACCCACGTATATTTATCGTGTGTTGTTAGGAGCATTGATATGAATAATGATTTTATTGATGATGAGATATATGGTTTGGGTATAGTACGAACCCTAGGGTAGCGACTACACATACTTACACACATACTTACATACCTACTTTCACACCCTTGCATACTACTTATACTTGCACAGTGTTTGATGATTTGGGATGACTTTGGAGACGAGTCGATGATGTGGACTTGCGCCGCGAGATCGGCGAGTTGATATTGCTTCATATATGGGATATGATTTGTGTTTCTTGCGGGCTTGGGATATGTGTTACCCCGCATGCATACTTCATTGATGGTATCGATTGTACTAGACATAGAGTAGTACCCCAGACTTGTTCTGATGATACTGATACCTGTTATGTGACGAGATAGTGAGATGTTGACCCTACCCAGTTATTGGGGATGCCGTACGATGATTTACCGTACGAGCCGATATTGATGATAGATCCGCACTCATAACTCGAGGATACCTTACGATATGACATTGAGGCGGGATCACCGACTATATATATATATATTTATATATCGACTCAGAGGTTAGGCGGTTCCCTTACCTGTAGTTCAGCCGTATTGTTAGTATAGTTGTTAGAGTAGATGAGACTTCTTACCTATTTCAAAAACTAACGAATCGTGGGTATTTTTAAAGACAGCTCAAGGGAATCTACGGATATTTCAAAAAACGACGTATCTTTTCATAAAAACACCGTAGCCCCTATTTTCAAAACCCCATGATTCGTGTTATTTCAAAAGGCACCAATTGTATGACTTATTTTAGAGTAATGCAGATTAGTTTTAGTTACGTCTAGTTTCAGCTCCCACCCCCTTCTTGTGGTTCGCTTTGCATCGCATTTTTATACTATGTTTCATACTCCAGTATTAATATCATGCTGATAGGACACCAGCACCATTATCGATGATGCATCTGTTCCACGTACACTTGTTGCCGGCTCACACACTCATCATCGATAATTGCCATGTCACTACACTGTAGTAACATTACATTCATTATATGATTCTTACATGACATGATGATGTACATACCTTCTTTACATGTAGCATACATCATGGATTGATTGCATAACACATCGCATTGGATTTATTTCTTGATGTTGGATGTTCATGTGATTTCTGGATTTGGGAACCGAGGATGTCTTTAAAAGAGAATACATTATTGCTTTAAAAACCCGGTTACCCTTGATATGATATTTGGTGCGTCCACCATGTGTTTTCTCGGTGCTGAGAGCGACATGTGAAACCCGAATCGAGAAGGCGGATGAGGCCGATTGCGGGTACATGGTGGACCCGGTAAGGTACCCCGGGGCAAGAAGACGTGGTGATGACGATGAGCCTGGCAGGGGGAGATTGCCTACCGGTGACTTTACCCGACGCGTCGGATATCCGGAGGATACCGTCGTGGTCTGAGATTTATGGTAGGGGCCGGTCTGGACTGACGGCGCCCTAGATATTATGGTTGAGACTTTGAGATATCAGGATATTGGGATTTCGTTTGTGCCGATGCTAGACACAGTTTTATGCTGATTTCATTATGGTACCTCATCTTTAAAATACAGGGAAATCTCACTAAAGTATGAAAACTGTTGCTTCATGTAGATGTATTCTGTTTTCTCGCATTCATATCTCATTCATTTGCTATATTGTTATCTGAGGCACTGACACAGACACATTGAGATTGCACTCGGGTTAGATATTTACCCTAGCCTTGCTATAGACTGCATGCTTTATATTGAGGATTTTTATACCGATCGTTGACTTAGGATTATGTCTTGCATTCGGTTTCTGCTTGTAGATGTTTCTATTCACGAGTTGGCAACTCACCCCCGTTGTGCCACAGTTCTTGCAGGTTCTGCCGTACAGGTTTCATTGCGGCATTTCTGGCACACTACTTTCTTGCGGGTGGCTTGCTTTTGGTAGGTGGATTCTTTCGCATCAAGAACCACCATTGTATTCATTTTATTCATTGTATCTAGAATTTCCATCAACCAAAACTTGTATATTCTTTCAGACTTAGAGACAGTGTTGTTTTATTCGACCTTAGAGTCGCGCTTAGTAGTATTGGGGTTTCTTGTTGCTTGAGCTTTCTTTTGGGTTTGATCCTCGCCACTTGGCGTTGTATATTATTGTTGCATGTGTGGTTGTGACCGTCTATTGACGAAGAGCTAGCTCCCGCTTGGGGATGCCTTTATCATTGCATATATATATATTGTCATTCTTGTTGTACCCCATTCGGGGCCAGTTTTACAAAAGAAACTCTGCCGAAATTTTTAGAAAAGACTGTGTTGTTTTAAATTGCATATTCGGCTTAGTTATTTAAACATTGATTTTTTTTTTTGAACATGTAGTTCTTTACTTATTCTTTTAAAGGGTTTTAGATTTCTGGGTTTTCGGCTTACTTAGTCGCGTTACGCCTGTAGGCGTTACGTGGTTAAGTGCCGGTCACGGGCCAAACTTTGGGTCGTGACAAAGTTGGTATCAGAGCGCTAGGTTGACCTTGGTTCGAGTCTAAGTTTGACTATGTGGAGCCTAGGGCGTTGTTTATATACGGAACTTAGGCTTGACCTTACGGAACTTAGACTTGGTCGAGGGGGTACTAAACCCGAACTTTCTTCGCGTAGGATGACCCTTGGTTGATGGAATAGGTGACTAAAGTAGAGTGACGTACCGTTGGTATGTTCCGCGGCATACTTACGACACGCCACTCCGCTTAAGGAACCTTAGGATGTGCATACTTTTCGAGATCAGTGATTCCCTTCATATCCAGGATTATACATCCATTTGAGATCCCCGATTCTATTAGTTCATGATCATATCTTCATTGATGCTGTTCCTTCCTATGATCATGTATCCACTTGGATCTGTTGTTTCCTTCTTGTCATTGATGTGCTCTTTTGGTACTCGATTGAGGTTCCTGTCACCATGGTTGAGCGCAGTTGGGCTGCTGCTAGGGTTACGGCCGGTGTGAGCTCGTTTGGTACGGGGGCCGACCGTTGTGTTTTCTGGTGACATGGGAATGTCTCGAGTTAGTGTTGGTGATTGTGACCTCTAGTGGAGGCGAGTGCTTGGTTTTGCACCGGATGATCGGGCCATTGTTAGAGCTGCCAGTTGAGAGAGGACTGTTGATGTACAGCGTACCTCAGAGGTTGTGATGTCGCCTACCGTGCAGACAGATGGACCAGCTGTTGCTGAGATTGACAGGATGTTGCTTTCGGAGCTTACGAGCTGAGATTGCCGGAGCTGTTAGGCAGATGAGACAGATGATAGCTAGTCTACCGGTTTGAGAGACGAAGGTGATCCGTCCGATTTTGCGCCAGAGCGGGCCCAGTTGAGTTGAAGATTTCCAGTATGGAGAATCTTACTCAGATCGAGAGCAGACCGACGCAGAGATGACCGCTTATGTGTTGCCTTTCATGGAGGATTAAGACGTTGTTCGGCGTACAGGCGTATGAGCCAGTTGTTGCTGCGAATGATGAGATATCGCCCAGGTGATTGGAGCTACTGCAGCATGAGCATGTTCTTAGAGAGATGGTAGCGAGTCGCTAGTCACCGAGGATAAATGACTAGGACGTGTGGTGAGTTCGCTTACCTTGATGCGAGGATATCAGGTGGATTGTTTCCAGCTAGAGACGACTTCACGCAGGTTCGTTGAGAGTCGATTGAGACGATCGAAAGTCAGGAGCCATTTTCCAAGTTTAAAGTATACGGAAAGACATGCAGGTGATTCTATGGACCCTCTAGAAGAATGAAACCCTAACTCGACTTAATGACCGTGTGACAGCCTTTGAACCTTAGGGTTTACGGCGGTTCCGCGGCGCCATTAGTGAGGCTTGGGTTTGCCCTTCTACGGCTGGACCACCGACGCTGTGGCATGTACTCGATACTATTAAACTGTACCCGAGATGTGAGCTCTTAGGGGATTATGAGGTTCTGACGAGTCGATCGGATGATTCGACATCTTTCGGATATCGTGATGGGATACTGTTTGGGAGACTCCAGAGACGAGGATAGCCGTCGGAGCGCAGTTCGTGTAACCACGATGAGACGAGTCCGGATCAGTCGACATTTTTAGCAGAGTGAAGAAAAGAGTTCGCACGAGATTTCGATGGGATGACATTCCACTCCGCTGACATCAGAGATGTGATATGCACCCCGAGGCGTGGTATATGGATATATCTTTCGGAAAGAAGCGCGACAAGTATGCAGCCGTTCCGGAATAAGCTTTAGCTTCAGTAATGGATGACGACTTCCCGGCAATTCGGCAGGATTGAGATTTAAGAAAGGAACCTCGACAGGACTTTTCCGGAATACGACACGAGAAGACCTAGACCCAGGAGTGGTCATGATTGCGCACACCTAGCAGGCCAGAGTTCGGCATTGTCGACAAGGTAGTTGACCAGGATCGGATAAAGGAACTTACCCAGATGCGTTGCGAATTGAGTAAGGACAGTCGAGAGATGAGTATTCCTCCGATGGTTGAGACGTGTTCCCGAGGATCTGTTCGACCAGACAGCTTCTACAGGATGATGAAGCTACAGAGTACGCGATTTCGAGTCCGTGCGAGAGACTTCAGATTGACCGGTTTCCGAGAAATGTTGTGCTGAGGACACAGATGCCCTTTGAGCGAGAAGAGGTAGTACAAGAGAGCCAGCATCCGTACAGATCGGCATAGGCATGATTGGAAGAGACCTTGAGCTGGATTCCTTCCAGGACATTGCTGCAATGATGTTTACACCCAGGATCAGATGTGTGACGTGCATTCAGAGAGTCATAGGCCGATGCCAGCGATATGCTGCCTTACGAGTGGTCGTGAGGTTTGACCGAGAGGTGACCAGAGAAGTACCAGAACGGAATCGTCCCCGTTAGCACACCTGACAGGGCCGATGAGCCGATTGACCGCGTGATAGGAAATCCGCAAAGAAGATAAGGACCCAGAGTCAGAGGACGCCAGACCGTGAGCAAGAGGCAAGTAGATATCCTGCGCTGCTAGCAGTGGATGCACCGTCTCCTTCTCGACCTTGAAGGATGAATTTACCGACGACGGTACTTATGATTTGTGATTTTGTGATTCGATTATCACGTATCCGTCATTATTGGATTTCGGTATTTTGGGCGTTCTGTTTGCATGATTTAGTTTTGATGATTGAGTTTCCTGATATTTGTTTCATGCACCCACTGGATATTTATACAGTTCGCGCATAGTTATTACATTGAGATATTGATTGAGATTTCATGCCTATCGTATTCAGTGATTTGATTTGCACTTCCAGCGTAGCTTTCATGCACCTTTAGTGTTTTGACATACGATTCTAGTGCACACCAGATGCACTGAATCGGGATTCTTCGTGCATGTTATATGCACCTGATTGGTTGCTGTCAGGCACGCACGTTGCCTACGGCAGATGTTTCGTGCACACCCGTTGCACATAGTTGTTGTTCTATACACCTGTTTGACACATATTTGGATTTTGATTCCTTGCGCACCAGACGCATAGGATATTCCTATATATGCATTTTGAGGATGGATTTCTAGTATGGCAGTACATTTTATGATATTCTCTTTGTATTGATATTTTCGGAGCCCCGACAAAATGGACTATTATTGAAATTGTTTTAATATTGGGGGTTTAAATTTAAATTCGGGGACCGAATTTCTTTAAGGGGGGTAGATTGTAACATTTTCAAAAATATAAAATATTAATTTTGGGGAATTTTTATAATTTAATATTATTTTATTGAATATTTTAATATTTAGGTATTTTTAAATACAAATAAATAGGAAAAATATGAGAAAAATTGTGGAAAATTAAGAAAAATTCTAAAATAGGGTAAATTAGTGAATTATGACATTTTTAAGTTGTTGTGATCATTTTGACACTAATTTAGTGCTAATCGCGATTAAAAATCGCTAATCGGGTTTTTAGCAATTTTGAGCAAAACATGCACACACCACTTTTTCTACACTTGTGCATTTCTTTCATGTCATTTGGGGTTTCTATTTATGTGAGAAAGGTTTTGATTAGAAAAGAAAAGAAAAAGAGAAAAGGAAAAAGAAAAAAAAGAAATGAGAGTAGGTGAGAGAGAGAGAGAGGGGCATGGGCTTCATTGACTTCAACCCTTAGCCACTTCTTCCCTTCATTTTCCCTCCTCCTCTTTCTCCTGCAGCTGCTGCTGCTCCCTCTCCATTCCTCCACCTTCAAGCTCTCATTTCCTCTCTAAAACTATCCCAAAACCCTATATCGGTTTCACAAAAAGTGTGCACAAGCTTGAGATCTACAAGATGGACTAAGAAAGCATGGATTTTGGCCACTAGGGGCAACTCAAGAAAATTCTTGAGTTGCCAAATGAGGTAATTTCTGAACCATTGTCCTAGTTTTAGCAATTCCTATACCCCTATGCAAGTTTTGTATCGATATTGTGTGATATAATGGACATTATGAAAACCTAGTTAGGGTTGTGATGAATTGGTGTTGTATTATGAAATTGAGACCAGTAGAGGACTTGTAAACACCCTAGTGCATGAATTGGAACCCAAAACCTGAAGCTAGAACTAGAAATATGGATTTTAGAAACCGATGTCGGGGAAAATGTGAAATCTGTGCATGTTAACTTGAATCTGCTATTACCCCGAGAACCCTAAAATGATATTGAGTGGGAATTGAGATGTGCAGGCACAATAGAGGCAACACCCCAAACCCTAGCCCCCAACTCCCATTCCCGGCCGCCAATTCTTCCCTTTTGGCCGCCAATTGCGGCCTGGGTCCCACCTCCTTGGCTCGTTTTGGTTCTGTAGCTCCTACATTGTTAGTTTAGGCCCCTGGTATATATAGATTTATATAAAGTGACATGGGGTAAAATCTGGGACATATTTCATGAGTTGCTGTTTTGGACTTTAGTTTCCGTATTCCGTATTTTCATTTCTGCATTGATGTGTTTCGTTTTACCTCGACTATTTGGCGTTTATACGACGATATAGAGGATTTATTGATGGTTTTGAAGGCGTGCCATAGGTTCTCACCTATAGGCCCCCTTATCGTATCGTTTTGGATTGCATGCGTCGTTTTAGCTTTGATTTGGTTTTGATGCGATGCGATACGTGTGTTATGTGTAGGTACACCGCGACGATCCGAGACGATGCGGAGGATGACAGTGACGTCGACACCGACACGCAGGACACAGGTGAGTAGATTATATCTACAGGGGGAAGTCGGGTGGATGGCGTATAGCACCCCCGCAGTCCGTGGTGTGGTATACGAATACGTATACCCACGTATATTTATCGTGTGTTGTTAGGAGCATTGATATGAATAATGATTTTATTGATGATGAGATATATGGTTTGGGTATAGTACGAACCCTAGGGTAGCGACTACACATACTTACACACATACTTACATACCTACTTTCACACCCTTGCATACTACTTATACTTGCACAGTGTTTGATGATTTGGGATGACTTTGGAGACGAGTCGATGATGTGGACTTGCGCCGCGAGATCGGCGAGTTGATATTGCTTCATATATGGGATATGATTTGTGTTTCTTGCGGGCTTGGGATATGTGTTACCCCGCATGCATACTTCATTGATGGTATCGATTGTACTAGACATAGAGTAGTACCCCAGACTTGTTCTGATGATACTGATACCTGTTATGTGACGAGATAGTGAGATGTTGACCCTACCCAGTTATTGGGGATGCCGTACGATGATTTACCGTACGAGCCGATATTGATGATAGATCCGCACTCATAACTCGAGGATACCTTACGATATGACATTGAGGCGGGATCACCGACTATATATATATATATTTATATATCGACTCAGAGGTTAGGCGGTTCCCTTACCTGTAGTTCAGCCGTATTGTTAGTATAGTTGTTAGAGTAGATGAGACTTCTTACCTATTTCAAAAACTAACGAATCGTGGGTATTTTTAAAGACAGCTCAAGGGAATCTACGGATATTTCAAAAAACGACGTATCTTTTCATAAAAACACCGTAGCCCCTATTTTCAAAACCCCATGATTCGTGTTATTTCAAAAGGCACCAATTGTATGACTTATTTTAGAGTAATGCAGATTAGTTTTAGTTACGTCTAGTTTCAGCTCCCACCCCCTTCTTGTGGTTCGCTTTGCATCGCATTTTTATACTATGTTTCATACTCCAGTATTAATATCATGCTGATAGGACACCAGCACCATTATCGATGATGCATCTGTTCCACGTACACTTGTTGCCGGCTCACACACTCATCATCGATAATTGCCATGTCACTACACTGTAGTAACATTACATTCATTATATGATTCTTACATGACATGATGATGTACATACCTTCTTTACATGTAGCATACATCATGGATTGATTGCATAACACATCGCATTGGATTTATTTCTTGATGTTGGATGTTCATGTGATTTCTGGATTTGGGAACCGAGGATGTCTTTAAAAGAGAATACATTATTGCTTTAAAAACCCGGTTACCCTTGATATGATATTTGGTGCGTCCACCATGTGTTTTCTCGGTGCTGAGAGCGACATGTGAAACCCGAATCGAGGAGGCGGATGAGGCCGATTGCGGGTACATGGTGGACCCGGTAAGGTACCCCGGGGCAAGAAGACGTGGTGATGACGATGAGCCTGGCAGGGGGAGATTGCCTACCGGTGACTTTACCCGACGCGTCGGATATCCGGAGGATACCGTCGTGGTCTGAGATTTATGGTAGGGGCCGGTCTGGACTGACGGCGCCCTAGATATTATGGTTGAGACTTTGAGATATCAGGATATTGGGATTTCGTTTGTGCCGATGCTAGACACAGTTTTATGCTGATTTCATTATGGTACCTCATCTTTAAAATACAGGGAAATCTCACTAAAGTATGAAAACTGTTGCTTCATGTAGATGTATTCTGTTTTCTCGCATTCATATCTCATTCATTTGCTATATTGTTATCTGAGGCACTGACACAGACACATTGAGATTGCACTCGGGTTAGATATTTACCCTAGCCTTGCTATAGACTGCATGCTTTATATTGAGGATTTTTATACCGATCGTTGACTTAGGATTATGTCTTGCATTCGGTTTCTGCTTGTAGATGTTTCTATTCACGAGTTGGCAACTCACCCCCGTTGTGCCACAGTTCTTGCAGGTTCTGCCGTACAGGTTTCATTGCGGCATTTCTGGCACACTACTTTCTTGCGGGTGGCTTGCTTTTGGTAGGTGGATTCTTTCGCATCAAGAACCACCATTGTATTCATTTTATTCATTGTATCTAGAATTTCCATCAACCAAAACTTGTATATTCTTTCAGACTTAGAGACAGTGTTGTTTTATTCGACCTTAGAGTCGCGCTTAGTAGTATTGGGGTTTCTTGTTGCTTGAGCTTTCTTTTGGGTTTGATCCTCGCCACTTGGCGTTGTATATTATTGTTGCATGTGTGGTTGTGACCGTCTATTGACGAAGAGCTAGCTCCCGCTTGGGGATGCCTTTATCATTGCATATATATATATTGTCATTCTTGTTGTACCCCATTCGGGGCCAGTTTTACAAAAGAAACTCTGCCGAAATTTTTAGAAAAGACTGTGTTGTTTTAAATTGCATATTCGGCTTAGTTATTTAAACATTGATTTTTTTTTTGAACATGTAGTTCTTTACTTATTCTTTTAAAGGGTTTTAGATTTCTGGGTTTTCGGCTTACTTAGTCGCGTTACGCCTGTAGGCGTTACGTGGTTAAGTGCCGGTCACGGGCCAAACTTTGGGTCGTGACACTGTACCACCAACTCTGGTCCTAGTAACCTTCGTTCACCAACATCATCCCAACAAACAGGTGAACGGCACTTGCGACCATACAGTGCTTCAAACGGGGCCATCTGAATAGTTGCTTGGAAGCTATTGTTGTACGAAAACTCCACTAGGTGTAGATGATCTTCCCAAGAACCTTTGAAGTCCAACATGCAAGCCCTCAGCATATCTTCAAGGGTCTGGATCGTTCTCTCCGATTGTCCATCAGTTTGAGGATGATAAGCTGTGCTAAACTTCAATCGAGTCCCCAAACTTTCTTGTAAACTCCTCCAAAAGTGCGACAAGAACCGAGTGTCCCGATCAGACACGATGCTTACCGGTACTCCATGCAATCTGACAATCTCCTGCATGTACCGCTCTGCCAAAGTCTCTGTCGATTGACCCACCCGAAAAGGAATAAAGTGAGCTGCCTTGGTCAACCGATCGACAATCACCCATACTGCATTGTTGCCCTTTGGACTCCGCGGTAAAGCTGTCACGAAATCCATGGTTATATGTTCCCACTTCCACTGAGGAATCGGAAGTGGTTGCAACAAATCAGCAACCCTTTGGTGTTCAGCCTTGACTTGCTGACACACCAAGCACTTAGCCACGAAGCGAGCAATTTCCCTTTTCATACCTTCCCACCAGAAGTGCTGTCGAATATCTCGGTACATCTTTGTCCCTCCTGGATGTACAGAGTAAGCTGAACTGTGTGCCTCCTTCATAAGCTCTTCACGCACATCTCCTTTTGGCACACACACCCGGCTACCATATCTCAACGAACCATCTTCATGGATCAGTAAATCGGTTCGTAATCCGGCTTCAACCTGCTCTTGAAACTTTTGCAGTCTAGGATCCTGCGATTGTGCCGCTTTAATCCTATTAACTAAGGACGATTGTACTTGCAACTGCATCAACTGTCCTGTAGCATGTGGTAGCACAACCTCCAAGTCAAATCTCTGAAAATCCACAACGATCTCCCTCTGTGCGGTCAACACCTGAATTGCTGGTAACCGACTCAGCGCATCCGGCACGACGTTGACCTTTCCCGGATGGTACTTAAGATCGAGGTCATAGTCGGCCATCAGCTCCAACCATCTGCGTTGCCTCATGTTCAACTCCTTCTGAGTGAACACATATTTCAAACTCTTGTGATCCGTAAAGACTTCAACTCTCTCGCCCAGAAGGTAGTGTCTCCAAATCTTCAGGGCGAAGATCACGGCTGCAAGCTCTAAGTCATGAGTCGGATAGTTCTTCTCGTGAGTCTTCAGTTGTCTCGATGCGTAAGCGACGACTTTCCCATTCTGCATTAAAACACATCCCAATCCTTTTCCAGATGCGTCGCTGTGAATCACCAGTCCTCCTGAATTATCCGGTACAGTCAGGATAGGGGCGGTTATCAATTTCTGCTTCAACGTCTCAAAGGCCAATGCACATCCATCCGTCCAAACAAACGGTACCTCCTTACGCGTAAGCTTGGTCAACGGCTCAGCTAAACGAGCGAAGTTCTCCACAAATCTCCTGTAGTATCCGGCGAGTCCAAGGAAACTTCTTATCTCCGCAACATTCTTTGGAATAGGCCAATCTCGAACGGCTGCAATCTTCTCGGGATCAACGGCGATTCCTTTGCCCGACACAACATGCCCCAGAAACTTCACTTCTTCCAGCCAGAATTCCCACTTACTCATCTTCGCGAATAATTTCTCTTGTCTCAGCGTCTACAGTGCGATCCTTAAGTGCTCAGCATGCTCCTCCGGACTCTTCGAGTACACCAGAATATCGTCAATGAATACCACAATAAACTGGTACAAGAACGGTGAAAAGATCCTGTTCATCAAATCCATGAATATTGCCGGCGCATTAGTCACTCCGAAGGGCATCACTAAATACTCGAAATGCCCATACCGGGTCCGAAACGCCGTCTTGCAAATGTCTTATGCCTTCACTCGGACCTGATGATATCCTGATCGCAAGTCCAGTTTCGAGAATACCCTCGCGCCACTAAGCTGCTCAAAAAGTTCTCCAATGCGAGGGATCGGGTACTTGTTCTTAACAGTCACCCGGTTCAATTCTCGATAATCAATGCACATCCTTCTCGTGCCATCCTTCTTCTTTACTAAAAGGACTGGAGCTCCCCAAGGCGAGTTGCTGCTTCGAATCCATCCCTTCTCGAGTAATTCACCCACTTGTTTCTTAACTTCTTCCAATTCCACCGGTGCCATCGGATAATAAGATTTTGATACTGGCGCTGCACCAGGAATAAGGTCAATCGCAAACTCCACATCTCACTTCGGCGGTAAGCCCGAAATATCTTCAAACACATCCATAAAGTCGCGGACAACTGCCGGCTCTTCATTACTATCCACTACCATAGCCGCAAGAATATTGTTCGTCGGCCTAGCCCTAAACTCGACTGGCCCGACAGAACTGCTTCCTCCGATGAAAGTAAACTCAGGGTGTCCGGGAATCTGGAAAATTACTTTCCTTGCCCTACAATCAATGTGTGCGTGGAAAGTGCCCAGAAAATCCATTCCCAAGACTACTTCATAACTGCCCGTATCAATCACCAAGAAATCTGCAAAAAGCTCCCGTCCACAAACAACAACTGTACAATCTCTACATTCCTTACTAGCTATGATTTTCCCATTCCCAGTGTGTATGTCCCAGAAACTAGACAGGGTCGTGCAGGTGATCGAGTGTGTAGTTATAAATTTGGATGACATAAAACAGTGGGATGCTCCGGAATCAAATAATGCCAATGCGGGAAAACCACGAACGAGTATAGTACCTGAAACCACTTCTCCCGATGCCTTGGCCTCCTCAGCTGTCAACGTGAAAGCTCGACCCTGGTTAGGTCCTTGTGTCAGCTGCTTCTGCCCTTGGAACGGTCTCTGCGGAGTCTTCCGTATATCATCTCTCGTGCGAAGCTTCGACGGACAAGCACCAACTGCGTGATCGGCTGCTCCACAAACCAGACAAAGTCCCAGTCTCCTTCGACACTCCTTCTGCACGTGCCCAGGTAATCGGCAGTAATCACAAGTCACGCTTTTCCTTCGATCAACGATCACAGGCTTCTTCATTGGCGCTACACCTCGACGGTCCACTGGAATATCTCTGCGCCCATGATCTCGGTTAGGCACAAATGCAGGCTTCCTGGCCGCAACTGCTGTCTGGTGAAGGTTCCCTTTCGATCCTGATAAACTCTGTTGCTCTCTTGCTGCCGTAAGAACCTGTGAGAAAGTGGTCAAACCCAGGGAGACAATCTGCCTCTGGATGTCCACATCCAAACTGCGCAAGAACCTTCGCGCCCTGTCTGCCTCCTTGGCGACCAAGGGTCCAGCGAAACGGCTGAGTCTCGTCCATTCCGCTGCATGTATATCCACAGCTGCTCCATTTTGTTTCAGCCCAATGAATTTCTCCTCCATTTCCTCCCGTGCAGTCCGCGGGAAGAACTTTTCCAAGAAACTTTTGGAGAAATCCGCCCAACTGATTGGCTTGGACAAGCGGGTCTCCTCCACAAGCCACCACTCTCGGGCGTAATCTACCAGCTGAATGCGCACCACATCAACTCTCTTGTCTTCAGGGATCTGTGCCGCAACCAATAAATTCTCCATGTCTACTAGCCACTGCTCGGCTGGTAACGGCTCCTCCAGACCAGTGAAAGTGGTAGGACCCAAACGTCTGAAATCTGCCACGGTCCCTACTCGGTCGACTGGCTTCGCCACAGCGGTGTTTACAGACTGCTGAATAGCCTGCAAACCCTCCTGAAATGAATCTGCTTGCTGCTGGATCAGCTCAGTTTGTCTCTTCTGATTTTCCAACATCCCGCGTATCACTCCCAACATGGCGGCTTCATCCACACGCCTCTGATACGTCTTGAAATTCTTATCTGCCATGGTCCTGAAATCAAAACAAACAACATTAGCCTGATGATAGATTCAATATATAAATCAAGGCTAGAACTCCAAGATACTTAAATAGAGTGCTGCATTGTAGCTATGCCGCGGTATCATAGCCGCAATTACTTAACTCCACCCAAGTCGCCTAAGTCCTAGAGATATCAAGAAGTTAGGTTTTCGAGTTAACAATGCAAAGTAAGTCTGCATGTCGACATGATCCGGAAGAATGATTCAAGGATGGTAACACGGTCAAAGTGGCAGGACATGTTTCCTAATCACGGGTATTATGATTCGTGTATCGGGTGCAATACCCAATTACAAATAATCAACCCAATTAACCTATGGCTCTGATACCAAAAGAACCATGTCACGCCCCGCTTCCCAGAGTACGCAAGATTGGGCACGTGACATAGCCAACCATGCTACCTGTGGGTAGGAAGTATCCATCCACAGTCACATTACGGTTGTAAGGATATCAAGAACAAGATAATAAACTAATCTAATACATGTCCAAATCCATAATAACAAGAATCAATAAACAATAAGTGCGGAAGCTAATGATCCAATACAATGAATAAACAGTACGTCCCATAATGCGGGCTCACATCTGGAAATGAAATGAAATAAATAAACTAAACTCTAAGGAACTCACAGTTCAGCCTGCTGGCTGAAATACTCCTGCTCGGTCGTCGACAATGGTACGGAATCTGGGCCATGCAAAACCCAGACGTCAGCGCGTCGTGACATCAAATATATAGTATAAACATGGTACTAAACAATGCAAGTATGAACATGAATGAAGCAGAAATAAGAAATAACAAGCAGGGTAATGTGCGATGGTGACTAAACTGTTCTATCAGGTTTTCTACTCTATAGTCTTTGAAACCAATTGATGAATCGTCGATGTAACTCAATAGTATCCCGTGCGTGCCCGGGAACACGGTCAAAGCCTTCGGGGCTGAATCCGAGACGTGCCGCTAAACAGTAAAAGGTAGCAAGATGGACGAGTGATGTCAGCATCACCACTCCGGAGCTGGCCAAGCCCGTAAGACTGATCAGAACAAGTATCGAACTGTTGAGTTACAAGTCGGTTTCACCTTTGATTTCCCCATACCCCCAAGTTATGTATGTCAGGTCAGGTATTCAGTAGTCACGGACTAATGCCAACAGAAAATCCGGTAAAAGTAGGTCTGTCTGGATCGACAACAGGAATGGTCAGGGTTGTCGGCATTAGGCATGAAATCATGAAACAAGTCATGTCATGGTACAACAAGATGAGTCGGTATGTATGTATATGTCATGTGTAGCAGGGTCAGGCCAATATGTAGTGCAATCGGGTATGTGCTCACAACAGGTATACAATCAATAATGAACAGCAGCAGGAAACAGTAAATAACCATAATATTCCATGTAACGACAGTGATGTTTTGTATTCTCTTATTAACAGGTTCAAGCACCCTTGGGTGCAACAATCACAGGGTAAAACAATATTAATAACACGAAGCAATGAAGCCAATAAAAACTACAACATACTAATAGTTACAAGGATGATCTAGCAATTTAAGCAATGACGTGCTAATTGGTTAATTAGTTAAAGTGTGGATTGATAGCATACCGATTAACTACAAGTAACTACTATAATGATTTAACGTTACGGATAATTGTAACTATCAATTCTAATCGATGTTACCAAGCCGTGTGGTTATAACAGATAACATGATGATTAAGTTTGTAGCATGTTAAAGCAAGTATTCGGATACTTGCCTCGACGGTTTCACAAACCGGAACGCACGGATGCGACGTCGGCAGAAAACACGATATGATAGCACGGGCCACGGATCGAGTCCCAACAGAGAACAACGGGGTCACACGGACCAGGGGGCTTCGCTGGAGCGTCGGGTTCGCCAAGACGGCACGGTCGGATTCCGGCAACAACAAAAGTAGCGAAGTTAGCAATTTCGATATGATACACGCAAATACGACCAGCGAGGGGGATTGTACCAAAAGGGAGGACAAGGAAAACTTACAGAGAAGAAGCAGGGTGCAACCGCGATGGCTCGACGGCACTGGAACGCCGGCGAGGCAGCGACGGCGGCTGCGAAGGCTTGAACAGCCTCGGGGGTTCGCGGGAGAGGATGTTGCGACGAGTAGAGGAGGGGGTGGTCGGCTCTGGTGGTCGAGGGGGAGACGGAGGTGGCTCTGGTGACGACGGAGATGATCGCCGGCGCGTTCTCCGGCGAACAGCGGAGGGTAGACGATGGGTTTATGGGCTTGGGTTGGTGGTCCGGCGAGGGGAGGAGGGCAGCGACGACGAGGTCGGGACGAGGAGGGTGAGAGGGTGTCGCGGGAGTCGTCGGCGACGGGAGGTCGCGTTGACGGCGAGGTCTGCGGGGGTTGGAGGCGTCGTCGGGTTGGGTGCAGGTGCGGGAGTCGGCGGGAGAACGAGGGGAGGAAGGTGCGGCTAGGTCGAGGGGGTGTTGATGGCGACGACGAGGTCACGGGGAGGTCGGCGGTGAGGTCGCGAGGGCTAGGGTTAGGGTTTGAGGCGTTTTCTCGTGAAGAAGAGGATGGGTGAGGGGCGGCTGCATGGGCTAAAATTTATAGAGGAAGAGAGAGAGAAAGATTGCTGATGATGAGAGAGAGAGAAACAGAGAAAGGATTAGGAGACGGGGCCCACGAAACTCAGCCTCGTGATTGGCCACGAGAATTTTAAAAAGGGATTTGCAATTAAGATTTGAATGAGTTGGAAAGATAAGCAGTTAAAGAAAATATATATTCGTATATATTTAGTTTAAGGTATTAAATTTAAATGGGCCTTTTTGGCGCGAAATGAAACATTTCCAAATCGCGCCCGGGTAGCGCCCAAGTGTTCCAAATTCAAATTATAGGATTTTAAGCGGGTTCCAAATTTTGAAAAGAGGTGTTTAATGATTAAAATGCATGCCCCCAAGTCGGACACTTGCACGCGCGCGTAGTCGTCCAAACTTGCCCGTTTAGCCAAACGGAACGGAATCTCGACACGCGGACGCTACCACGCGACTAGTGGCGACGAGTAGGCCAACATGGACACTTCAAATTTCATTTTAGGAGTTAAAATTTGTTATGTGCCAAAATGACTTAACCGGTTAAAATTTAGCAATAAATCCCAGAAAAACAGAATAATTGGAAATGAGCAATATATAACCCTCAACTAGTAATATAAATAGTATTATTGGGCTCAGGTGTTACAGTTTCTAAAAGATTAAAGAATTTTAAATAAAAATAATGTGTGGCTGATGGGATTTGAACTCTGGTGTTTTGTAACAGCAGTGCAAGGTCTTAACAATGAGCTACAAGCTCTTTCTTGCTATTCAAAAGTAAATCAAATATTTATAGTACCCACAGGAAATATAAATACCCCAAGTATACATTAACTTTTAATAAAATTTATGTATACAAGAATTGGAGTTGTTGCAGTAAGTTAGGAGCCTAGGCGACCTGTTTAGACCCGCATATTCTTCTTCTATTCTTTCTGGCATCGCTAACTCCTTGTGTATTTTTCTTCTTTGCAGAACCGATGGACCGCTCTAAATTTCTGGCTGCGATGGAAGAGAAGAAGGGAAAGAAGGCCGGAGGCGCCGGCTCGTCACGCCCCGCTTCGAGCCTGGCCGCTTCGGCCAGGCGTTCCACTACGCCCCGGGCTCCGGAGACCGGCCACGAGGAGAGCCGCAAACACGCTCGGGTACAGAAACCCCGGGTTGTGGAGGTGGCGGAAGAGGCCGACCTTCCCGTGGTCCCCCTCAAGCGGCGCAAGAGGACGGTGTCTCGAGCCCCGTCTTCCCCGATCTTCGTGCAGGAGGGGGATCTTCGCTACGAGGTGCCCTCGGGGCTTTTTGTCGCCGATAGCTTGCTCTCTGAGATGGAGCGGTCGGCTAGGGACAGAATCGCTTGGGGGACCCTCAAGGCCCAAATCGCGGCCATTGCTTAGGAGGCCGTGCAGGTTAGTGTCCGCCTCCCGTTCGGGTTTTCAATAAGCCTTTTTGTTTGCAAGATCGTATACCTTTTTAATCCATCATTTCGTTTTCCTTAGGTCCTCCAGCACCGCGCCCTTGTCGCCAACATAGAGCACGAGGAAATCGCCCCGGCGCTGTAGATAGCGGGCAAGTCTTTCTCTCGGGAGGAGAGCCTGAGCAGGGAGCTGCGTCAGACGAGGGAGAAGATCGCCGCCCTCAAAGACTGGGTGTCTTCCGAGGAGGGGGTGAACGCCAACTGCCGGAAGACCATCCGAGCTTTGATGGAGTCCAACAAGATTGTTGAGGCTAAGTTGGAGGATGCCAGGGTGCTCGCCGCCACTCTGAAGAAGACGCGGGACATCCTAAAAAGGGAAAACGAGGCGATGAAGGAAGGGATGAGGCGCGCCGACCTCCGGGTTGAGAAGGCGGTTGAAAGCTACAAGACGTCGGATAAATTCTACGCCGACCTCACTGACGCCTCGGCCCTCGTCTGGGACGATGCCCTCGACGCCGTCAAGACGTTGATGCCGGAGTTTCCCGACGCCGCCTTCCGGCTCGAGTACCCCCTCGAGGGTGAGACGCAGGGGATGCCGCCGGAAGCGCCGCCGGGGGGAAGGCCCCCGGTGGGAGTGTTGGGGATAAGGCGATCACCCCGGCTCCCAGTGCCGAAGCTCCTGCTGTGGGCGTCGAACCTCAAGCCGCCACCCCGGCTCCCGACGCTGCCATGGAGCACGTCGAGGTCCTTCCTAGCCCCGAGGCCCGAATCTCCCTTCCTTCTTTTTCAAATTTTTTTGTTTTGGAATTTTATAAGCATTCGGGTGATTTTTTAAGGCCGAGGAGCCCACAATACTTTTGTAAAGACTCCCCCGTTGTGAATAAAGCCCTTTTGCACAAATTTTTGTGGCAATGTTTCTATTTCGCGATAATGTCTTCATTTTACTCGCCTGATGAGCGCTAGGTCGGGGACCGATCCTTTAGTTGGCGATCGCATGTCGAGTTAAACCCAATTATTTGTCAAAGTGTACAATGGCCGGTGTAAGGTCAGCATCATTATGGCCCCGAAGTCGAGGTGGCGATCGTACGTTGAAGGTATGTCGGTTGGTACCTCCGAGTAGAAAGGCGTAGACTCGCCCATTTCCTTGAGTTGGACTGGCGACCATCTCTCTAAAGATAGGTCGACGTAGACGAGGTTGAGGGGTTCCGATCCTCAGTTTAGATGGGTAGGGAGTTACCCATTAAGGATAGGCCGAGCAGAGAAGCTGCTCGGTGGCCTTTTGATGTGGGCTTCGATCTTTGGCTTCGGTGGGTAGTAAACTACCAGCCAAGGATGGACCGAGCAGAGAAGCTGCTCGGTGTCCTCTTGACGAAGGCTTCGATCCTTAGTGTAGATGGATAAGAAGTTACCAACTAAGGATGGACTGAGTAGTGAAGCTGCTCGGTAGCCTCTTGATGAGGGTTTCGATCCTTGGCGTCGGTGGGTAGTAAACTACCAGCCAAGGATGGTCCGAGAAGTGAAGCTGCTCGGTGGCCTCTTGACGAGGGCTTCGATCCTTAGTGTAGATGGGTAAGAAGTTACCCACTAAGGATGGACCGAGCAGGGAAGCTGCTCGGAGGCCTCTTGATGAGAGCTTCGATCCTTGGCATCGGTGGGTAGTAAACTACCAGCCAAGGATGGTCCGAGCAGTGAAGCTGCTCGGTGGCCTCTTGACGAGGGCTTCGATCCTTAGCGTAGATGGGTAAGAAGTTACCCACTAAGAATGGACCGAGCAGGGAAGCTGCTCGGTGGTTTCTTGACAAGGGGTTCGATCCTCGGTGTCGGTGGGTAGTAAACTACCAGCCAAGTATGGACCGAGCAGGGAAGCTGCCAGGTGGCCTCTTGACAAGGGCTTCAATCCTTAGCGTTGGTGGGTAGTAAACTACCAGTCAAGGATGGACCGAGTAGAGAAGCTGCTCGGTGGCCTCTTGACAAGGGCTTCGATTCTTGGCGTCGGTGGGTAGTAAACTACCAGCCAAGGATGGTACGAGCAGTGAAGCTGCTCGGTGGCCTCTTGACGAGGGCTTCAATCCTTAGCGTAGATGGGTAAGAAGTTACCCACTAAGAATGGACCGAGCAGGGAAGCTGCTCGGTGGCTTCTTGATGAGGGCTTCGATCCTTGGCATCGGTGGGTAGTAAACTACCAGCCATGGATGGTCCGAGTAGTGAAGATGCTCGGTGGCCTCTTGACGAGGGCTTCGATCCTTATCGTAGATGGATAAGAAGTTACCCACTAAGGATGGACCGAGCAGGGAAGCTGCTCGGTGGCCTCTTGACGAGGGCTTCGATCTTTAGTGTCGGTAGGTAGTAAACTACCAGCCAAGGATGGACCGAACAGGGAAACTGCTCGGTGGCCTCTTGACGAAGGCTTCGATCCTTGGCGTCGGTGGGTAGTAAACTACTAGCCAAGGATAGACCGAGCAGGGAAGCTGCTCGGTGGCCTCTTGATGAGGGCTTTGATCCTTGGCGTCGGTGGGTAGTAAACTACCAGCCAAGGATAGACTGAGCAGGGAAGTTTCTCGGTGGCTTCTTGACGAGAACTTCAATCCTTGGCGTCAGTGGGTAGTAAACTACCAGCTAAGGATAGACCGAGCAGGGAAGCTGCTCGGTGGCCTCTTGACGAGGGCTTCGATCCTTGACGTTGGTGGGTAGTAAACTACCAGCCAAGGATGGTCCGAGCAGTGAACCTGCTCGGTGGCCTCTTGACGAGGGCTTCGATCCTTAGCGTAGATGGGTAAGAAGTTACCCACTAAGGATGGACCGAGCAGGGAAGCGTCTCGGTGGCCTCTTGACAAGGGCTTGGAGCATCGGCGTCGGTGGGTAGTAAACTACCAGCCAAGGATGGACCGACCAGGGAAGCTGCTCGGTGGCCTCTTGATGAGGGCTTCGATCCTTGGCGTCGATGGGTAGTAAACTATCAGCCAAGGATAGACCGAGTAGGGAAGCTTCTCGGTGGCCTCTTGACGAAAGCTTCGATCCTTGGTGTCGGTGGGTAGTAAACTACCAGCCAAGGATGGTCCGAGTAGTGAAGCTGCTCGGTAGCCTCTTGACGAGGGCTTCGATCCTTAGCGTAGATGGGTGAGAAGTTACCCACTAAGGATGTACCGAGCAGGGAAGCTTCTTGGTGGCCTCTTGATGAGGGCTTCGATCCTTGGCGTCTGTGGGTAGTAAACTACTAGCCAAGGATGGTCCGAGCAGTGAAGCTACTTGGTGGCCTCTTGACAAGGGCTTCGATCCTTAGCGTAGATGGATAAGAAGTTACCCACTAAGGATGGACCGAGTAGGGAAGCTGCTCGTTGGCCTCTTGACGAGGGCTTCAATCCTTGGCATCGGTGGGTAGTAAACTGCCAGCCAAGGATGGACCGAGCAGGGAAGCTGCTCGGTGGCCTCTTGATGAGGGCTTCGATTCTTGGCGTCGGTGGGTAGTAAACTACCAGCCAAGGATGGACCGAGCAGGGAAGCTGCTCGGTGGCCTCTTGACAAGGGGTTCAATCCTTGGCGTCGGTGGGTAGTAAACTACCAGCCAAGGATGGACCGAGCAAGGAAGCTGTTCGGTGGCCTCTTGATGAGAGCTTTGATCCTTAGTGTAGATGGGTAAGAAGTTACCCACTAAGGATGGATCGAGCAGGGAAGCTTCTCGGTGGCCTCTTGATGAGGGCTTCGATCCTTAGCGTAGATGGGTAAAAAGTTACCCACTAAGGATGGACTAAGCAGGGAAGCTGCTCGGTGGCCTCTTGATGATGGCTTCGATCCTTGGCGTCGGTGGGTAGTAAACTTCCAGCCAAGGATGGACCGAGCAGGGAAGCTGCTCGGTGGCCTCTTGACGAGGGCTTCGATCTTTGGCGTCGGTGGGTAGTAAACTACCAGCCAAGGATGGACTGAGTGGGGAAGCTTCTCGGTGGCCTCTTGACGAGGGTTTCGATCCTTGGTGTCGGTGGGTAGTAAACTACCAGCCAAGGATGGACCGAGCGGGGAAGCTGCTCGGTGGCCTCTTGATGAGGGCTTTAATCCTTAGTGTAGATGGATAAGAAGTTACCCACTAAGGATGGACCGAGCATGGAAGCTTCTCGGTGGTCTCTTGATGAGGGTTTTGATCCTTAGCGTAGATGGTGTTGGTGTGATATGCCCTAGAGGCCATTATTGTATAGTACTAGGTTGTATATTACATTTTGGAAGCTTGGAATATCTACGCGGATTTATAACAGGCTTGCTCAATATGGTAGTATGCTACTTGGTTTGTATCTATCTTAATACGTGTATATGTTTCTTTTAACGTATCGCTAATACATATTGATAGAGCCCTTAGGATCTTTGCTTTACTACCAGCGTTGTGATGGCAGTCACACTTGTGGGGGTTGGGTAGTCTATAAGCACATCCTTATACAGGTTCCTAGCCGTAAGATTATCGAGATAGGGTATCGATACTCCAGAGTAGACTAGTGTGTACGCTTCTCGTCCCAGCTGGGGAGATGGTTTGTCCCACAGCCATCAGTACGTCGTACTAGAGATAGTATGCAGGCGCTCATTAGGTTATGAGTATACTGGACAGGACTCGTTGGGAACTGTTGGTTGGTACTATACCTATCGTCAGTTATCAGTTCCCAGGTGACATGAGTACAACTTAGTCCGTTGACTTGACACTGCTACTTCGTCTCAAGTGTATTCCCATTGTTCTTAGATTACTACCCTACCATGGCTCTATTGAGTCTTGCAAACATGTAGTAGTTGGGTGCAGTCCCGAAGCAATTAGAGGCAGTGGCGGTTAGACAGGATTCGTCTCTCGCGGTGTTGGGGGTTGACATCGCGCTGTGTTTGGAGAGCCATTACACAAAGTCCCTGGGTAGGGCAAGCGAGATTTACTGGTAGGTACTCCAGTAGTTTCTCAGGGTGTTTTGGACTACACTCCGGCATGACTATACCGCTATTAGGGGACTGACGTTTACCGCCCCTAGGCCCGATATGCGATGCTCTTAGAAGAACAGTCCGGACTGTACGAAGATTGTCACATTCAGGCTTAATAGGAGTTCGGATGGTTTTTTCTCATTGGCCTTCTTATCGACATTTACCTGGGGACCGTTACGTACAACTAATACCACTTGCGTCCTATGGTTAAACCCACTGCCAGCGTAGTGTCGAGTTTTTAGAGTCCTACACAGAGGGTTGTTCACCTTTGGGCGAAATGAGGTAGAGGTCGTATGGTTTTACGACAGGGTTCGTTCACATACGCATACTTGTGCGTGTTTGGTGTTCGGGCAGTTGATACTAGTGGGCTTTGGTTTAAGCCAGATCTTAGTATCTGATTTTGGGTTGGTTCAGTCTCATTGCATTCGTGTTCTTCGGAACACTGATGCGGGTATGTATATACAGTTGACAGAGGCAGAGAAAGAGACACCTCATTAGGGTTTTGACCAGTGACTTGATTAAAACCTTAATGAGATGGGGAAATTGATTATTAATCTTTTATTAGAGATAACTGTGTTATGGGTAATTTGGTTTGACCATTTGACCATATTGACCCTTGTTGACTTAGATATTTTTGTTGAGCAAAAAATATTTGTGCTTTGCATTAATTGTGAAATGATAATGGTCAAATCAACATCAACCATGGCAATTATCTTAATAAAATTTTGATTATTCTTTTTCTCTAATATGAGAGCTCACCCTTCATTTTTATCATGACACATTCTCTCTCATGATGGCTCTCTCCTCTTCCTCTCTAAAAGCTCAAGTGTTTCATGAGTTGAAAATCAAGAGCTTTTGAGACCAAACCACCAAAACACTTCTCTACTCACTCTAGGCTTCTTAGTTTAGCACACCAAGCACTCTAGTTACTTCATTATAGAGGTTGGAGCTCAAGGTAGAGGCCTTCGGGTGGATCTTCTTTGACGTGGAGAAGCCGGTGAGGAAGAACCATCCACAACCACTCCAAAGAGCTCACAACAAGAAGGACCACAACAAGGAGAAGAAGGAGTTCAAGCTTTTGGTATAATCTTCTAATATAGTAGTTAACACTCCTAGTTAGTTTGTTAGTTAAAGTTTAGCAAAGATCCTAGTGGCTAGTCTATGTTATCTTGCAAAGAAAAATTTGATTTTTACCTATTCCGCCTCCCCGTAAACTACCGGGATGGGTAACATAGAATTACAGATGGGTAAGAAGTTACCCACTAAAGATGGACCGAGCAGGGAAGCTTCTCGGTGGCCTCTTGACGAGGGCTTCAATCCTTGGTGTCGGTGGGTAGTAAACTACCAGCCAAGGATGGACCGAGCAGGGAAGCTTCTCGGTGGCCTTTTGACGAGGGCTTCGATCCTTGGCGTCGGTGGATAGTAAACTACCAGCCAAGGATGGACCGAGCAGGGAAGTGCTCGGTGGCCTCTTGACGAGGGCTTCGATCCTTGGCGTCGGTGGGTAGTAAACTACTATCCAAGGATGGACCAAGCAGGGAAGCTGCTCGGTGGCCTCTTGATGAGGGCTTTGATCCTTAGCGTAAATGGGTACGAGCTACCCGCTAAGGATGGACCAAGAAGGGAAGCTGCTCGGTTTTGCGAGGCTCTGCCCGACCTTCCTAGATGTGTGAATATCGAGAAGAGTGACCGTCGCCGGCGGCCATCCTCGGGAGGGACAAGAGCGTGATGGGCCTAAAGTCGGGGTGCTCTTTCATGTGACCTCGGCGTGGAGCTTTGAGACGCCCAGCGGGTCATTAAGTTGGTCGCCATGGGGGATCTATGGCCGCCGGAAATAGCGAGGCTCTGCTCGACCCCGTCAGGTTGGAGAAACTACGACGTGTGTCTCGATCTTGACAACTGAATCACGGCCGGACGCTATTCTGGCTATGCTTAAGACATGCAAAGGCACTGACCGAAGAGAAGGAACTGCGCACTCTTCTTGGTGTCGGAGATTTCCGGGTATTTGATTTCGGTCGCGCCAGCATGGGCAATGTCTTCTTCCCCTCTGTGGAGGTCCCGGTCCCGAGGTGGGGGAACGGCGACTTGTGTGGCTTGCCCAGCAGTCTGGACACGGACGAGGGCATCAACGATGGACGCGAGCCTGTCGATCCGTGCAGACAAGGCGTGAACGGCATTCGGGGGAGGATGAGATTCGTCCGCGCCCTCGTTGTGAGGAGGGCGGCAGCTAGTGCTTGGATCGTCGCGATGATCACTCGCCATGAATTCAAGATCGGAAGATCAACTTTCGTTGAGTGGAATTTTCTCTTTCCCACAGATGGCGCCAACTGATGGAGGTCTTGATCTCCTTCAGATGTTGTCTTCCGTTGATCTGCTGCGAGCACTGATGGATAGCTAAGATTGGATTTGAGGGTTGCCTCTTGATGTGTGTGGATCTCAGTAGGCTTGATTTGGAATGAAGCTGAGCTACCTGCAAGGAAGTCCCGGGGTGGTTGTACCACCGTGGACCATCCGACGATCAAGTTAGTCGAGGTATTTGGGCAGAGTAGAGGCCTATTAGATAAGATTTACCTTACCTGAGTCGTCTGGTAGGGGGTTTATATAGCGGCAGCCATGAGCTGGCGGGCGCGAGATTTACGCCGACCGTTACACCCTTGGATTAACGCCCACGCAAATAGCGGGATCCTCCATTGATGGCGAGATTCGCCCGTTAACGGGGGAACACGATGGCGTGGGACGTGGGATCGTGGGGCGGCGGATATCTCGCGTATAGCGAGATTCGTGGAGCCAGGGTAGTGGACGCCTGTGATCTGTGCTCTGGGTCAGTCGGTGAGACCGAGGAAGCTGAGTACGGCGGGAGGCTCGGAGTCGGGCGGGAGACCGAGTGTCACGCCCCGCTTCCCAGAGTACGCAAGATTGGGCACGTGACATAGCCAACCATGCTACCTGTGGGTAGGAAGTATCCATCCACAGTCACATTACGGCTGTAGAGATATCAAGAACAAGATAAATAAACCATCTAACACACGTCCAAATCCATAATAACAAGAGTCAATGGAAAATAAGTGCGGAAGCAAATGATCCGATACAATAAATAAATAGTAGGTCCCATAATGCGGGCTCACATCTGGAAATGAAATGAAATAAATAAACTAATCACTATAGAACTCACAGATCAGCCTGCTGGCTGAAGTACTCCTGCTCGGCCGTCGACAGTGGTAAAGAATCTGGGCCATGCAAAACCCAGACGTCAGCGCGTCATGTCAACCAGTAATATAATATGAACATGGTAATAAGAAATGCAGGGAAATAAACATGAATAAAGCAGTAATATGAAACAAGCAGTGCAGGGTAGTGTGCAGTTGGTAACTAAACTGTTCTATCAGGTTTTCTATTCTAAAGTCTTTGAAACCAGGTAAGGTAATCCTCATCGTAACTCGTCGGTAGTTATTCCGTAACGCCCGGAAAGACGGCAAACAATAGATATTCCGTAACGCCCGGAAAGACGGCAAACAATAGGATATTCCGTAACGCCCGGAAAAAACGGCAAACAATAGGATATTCCGTAACGCCCGGAAAAACGGCAAACAATAGGGTATTCCGTAACGCCCGGAAAAACGACAAACAATAGGATGGCTCTTGGAGTTACGTTCGGTTACAATACTGATTTCCCCATACCCCAAGTTATATGTGTAAGTCAAGTCAGGTATCCCGTAATCAAGAAACTAATGCCAACACAGGATCAGGTAAACAGGTGTGTCTGGATAGACAACATGAATGGTCCATGAGGACCCAAAGTCAGGTTTGTTGGCATTAGGCATGAGATCAGGTAACAAGTCAGGTCATGGTACAACAGATTGAGTTGGTAGCAAAGGGTACCATGTCCGGTGCATCGGTATGTATATATGTCATGTGTATCAGGGTCAGGTCGATATGTGACGCAATCGAGGGTGTGCTCTCAACAGGTATATAATCGAATAAGGAATAACAGCAGGAGATAAAGTAAACAGCAACAACAGTTCATTTAATCACAATGGTGCATTAATGTGGTGCAGTTGTATTATCGTGTTAACAGGTTCGAGCACTCTTGGGGTGCAATAATCACAAGGTAGCGCAATATCAGTAACAAAAGAGTAATGAAGATATATGTGTACGATTATCATCCTTTAAATAGCAAAATGATTAACTGGTAGTTTTGTTATTAGGGTTACAACGGCAAAATACGGTTTAGGTTACAGTATCATGATATATGTCATATTTCGTCCAAATGAGAAAAGTAACTACACTAGTTAATCTTTGCAAGTTTAATGAGTCAAGCACACTTAATTTGTATAGCATAGCATGTAGAAAGTAATACTTGCCTCGACGGTTTCGCAAACCGGAAAACACGAACGTAGCGTCGGCGGAAAACACGCGACGGTTGCACGGGCCACGGATCGAGTCCAAACAACGAACAGCGGGACCACACGGACTGGAGTACCTTGCTGGAAAGTCGGGTCAAGTCATCGGCACGGCCGGAATCCGGCGAAATGTCAAAATGGCGACGAAGTTAGCAAAATGCAAAGCATGGACAAGATCGACAGCGAGGGGATACGTGAAGGGGGAAGGTGAAGAGAAGCTTACAGGGATAGTGAGGGTGGCAACCGCGACGGGTTCGACGGCGATGGGGCGCCGGCGAGGCAGCGACGGCGGCAGTCTTGGCTGAAAGTTGCTGGTTCTGATGGTGCTGCGACGAGGGGAGGTAATGGTCTGGTTCTGGTCGCAGGGGAAGAGGAGGTGGTCGGCGGTGGCTCAGGCGACGACGACGAGGGTCGACGATGGCTTTTCCGGCGACTGGAGAAGGTGGTAGGGTTCAGGCGTCGGGTTCTGTTGCAGCGCCGGCGAGGGAAGGAGGAGGAAGGTGAAGAGGTCGGGAAAAGGGCGAAGGGAGGAAGTCGGCGTCGTCGGCGACGAGAGGCGGCGGCGACGGCGAGCACTGCGGGTGCAGGTGGTGGTGGCGTTGGCTGCAGGCGCTGGAAGGACGGAAAAGAGGAGGAAGGAGGGGTGGCTGCGATGAGGGTGATGGTGTCGTCGGCGCGGGGTTGCGGCGGCGACGGCAGCGGAGATGGCTAGGGTTCGACGAGCTAGGGTTCCTCGTGGGTTTCTCGCGTTGGTTTTCTCTGCGAGAACGAGGAAGTAGGGAACAATATATAAATAGGGATAGAGGGAGAGAGAGATTCTAGGATGAGAGAGAGAGAGAGAGATTAGAGAGAGGGTTAGAGAGAGGAGAGATAGAGAGACGTAGAGAGAGAGAGAGAGAGGGTGAGGCGGGGCCCACGAGGGATTAAATCCCTCGTGATTGGCTGCGCACTAAAATGAGAAGGAGATTAAGAAGATTTGAAAGATTTAAACGTTACACAGCAACAGAATATATATATATATATATAGTTTTAGATTATTAAATTAAATGGGTATTTCGGCGCTAAATGAAACATTTCCAAATCGCGCCCGGGTTGCGCCCAAATATTTGAAATTCAAATAATAGGATTTTAAGCGAGTTCCAAATTTTAAAATGAGATGTTTTATGATTAAAATGCATGCCCCCAAGTCGGACACTTGCACGCGCGCGTAGCCGTCCAAACTTGCCCGTTTCACCGAACGGGATGAAATCTCGACGCGCGGACGCTACCACGCGACTAGTGGTGACGAGTAGGCCAATACGGATATTTTTAATTTCATTTTAGGTGTTAAAATTTGTTATAGGCAGAAATGACTTAGCCGGTTAAGATTTTGCAACAAGAACCAAACAAGCAAGATAATTGAAATGAGCAATATCTAACATTCAACCAGTAACAGAAATAATATTATTGGGCTCGGGTGTTACATCATACCCAACTACAAAAGAATTTCGTCCTCGAAATTCCAAGAATACAAGATAGCTAACTACAGGAAAAGGTGAGGAAACTTCTGCCGGATCTCGTCTTCTCGCTCCCAAGTGGATTCTCCATGCAATCGATTACCCCAAGAAACTAGCACAAGAGGGATAACCTTGTTCTTAAGAACCTTTTCTCTTCGATCCTTGATTTCAACCGGTCGCTCTTCAAAAGTTAGGTCCTCCCGTACAGTCAACTCCGAATAATCCAAGACGTGGGTTTCACCTCGAACATATCTCCGTAGTTAAGATACATGAAACACATCGTGCACACCTGCCAAGGACTGTGGTAACGCCAAACGGTACGCTACCTCTCCAACACGCTCCAATATCTCGAAGGGTCCAACGAATCGAGGACTAAGCTTTCCTCGACTCCCAAAGCGAATCACTCCTCTAGTCGGTGATATCTTCAAGAATACCAAATCACCCACGGCGAACTCTAGAGGTCTTCTTGACGTGTCGGCCCAACTTTTCTGTCTGTCTTGAGCTGCCTTCATATGCTTCCTGATTGTATTAACTTTCTCAACGGTCTGTACTACCAAATCTGGTCCTAGCAATCTTCGTTCACCAACATCATCCCCATAAATAGGTGAACGGCACTTACGACCTTCCCATTTTGCATCAAAACACATCCCAATCCTTTCCCAGATGCGTCGCTGTGAATCGCCAATCCTCCGGAATTGTCTAGCACGGTCGAAATAGGGGCGGTTATCAACTTCTCCTTCAACGTCTCAAAACTAATGCACATTTATCCGTCCATACAAAAGGTACCTCCTTACGCGTAAGCTTGGTTAACGTCTCCGCCAGACGAGCAAAGTTCTCCACAAATCCCCTGCAATATCCGGCGAGTCCAAGAAAACTTCTTATGTCCGCAACATTCTTCGGAATCGGCCGATCTCGAACTGTTACGATCCCTTCTGGATCGACGGCAATTCCATTGCCAGACACAACATGCCCCAAGAACTTTACTTTCTCCAGCCAAAACTCGCACTTACTCATCTTTGCATACAACTTCTCTTGCCTCAACGCTTGCAGTGCGATCTTCAAATGCTCAGCATGCTCTTCAAAACTCTTCGAGTAAACCAGAATACCGTCAATGAATACCACAATAAACTGGTCCAAGAATGGTGAAAAGATTCGGTTCATCAAGTCCATAAATACTGCCGGCGCATTCGTTACTCCGAAGGGCATCACTAGGTACTCGTAATGTTCATACCGAGTTCGAAACACCGTCTTGCAAATATCTTCTGCTTTCACTCGGACCTGATGATATCCGGATCGCAAATCCAGTTTCGAGAATACCCTCGCGCCACTAAGCTGCTCAACAAGTTCTCCAATGCGAGGGATCGGGTACTTGTTCTTAGTAGTTACCCGGTTTAATTCTCGATAGTCGATGCACATCCTTCTCGTGCCATCCTTCTTCTTTACTAAAAGAACTGGAGCTTCCCAAGGCGAGTTACTGCTTCGAATCCAACCCTTCCCTAGCAATTCAGCAACTTGCTTCTTAACTTCTTCCAATTCTACTGGTGCCATTGGATAATAAGCTTTAGATACTGGCGCTGCACCAGGGATAAGGTCAAACGCGAACTCCACGTCTCGCTTCGGCGGTAAGCCCGATATATCTTCAAATACGTCCATGAAATCGCGAACCACCACCGGTTCTTCACAACCATCAACTTCCATAGCTGCAAGAACATCGTTTGTCAGCCTAGCCCTAAACCCGACTGGCCCGACAGGACTGCTTCCTCAAAACAAACCTCTGGATGTCCGGGAATCTGGAATTCTCTTCCTTTACTCTATGCTTAGAGTGAGCTTGGGAAGTGCCGAGAAATCCATTCCCAAGACGATTTCACAATTGCCGGTAACAACACCTAGGAATCTGCAATTAACTCCCGACCGCCAACAATAACAGAACAACCCTTATATCTTCTATTAGTTAAGATTTTTCCCTTTCCCAAAGTGTATGTTCCAAAACTAAACAGGGTCGTGCAATCCTTCGAGTGTATAGTAATAAACTTGGACGACATAAACAATGGGATGCACTAGAATTGAATAACGCTACTGCGAGAAAACAAAGATCCAGTGCGATACCTGAAACGACTTCCTCTGGGCTTTCGCCTCGTCAGCCGTCAGGATAAAGGTTCGAGCTTGATTGGGTCCTCGAGCTATCAGTTTCTGCTCCTGAAACTGTCTCTGCGATGGCTTCTGAGTATCTTCCTTTAACTATAGCTTCGACGGGCAAGTATCAATGGTGTGACCCGCTGATCCGCATATAAGACAAAGTCCAAGCCTCTTACGACAATCTTTGCGATAGTGACCCGGTCGCTGGCAGTAATCGCACACCACTCTTCCCTTATGCTCGGGCAAAACTGGCCTCTTCATTGGTACAACGCCACGCCTGTCCACCGGAATACCCTTGTGTCCATGTGCTCGATTTGGTGCAAATGTTGGCTTCCGTGCTGTAACTGCTGGCTGCGATGTACCCCCGGTCTTCATAGTTAGCCTCTGCTGCTCTCGGGCTGCTGTAAGTACTTGTGGGAAAGTGGTCAAACCCAGGGAGACAATCTGCCTCTGGATGTCCACATCCAAACTCCGCATGAACCTTCTTGCCCTATCAGCACTGTTGGCAACCAAAGGTCCAGCGAATTTACTGAGTCTCGTCCACTCAGCTGCATGCACATCTATAGGTGCACCGTTCTGCTTCAAACTGACAAATTTTTCCTCCATTTCCTCCCGTGCAGTCCGCGGGAAGAACTTTTCCAAGAAACTTTTCGAGAAATCCGCCCAACTGATCGGCTTGGGCAAGCGGGTCTCTTCCACAAGCCACCATTCCCGGGCGTAGTCTACCAACTGGATGCGTACTACATCCACTTTCTTATCCTCTGGGATCTGTGCCGCTACAAGTAAATTCTCCGTATCAACCAGCCACTGTTCTGCTGGCAAAGGCTCCTCCAGGCCAGTGAAGACAGACGGACCCAGTCTCCTGAAATCCGCCACGGTACCCACACGATCCACTGGTCTGGCCACAACACTGCTCATGGACTGCTGAACGGCCCACAAACTTTCCTGGAATGATTCCGCTTGCTGCTGGATCAGCTCAGTTTGCCTCTTCTGATTTTCCAACATCCCACGTATCACTCCCAACATGGCGGCTTCATCTACGCGCCTCTGATACGTCTTGAAATTCTTATCTGCCATGTTCCTGAAATCAAAACACCCAACATTAGCATGATGACAGATTCAAATATATAAATCAAGGCTAGAACTCCAAGATACTTAAATAGAGTACCGCATTGTAACTATGCCGCGGTATCATAGTCACAATTACTTAACTCCACCCAAGTCGCCTAAGTCCTAGAGATAACAAGAAATCAGGTTTTCGAATTAACATGCAAAGTAAGTTTGCATGTCGACATAATCCGGAAGAATGTGATTCAAGAATGGTAGAACGGTCAAGGTGGTAGGACATGTTTCCTAAGCACGGGTATTCTGATTCGTGTATCGGGTACAATACCTAACTACAAAAGAATCAACCCAACTAACCTATGGCTCTGATACCAAAAGAACCATGTCACGCCCCGCTTCCCAGAGTACGCAAGATTGGGCACGTGACATAGCCAACCATGCTACCTGTGGGTAGGAAGTATCCATCCACAGTCACATTACGGCTGTAGAGATATCAAGAACAAGATAAATAAACCATCGAACACATGTCCAAATCCATAATAACAAGAGTCAATGGAAAATAAGTGCGGAAGCAAATGATCCGATACAATAAATAAATAGTACGTCCCATAATGCGGGCTCACATCTGGAAATGAATTGAAATAAATAAACTAATCACTATAGAACTCACAGATCAGCCTGCTGGCTGAAGTACTCCTGCTCGGTCATCGACAGTGGTAAAGAATCTGGGCCATGCAAAACCCAGACGTCAGCGCGTCATGTCAACCAGTAATATAATATGAACATGGTAATAAGCAATGCAGGGAAATAAACAT